>CM020230.1:6900460-7555960 GCA_009819775.1 Phoenicopterus ruber ruber
TTCATTCTGGTGGAATTATCCTGGTCAAACCAGGAATAGGCTGAACAAAAATGGGCAAAAGCACCTCTTCACCCACAGATTTGTGTTCATGCTTCAGGGCCAGCAGAGATCCTTTTCTGGCTGAAGCAGAAAACACTTCCCACAGACCTACCCCTCTGGTCTCTTGTTCATGGCAATTTGGATTGGTGCTATTCAGCTGCATTATATTTAAATTACTCACCAAGCAATTGCGGTGCATGGTCTTAAGCAATACAACCGCATCTGACTGCCCCGGGGGTGCCTGTATCGGCCGCTATGTGCTGACGGCACAAACACTTTTTGCCCCGGTGACTACACAGACACACAAACAGATCGGCTGGGGCTTTCAGAGGCTTTGCTGAAGTTTATTAGCTTTTATAACGGTCATGAAAATAATTGGATCTCAGACACGCGCCTGCAATTTGGTACAAAGGAGTAAAAAAATGAGGCCAGATGAGGTGTAAATCAGGAGTAACTCCAGAGCTGCTGGTGCGGTGTGAGCAGAGCAGGGTGAGCCGGAGCGGCAGAGCGCAGTGAGTCCTGGCGATGCGGTGGGGTTTGGGAAGGGTCCCAGAGCCCGTCCTTGACGCAGTGTCACAGTTACCTGGCCCATCTCAGTGAGGAAGGGGACGATGCCGAAACGCCTGGGCTGGGTGCTGCTCCCAGGTGCACCCAGGAGTGGTACCTGCCCCCGTCGCTCCGTTCACGTGTCACAGGTGTCGCGTCACTGTTGTGGGGTGCTTGAATAGATCCACTGAGGCAGTAAGGGCACTGCATGACGGCCGCGGGCACTGGCAGCGCTTGCCCCGCTGTCTGCCCTGCTCCCGTAAGTGGCCACGAGCCAGCTGCCAGGCTGCCTGTCTCTACCCACTGGTCGCTGCGCCAGCCGGGACCCTCTCGCCTTGCTCAGCACCCATCCCCACCCTGCCCCGGGGCTGGCGATGCCGGTGGCAGGCTCCCGCCCTGCACTAGGACTTTTCCCTCTGAAGCGCTTCAAGGACACCAGCATCACCCCCTTCCATTTTGCAGATGGGGAAACTGAGGCCTGGAGGAGCAACCCCAAGCAAGCAGCCAGACGAGCCTGCAGCCCCCAAGGGTTTGTCCTGCGTGCTGGTGTAAGGGGGTTTTCCCGAGCCCATTCCCTGCCGTGAGCCCTTCTGCCAGGCCTGCTCTGGGGGGGAACAGGGGAGAGGGGCTGTCGGGGTGTGCTGACCCCGGGCGGGGGCTCTGGGTGCCGCTGGGAGCCGCGGGTGTGCTGAGCCCTGCCATGAGCCGTGCAAGCAGCAGCCGACTGGGAGCCTTCAACCACAAAGCCGCCGATCCTCTTCCCCGGCTGCTCCACGTGCACGTGCTGTCCACGCCAGCTCCATCCCAACAAAGCAGCCCCTGTTCCCCGCTCCGTCCCCAGCTCCTCCCCAAGCCCTGTCCCAGCCAGCGCTGGATTTATGAATGAGTCCCCTGCTCTGGTGACAGCGGGCCCTGCCAGCACGGGGTGCCTCGCTCCAGGGACGGAGGCGCAGCGGGATCCTGCTGCCGTCAGGAGCAGCACTTCGGGGGTGAAGGCAGAGCTTTGGGGTGCACAGCCCACACCCCATGGAGGGCATGGTGCCATGGTCCCGTCCCAGCCCCTTCTCATCCCTGTGCCCACTCACGGGGGACTATTTTGGATTATAACTCGTGAGCTGCCTGTGCCAGGTTGCCAGCTGGCAGGCACGGCTGCACGGGAAGCAGCTCCTGCGTCCTCGCGTCCTGGCGCAGCAGCAAAACCTGCGTTGGTGCCGCTTCCCTCTGCTACGCTGGGCTGGAAACTCCGGCCGTCGGAGGGCTTTCCTGGGAGACAGGCATCCCTGCCGCAGGGATGGGACCTCGGGCAGGCGGGCCATGCGGACGGCTGGCCTGTAACCCATCTGCGTGCCGCGTTCAGTACTTTGTGGTTTTACTGCTAATTGACACAATACAGATGAAGGATGGCCGATTTCAACCTGCTTCATGCAAAACAAAGATACGGAGCTGGCAAAGCACTTGACAGCGCTACGTGCTCAAGGCACATCATGTAAAACCATCAGTGACGGCCCGTTTGCTTGCCCAACACTTTGTGTGCCCAGAGCTCTGCCCGTACTCCTGGGAAAACCCTTCCTGCACCTCTCTGAGCCGGGTCAGGACTTATCAGCATCCAGTCATCCAGGCGCTGAACTCTCTTACGCTTGAAACATGTTCTGCTGGAGTCGAAGCCCAGAGCCCACGGCCTCCCGGGAGCCAGGATTTCACCTTGAGCTTCCGTGCCATGCTGTTCCCTTCAGCTGAGCAGCTGCTCTGGTCTCATCTGTCCCACTCCCTCTGCGTGCCCAGGTTGGGACCCCGTCCTGGTGCCTGTGAGCCCTAACAAACCTTTCTTGCTGGTTTCAAGTGGCTTTGGATCAAGCATCGCGTCAGTAGCTGGCCAGGATGTTTGTGTTTATTTGTGTTTATTTCTTCTGCAGCTAGATTGCTCTAAGTGTGGTCATCAAAAATCAGTTCCCAGGACTGCAGGGGCTGTGGTCTTCGTGGGCAGCATGAGTGGAAATCGCTGCTCCTTGGCATTTGGTGGCTGCGCAGCCCCATCTCCAGCTCTGCTCCTTCCTGCTGCGTCCGGGAGGTCTTGGAAAAGGAAAGTGGGACGGGTAGCAACCAGAGACGGGACTCAGCTCGGGGTGAGGAAGGAGCTGGTCCCACCCAGTTGGGTTCTCGCTTGGCTTGGCGCCTGGAAGCAGACAGCAGTTGCCATGTGTCTCTGTCCTCTCCTGAACCCTTTTTCCTTCTCATATTTCCCCTACGATCTCTCTCTTGGCACTGCCGGTCGCCCCTCAGAGCCACAGCCCCGCTCACAGCAGCGCCCGTGGGCTTGCGCAACCTCTTGCATGTTCCTGCAGGAAAACGTGTGTCCCCAGCCCGTGGCTGCAGAAACTCAGGGAGACCAAGGGCTGGACCAAACCACTATTGCTGTCTTCCCGCACGAGCTCCAGCCTCCAAAGAGACACTTTCCCAGGGGCTCCTCGTTATTTCTATTTATTTTTTAAGGCTGCTTCTCATCCATGTGGTTGGACTATGACATGAGCTATGCTTTGCTACCAGTCTGCTGTCACATAAACACAATGGCTATGCTAGCTGTACGCAAAGATGTTTAAACCTATATCTCAAACCTTCTACTTAGGGCTGGCTACGCCTCTCTTTATCACTGCATCTGCACACCCTTACTTTATTACTTAGAGTTAACATTAACACACCTCCACGATGAATTTGGAGGTGCCCAATCCTGATGAAGGCCTTAGGAAGCCGTCTGCTCTCTGTGTCACAGCCTGCTGCCGGGTGATCTTGGGGCTACACAGAAGAAACCCTCAGACACACCAAGAGAGGCTCCCTGATTTGAGAGCAGAAGCGCTGATCCTGCACCCGGCTGCCTCTGTCTGCGCCCAGACCTGCTGCGCTCCCGGCTTCCCAAGCGGGCACCAGGGCCGGCTCGCACAGAGCTTCTTGCGGATGATGGGAACAGTAGCAAAAAATAAGCATCCTCATCAGCATCGGGCAGCAGGGCTTAGATTGAGTTAAACATCAATTTAGATAGCTGGTTACCCACGGTTCTCTGCTATCTCCAGAGCATCGGAGCTCTCTACAGCCACGATGGTTTTTGTCTCTTTATGTCTCTCTATATAGATGTAGATGTAGACATAGGTGTAGATGTAGACACAGATGTAGACGTAGACGGTACTGACCCAAGACTAGATCTGTTGGACAATCCTTTTGCTAGTTACGGCCTATGCTGTTCTGCCTTGCTCCATCTTGCACAACCACACGTGGATGCTGTTGGTGATCGGGGTCCAGAGGTTACCACCGTAAGAAGTTTCTCCCACCACCTTTTCTTGGCCACCTTGACACAGGAGGTGACTGCACCTTCCCCCCTCACAGCTTACCTGCCCCATTCTCTAGTTTGGTCCAGAAAAAGATTGTGTTAAAGGAAAACCTTTTTTTTTAATTATTATTATCGTTATTTTTAAGTCAGCAGTTTGTTTCTCTGGCCTAAAGATGTATTTCCGCAGCAGTTTAAGCCTCCCTTAGCATGGAGGTGTGCTCACATAAGGTCTAATCGCTGATCTAATTAAATCGATTTGCTACTGTGTTAAATCAGTGCAGCTATATTGAGCAGATCAGATCTAAGTTTCTATTTCACCTCATCATAAAAAATGATAATAAAAAGCACCTTCAAGACATCAGTGCTAAGAATTAAAAAAGAAAGTTACATTTAGTATTTTAAATCCACTCATTATTTCTGGGATGTAGATTTTTGAAAGGGGCTATGAAATCCTTGGCATCAGCAATATTCATCTCACATTTCTCTTATGAAGACCTCTATAGGACATGCAAATATGTATTAATGTTCCAGAAGGATCTAAGGAGTTTATGAATCTAAAGCCCATTGAAGGTGACAACTCTCTTTCAAAAATGAAGAAAAAAAAGCAAGCCAAATATTAGTCAAAAAAACCCCCGTATTTTTAAAATCATTTTCATAATTACTTTTATTCATGATTTGAGATTGATTATTGTTTCCTTATAAAGTACCTTCATTACTTCCTCCCTGACAAAATGACTTTAAAGTAGTTATTTCCACTTGAGGTTTTGGTGGATTTCCTGATCAGGGGTTCACGCTTGGGCTTTCGTAGCTCTGGTACAGTACTAACATTGCAAGTCATTTTAGGAAAGATTTATGTTCCAGCTAAAACCATGATAAATAAATTTAAAACCAGCAATATAGACATTTTTATACAGAGCTGTCTAATTTGATAAAATGTACAAATTTGGTCAGATTCACTCCAGCAGTGGCCCTTTAAACTCTGATTTACAGAGTCAATTAAAAAGCTGAAATACCGGCTCACCGGATTTTCAGAGCGAGCAGCCTTAGCCTGACAGCAGGACAGTACTAGCCTTAGACACAAGCGTCTCCAAAAACCTCTCCAGCCTGACGTGAGGCTGCCTGTGGACATCGCATCCCGCTGCGACACCGCATTCGTGATCGGCACCCATGGGTGCAAGTGCTGCTGGCTCATGGGTTTGCTCTGCAGGGTGAACCACGGCAGACCTGCCCTCAATAAACCACCCCGGCACGCTCTGCGCTTGCCTCTGCCAATGGTTTGCTGCATCTTGACATTAAACCAAGGATCTGCACCCAGGCTGGACCTGGGCACGGTCTGATGGGCCACCCCTGGATCATGAGGGGGTGCTATGATCTAACCCACCCCCAGGGAGAGGGTGGCCCTTCGCAGAGCCAGCCTTGAGCTACCTCCCATCAGTAATGGCACTATTAATCAGGCTGATGAGTAGCCCTGAAAAGGGCCTGACTCCTTTGAGTCATTCTCACCTGATCAGCAGAGGATCCCACATCTGCGTTTCTCACCCCATCACCCACGCTGGTGGGAGGAACCATGAGCCTTATCTGCCAGATGAGGAGTCAAAGCGCAGAAAGGCTCAAAGCTGGATAACCCACGGCAGACTGTCCTTGGTGTAGGGGATTTGCAACCCCCAAAGCAGGGTTTGTCTTCATCTCAACTTTACCAAGTGGCAACCTGCAGAAGACCTTCTGGCTTATTTTCCTTTTCTGTTGAGAGGGAACCAGGTCCACCCAGAGCCTGGCAAGAGCCACCAAAGAGGACAGATGTTGCATCTGCCTGCTGAGATCCCGTGTGGCGGAAACCCTTGGAGCTGCTGCTGAGAACCAAGGCACTTGGTAAGAGCCCCTGGCACGGCTGTCCGAGGACAGCAGCCTGCGCTGAAGGGGGTGCAGGATGGGACCCCCAAACAGCCCGGTGCACCGTGCGAGGTGCTGTGCTTTCACGGCAGTCCCTGCTGGCCCATCCACCGCTGCCACGTGAAAGCAGCGATTTGGCAAGCACAGCCATGGCTGTGAGCGTCGCCCCAGAGTGAGTCTGTGCCAGAGCAGGAACCAAGCAGCCCCTGAAGCCCTGTGGACACACCACCCGTCTGCATGGGACCACCAAAGCTAATAAAGCCATTAATAGGGCTACACGTCATCTCCTGACGAAGGCGTGAGCAATTTGCACCTCATTCAGGCTTTAAAGTCTGAATGCACCAACACTTGGTCAGACTCCCCACCAGCCCGCAAGGCAAGCTAGGCAAAGGGCAGTTCCCCGCGGTTTGGGGGCTCTCTTCCACTGAGTTCTCCAGACTAAGCTGAACTTAGGCTATCCCAAAGCCCTCAGGCTAAAGCTGGTCTTTAGCATGAGTCTTAGGGTAGGAGAGCAACGGCAGGCTGACGTGTGGGTGGGTGTGAAGCTGTACCAAGAGCCTCTTGCTGAATTTTCAGCTCTTGCCACCGACTTGAGCAAAGTTTTTAAAGGCTCCGTTTCAAAAGCGCTCTCGGGTTTAGCAGGGGCTCTGCGATACGTCTGGCCTGGCGCTCGGAGTGATGAGTATCAGAGCTCCCATGGATTTTGGATGGGTTTAGGCTGCTCAGATCTCCTGGAGCTGGGCCCAG
Organism: Phoenicopterus ruber ruber; assembly: GCA_009819775.1. NCBI lineage: Eukaryota > Metazoa > Chordata > Aves > Phoenicopteriformes > Phoenicopteridae > Phoenicopterus > Phoenicopterus ruber. The sequence goes on from CM020230.1 coordinate 6,907,002, forward strand.
CATTCTTCACGTGGCGTAACTCCAGAAATGGAAGCACTCCAAGTGAGCAGTTTCTTTCCCAAAATGGGGATTCTTCTTTCCTTTGGATGGAAAACACTACAGACAGGGGAAATATTATCTCATTGTACTGTGAAGGAGAACCATTTATTAACTGTTGGTACCAAATTTAACTCTGGGTTTTTTTTTAATAGCAGTTCTGATATGAATAGAAGTGTTTGGACCCTTTCCTTGCAATGTCAGGAATCTGCATCACAGAATTATGCTACTGTGGGAGATACAGCAACCGAAGTCAGCTACGGGAGAAAAAAGAAGTGAAACCAGCTAGCCTAAATTCGTGAGAAATTCATTCCAGGGGCACAGATTATATGAAATGGCTCCTTATCTCAGTTATATTTGCAACACGTTAACACTCAAAAAGAGCCATCCTATTGCCTCCTACACTCGCCACGTTATGCAAGGTGGCTGTTCTCGTGCGCTCTGGGGCTCCCGCAGCACCCACGCGCTGCTGCCGGGAGCCCGGGCGATGGCGTAATCTCCAAATACGAGGCGCTGCCCTACACAGCAAAACTAGGAGGACAGGCCGAAGCAGGGTGCTGCTTATGGGTGTCTCATTGCTTTCTCAAGCAGGAGAGTCGCTTTTATTTGCTAGGAGCAGGGAGGCAACGTGGCGGAGTGGAATATATACACCCAACTGCGTTCAGCGTTAGGCAACGGTCACGCCGCAGCCACAAACCATCGCAGCAGATGTATATGGGTCTGTGTATGTCAGCTGGCTCCATGAGAAAATGCAGTTACACTCTTTAGATTATGATCCAAATGTTCTTCTTTCCATTATACCAACCTTTCTACTGCTCCTGGCTCCCTTAACCATGCCAAATGAGGACATAATAAAGTTCAGGTGATATCAGCTATTGTTTTCTAACTAATAATTTCCCAGGGCTTCTGCAAGCTTCTCCTGTCCCAGGTGAAACTTGGTCATTAAGACTGACCTTTGAAAACTCCCACTTACAATGGGATCTGCTGGTTCCGCTTAATTTGCTCCCATGTCTTACATATAAAACTGTGAATAATGGCTGTGGTTTATTAAAGTGGAAAATAAAGAGCTTTCAAAGTCCTGAGATCATTTAGTTTCAAAACATTCGACAGTATGTAATAGGTATGAGTGTTTTGAGCAGGTTATCGTAATGAAAAATGAGAGGGGAGTCATACCTGACTGTTCCTATTTTGTACAAGTGTTACTTTGTTCTAGTGACAGCAGGTTTACAGGATTACACTGATCTGCAATCCTGCCCATCAGGCAGGGCTCTCTGGCTGTGAAAAATCGTAGACTAACAATGTAAGTATCCAAACCATAGCTTTGACAAATGAGCTAAGACTCAAAAATCATGACAGGCTTTTAAAAATGCAATTTTCCTGTTTAAATCTGTTTTGTAACTGGTCTTTTGTTACCTCTTCATTAGCAGAATGCACTTGTTTCATATTCAGAAGCCTTTTTTTTAAATACATATTGTTTTCCTAGAACGTAAGTACTAGAAACTTGCTGCTGCCTCTAACAAAAGTAGAGATTCTTATGAAATAACATCAAGGAAAACAAAACGAATGAACTTGGATACATGAGACTGCTAATAAAATTGGACGAGCTGGCAATGTTATGTGCCTCCTCCTGCACTCTGAAAGAGGGTCAAAGACCTGAACTTTTGATATTGTAATAAAAAATATCAAGATATGGCTGTATTTAATTACCAAATCTGTTTCACTTTCAAACTTGAAATGCGTTATATAATGAAGTTGAATATAGAAGAGAATTAACTGAAGGAACACAATGTAGGTGGCTTCACGTGAGGCTAAAAGCAAGGCAACAGCTTGGAAAGAGGGCTATGGAGGGTTTAGGGGGTTGGATGTACAGGTTTCATGCTCTGTGTCGGTCCTAGAGCCTCACTTTTGTATTTACCTTCTGCTTCTTAGGCCTGGGACAGCACAGCCTTGTTTTGGCCTGAGCACACAGCCCCATGGAGCCCGTGCCGGCTCCGATGCCCGGGGCCGGCAGGAGTCCCGCTTTCGCTGCACGGAGCACTGCCCAGCCTTTGGGGTCACCTTTGACAAAGCCTTTGCAGAGACCCCGGAGAGACGCTGGTCCAACCGCTGTGTGAGGGAGCCGGGTCTGTGGAAGCTGTTGCCCTCCTGAACTCTCTGCTCCAGCATCCAGCAAGCAGCAGCGCAGAAGCGGAGGCCGAGGCCACCCTGCAGGCACCGTGCAGCCACAAGCCTGGTCTGGCAAGGGGATTTCCCGCATTTACCGATCTCGTCCATGCACGAGAGAGAGCAGGGACTCGAGCTGGACCAAGATGTAGGATCCCATCCTGGCACAGGACCGTAAAGCTGGTCAGGAAGAAGGCACCCACCTTCCTCTCCCAAAACAGGCACCCTGAGCACATCAAGAAGGCCTGAGCACACCAAATAAATCAAATCTCACAATTCACCAGGATCAAGAATTGGAGGGTTTCCTACAGGTTTTATATCCAGGACGATTTATGATTTAATTTAAACATGTAGTTTCCAGCCGTTTCTTTTTGCAAGCAATCACCTAGGCTACATTAACCTGATGGTGATGTACTGCAGTCCCAGGGAGCCCTGGAGAGACCGAGAGAGACAACAGCACTCAGAGGTGTGAACTTCCCCATTTATCTTGATGGGGTGTGCACAGCCTTGCCGGGGAAGCAGGTCCAAGCACGTTCACCGCTTCGCTGCCAGCCCCCGCCGCTGAAAGGGCTGGTTGCACAGCAGCGTGTCCTGTACGCGCCTTTCCCTGCCCCGGGCAGAGCCTCCCCAGTGACAAAGGATGCAAGTTTGGAGGGGGATAGAGAGGTGCAGCCTCCTGGAGTGTGACGGTGCGGGTTACGGGCTTGGAGGGGGTCCCATGAGATCAGATGGGGTTTTTATCATACCGCTTGTTGCACCAGATGTGGCCACACAGGTGTGACAGTTTAATATGCTTTTGAACAAGTTATATGAGGAAGAGAAGACTGACAGGGGATCTCATTAACGCTTACAAATATCTCAAGGGCAGGTGTCAAGAGGACGGGGCCAGACTCTTTTCGGTGGTGCCCAGCGACAGGACAAGGGGCAACGGGCACAAACTGGAACATGGGAAGTTCCGCCTGAACATAAGGAAAAACGTCTTCGCTGTGAGGTGCCAGAGCCCTGGCACAGGCTGCCCAGGGAGGGTGTGGAGTCTCCTTCTCTGGGGATACTCAAAACCCGCCTGGACACGGCCCTGTGCAGCCTGCGCTGGGTGACCCTGCTCTGGCAGGGGCTGGGGTGGATGGTCTCCAGAGGTCCCTTCCAGCCCCCGCCATTCTGTGATTCTGTGATAAATCTCCCTGCCTCTTGGGATCTAAGAGCGGAGCGGAGGCTCCTTGCAGGCTGCGCTCAGACCCCAAGCTAACCCTACGGGAGAGCAGAGACAAAATGTAGCCAGTGGGAAGTGATCCTTGGGAGACACTTCTGCCTGGTTCGGGTATGGATGTCTCAGATAGAGGTTTCCTTCATCATGAGCGGTATTTCACAGCAGTGGCACAAGGTTTTGCTTGTCTTTAGTGGATCTGGCACCGCTGCCATGGGAGCGGTCTTTGTTAGGACCTGAGCTAACAAACCGGGCAGCTCCCTTTGCGTTCAGAGCTCTCCTATCTGGCTGTCAGCAGACTCTTGCAGCCAGCGCAGCACGGAGCCTCTCATGTGCCGGTTTGGAGGCTCTGTTTTGTAACCAGGCGTGCGCTTGCAAATGCCTGTGAAGATGGCAGCTGCTAGAAGAGGTAGTGATCCTTCCCTCTGAACAGGGCTGGCTGCAGCTGCGGCATGGTGGGGGTTGCAGCCCGTCCCTCTCTCGGGGAAACAGAGCTAGGTAAGATTTAAAGTGAAATTGCTGCTTCAAAGAAAGGGCTTTTAGGAATCTCTGATGCCAAAAGCTGGAGGTGCCAGACCGCTCCCAGGCTGTCCCGCATGGGCAGCCGCAGCCTCTACACCCCCGGATGGCAGCGAGGAGGGGCTCAAACCTCCGGCTGTTCCCAGAGCAAAGCCCCCTTTCATCTCATTCTTGTGAGCTAGGGGCAAACACCTCTTCCAACGGGAGAGGTGTCTGAAACAGCCTTTTCATTATGTTTATATTTAAAAAATCTAACAGTGACTAAAGCAGTTTGCATAATAAACAGCTCTAGAGCCAGAAATATTTGCCTGCTCTCGGTAAAAAAAGGAAGTCCTCAGATCCTCTTCTGAAGACTGTAAGAAAGTGACAGAGTTTTCCCTTTACAGGATATAAATATGCAGTGCAAATAGGTGGCTGCTGTCGCTGCTTACGTTTTGATGTATCTCTTCAGATATCCTGGCAGCGCCAGATTATTTTAGTGTCAAATCAAAGCTCTGGTTGTGTAAAGAAGCTGAGGAAAGGTACAGTCTGTGTTGCAGCACAGGATGGAAGCTCCAAGAAGACTGGAGGCAGTCCTGTGAGACATGTACCAGCCATGCATACTAAACCTGCCATTTAGTACACCGAAAAGCAAACCCCTTTAGTAGAGCTGCTGCAGAACAGAAATAAATGTCTTCAGATTTGGGTTGGGGCAGGGGGGTGTTTTTCTAGCGAGGTACGTGATTCATTCTCACGTAAGCTAAAAGAAAGTCAAGCTTTTGTTTCCTTCTTACCCTCCATTTCCTTGTGAGAGAAAAAAATTAAAAAGGGCCTGTTTACGCTGGAAGAAAAATCTTGCTGGCTGATCCCTTTTTAAAGCAGAAAGCTCTTATTTGCACTGCACCATTGCTGTCTGTGAGTTTAACAAGTCAAGTCAGCGCAAACCTGCCCGATCCGCATCCCTCCTTAGCATCTCTCCTGCCTGGACGCAGAGCAGTTGTACAGCGCCTAGCACAACGTAACCTCTGCGTGGTTACTGCGGGCTCTGCCTTTCAGCGCGATAGTCGCGCAGACAGACTGATAACGAGAGGTCTCCGCAGGACAGATGTGCACACCGAGCTCGGCTCCTTCCCTGCCAGAGGGAACTGACACCTGCATCATCTTGAAATGCTCGAAATCAAACTGCACATCAGACCGTTTGTGCTTGTGCGGGTTCTGTGGGAGCGCGACTCAGCCGAGCCCGCAGAGTTCCCCCCGCGGGCCCCAAGCCCCCCAGCAGCCCGTCTGAAGGGAAGACGCAACCCGGGTGGAGCTGCCCAGCCGACACCACCGGCCGTGTTTCCATGCACGGCAGCACTGCCTGGCCTCGACCGGGATGCCGTAACCGTGACCGTAACAGGTTCCCGGGTGCCGGAGCAGCACAGCCGCCGTGAGGAGACGTCCTGCCCCGGCTCACGGCTAAACCCTGCCCGGGGGCGGGGGGCAGGCCTGCCAGGCCCCGGCCAGGCCCAGGGCATGCCCCGAGGCCCCCAAGGAAACCCTGCAGCCCGTTCCTTCAGCAGGGGCTGTGAGGCCTCGCAGGGTGCTCACGGTGTAACTGTGCCGGTTATCTCGGGGCCCCGGGGGGCCGCACCCCCACACGGCCGCCCGCCCCGCCACCCCCTCCCGCCGGCAGGGCGCCGCCATGCTCCCCCGGCAGGGCGGGGTGGGGCCCGCGCGGAGGGAGGCGGGGCTTAGTATGCAAATACAGCCGGCGGCCTGCAGGGTGGGAGGGGGCGCATGCGCGCTGCGCGCACAGTGGGGCACGGGTTCTTACACAATGCACCGGGCTCCTTCAGCGGTGGGGGGAGGAGCGGTGGGGCGGGGTCGAGCATGTAAATGAGGGCCGGCCTTTGCTGCGCGATTGGAGAAGAGGGAGGAAGAGGCGGGACCGGATATGTAAAAAGCGAGCCGGCGGCGAGCGGGTCGGTTGCGTTCGGAGGGAGCACAAGGGCGGGGGGGCGTGGTCCGTATGCAAATGCCGCCGGCTCGCGCGCGCGGGGGGGCGTGGCTCGGATGCAAATACACGGACTGCCGTTTCCCAGCTCCCGCCCCAACGTTCTGCCTAACATCGCCTTGGCCCCGCCCCGCGGGTAAAAGGCAGCGCGCCTGCGCAGTGCGCCGAAATGAGGACTTAGTCTGTTACACAACCGCTGTGGAGCCAGGGGCTGCGCTCTCCGTCGCGTTCAGGCTCCGCGCGTCCCCGGCGGCGCGGCTCGGCTCTGCTCGCCTCTCCTCAGCTCTCCTCTCCTCCTGCTCCGCTCCGTTAGGCCTCCCGCGCCCTCCGGCATGAGCGGGGACCAGCTGCACAACGATTCCCAGGTGAGCGCCCCTTTACCGCCCGCGGGGGCCCGCTCCCGGGGGACCCCGGCCCTTCGCCACCGAGGCCGCAGGGTCCTTGCTGCCCCTCAGGGTCGGCCCTGGGGGCCTGGCTGACACCCCCCCCCCTCCTTTAACCTCAGTGAGGGGAGACGTACCCTGCTGCTGCCCCCTGCCAGCCCCAGCTCGGGGTAGCCCACGCGTCTGGGGAGAGCCCTGTCAACCCGGCCTGTCTCCCCCTCGTCGTGCTGGGGCGCCCCCATCCACCGAGCCCCCCCGCCCCGGGACCCCTTTCTGCCCAGAGGGGGGGCGGTGGGAGAGAGGGGACTCGTGTGTGACCACCTGCCTGGGAGAAGGGGAGGGGGACGGCTGGCCACCTTCCCTTGGCTCGCTCCGTTCTGGGGGGGGGGGGTCACCCTAGGAGCTGTGCGGGTGCCGGGGGACAGTTCACCCTGCCCCCCTCGGCACGGAGGGCACCTTCTGCATCGCGCTGGTCGTTTTTCATTTGGTATTTAATTTCCCTAAAAATGAGAATGAAGGAAGAGGAGTAAAATCTAGCGGCCCCCCCCCCAAAAAAAAAAAAAAAAAATATCCCCTGGCGGGACGGCGTTTTTCACGGTCTCTCCCTGTCTCCTCTCCCCGCAGATCGAGGCGGATTTCCGAGCGAACGGTGAGTGTGGCCCCGGCGCGCCCCTCGCCTCGCCGCGCCGGCCGCGCACAGACATGGCGTCCCAGAGACTAAGTCCCGGCTCCTCGCTCACCGGCCCCATTGTTCCCATCGAGCTGCCAAAAGCGCCCCTTTCCCGGCGGCCTCGGCCCCCCCCGACCCCCGCGTCCCCTAGTAGGGGCACCGGAGGCCCCCGATCCGAGCCCATCGGCTCTCCCGGGGTCCCCTTTGGGCCCCGATTCCTCCCTGGAAAGTCGCCTTGTCGACGGTCGGGACTTAGTCTCTGCGCCATTTTCTTTTTCTCCTCTCTTCTGTGTGGCTTTCTCTCCTTCTCCTCCTCCCCGAGCTGCCGGAGAGGAGCCTTCTACAGAGGCACCGGGCGGCGATCCCCGGCCCCCAGGCCCTTCTTAACGGTGGGGAAAGCAAAGTTTTTAACTAAAATAAATCTCCAAGCTGTTTTTTATCGCAGCCTCCCTCCCCCCACTGCTCCCCGTCTCTGTTCCTTTCAGGGAATCCCTCCCTTCCCCTAAAATGAAAGGTGATTGCAACATGTTGCTCTTTAAAAGAATCTGCTGCATCCATTTTAAGATCAGTCTTATTTCTTTCTTTGCTATTTAATTGATGTAACTTTACCTTGTTGGGTGGGGCTTTTTAATTAAAATAAAAGCCCACATTAAAAAAAAAAAAAGCAATGTAGACAATTCCAGAAAGGTAGATAGCATCACTTCAGAAAGTTTGCAAGCTAACTGTTCATTTTGTTGAGAAACATTATAGGAGTCCTGTGATTTTAATATATATATGTATATATTTATATATGAATATATACACTTACATGTTTCTATAGCTCTATGTCCATAGATATATACACATTATCTTTTCTAATCAGCCTCATGGCTGCTAACTTTTTCTGATTGTTTATTCATTTTTTTAGGAAGCAAGCTAATTGCAATCGCCCCCAAATAGGTGACAAAATGAAGGGCTTAAGCAAGGTGGCGGGGGGGTGAGGACATACAGCTTACCTTTGTGTGTACGTGTAATTGTCACTGTGCGGGATGTGTAAGGAACTCTGAGCTGTCCCCTGACTGGTGAGGTGGTAGAGGACAAAAAATTGTTGAAGATATCTGCTTGACTTATAGTTACATGGATTTTTAGGACGCTTTTCTGGACGAGGTCCATGTCCCTGGTTGCTTTGTAGGCTACTGCGTGTAAATATTTACAAGTCTACGTTTGCGTGCACCTTTCTTTCTGTCAGTTCATTGGAATGTGATTGTGTGTGTGCAGTAGGAGCAGGCAGTAGTGAATATGCAGTTTTTGAACTTTTATTTCCATTCTGAATCTATACTAGGGCTCTACGAATAATTCTTAACAGAAAACAGGGTGCAGTGGATTTCCCAAGAAGTGCAGGAGTAACTCTTGAAGCAACTTAAATATAAGCGTGTATTTGAATACTTGTAGCCTTCTGATGCTGGGAAATATTTGCTTAAGGATCATCTTTATTTAGGGTAAAGTACTCCCTGGTAAGCTCTAGTTATGTACTGATTTAGATAGGGGAAATGATGCATATTTGACCTTTTCCAGCTCCTTTCCAGCTTCCAGTGAACCTCTTAGAAGGATTTTTCTCCTCTATTGTGACCATGTGCTGTTTTATTCTTGTAAGGGTTTTAGGCATACAGCACTTGAAACTCCTCCAGTTTTTATTTCTGCCATGTGTTGGAGGAATTCAATACAGAAATTCAAAGTGAGACACCTTGATGGAAAAACAAAATTCCTGGTAAATCAAAGACACCCAACGAATTCATACCAGTGTAGGTATCAGCACCCTTTTCCTCCTATTGTAATTATTTGATGGCAGTCATGAAACATCATTGTGGCTGATCAGAGGCCCCTAAAATCCAAAATCCTTTTCAGTGCTGAAAGGTGCGTGTAACCCTGTTAGTCTTGTTAAGGGAATAATGCAGAATAGACGCTGTCCTCTCTGACCTTGTGACCAGGACTGATGTTCCTGAAAACCTGTCACCTCTGCTCGCTCCGAGTCTTGTTTCCTCTACACAGGAGTTCTTTGCACTTCTGTGTCGGGAATTGTCACGCGCGGATCTGAGAACAGCGGTTCTTGTTTAGGCATGGTGGTGAGGCTCTAGGTCTTTTATTCTTGTTTTGATCCTATTTAGTGGTAAAGATTAGGAGTGGGTGGTAGGAATCTCGAGGTTTTTTTTTCCAGATGTTTAGAATTGGTTTGTACTTCGATTATTGTTAGGCGGCGCTTAGCAGTAGAGCCAAAGTCTCCTTTTAGGCTGCCTTTCCTCTTTACGTTTGGGGGAAGGGAAGTTTTTCTGGGGGCTGGTACTGACTCATTCTAAATGTTGAATGTACCAGCAGTAAACATTTTTGTTAATAAAGAATGTTTTGGGTGACTTCTGGATAGTGTATCAGTAATAGAGCAGCTTACGTGCTTTGAAGCCTCCTGTTGTTACTAATGTTCATATCTGGGTCAATGGAGGTGCTACCTCAGGTGGTGATCGCACCAGTTGTTGCAGCTGAAGCGAGGCGCGTGGGGTGGATCTGCTAGCCCATTGCAGGTCACGGAGGAGCACCCTGGTTGTAGCTGAGGACTGGGATCTGATTACACACCCGTTTCATTGACAGCAGGGTAGTGTTAGGTACAAGAGAGGATGCCGGCAGCTAATATGTGTTCCTGGCTATTTCGTGTCATTAAACAGCCAGATCACTCTAAGCAAGTGTGTCCTGGGCAAATTCCAACTTGTGTAATTGCATTCCGTCTCAATATCCAGATTCTCCCTCTTGTTTAATTTGGCCATAGTGGGTATTTTTTTCACCTTAACTATATTTTTAGTATCAGTACGCACTGCAAAGAATTTTCCATGTTCAGTCCTAGCAGTGCCTGTTTGCAAACCATCCTGAGAACAATCTTGTGCTGAAACAGCGAGCCTTTTTTGCAAGTAACGTCCTTGCAGTCTTCAGCATTGTAGAAGGGAAATGGTAGTCTAAAACTGTCATTTCCAAGTACAGCTTGGTCATTGAAAATGACCCCTTCTCAACAGATGTGAATGTTGAGTCACAACTATGTACTCAGGGAGGGAATAATTCTGATTTTTTTTTTTCCTCACTTGGTAAAATTGCAGATCACTTCAGATGCAAAATCTGTTTGGATTCTATTGAGTTTTGCCTTTAAGAGCTTTGTTATTAAGGTTGAACGTAACAACCTCTTACTACTGAGGACAGTGTTGAGACTAGAAGCAATTTATCTTCACTTCCAGTTCTCCCATTGTGTTTGCAGAGTGCAGTAGATAAAAATTACTTGTGTTTGCAAAATAATCAAATTGCATTCCAAAGCTACTAAATTCCACTAACTGTTGTTAATGTCTTGGCTGTTCATCAGCCTGGGATCAGAACTTGTGTAAAATCCAGAACCGTTTTGTGTAGAAAGTGAAGACACCCAAAGTGGTTTTTTTTCCTCTGGTTGACTTGACCAATAATGTTAATATGCAGTGTGAGGCCACTATCACTGTAGTAACCATTACAGTATATTAACAGGAGTTAAGTGTGAATTTGATTGTCCATTGTCATAGATATGGCTTCTGGAAGTCAAACACGCTTGAAGGAGGGACTTGCTTTAACAGTGAATTTTTGGGGGGGGAAAGGCGGCCTTGCTGCTGCAGCATCTTATCACAAAGTGGCAGGTGTTTTATTTTGGCCTGAGTGCTCGTATGGCACCTCCGTTTATATCAGGGTGAAGATACAAAGGCGAGTGAGCAAGAGGGAAATTTAAATTAAATAGCAAGAGTGTTGAACACATGCCTTACAAGCTAAGGAATTCCGGCACGTTTTGTGTTTTGCATTAAATTCATGTTTCATGTGTGATAGAGCTGTTCATGTAAAAGGTGATGGTGACTTAAATGCTAACAAACTGAAAAGCAACATAAGGGAGATCCTTAAGGTTTTTCAATGGTTGTGAAACAGTCTGTGGGAGACCAGATTTGTTCTTCCTTGCTGCTGCTTTGTTGGCGCCTTCTGGATGGGTGAGAGTTTTTTGAAGGAGAGCAGGGCCACTTCTGCCATGGAGCTCTGTGTACCTTAGCGCTGCTGCTGGAGCCACTGCACTAAACAAGCTGCATGAAGTTAGGAAGCTTGAAAGTAAACTCTTGGGCTCTATCATCAGGGCGAAACTGTCTTTTAAGTTCCCTGGGAGCGTGTCTGTCACCAGTGCGTTTAAATGTCAAATGTTTGGCAAAGGATCCAAAATACAAAAGGTAGGTAGTGGTATTTAAATGCAGATTGATATCTCCACTGAAAATTTCCTTTCCCTTTTTTGTGATACATGGAGACGTGAATCCTGAAGAATGTAATTTGTTCCTTCCAACACAAGCCTTGAGTCACTCCCTGCCTTCGCTTCCAGACTGCGGTGCTGGGTGATGAGCCCGCATTGTAAGAAGTGCTGCCCACAGCCTCAGAACAATGCTCGGGGTGGTTTTAAGTCTGAAACCACTTAGCTTTTTTATTTTAGAAGTATTTAACGTCAGACCCCACTCTCTGCAAAAATTCTTAATTTTGTTTAGCATTGCTGTCAACTTATTGAAAATCAATCTGTTGCAGGGCTTGTAGAATATAACAGTGTAGCTTTACTATAGGAATCTCCAGATTGTTACAAGTGAGGGTACTCTGAAGTGAATTGATCGTTTCTGACACCTCTCAGAAATGCAGACTCAGAAATGTAAATAAATGCATTGTTGATAAGCTGCTCTTAAATATCATGTGCTACATAAGTTGTTTGCATCTGTTTTCCTAGCAGGAGCCTCAGAAGGACTTTACTAAAGACCTTGAGGTCTGTTGTGTTAATTGTTCTGACACATTCAGCATTCAGGTTAAAACTTAATGGGTGTCTTGTGGGAGTGGGGAGTTGAATGCATTTCTGTTAGCTGCGGCCAACTTTTGTTTTTGTTAAAACTCAGCAGAATTACCTGAATGTGCTGGAAGATGTGTTTCAGGGGTTAATGGCCTGTGTGCTTCCTACTTCTAGCAGATTTTCTTAAGATGTTTTTCCTTTTAGTACAGTGTTAAGCGGTATCTGTTACTAACATGCTATCGGGGCTACTTTGTTTACTTTGTAAAACATGAAAAATTTTTAACCAGGGGACCAGTGTAAAAATGTGGATTTTTTTACACGGCTTCACGTAAATTAGGCACACAGCTCATAAACATGATCAAACACAAATTCAGATCGAATTTCATTTACAACTGTGACTTCAGATATTTGTTGGATAGTTCATTGAATTCCAACCTCCTGAGTTGCGCTGTCAGCAGAAACTGCAATAATATGTAATTATAGCAAGTACTTAACATCTCATTGACTCAAATTCCTCTGTTAATGATTTCAGTGGATTCCTGTTAAAGTAATACCTGCTGAAATAGCACAAGCCACTGCCCTATTAGAGAGGGGCTCCGGGTCAGATTCTTACCGGTGTTGTAAATTGCTGTAGTTCTGCTAAAATCAGCGGAGCTCTGACAGTGTATCTGCCTTTTTGTTACTGGACTGCAGGGATGGGCTTTAATGATACAGTGGCTATTTAAGAAAAGGGTAATTTAACATAAGAAATCAGTGCAGAGGTTTTTTTCTGTGGCTTTTTAGGATGGGATAGTTTCTCTTTCAAGTCTGCTTGAGCTGGTTGGGCTAATATAATTTCTCATATCATTGTAAGACATGCAGTCATTCAGAAATATTTATTGGCTTATTAAATTGAATTGCCTTTGCGGCTGCTAGTTTTATAGAAACTGCCCCAAGTTTTATAGAAAACCTCACACTCCGAAACATGGGAGCAAAATGCTATTTAGCATTATGTATTCCGCTCCTGCCTGCGGTTTTGAAGGACTGTGTCTTAGGTTTCCAAATCTGAGAGAGGATAGTCGTCGTAGAAATAGGTGTTTATCGCCTTGCTTTTCTGGGGCTGTTTCATTTGACTGAGGCAGCAGCATATGACAAATATGCCCAGCCGTACCTTCTCCCTGCATGACTATCCATTCTGAGCTGTTTAGCACTGTCAGCGTTTAAATATGTATCATCATTAGATTTCAAAATGCTTCCTCCTGTTAAGAGAACAGGCGAAGGATATGGACTTGCTCTTGTTTCAGCAGTGGGTTTGCTGCTGACCTGCTCTTCTGAAAGAACAGCTAGAAAATCAGTTTAAAATCCAGTTTTCAGCTACAGTAGGATTATTCTTTTTAAACAGTATTCCCAATTAGTGCTGTCCTTACTCTGGTATTAACTGTCTGCTCTAGGGAGCTCCCACCGCATGTGCCTCTGGTGGCTTCCCCTGTCTGTCACTGGTTGAACACTGGAGTTAACACAGTGTTGAAGTGCTGTTCTGGGCAGAGCAGAGCCTTTCCTACTGCAGGCTCCTGCTATTTACTAGTTCAGCTGAACAAGTTGTAGTAGTGGTTTCCCAGTGTGTATGAGACTGCAGTATTTTTAGCACAGCATTTGTTCAAAATGTCCTGGGTGACATAAATACTAAATAGTTCCAGTGGATTTAATCAGATTTATTGTTAGAAATATTTTCATCTTGAATGCTGGCTTTTTAAACTAGTCATCACAGAGTGAACTGCAGTAATATCTTCTGGTGTCACAGTGAGAGTTAGGACGTTTGGAAGGTGCCATGGAAAGGGTGAAGTTAATCTTGTATTCTTGTGACCCGCACGGTTGAAGACCAGTTGAAAGTTACTGTTGATTTTAGAAACATGAGCATACATACATATTTTCAAGTTGAAATTTGGTTTCTAAATTTGGCTTCAGTAGCTACACAGCTGATGAACAAGTGAGAACTCCAGACCTGAGAATGGAAGTGGAGAGTATGGAGCTGCAGTCAGTCTTCCTGAAACTTGTTCTTTTGTAACACCTACTTAACATGAATGATTCTTGGACTTCTGTGAGATAAAAGTAGGATTTTGTTAAACCTCAGTCTGTGTTGCAGTGCCAGCAGGAGTGGTGATATGAAATATAGGTTTGTGCCAGTCCTTTTGTGCCAAAACAATATTCTGGGAGATCCTCCAGCACAACTGGTGGACGTCAGACTTGATACTTTTGGGAAAGTGGGAGACCTTGGCAATTAGTTCTCTGTTAATAGCTAATGATAGAGATGGAGTCCTGTAATGAGGAAAGATGAGTAGGAGGAGGACAGCGGTTCAAATAAGAATTGCCTCACAAATTTGCTAGGGTGTTGCAAAGTTCTAGTGATGTTTTCCACCAACTCAAGGCCTGTTTGTCTGCTAGAATAACATACTTTGCACAGAAAAGAAGAAATGGCCAGACAATGCTCATGAATGCTACGTTTGATACTGTTGCTTCACCCTGGGGAAGTTTTCTTTGTTCATAGCTGTTACTTAAATCTCAATAGTGTCACTTGAAGATGGTCACAGTAGTCCTCAGCTTAGACAATTAACTTGTGCTGACAGCTGCTGTGTGTTTTGAAACTGCCAGTTCCCAAGATGAAGGAGTCACAAGGACAGACAGCACTGAGTATGCTTTACTCCTGTCTTGGAAAGCTTTGGAAGCGGGGGCTGGAAAATGTCTGAAATGCATATCTTGATGGGATGGGGGCAGTGCAGGCTCAAATATGGGAGGCATAGCAGGAAAGTTAGCGTAGGTGCTTGTCATTCAGCCTCAGCAGACAATACCTCATCAAGAAAAACAACCCCTGTCTCCACCTAAAGTACTTGAATCCATTTCTAAGTTTGAAGATGATTATTCTGCCATCATCCCAATTTCAGAAGTTAAGAGGGACAGTATCAGGCCATTGGGAAATTGTTTTATTAGAATGTTTCCATCAGTCTTGGAGCCAAAAGTTGCTTCCCACAAAGCTTCTGATCGGTAGATCTTTTTGGCTTCCTTATCGATATTTTTGACATGAATGTATTTGTTCATGTTCACAAGCTTACCATATGCTTTGTGCAGTTGTGAGCTGTGTGGGTGTGCGTGTATGTATTTTTATCTTAAACCTCTGTCTGAGAAGGGTTTTTTTAGCGAGTGTTATAAGGACAATGGCTTCCTTCTCTAGTTGTATTGCAGAGTGCTGAAAGTCATGGTACCCACCAAAAGATGATTTGATCCTTCATAATTCTGCCCAACGTAGATGGTTGTGTGTTAAAGACAGATGGATGTTCATGGAATTCAGTGCTGCAGCAGACTGATTCTGCAGTTGGCTGTATCTTTCCATGACTGAAGAGAGATTGATTTCTGCCTCAGGAAAGCTTGGAGTGTACTTGTAGCTTCACTAAAATATTTTGATCAGTCTGTGTTAACTCATCTTTGGCTAGGTCATATCTGTGTCCATTAAAGACACGCTCCATGATGAGGATGTACCAGCTAAGTGTCTGTTGCGTCTCATCAGCTGCAGTATACAGCTGGCAGTCTCTTACAGACACACAGTATTTAGCAGATAGTACAACTTTATTTGGGGGAACAAGACTCTTACATTCTCAATGAAGGCGTAGTTCTGATTCTTCAAAATGTCCCTTTTCCCCCCATAATGCTATTTTTCAGTGATTTTCTAAAAATAAGACCCTGATGACTTTTACTACTTATTGCTCATTTTGAAATCCCAATCATTGATTTGCATAGTCTTACTAATTTTTGCAGCAAGCATCTGGGACCTCAGTAGTAGAGCATTTTGCTGTGTTAGTGAATAAATGACAGGAACAAATGAAACATGAAGTCTCGTGTTCAACGTGGATAAGACTGCATACAGCTTGTCCTGTTTGAAACCCGCTGGGCTAATGCCTGAGCACTGTTTGGCTGCTCTGGAATGAGTTTTACTAAATGCTTTGTAATTTCTGAAGTGTCAGGCTCCCTTCACTGCTCTGTGTATACTGCATGGGATTGGATGTTGTCTTGTTTCCATCCAAATGTCTGTCAGTTTGGTGCAGCTAGAAGATGTGTGGCAGTGTCTAAA
The DNA here is from genome assembly GCA_009819775.1 of Phoenicopterus ruber ruber. NCBI lineage: Eukaryota > Metazoa > Chordata > Aves > Phoenicopteriformes > Phoenicopteridae > Phoenicopterus > Phoenicopterus ruber. The sequence goes on from CM020230.1 coordinate 6,922,888, forward strand.
TGGAATATTTCTGAGAATTTTTAAGAAGAATTTTTTTAGACATTGACATTTTACATTTCGTAGTATAAAGTCAAGAAAATAATTAATAGGAATGGAGCAATACCCAAGTACAGATAGCTTTTTAATTTTTCCTGGCATTTGTCACTTACTCTGATCTGTTGCCTAACACTGCTTCTCACATGTGAATACGAACTTGTAGAGTGTTATCCAGGATCTTTTTTCTTCCTCTATTTGCCACTTCTCTTCTGTACACCTTTTCAATTTGAGCAACAATGTGGTAGTTTTTGCTTTGTATGTAACATGAAATAGATGACCCATGTTTTAAGACTAGGGCAATGTACTTTAGTTAAACTTTTTATTGATGGCGATGTATTACTGCTCATGGCTTATATTCCAGTATTTGAACAAGGGCCAGACTTGTCAAAACAGCTGCTCGTCTTTCTCTGAGGGTGCAGTTTCTTGTTTTGGAGAGGTGGCCTTAAAAGACCTTTCGGAGGAGAGGGTGAGGGAAAACTGGGCTCTCACCTTCTGTGTTTTTGAAATAAGGTAAGTGTCTGTTGCAGATTTTTAAGTATCTGGAGATAGAGTTGAGAAACATGTAGTGGTCTTCTAACTGAAATGCAGAGATTTCTGGAGTGAGGGTAGCACAAGTAAGAGGCTTCTATTTTTGTGGTCTGCAAGCAGAGCTTTAGGAGGAGAAAAGTACAGGTGGTGGCAGGGGACACCCTGTTACGTGGGTTGTGACATGAGATCGTTTGGACACCTGATAACCAGGTAGGAGGGCTGTCTTCCTTTATCTCCTCTGCAGTGGGTGCAAGTGGATGGAGTTCTTTCTGTCCTTAGGGAGATTAGTAGCTAAGTTAGTTGGCACTTCTTATTCCAGCTTCTGGTTTTGTGTGATGCTGTCTTGTCAGCTATCAGTGTTGTCTGTATTGCTTGGTGCTCTGGGCAGGCTGTGTGAAGATGAAGGGGTGAGTGTGAAGAGAGGCTCCCTTGAACCTGAAGGCAGGAAGCACTGGGGAGGGACATTCTGTTACATGTGGACGCTGTGCCTGGGATCAAGGTCCTTTGTGCTATACATTGTTATCCTGTCCTAAGGCCATACTGTTTAAATAGGCAACACAGTGGGAGAAGAGGGAGTACTGTGCTCTTCTCAGAGGTGAGAAACAAGAACAGAATGGGAGTGACTTCTTCAGCACAGGAACAGATATAAAGCTGTCTGGCTAGAACTAAGGTTTAGTTCCAACTTGGACTTTTGTTTTTGATTTTTAATTATCTCTCCAGCTGAGAATTGAGGTCGTTAGCAAAGGGCAGTACAAAAAAAAAAAAGCAGCTTCTGCAGTTTTAGCATATGTTGTAATTTTTTCTTGAATGCAGAACTCAGGAGCTAAAGCGTGCATTTTTTTTTTCTGTGGTTCTAAATTATTTCACAAATACTAAAATGTTGCATGCTGGGTTTTGCAATTAGTGAAATCACTGGATTTACAGTAGGGAGATCAGCGGTTTCCTGGTCTGCGTGCGGGGTTCTGGTATCAAGTGCTTTACAGGTTAGTCTCTTGCATCATACATGCCACCTTGGTGTGAGTGTCTCCAAACTGTGCCTTGAGCAATAGGAAGAGCATATTATGTCTTCTGCCAGTTTGTGGATGCTAGGAAGTGCGTGAGTAAGATCGATTATTGGAGAGATAAAACACCTGGGATGGGCAGGTACCAGTTTTAACTTGCCTGAGAAGGTACACTTACAAGTTAAACGAGAACGCTCCATTTTAATCTGGCCTTTTGGGAAACTGGAAGCAGGAGCTCTTTGGAGATCCATGTGAGGGTATGATTCATTGCAACACAAGCAGCATCTACAAAATGGAGGGATGGAGTAGTACTAGTGACGTACTCTGAGGTTTGTAGTCTAGAGTTAATGACCACCAGATGGGGAATAAAAAGCTGTCTGCTCCTCTTCTGAGGACCGAGAATGTCATTGAGGCTGTTAAAATGTGCTGTATCTGTTGTAATGCTCCTTGTGCACAGGAAACCCCTTTATGTGTGGATCAGAGGAAGCTTTCCTTACTGGTGTTTCCCCCTCGATGCTTAGTTTTTCAGATTGGTTTTGACTGAAGATTAGGTTCCTTCAGTTTGGTAACAGTGCACCTCAGGGATAAAGAGCGAAATGTCTTGAGTGCTTTCTGGCAGTAGAAAAAATAAAGGGCAAGTTGTGTTCCAGTACACAAGTGTAAATTGCCAGATCCAGAGGCAGTAGGTTCATGTGACTACTAATACAATGCAAGAGATGAACTTAACAACAGTGACCTTGATTAACTTCTGCACTGTTGCCCAATCCTGTTGTAGGTGTCATCTTGATGCATCTTTTTAGTAAAGAAACACTGGCACAAATCAGAGTCAGGATATCAGTACTGTTAACTCTGATATTTGCAAGTTGTCCTACTGGAGCTGTGTAGGTGTTCGGGTTACTTTGTCTTGCTCCAGCAGATTGGAACATCTCTCCAGCTGTCCAGGATACCTTTGGATGTCAATGTGGATAACATGTATTCTTCAAGAGCCCTTTTCACTTTTGCTTTCTTATATCCTCCTGTGTTCTTCCTACTCCAAAACCAAGAAGCCTCTCGGAGGAGCTAGCATCTTGTCTGAGTCATAATATCATAGCTGCGTATGTCACCTGCACTTCATTAGGGAAGTATAAGCAAGCTGTCCTTGAAATACCTGTTTTTATGAGTAGATACAGTCTCCTAATTTAAAATATGCTGCTCTCTGGAGTTTAGTAGCTGTCATAAACAATGTTTTTCTTTTATCATCAAGGAGGCTTATTCAGCATCACTTGTATCTAAAGGAAGCTTCTTTCCAGGTTTTAGACTGTTCTAATCATCCAGATATAAAGAGGAAAGTACAGCTTGGCACTTGATGCTTTACGCTTGGCTTCTTTAGTTGTCAGCATGTGGTCTTGGGAGAGCCCAGCACAGTGCAGGTTTGTTTGCCCCAGCCCGTAGCTTGTCTTGCAATGGATGGAGACTGCAGCTAGCAATAAGCTGGCTATGCCACTAACTTAATTCTTAAATTGAATCTTAGGCAAAAGGCAGAAGCACTTGAATTGATGAGTCCATTGGTTTCTTGTTTCATAAATGAAGGTGTAAAACTGTCATTCTCCAGGCATTGCCTTCAGTGTCTAACGTGTTTGCCCCTTCCCTCCTGCCTAGCCCTGTTGTTGAGACTCCTGTCCAGTGATGCATAATCTTCAGTTTATGGTTTTGTTATCCGTCACTGTCAAAGCGTGTGCTCATCCATGTAGAGGAAAAAGCGTATTTACTGTTGAACCATAGCCTGAGTTGAAATATTCTGTCTTTCTCTGTGTTCATGAGTAGGCCTCTCTTACAGCACTCATCCAGTGCGATATTTGCCTCTTTCAGGAAGCTGATATATTTTTCTTCAAAGCTGCCGGTGTTGTCTTTGCATGCCAACTGAATCTGTTCTGCATGCAGTTTAGCAAACGTGTTACATTTGGTGTTGACAGCAGGGATACCTAGTTCAGAAGGGGGATTGGATCTCCTAGGAGCTAATCTGTGCTTGGGCTTTGCTCATCGCTCGTCAGTGTAATTGGTTAGAATGAGAAACGATACTAACGCCCTGGCCACATTTCCAAAGGATCCGGAGATTTCCTAAGTCTTTGTGTACTGAAGTTAAAGTGTGTATTTTTAAACGGATTCCTTCATAGAGAATGAAGCTGTGGAGCATTGTTTTGTGAAATAAGTCCCCTGTAGCTGTATTTCACAAGAACATGAAACAGTGTTCAAAACAGATGTGAGCCTCATTTATTAACAGCAGAATTAGTTTGGTTTTAATTTGAGTTCTTGTGGGTTTTCTCCCTTTTTGTAACTACCCCACCTATCCACCCAGGCACAGGAGCCTCATGCTCAGACTCTAATCCAGACTAAGAAACCTTAAAGCCCAAAGGGAACTGGTTAGTGTGAGGTTCAAGGAGTCCTATTTGCACAACATCAGTGTGTTTGTGATTTGGGAGGGCCATTGAGCTGGGGAAAGGAACACTTCTCAGTTTCATTTTTATAGAGAAGTTCTAGGGAAGAAGTCTACTGACTTGCACATGGCAAATATTTACTTTTTGAATGGAGCTGAAATAAATACGCTATTTGATTTTTTTCTAAGATGAATTTTTGTACTGTCTTTTTGGGTGTATTTACAGTTTAATCTCAGCAGAGCTCTGGAATTAGTCTTTGGCAATTAGCTCTATAGGAGAACAGAGTCAAAGAAGTCCTCACTTTAGTTGTTTTTCCCCAGTACTGGAAAAAGTATTTAAAAAAAATTGTAATACATGGACTACAAGCAAGCATAACGGTGATTTTTATCCTAGTTGCTTCAGAGACTGGAAAGGTAAGTTTTCCACTGGTTTTCAGTTCAGACAAGATGTGGTACTCAGAGGGCTTTCTTATAAGCATCCATGAAGTGTTTGAAGGCTTAAAAAAATGAATGCAAATCTGTGTCATTTCTAGGTTTCTCATAGGTCTCTTACTTCCATGTTCTGAAGTTGGTGTCATTTGGTCAGCAAGTGTCAGTGATGCTTTTTCAGTTCTTCATCTCATAAGCTATTTCTTAAGTCTTAACTGTCTCTTCCCCATCACTGCCAGGGATCCAAACGGTATATTATTAGGCAGTGTGGTTAGTGCTTTGCTAACTACAGGTATGTGATTTCCCAAATCCTGTGATCCGAGTGGGTTTATTTACATACAGATCTAAATTCAGATCAAATTACTTGCGGAAATTGGTACTCCAAAAAGGCATCAGTACAGAAACAGGTTGTCAGGGGTCTTTGTACACTGAGAATCGTATGGTGTTTCCTCCCTGTTGGTCACTATGGTTTTCCCTTGCACTGAATCAAACCGGAATCGCTCTTGTGTGTCAGATGCACATGTAGTTCATAAAGCAACTTCTGATGCACTCCTTGATGGAACAAATGCTGGACTTGACATTAACTGCACACTTTCCACTGTAGCAAAGTTAGATTTTTCTGAGAATGGGATGCTTGGTATTAGCAAATTGTCTCCTTATTTTACTTGTCTGTGGTTATTGCTTTCACTTAAAAATATTTGCAGTTTCTGTATCAGGATAGCTGTCTTATTGTAAAGTGCTAGCAGACAAGATTCCAGTACTTGTCACAGAGACTGTAGTGGCAGAAAGTATCTTGTTTTATATTTTAATTGCAAGGTAACTGGTACTTTAAAGTCTCTTGTTGTGAAAACCTATGTTGAACTGTTTTTCTGGTCGTAGATCCTCTCTTGAGCAGAGACTACTGAACTGTTTCACCTCTTAGAGATGCAAACTGTCCAGATGGGTGCTCTTTTTGCACAAAACAAATGTCCTTAAGAAACCAGGTTGAACTTCTATTGTCCCCAACAAATTTGGGGTATTCAGTACACCATCGCTAGAAGAGAAATGTTACTGTTACAAGCTGTTACTTAACTTTCAATTTGATTATACCTCTTTCTCCAGGAGTATCTTGATCTGTCCACGCAGCTTCTTAGTTTGGGGGATGGCATGTGAAGTTAAGTATCTCGTGTCATTTGCTGATTTTCAGAATAGGTTAGTCATATTCTTTCTTGTGGTATTAGGGCTACTCATCGCGTAGTTTTCCCACTTAGAGGCTTTACTTAGTACTACCACAATGCATTAATGAAAGCTTAAGGCTCCGGTGTTTCAGTGTCGGTGCCATTTCACATCTGACAGTATCAGGTGAAAGGTCATCACAGGAAAAAGAAGGGTTTTTTTCTGGTCTGCTAGGGGCTGGAGTACAGGAAGTAAGATAATTGCTAGTTGTAAAACAGATCCAAGTTCAAAAATAAATTGGTACACTTTAGAACTTGCAAAATAGTGTCGCTGAAATGCATGCAAATTCAAACAGGTTAAATGTATTCAGATATTGCAGTTTCAGAAACCGCTGGGGCTGCCGTGCTCTACAGAACTCACTCTGAAGAGTGTGAGCCTTGCTTTCTGCTGCTGGGTACCTGGATGGCGCTTTCACTCCCAGAAGTGGTTTTGTCTAGCACAGGCTTGAAATACTTGGAAGAGGAGGATAGGAGGGAACAGTACAGCTGCTGCTCTGGGCTGTTTGCGTAGGAGCAGACTACTAAATCAGCTGGAGTGGCTACAGCTTTCAAGGTGGTATTAGTCCTTAATGTAAAATTCATAATAAATTTTAATAGATGTATTGATTTGACTCTAGTAAGACTCATAATAACCTTTTAAAAAAATGTCTCAACATATATAAAACTGGCAGCCAAGGAACTTTTAAAAATAGTTTTTCCTAGCTCTACAGTTGATTCATTCAGGAATAAATTACCAGATTGTAAATAGTCTTAGATGTTCCTGTTGTTTCCTTTGCCTATTTCTGGTGTCAAATAATCAAGTGGAAAGAAATAGTTCTTAATTTTTCCTTTGGAATACTCCTGAAAATAAGCTATATAACTTGTTTTTCTCATTTTGGGTTGTATTAAAGAGGAATAACAGTGTCTTGAATCCCTATCGTTGCTTCTGTAGTGCTTATAGTTTTTCGAGCATGTTTCTAACCCTTTCACCAACCAACCTCTTAAAATATTTAAATAATGTTAGGTTCCATGTTAAGAAAACTTGAAAAGTAGAGTGTGATCATGTTGCAGCAGTTGTAAAGCAGAACCTCTGATATGATGGAAGTCATTAGTTAAGCACTTGGAGTTTGAAGCATAGTGATAAACGAACTTTTGATGACTCTGCACCTGCAGCATATTTCCTTCAGTTTAAACAGCTCATTTAGTGACTATGATAGTGGAAGCCATTTGAAAGCTGGAAAAAAGAAGGCTAACTTTTCACACCTAGTTATTTCTGCATAGGTAAAGAAAGGATTACTCTTAAAACTGAGGAACAAAGTAACCAGAAGCAGTTGGTTCAGTTCAATTTCCAAGGGTTATGCTTCCTTTCTTGTAATAGACTTTAGATGTGAAACTAATTAAGTAAATGTTTTTCTTCCCCTTCATAAGTCTCATTCAAGGCAGATGTGAGTTTTGCATAAGGTGGAATCTGAAAATGTTGACTTACGCCTTTAATAAAATTCTGATTTCCATCCAAAGATGCATGCCATTATTTAAAAAAAAAATAAAACAACAAAAACCCAACAGAAAACCTCACCAAACTGATAATATATTGTGTGGAGCTTTTTTTAATTGAAAAAGTTAGGAGTTTATTATGCATAATAAAGTAACCACAGCATGTTACCCTGCATTAAGAGGTTACATTTTATATTCAGGTATCTGTATCAGTGTGATTTAACAGTTGCCAGCTAGTGAGACTTGACCTGGATTTAACAAAATAAACAGATTACAGGTGCATAATGAGATTAAAATCAGTGATTTAAAGTAAAATTTCGTGTCTACTGATGTAAATTGAAGACTTCCAGTGGAATTTGGTGCACCATATCTAGGAGCTGTACTTACAAGTTACTCAAGTGTTGCAACCATAGCCTTATTTTAAAACTCACTTTTAAAGCTACTGTGACCTACACCGCTGTGGTGATGCTTCTTTCTATGTCCTCTATCTCTTAGTTTCAGAAGAATCAGGAGTACGGTTGGAAGTGCAGAAATCTCATCTGTCATTAAACATTTACGTTTTGTTCATTTTCTTGTGTATTTTAGCTGGAATGGGGTTTCTTCTTGTATGCTAATTGCGGTAATGTCCCCTTAAGGCAGGGGAATGGCGTTCCCTCCCTTGTCTTGAGAGTGGGACTTGTGGCAAAGCAGGCTCTGGTGATAAGATGCTTGCAGACAACTGCTGGAATTAGCCTGGCGTGGGTGAGTGATCACTTAACTCACCCACAATGGGAACAGAGGTGAAGTCGGGCTGTGTCCATCCAGTGCAGCCCTATACTTGAAAAAAATGGTTGTAGATAGGAGAAAAAACAAACAAACAAAAAACAAAACCAGCCAAAAAACCCCACCAGCCGGAATCAGTGTGGGAGTTCCTCCTACAGTGAGGAACCAGCTTGAGTGTGATAAAAAGAATATAAGTGCCTGGACTGAAACAAACTTTTTATAAGACTTTGGCCATGCTTCCCCCATGAGTTCAGCTTAGTAGGCATGATACTAAACCAGTAGTAGGAGAGAGACATCTGAATCCAGCGCATAACAGTGGTACTGCTTGGCAGAGGTGATTTCAAGATTGTACCAACTACTTTCTGTCTTGCAGACTCAATTTATACTCTAATACTGAGGATTGAGGAGGCCTTATGTTGTTCCCAAGGGTGCTGCCTCTTCAAGTCTTTCCTCCCTACAGCAAGCAGGAGACCAGCACTGGCCAAAGCCACATCATGTTGTCAAGGGATGGTTAATAAAAGACTTTGAACAAATGCCATTAAAGCCTCTCCTGAGGACGCTGAGCACAGCTTGTACCACTCCCATGTCTGTAAACTGTGTGTGATCCTGACTGCTGACAGGAGGCTAGTCATTGGCTGCTGGAAGAGAAGCATTTCAATGCAACTGCTTTTTTTTGATCTTCTGTAAAATTTTTGCTTGAGGGGAGCCCTTGTTCTGGGTCAAACCCGGGATAGCCAAACGTGCCAGCCCTGTCCTTGTGTGGTGTTGGTGCGAATACAGGCTCTGTGTGAGCTGCTGTTGAGACATCACTCGTGTGCTGAGGAAGTGTCAGGATTTCAGGGAGTCTTTAAAAACTACTTCTTTTTAGTGAATCCAAAAATGCTAGTGATTTACACAGCCAGCAAGTGAAAATATTTTTCTAGTTGACATCATTGCAGTGTGATTATTCCTGACAACACAGCAGTTTTCCTGTTGGCTAGTGCAGTTTTTAGAACTGAAACTTTTCTTCTTATGCCCCCAAATAATATCAATCTCTATTTTTTAATATAGCTGAAGTTTCTATTACCCTCTCTAAGGACTAGAATTATAGTTGTTAGCCCCTATTTTCCCCTGATTCACCTGTCTTGAAAGTTTGCATGCAGTAAGCAGCTGTTGACTTTGCATCACAAATTGTGGTGTTTGCACCTTTCTAATGATGGTATAAAGAGCAGTTGGAGGCGGAAAAACCTTCTGCTAGGGGCACTGAGTCAGTCTACGGATGGAGTACAGTACATGAAGTTCTCTGTCTGCAGTGTGAATTTGTCACAGATTGCACCAAAAGATTTTCTTTGCTCTTGACCTAGTCTACTGAAGTAACTCTCAAAGCTGTTCCCTGGGCAATTCGTTGTCAAAAATCTCCAGAAGATGATTCAGCCCACCTACCTGTGACGGCGATGCAGGCAGGAGCACAGTCACTGCGCTCCTCGCTTAAGGTCTAGGCTTGATTCTTACTCTACAGTTGAGCATAAGCTGGGGTTCTCAAGCTATGAAGGATCCGAAGAGCAAAAGTATCTCTGGTATAGCTGCACTCAGTGGCTGAGCAAAAGCATTTCAATCCACCCTGGTTTGCACACCCTTCATGAGGAGAGATTGCTGAAGAGCAATGTGTTGTCCCAAAATTCTGCAGCCCAAATTGCTAGCCAAGAACTCCTTAAGCAAAAGGATTCCTGCAAACCAGGAAAAGAAGGGTTAAGTGAACCATTTTGCTTTAGATTGTGTTGAATTAAGGGACAGGTTATCTTCTGCAGTCCCTGATAGCTCCGAAGTCTAAACATGACTGTAAATGTTGCAATTGCCCGGCTGTCCCTCCCTTTGTCTCTTCCCGAGAGAAGATTGTGTGTGCCGGCGCTGCGTGACGGTTTCTGTGCTAAGCCTTGGATCTGTGCTGAAGGTTGGTTGCTTTCTAACTCTGAAAATGGGGTTAGTCCCCTTTGCATTATCTGTTTGAATGCCCTTAAATTTTACCTTCTTCCATAATTTTATACTAGTTTTACACTCCTGGATGTTAGACTGGTTTGTGAGCAATTGTCCAGGCTTTCTCAGCGAGTCTGTCCTTCCTGCTGTGCTGGTTATGTTAACTGCATTTCGCACAACAGGGAGGAAACGAGTGCGAATTTGGAAAAGCCTGAGATTAGATGCTCTAGTAAAAATTGTTTGGTATTAGTGGATCTAAAAGAAATCCACAGGGAACCTACCTGTAACTACTTTTTTATGCAAATTTTTTTCCCTGAGCCGATTGGTAACAGCTGCTTCCCCCAGGGTCTCAGTCCTGTATATATGTGTATTAGCAAATTGGCATACAGATTTAGTTGCAATGAGTGTAAGGCTTTTGAAACCTGAGAGGTAACGAAGCTCAAGCTTGTGGCTGTCCTTTGTTCTTCCTTTTGCATTTTGGATCTGGTTGTGATATTCCGATATAGGCAGACTTGGCTTTGAAAAGGGTCATTGGCTGCTACAGTTACCTAGCTTTCCACTTTTCTGTCTGTTTGGACCCCTTCACTGGCTGTGGAAGGTAATTACCTGGGCTAGTTTGAGGTGGGAGGAGGAAGAAGAAGGGCTTACTGAAAGCAAGGCAGTTGTTGGACATGACAACAGCTAGGAGTGAAGTGGGCATATACCATATAAACTTGCAGATGCTCCCAACATGGCTTCATTTCTAGAGTGCCCTGGAGCTTTCCTGAGTCCCACAGTGCTCACTGCATGGATTTTTCCTTTGATCCTGCTCTTGACCTCATCCTGGCCTCCTGATATGCAGAGGTGTGATGGGCTGTGGCTTTTGAGGCAAAATTGTATCTTCATTTTTGCTGCTTCTTTAAAGATGTACATGCAGTGCGTAACTTTGTTTATTCGTGTGGGTGTAGACTCATAAAGCAACAGGAAAAAATTGCTGAAACTATTTCTACCCTGGTAAGGGAAGGGAAGAGTGTTAGTACACAAGGTACTCAAATTCTGGATGAAGGAGGCTTGGAAAGTAAGTACTTCTCATACAGGAGTGCAGCCTTGTAAGAGTAAGTATCACTAGGGGCAAGAACGGGGTTGCTCTTACCTTGTTTCCTAAAGAGACTAGTCTGGCCTTTCCTCCCCTCCGTGCCAGCACAGCAGCAGTTTAAGCTGTACGCTGCTGCTGGTCCTTTCCCTAAAGTTTTAACTTGCTGTTCTGTTTTATTCTGCTTTGTTAGTGGAAACATACTAATGGGTTTCAGTCTTTGACTCTTATTTATACAATTACAGGAGAATGTTTTACATCTTGGGAATCCCTGGAAACACATGTTTCTGTTCACATTGAACTTTTTTGTTTTTGAATGCAAATAATGGATTGAAACTTCATTGTTGCCTCTCAGTTGGGAGCCTTTTGGCATGTGTAAGAAGCAGCTATTAATTTAGCCTTTCTGTTCTGATCAAACATGTATTTTCATGCTTTATAAGGCTTCCTCAGTATTGTCCTTTGTGTAATATTGTCTACTGCAATTCTACTTGCAGTGATTTTATGCATTTGTTACACAGCAACTAAGATCTGCTGTGGAATAGGCTTATGTGAACATGCCACCTCTTTCAGAAGAGACTGTGTAAAAGGCGCCAACAGGTCATTAAACTTGCTGCTGCTGTCTACACCGTTAGTTGTTTTCCTGCAAAATGCTTGCAGTTTAGCAGTTTCTTAAGGTTAGCATCCCTTTATACCACATAGTTATCTGAATTACTGAAGCATTAATTACCCACAGAGTATTAGGTACTTCCTCAGCAGGTGAAAAAATGAGGTGCACAGAAAATAAGCGATTAACCCAGTATGGCTGAAAAAAACTTTAAGAAGGGTTCAAAACATGTACTAAAGATTATCTGTCCTTCTCTTTCTGAATAAGCTCTTGCAGCACGCCTTGCTTACCTACCCAGCTTCAGCAGGTTGGTTTAGATTGATGAAATGCCAGCAGTGACATTTGCTTCAGGTTAACTTCATGTCCCTGACGCTTCAGTCACACAAGATAAGTGATCAGTCTGTGTTTTTTTTTTTCTGGCCTCCTTAACCTATCCGTGATAAACTTTTAAAGTTCGGGATGGACAAATGAATGTAGAGCTTAGCTTGCAGACTTGGTCCTGTGCCTGTCGGGCTCTCTCGCTGTTAGCAGTTCTGTCACATTGTTTACCTCTCTTCCTTAGACTGAAGTTGCCCCGGGGTTTTGGTGGAGCAGAAGGTGCGTTGATCTTGTTTTGAGAACTTTGTGGTTTTAAAAAGCTGTGTAAGATCTTTGTTTGCATAATAAAGCTTCTCTGGAAAGTAAGCCGAACTTCTCAAGAAGCTGATAGGAGCTATTCTAAAGGACAGGGAATGTCTAGAGGCAATTCTTTGTCTGTCTGTCTCTATTCCCCTGTCAAGACTCATCACCAAGTCATTTCACAGGTTTCTTCCTTTCCCTCTGTTCAACAGCAAGGAATACAGAGCCTTCAAATTACAAGATTAATGAAGAATGCAGTAACTAAGGGGTCTGTCTTGTTCTGAAGCCAAGTTTCCCAGCACAGTCCTTTTAAGGAAAAAGACGTAATATCTGTCTGTCCCTGTAGTATCTTTTGCCTTAAATAACAGTTGAAGTGTGGAGAGGGGTTTTAAGGTCATTGGTGTTTTATTCTGTTTCTATCAAAAGTACTAAGTTTTCAAGCTTTGGCAGAATTGGATACCATGGGGGTCAGTTCTGGCTCAGCCCAGGAGTTTTGTCTTGGAGTAACTATAGCCTGGAAAATAGGTTGACTCAGATCTACTCAGTGATGATGTATTTCTTCATTTGAACCCTTAGAAAAAGGAAGAATGCGCTCTGGAGTCTTACATTTAGTAATAAAGTTCCTGCCTTAGAAAAGATAAACTGTTTGGTTATTCTGCTGTACTTTTCCAGGCTCGCTTTTCATGAAGCTTTCACGCCTTTTTTTTTCTTTTCCTATTTCTTTCCTTGTATGATTGGAAAAATAATGACTGAGGATCTGGAGCTTCACAACCAAGAGCTGCTTTGTGTGTTCTCCTTGTGCTTAGTCAAAATTAATTTAGTTGTTTTGCAGTAAACTATAAAACTCAGATTTTATTCTGGTTTATGGAGGGAATCAGTGAGCACTGTTGAAGTGTCGGCCTCCCTGGGCTTGTGCTTCTGACCCAGTGATGCACCTGAAGTGAAATAAGTTTGTGATGGCACAGTAATTGTACTTCATTTGAATTTGGCTTCAAGAAGGATTTTAAGGATTTAGAAATAGCTTTCTGTAGCAATGTTGATTGTGGAGATGTCTTTCAACCCTGGTAAAGGGTTGCATGTGAGGTTGCTTTTGAAAGGTGTATCTGTGCCATTAAGTATGGCACTCTAAATGAGGAAGCAGAAGCCTAGCAGTCTTGTTTCAGTATCACTGTAGTTTTTCCTTTCTTGACACCTACTGAAAACCCAGGTCCTGCTGCTTTTATTGAATTTCATGCTTGGGAAACATTGCTTCCCCAAACTCTGTTTCTGTTCGGAGCAGATGATGTTGATGATCACTTCCAGTCTGGTGAGTTACTCTGATCCAGGTAATGGTTATGGGGGACTCAAATCATGGTCTCCGTGTTTCAGTCGCTCTCATTTCAGGATTCCAAATGTTTTGCAGTCAGCTATTGAAGAAATAAAACAGCACAGCAAACCAGCCTGCAATACCTTTCCAGGGTAAATGTTTTATGTGTATTCTGTAGTTGTGTAAATAGGGCCATTAGGCCAGTAAGTGACATATCCAGTTTCACATGGGAAGTTTATTTTAGATTATGGTTTTCTGCTCCAGAGTATCAACCACAATACCATCATCTCTCTGAACAATGCCTTCTGGGTATGTTTTTCTGCTTTTGACGCTTCTAGCTGCATATAGATGTTTTCCAGTTTCTGTATCTTTCATGCCTGTTTTCTTTCAGTCTGCCCGGCTTTATTGGGAAAGGTGATGTCTCGATACCTGTTCTGTTTTCTGTCCAATAGCTTTTTCTCCCCGTTTTGGGCTACAGCAATAGCAATCCATTTAAACTCCAGAAACACTGTGTAATCAGTTACTGGAACACCATGACCATACTATGACTTCTTCCAGCTGTGTGGTGGGTTGTACCCTGACTGGATGCCAGGTGCCCACCAAGCCGCTCTGTTGCTCCCCTACTCAGCACAACGGAGCAGGGGGGAGAAAATAAGATGGAAAAAACTTGTGGGGCAAGATAAAGGCAGTTTAATAAAGCAAAAGCAAAGGCCGTGCACAGAAGCAAAGGAAAGCAAAAGACTTATTCTCTGCTGCCCATCAGCAGGCAATATCCAGCCACTTCCCGGAAGGAGGGCTTCAGTATGCGGAGGGGTTGCTCCGGAAGACAAACGTCATAATAACAAATGCCCCCCCCCCCCCCCCCCATCTCCTTTCTCTTAGCTTTTATTGGAATATCCCTGTGGTCAGTGTGGGTCAGCTGTCCTGGCTGTGCCCCCTCCCAAGGTCTTGCCCACCCCCAGCCTGCTGGTGACGGGGAATGTTGGAGAGAAGCCTTGATGCCCTGGAGCACTGCTCAGCAGTCGCCAAAACACCTCTGTGTTATCAACACCTTTCTAGCTACCAATCCACAGCACTGCATGGAGGGCTGCTATGGGGAGAATTAACTCCATCTCAGCCAGACCAATACAAACTGGAATACAAATATTTTAGAAAAGTTTAAACCTCTTCCAGACTGGTTAGGTGGGATTATTGTACATGCCTTTAAAAGTGTTAAATCAAAACATGTAAAGTCAGATGACTAGTCCAAAGTGATAACCTGTGTAACAGTGAGGATCCTGATCCCCTGTGCTTCAGACTGTGCCACTTTTCCATAGGGTTGCTCTTCTGAGCCATATGGCATCTGCAAATGGGCTTTTTCATGTCCGCACAGGAGTTGCTTTCTCAGATGAACAGTTTATAAATTGACCAGAACCTCACAGAGCAACCTTAACATGTGGGATTACTGTTGCATGTTTAGGTAATCTGCTAACCCTGTCACTATTCATGTTAAAGATCTTGGATAATGACTAAATGTTACAGCCTTTCTACTGCTGATATCTATATATTGTTAAAGTTAGTGCAACACTAAACCATTTTGATCAGATGCCTGAGGCAAAATACATCTTCTTTGCCAGGAATATGAAGAGTGTTTTAGACGCCTTGAACTACATTCATGTTTGAACATTCATAGCCCTTCTTGGCATCATTTCAGCAACTGAACCTTGATAATTTTAATAGTAGTGGTTTTATACCTAACATACAAGAAATTAAAACTCTAAAAGTAATATGATTTGGCAAAATAAATAGTAATAAATGATAAACTTGAGTAACTTGAAAGTAAGAGACTTTTTTCTGATAACCTGCAGTTTTAAGATGAGTACTTTTGAGGAGAGCCTGTGAGGGAGGAGAAAAATCAGTAAAATTTTCGTTTAGGTCATGCAGAGTCTTTTTGCTTTGCTTGCTTTTGCAGCACGACAGGTGAGAAGGAAATGAGCCTAAATAGTAAAAAAGCTGCAGTTGTGGAGTAAATGGTCTAACATGGAGGTGGTGTTTGTGCTGAGAAGGGACTAACCATTTCTCAAGTGACAGGAAGGCTCATGGGAAGCTTTTGAACTTGACCAGTTTTTGAACCTAATCCAGTGTTACTGAATTACCTCTTTTTCAGCTGCATAATTTAGCAATGGAACTGGAGAAGTCGTTCTTAAGACTTTCTTCTCCTTTCCAGAGGAGAGGCTGAAAAGATTTCATCATACATGTCCTCTGTGCTGATAGTAAAGGGCTTCCTGCTCATGCTTCAGGTTCAGGATGGCTGAATGTGCTGGTAATAGAGAGAGCACCATACTCGTACAGACCAATGATCCTGAAAAAAGTCTTGAGAGCTCGTATGCTTCTCTTGTAACAAATAACTAATATCAAGGCATTGGACTTAAATTGGGGCAGAAATTTCAGTGGTTCATCTGAAGCAGAAGTGTTATTGGACTAACAAGAAGTTAAAAATGTTTTTCTTGGTCGGTGATGTGATGAATTTTTCATGCTATGTCTTCAGATTTGGGCACAAATTTCAGTCCCAAGAATCAAGTAAGCTTAAATTGCCTCTCTGGACATCAGTGTAGAGAAGCATTGAGATGAGGCTTCGAACGGATAAAATGCCAGCATACATACTAGTTGAGGTATTTCTAGGCTGTCTTAACGAGAGGAAAAGCAATTGGGGTGTTGCTGGAACCAGAAGGAGAACACAAAAAGTCCTTATCCCCAGAACCTAGTAAAACACTTCAAAAGAACAAAGACTGCTGGCAGAAACCTTTCTGTAAGCAGCTTAATGAGGTACTCAAATTGTGCCCACAAAAACTTACAAGAAGGTGAACCGAAAGACAGCAAATATGGAAGGCTAATAGTTTTATCTGGAAAAGCTTCTGTTGACCAGAAATTGGGGTTACCAGGTGTTAATTTGCCAGCTATCTCACTTAATTTAGGAGAAATGAGAAGGACCAGATTGTTGTGCACATTTTTTTTTTTTTTTTTCGGTTCTTAAAAAAAAAAAAAAATCTAATGCAAAATGATGAAAATGGGATAAAATGGAAGTGGGATAAAAGTGGGTGGTGGTAGTAGGATAAAATGGCATCTATAGCATCCTGTATCATGTGCCAGCGATTTTCTCCTGAATAATATTGATAGTTGTACTGATTGGGCATACAAGAACTTATGCCCCTCTGTGTGATTTCGGGATTCTATTAGAAAAGTTGCCATCAAAACTGAAATATTAACGTGTGAAGTAGGCCTGCTTCCCTTGATTGTGCTAAGTAAGTAATGTTTTGGGGAGGGGGTGGGGTGTGGAGAAGAGTGTTCAGAAGTGTTTTAAAAGCAAATGAATTTGTCTCGTGAATTAAAACAATATAGTCCCACATAATTGTTTTGTCACCAGAGAAATCTATTAATCCAGGGGTCGTTCTCGTTATGGAAGGAGACTGCTCACCTTTGCTGTCCGTTGGCACTGCCTCTCCAGGTGGCAACTGCCCGCTGGAGGAGGTCTTTCTTTTACTTCATCTCTGTTCTTGTCATGCTGTAGTTAGAGATGCCTAACCTTTTACAGCCCTGTTCCTGGATAAAGAGTAAAACTGCACTGTTCCAGTAATACGTATATACAAGTATTGCAAATAGGGTTATGACTCAGCCTTTCCCCAGAGACTTAGCGGTGGAGCGAAGGCGGGAGGGGGGAACAAAACAGAGCCACAGACCAGAAGTGCTTAGAATTTCCCATCCTTAAATCAGATGTCCTTGTAATTAAACAGAGTTGAAAGATGAATCAACGTACAAAAATGCAGAGCTGCTCGTGATTGTTGGAGGTACAGGGGGAACAGCAGGAATAGTGTGGGGACTGTGGTAATCTTTTGGAGACATACCAGGCACAGCATTAATAGACAGAGATCCAGTGCCAGAGACATCAAGCTTTCTAGAACAGAAGAGATGCCAAAAGCTCTGTTTGGGTTCGAGGATACTGAAGGGAGAGCCCTAGGGGTAATGGATCCTTGCCCAGTGAGCGTAACCCCTGTCCCCACTATAACCTTGATGCTGGAGAGAGACTTTTTGATTTCTGAAAGCCTTTAAATATCACATGAGCTTTTGGGGATTTGAACTTTGCTCACAGTAGAGAGTGGATTTTGTTAATGCTCTTGGAGAAGGAATAGTATTTATCTCCTTGTTTAGTGTTAGAGGGGAGCAGACATACTTAATGGAAGACATAAAAGGCAGGAAACAAATCTGAATGTGTGATAATGTCTGACCTCATTCTGTAGCTCCTGTGAGGCTGGACCTAGTCGACTGCTGATCAGCTGCAAGCTGGGAGAGCATTACTGGAGGCTGGAAGATTCTTCTAGGAATCAATATGCTAAATATATCAAAGATGATACATTACTGAGAAGAACACTTCCATTAATTGTTTCTGCATTGATGAGGTTTGGTGCAAGGTGGCCCACTGTGTCTTCAATTTTTATTCCCAATTCAGTCATCTGTTGCCTGTGTAATTCAGTTGGAGGTGATGCTGTATTGGTGTCTGTGAAGTGGGTACGCAAACTGGAATGAAATGGCTAAACTCATTTTATGTCAGCCACCAAATAAGCATCAACTTGGACTCCTAGATAAAGCCAGTCTGGAACAAAGTGGTTTTGTGTGATACGGCAAAAAAAAAAAAAAAAGAATTTTGTCCTTTTTCATGACCCAGTCTCCTGAACTTCATCCAGCTCCACCCTCAAAAAAAAAAAGGAAAGAGACCAAGAGCTCTAATGCCTTCTGAAGACATACATGTGTCGGGTCAAGACTATTTAATAAACTCTTCTGAAGCCTTCATTCTTAACCTACCTCACAGCATTGTGTCAGAAAGCAACACCACTGAGTCTAAACACTAGGCAAATATTCCAGAATAATTTAGGAGACATGGCTGGGAGGTAGCACATGTACCTCCATGGAAGT
Organism: Phoenicopterus ruber ruber; assembly: GCA_009819775.1. Lineage (NCBI taxonomy): Eukaryota > Metazoa > Chordata > Aves > Phoenicopteriformes > Phoenicopteridae > Phoenicopterus > Phoenicopterus ruber. Next base: position 6,941,244 of record CM020230.1, read on the forward strand.
ACTGAATTTGAAGTGGTGTCCAGTGTGAGAGGCCAAGTGGCCATCCAGCCTTGAGTGCACTTGGGTGAAAGCTCTCCTGCCAGTTTTCCCCTTCTGCTTTCAAGACCATGCATCCAGCCTCCTGTTCCCCAGCCGCTTTGGCCTGCCTTTTAGCCGGAATACCTCTATGAAAGACCTTCCTGCTAGAAATCCTTTGGTAGACAGCAAAGGAAAGCTGAGCGGTTGCAAATACTACCAAGCAGAGCTAATTTAATTGGTCAGGCACTATTTTGCTGCTGTACCAGGCTTTAATTGTTTGAAAACACCAAATCGTTGTAAGCAGTGCAGAGGATTGAGGAAATAGATGTCCGACTCCAGCGTTTCCAGAGCATAGCCCTGGAACTACTTTTCGAGAGCAAATATTAATTTCAGCTGGAAAGCACGAGTCAGCTGGAAGGGAATCTGGTGATGAAGGTAAAAGACTGTTCGGTTTTGCACTTTTTTTTTGTGAAAAATAATCTTGTGGTTCTAAGCTCTAAAGAGAATAGCATTGAGCTCAGTTGCACATGTTTTCCATTGGTTGGTAGAAAAAAATTGACTCTGGTTGGTATGTACCTTCTTAAAAAGCGAGGATGTTATAAAATTAGTGTACATAGTTCTATGTATAGCATCATGATGGTTTTTCTAGCGATTTACCTATTCATCAAGTGTAAATAGATGGCTGTTCACTTCAGCCGGTGCTTTAGGAGTCGGTGAGTAAACTCTCTGTGGAATAAAACCCAGGCAGTTTGCAAACAGCCCGAGCTTCCAGCTACTGGCTGAACTGAGGAATCCTAAGTGTGAAATGCGCTGCGAAAACATTTCTGCCAGTGAAATATGCGTTGTCCTGGTGGGAAGAAGGGTACCGAGAAATTGCTTCTTGGCAGTTCAGAGAGTGTAGGTGTCCGGTCCCCACACAGTTTGCCAGAGATGCCTGCAAAGCTCTGCCTGCTGTGAAATAGATTTTGCTGTTTAGGTACTTGAACACTCTTAGGTGTTTTATGCTGTAACACCAAATGTTCCACATAACCTGCCACGTGCCTGTATATCAAAATGTTGAAAACTAAATCTTGTGCTTTAAATGTATATACTGTATACACCAAAGCACTAGGAAGTGTCACCAAGTTCAGGAGGATGGAGGAAGGATGCAGAAGGCAAGTTGGGGCCCTGAATGTCAGCATTCATACGTTGTTTTATGTTGTCTTACCACAGGTGTCTGAAAACAATACCTGAAGTTACAGAAAGCAATAGATTAAAATAATATTCTGTGGAAATGTGACTGTGTGTATGTTTCCACTAAAACTAGTTGAATGTTTTGAGGTTTTAAGAGCTGGTGTCAGTTAAGGAGAAAAATGAATTTGTGGCGAAAGACTTGGAATCAGGAGGATGAGGCTTGTTCCTGGCTCTGCAATGCATTTCCCGTGTGACTGTGAAAGTCACAAAATCCTTGTGTTGCAGTTTCCTATTCTTAGTGCGGGGATAGTAGCCTTTTTGGAGGTATGGTAACATCTTTACAATTAATTAAGCATTAATACCTTGCATCCAAGATCTCTGGTGGAAATTCTGGCGCTATGATCTGAAAACAGTTGCCAAGGTCAGCACAGCCTTTTAGGTATCCTGAGGAGCTTGCTTAATTTTAGTTGCTTTGAGAAGCATGTTAAAAACAAAAACAAAAAAAACCCAAACCTCGAGGGAGTCTTTGGGCACGCACATATTATTCCCAACATTAGTGACCTTGACTGTAAATGATAGTGCCTTTTGAGATGGATTTGAGGTGCTAGTTCAGCCTCAGCTCCTTTTTAATCTACTTATAAAGAACATTTAAGGACCTAAAGATGCTTGTAAATGAGTTTATTTACAATTCAACTATGTTGCTCTTTCTGTGCTCTTTTTCTTTTTGCTTGGTGCTTTAAAGGACTTTATTGTACAGTACAGTTGTGACTGAGGATGGGAAATGTCACTTGGAGTAGAAATTGATACCAACAAAGTTACTGCGTTCATGTAGATTTACTTGAGTGCCATCTCCCATTTCTGACCTGTCAGTTTGGACCAGTCCTAACTTAGTGACAGACAGGGTTACCACCAGCACATGCTCATTACAGCTGTCATGCTGGGTTTTCTTGGTGGGGCTGTTATCGGAGGGAGGTAAGTGTCTCCTGCAGAAGAGAAGCATGAGGAGAGAATTCCTAGTCCTCTTTTCTTTTCACCCTTTCTTTTCCTCTTCCCTCATTACTCCCCCTTTCCCTTCCTGCGTGCCTGTCATGTCATGCACTGTTGGGGATAAGAATAAGACGATTTTAATTCGGGGGAGGGGGGCTTTTTTGTCTAGGCTAGATACTTGTGGAAGTAGCAATCTGAATTCTGCAATCCAGCAGGCCTAACATTTCAACTTTATGCTCTGTTCCTGTATCCTTATAATCTACTTGACATGAAATACTTACAGGCGTAGGAAGCTAGGTTTCCCATCCGCCAAATAAGATTGAACTTGCTATAGCCATACTTACCTATTTAATAAGAAGGGTTGCATTTCTTCAGGGTCTGTAAAGCATTTAAAGGTCATTGAACTAAAGACCATATAAATGCAGCTGTTGCCAAGATGAATTAACTTGCACTGCAGGAACAATGAATCCATTTAGGACCTCTGAAACTAAGATTTTTTGTTACAAATTTTGAATCACAGAAAATACTGGTATGGGGTGGGGAAAAATGCAGAGGTTCATGAGGGAGGCATGGAGTTTTCTCCCAACTTCATTTCTTAATTTTTTTTGCCTCTCTGCTTGCAGATTCTCACAAACACAAAGATAAACACAAAGACCGAGAACACCGGCACAAAGAGCACAAGAAGGACAAGGAAAAAGACCGGGAAAAGTCCAAGCACAGTAATAGGTGAGGAGAAAGTCAATGAAGTCCTCGTAGGCTAAAACACTGTTGCACGTGCAGTCTTACAAGAATTACTCTGATAATATATTGAGGACGGAATTGCTACATTTTCAGTGTGGTTTATATGAGTGTAGGTGCTTTAAGCCTAACTTCTGTCATTGCATGCATTTCCATATGGGTAGGTGAAGTAGTGTATCTTGCAAATGTGAGGCAATACTAATGTATAAAAGATTATTGTAGCTTAGTGTTATTAAAGGCGTTGAAAACTAGTTTAACCCCATCTTCATGAAGATTGATCAATTTTGTTCATAATCTTTCTTGTGTGTGGTTCCAATTGTTTGTCAGAAACATGGAACTCTCTTGAGTGTTGGTATAAACCCCACTGTTTTAGCATAGATAAACCTGATGTGACCACTCAGCCTCCTAATAATCAGAAGTATCTGGAAAGATGGTCCCCCAAAGTGATGGTGATGTCCATGGCCTGCTACCACAATGGCTGAATATTTCAGTGCTGTGAGGCAGTGTTACGAACTGGTCTCAGCTGCTGGGTTAGATAATGAATTTGAAAGGACTGCATGCTGGTTTGCCTGATGTGATTGATACACTACACTGCCACTATATGGGGAAAGTGTTTCACGTCAGTCATCTGCCATATCATCCACGCTGAACATAAACACTTATTTACTCTGTGATGACCTGTAGCTCTTGAGGTGGTGGTGAATTCCACGGTCCAGTTGATACCCTAGCCTAGGCTGTGAACTGCAAGAACCAGGATGTGCAGGTCTGTCCGCGGTGATTTGGTATGGTGGAGCACAGGAAAAGTACGTCACACACAGGATGTTACTCAGAAAACCTTTCCTAGTTGTAACTCCTGACACGCAAGTGCCACGGAGCCTACACTGACAATGAAACCTGTAGAAAACAGTCCCTGGAGGGTAAGTTTCTGTTTTGACACTTGGTGAATGGCAGGTAGTGTTTATGCTACGGCCAAGCAAGTGTTACTAACTAATTGCTGTGCAACTGTGATAACACAATCTAAAAATGTATAAAAAAAGCTTGTGTTAGCAATGATTTCTATTAAAAAGAAGCGTGGAAAGGAGGAGAGAGTCTGTGCTGAGCAGTGAGTTTGTTTTATTGGGGTTGCACTTTGAGTTTTCTGTGACCTTTTGAGAAGTTATGCAACCTTGCTGTTCCATAATACATTTCTTCTTTTTTTGAAAGTAAATGGTTGACGGGGGGGGGGGGGAAATCTAGGCCAAATAACTTGCAGCATTTACTGGCTTCCACGGCAAAGATGAAATGCTTTGGACACATTGTTTGCACTCTTCTTTGCTCACATATCTGTATTGTCTTGATCTCTGATTTTCATTTTTCTGATCTTCAAGCATGCACCTCAAAATTGACTGTCTCGCATTTCCAAATGTTCGTTGCTTCACTTGAAAAACCATTCTCCTGCAATCTTAGCAAAGTACATCCTTTTGTAAGGAGTAATTAAGCACTATCTTTAAATTTCCAGAATTTATTAATGATTTGACCTTATTTGTGTAGGAGTTGGAAATGGTCAGCATATTTCTAACTGGAAGAACTAATTATGGCTTATAACTCGAAGCTGCGCACTACTGATTGTGTAAATAATAAATACCGAAACAGTGGAAAGGAGATAAGAATGGCTAATATGTTTTGTGAGGTGTAGCTCCTGAGATGATATGTAATCATGCTTTATCTTGAAGTAATTCCTTCCTCCCTACAGTGTTGCCTTGAAATCCCTGGGAGAACAGCATCATGTTTTCTAGGCACTGTGCCTAACGCTTCCAGTCACTTTCATTTATCTATTACGTGTTCATTTGTCCTGTGAGCACAATATACTGCATCTTTGAGTCCCATGATAGGGTACACTTATGTGGATGGCATGACTGAGTGTGTGCATGTGCAGGCGTTTTGTTCAAGGTGTGTTTTGGGGATAGATTATGTTGCTTTGCCTTGCAGGCCCCTACACAAGGTGGGACTTCACTTCCCCAGGCTGAGTGCACAGCTTGTGAAAGTTTTCTGTAGTGTTTTTTCTGCCCCTCAAAACTGCCACCTTAAAAATGAATGTATTATAGTGCTGAATCATGAGATCCGGTCTTGAAGGTGGTACTCGGGGAAGATAATGTATGCAGACACGTGTGCTGCGGTGCTCTGGTTGGATCGCTCCTTCAGGAGCGCTCTAAAATCTTCACTGCCCTGGTCATGCTCAGTCATGCACAGGGTACGTGGCTGCTTGCTGTGTTAAGCCAGCTGACTTCTAACGTCAGCTTTTTAGAAATAACTGACCTCATAATTGAAATTTAAGCATTTCTTCCCCAAATCCTTTGATTCAGCTGTCATCCACCATAAGTTGTGTCTGTGAGGATTAGGTTTAGGTAACTATTGCCTTGTGAAGGAGATAGCGCAGCAGCTCACAACATTGGGGTGGAGGAAGATCTGAGGTGAGCAGGGAATTGCTTAGAGGAGAGCTGCTGGAAGGACCCGAATGGAGTACGTGCTTGTGGCTAGGTGACTGCCAAGTGTTCATGTGGAAGGTGTGAATCCAAGGATGGCAGAGGCCATACTGGTGAGTTATGGGACAGGATGGGGAAGGACTGAGGCGTGTTAAGTTTGAGTTTGGGCTCCGTTCTACAGTCACTGTACCAAAATATTTTCCTGGACAGAACCAAGATTAACAGAGAAGTTTGAATTTTAGGATGGCCTGTGTGACTATCACTAGGATGACCGGCATCCATCACCGTCATGCTGCTAAGCAAATGGGTTGCGCTGGGGAGGGGAAGGGGGAATTTGATCACTTTGCCATTTTTGATAGCTTTTAATTTTGCTAGCAGTGGGAGAGGAGGAAATTGCTTTGTGGGGAAAAACTGGAGAATTGTCCTCTTTCAAAAGGGCTCTTAGCTGTGATATAACAAGACCCAAAGCAAAATTGTTCTTGGGAGAAGAAGAGTGAGGGCTCTGTGATTGCCTATGTTTCACTAGTTTCAAAAATCTTGGCTTAGGCCTTTGATAGAGCCATCCAACGGGCTGGTTCTAGGTCCAGTTTGTTTGATGCTTGGTTCTCATGGCCGTCACTGCTGAAGAAGATTCCTCATGCAGATGTGTATATGCAAACAGAAGTGTATCGTCGGCTGTGCTTACTAAATGGGGATACTAGTTTTTAAATCAATCTACTGCTTAGGCAAAGGGTTTTCTCGACACTGAGCTGGTAAATGTCCATCTTCCCTGGTGTCAGCCAGTTGTGCTTGCAAGCTAACTGAAAGGTGTTGCGTTTTTTAAATTTTAGCAAAAGGTTTTAAAGCCCGTGGAAACTCTTGTCTTTGGAAGATTTTCAGGCAGGTTAGAAAATTCTGTTTACAAGTTGTCCAAGTGTGCAGCTAGGAGAGTTTTTCTCGGTGACACACTTGCATCGATTTTTGGCAACAAAATCACGTACTGATGGATCTGTTTTCGTGATGCTCTCTGTAGCACAAGTTTCTTTCGAAAAGCAGTTTCTTTCTCACCCATTGTTCAAATGGCACCTTCACCTTGAAGGGACACCTTAAATGTGTTTATTTTTTGGATAATATCTGCTAGGTAGCATACTACTGGTGGCAACTGGTCATCAGCAAGTTTGCAACGCTTGTCTTTTACAAAAAGAAAACTCCTCTTTAAGTTTGACAGCTCTTTTAAGCCCTCTGCAGCGAGATAAGTGGTGAACCTGTGTAGTACAAGAGGTTTCCATGGTCGCTCCCATCTCATTACAACGTATTGTAAATAAAGACTCTACTGAATCAAAGGTCTTTTTTATAAACGAAGGCAATGAAGTGCCCCTTCCAAAACCCAGCCCCCCAGCAGTGCCACCGTGTTACTGTCCTTCCACTGTCCCTGTTCAGCACCTCCCGTCTGCAGCAAAACCACCAGCTATCTGCCGAACCCAGCCGCAGGGGACCACGGCAGACCTCCGAGAGTCTCTGCCCTGCTGAGGATTGTCACAGCCATTTTGATAGGGGATGCTTCTTCACAGAAGATTTTTTGAAGGAAAAATCCTGCCCGTTTGTACTGAAGTTTCTCCTTTGACAATGAAAAACAAGTGAAAAATAGCCATTACTCCGTTAGAAATTAAACAAAAAAATTCTAAGGTAACAAGAATGTGGGATTTTACAATGGTTTTAACCTGTATGGGGAATTTTTAAAGCACTTGATAAAAGCCTGTCACCTGTTGCTAAAATTGAAAATGAATCCTTTTGAAAAGTTTATCTTAGATTAATAGAATTGCACATAAACCTTCAGAAAATCCATTCTGTATTTCAGAAAAGCTGCTGTGTTATTGCAAAAGATGTGTTGTATCTTTGATAATTCTCAAAGAGGCTGAACGGTGCTTTAGCAGAAATCCAAGCCATTGTTATTCGTGAAACTTGGATTTGTACCTCCGTGGCATTTTATACAGAGTGTGCGAAGACTCCCCTAATTGCGTTCTGAGGAGTACAGAACGCATTGGATGCTGTACACAGGAGCATTGTCTGGTTGTGTTTGAAGCAGATCATTTTTATCTCTGTCTGTAATAGTTTGACAATTTCATTTCCTGCCCTGTACTTAAAAAAGGCTTTTAAAATAAAACCTGCATCAAGAAGGCAGAACTCCTCCAATGCAGGAGAATAGATGTTTCCTGCATCCAGACTTTGAGGGATCTGAACTGCCAATATAAGTCTCAGAAGTGCCTAATATAGCTAATTTTGATTTCATATGGCAGAAGTGTGTGGAGTGGTATGTAGAACTTCTTAATTTTGCTTCTTGCTCCTCTCCCACTCACAAGATGACACTTCTGTATCTTAACCACTCATTTACAGCTGTAGTAAACTAGGAGAGAACATTTGTATGCCTTGGATCTTCTCCGTCACCCCTCAAGGAAAGAAAATGCAAAGCCCGCTTAAGAAAAATCTGTATCAAAGAATAAATAAATCCACATCGCTATCAAGCAGTCTTTATCAAGTAAAGTGTTTTCTTTTGCTCCTTTTCTCAGCCCTGTACTTCCTGAACCCCAAAAGAAAATCTAATACGCACCCATTAAATATAAATGTCAGTGATTAAAAAAAATGAAACAAATCTGATGTGGCAATAGGTTTCTGATCTGTGGGAGAGCATTTCAAACAAGCAGACCATGTAAAATAATGAACTAATGGGCCCTTTGAAGCCAAGACTTGTTAGAGATTGGTTTAGAAGCATTCACAGTAACAAGTGTCTTTCTGCCAGGTGTCTTGGGCTTTGTGCACGGAGTGTGGGCTGCCAGTAGACTGAAGAGTGCAGAAATGGCTGTGACAGGGAATGGGAGTAAAGAGGCTGCTCTTGCAGCACTGATCCGTGTTGTCAATGTGACAAGCATCTGAGCTGCAGGAAGAAAAATCTTCTGTCAGATTGCATATTTCCTCCGTTTACTAAATCTCTTGTGATCACAGCTTGAGATGAACAGAAGCGTGGAACACATAAGGAATTTATAGATGTGATCTTCACTGGCATCTTCTAAGTTTTATGGTTTTGCTAGGAAAAACACAGATTCCAGGCGTTTGCTAGTCGTGAATGAAGATAAATTTCAGTTCAGACTTCTTGCACACCTTCTCTGATTTATTACGTGGTCCCAAACTGTTAAGAATTGTGTGCATTGGGGGCAGGAAGAGGCAGGGATATCTGACGTAGGGGAAAATGCAATTAAAAAAAAAAAAAAATTCAGCACCCACTGTTCCCTAGCATGGGCGGTTTTGGTTTTATTCCCCATTAGAGTGCATAGTTCACCTTGATCAGCTTTCTAATGTGACACTGCCTTCCAGTAGTAAAAATTTTGGCTTTTCATGTCGTAGTATACCTGATTCTTGCACAAAGTGCACACTAAGCCTGATCCTTGTCTCAATGTGTGAATATTGTTCGACTTTCTAATATTTTTATCAGCTGTTGATTAGTCCAGCTTTTTATCTTGTTCCTCTTGCTGAAGGCTTGATCTATTATCTGTGAAAACTGGTGAAAAGACTCCTTTCAACTCTAGAAAAAGCAGTTTCAGGGGTTTTTTTATTGTATTGCTGAAATCCCAGCAGAACCATTGGGGCTCACGTGTTCCTTCCCTGTAATACCATATGATAACCCTCTAACAGTGAGCATAAAATATTGCAAGCCAGCTGAAAACTTGTCCTTCGCTGGTGTGCCTTCTGTTTCTGAAATGCTCCCTGCACAGTCAGCCGTTCCTTGGTATGCGTTAGTCTGAATATGATCACAGTTTTCCATTAATACTGTATTACATCAAACGAGACATGGGCTGCGTAACCTATGCTCTGTCCCTATTGTGTTTTTAGATTTCACTAAAATCGCAGCTCCCGGTTATTTTATGCTTCAGTTGCACTGTAGCAGTTCCCGAGTAGGCAAGCAAAGCTCTGCTTGCAGCAGGCTCTGGTGCTTGCTAGTAGCAGATTCCCAGTCATGAGCTAATTACAGCTGAGAAAATGAGAGAGGGAGGAAATAAGAGACACTTCAGATAAAGCATCCTTCCCAGCTTGTGATTTTGAAGCTGGAATGGAAAGGGCCTGGGAAGGGATTATTAACGCACATAAATGGCACCTGAAGAATGCGGTGTTAAATTGCTGCAAAGCTGTTGTAGTTTGAAGAAGGAAGCTGTGATCTGCACATCTGCCATTCTTTGGAAACACTTTCCACTTGTGACTTTCCCATGTGATCGTAGCCTGAGCAGCTGCTGCCAGGTGCCTGTTCTCCCTTCCTCACCCTCTCCTCCCTCCTGTCCTCCTGCAGGCATCCGCGCTGGGAAGCCATACTTTCAAGGGAAATGGCTTCTTCCGTTGCATTTACTGCTTCATGCGCTTCAGCCTGAGCTCTCCAAGGCCTTCAGATGTCCTTGTTCACACTAAAACTCTAAAGGAAGGACAGTAAGCAAGCTAGCAGACAGGCTGTAGCGCTTTAGGAGATGCGTTTCTACTCATCTGGCCTTTGTCTGAACTAAGCCAGTACCATGATCTGTCTCTAGATGATGTAATCTCTGGTTCTGCCTCTACTAATACGGTGTCCTACTCTACTTTTTGTTTGTTACCTTTAAAAAAACAACCGTGCAGGTTGTCAACGTTAAGCGTCTTCAGAGGTGTAAAACTCCGAGTGCTGTTGCGGTTGTTCAACTGTAATCATCTGGGTGAAAAGGAAGATCTTACTTGGTCAGTAAGGCTGGGGATTTCTAAAACAACTGTTCTATGATCCAGTTGTCCTCTTTTCAGGCTAACTTGCACTAAAGTTTCCATCTATCTTGCGAGGGTTTTGCTGTCCTACTTCAGTGACTTCAAGCCAGCTTGTTGGCAGAGGAGTATGTGCAGCAAAGGTACTGAAGGATCCACAGTGCTCTGAGACATGGATTCAGGATAAAATTATCTGAGTGCATGGGGTCCGGAGACTTTATTTGGTTGTATTTGGGGTTTTTTTTAAAGAAAAGTGATTATTTTTTTTTTCCCCTCACTTTTGAATCAGCCAGGAAGACAAGACTTCTGATCTTTAAATTGTTCCCAGTCCCTCCTAATAATAGCTTTGGGGTTGTCTGGAAATAGCTTTCTGATAGAAGGCTGAAACCTCTTCTTCAGGGTAAGGATGGCATCCTGTTGCTTTCTCTTTTCTTTTGAGATTAGTGTGGTGGTTAAATTGTGTTCCCCTGGAGGCTCGCATAAGTATCTTAGCCAAATGAAAGAGCAAAGCTGCGCAGCTTGCTGACTGAAGTTAATATCTGAGCAACTTGCTTTGCTTTTGGAGAAAAAAATGTTACTCTTCTCAGGATTGTTGCTTGAGGCCTTTGTTATCGATGCGTTTCCAAATGAGCTTTTCTGGGAGATGCAGGTTTCAGGCCCTCCTAGGGAAGAGGGGCACATGCCTTCATCGTTGCACATGTCAGAAAATTTTGGCCTGAGTTGTTGAAGTCAGAGCTGTGGTCCAGTGTCTAGAAACACACAGGGCTGAAAAGCAGTCTACTGACAAATGAGAGAAAGAAATGTATGCTCTTTTTTTATATTGGAGTGAGTAGCACATTAAATCAGATTTTTTTTTTTTTATCTGGGGAATTTCTTCTGGTCACATACTGGGAGCAGCAGCAAGCAGGGCCTTGGGGCCTAGGCTCCAATAGTGGTGTTTTGAAAACGAAGCTGCAGAGTGAAACTAGAGACAGTTTCCTTGGGTTATCTGAGCCCACGTTGCTTTGGTGAGAAATCTTACTGCTCGCTGCAGAGCAAAGGGGAAGGATAGTCTTGTGATTAAAAAATAAAAATAAAAAAACCCCAACAACTAAGACTGAGTCAGGAATCCGGACTTCTTGATTCTGACTCCGGGGCTGAAGAATCTTCGCTTTGGATTAGATTTCCTAACAGCTTTCCAAGGTGGCCACTTACTGTCTTTTGAGAGGGATGTCATTTGAACTTCTACTTAAGTAAGCCTGAGTCTTTAGCACTTTTTTATTCCAGCCATAGTCTGTAAGCATTCAGCACACATAAAAATTGTCACTGCTTCTCTAGGCCAATGGGATTTTCTGCCTTTTTCAGTATTGGCTTTGCGGATGTAGATTGTAATCTATTAATTTGCTTTTAGTCACATTTTGTGTACATCCTGGGGCTCTACCAGTCACGTACTGAAAGCTGGTGGTTTTGGCTGCTAGTGAGAATGAGTATGGTGCTTTTGAAAACTTTTTCCTTTTTTTTTTTTTTTTTTTTTTTTTTTTTTTTTTTTTTTTTTTTGCTATTCCAAACTCCCAAGCAACAGGCACTGTCATGAACTTTACCTTAGAGAACTAATTCTATCGATTGTGGTGTGTACCATGCTTTCAAGATGCAAATTGTTGTCTGAGTAAAACATGTCATTTCAGGTAGGATTTAAATACCAAATACAAACAAGAAAGAGTCAGAAAATAGGCACAAGCAGACTTGAAGTGAACAAAATGGGTCTAAGCCTTGCGTGTGTGTTCGTTATGGTTTTTCCTGTATGATGATATGCCTTTGTAATTGTAAAACTTAAATCTTTGGCAAATATGGTACCTAGCATACAGATAACAGTACAAGATACCATGTCAGAATTTCCAGACTTTCCTGAGTTTAAAAATTACTAATAAAGTGTGTGGGGTTTGTGCTTTCAGCCTGTCAATGAGAATCTAGTTGGAGCAAAGGAAAGTGAACTAGGCGTTTTGAGCCTAAGATACTGACGAATAAACAGGGTACAGAAACTGGGATGTCGAATCTGCGCAAGAGTAGCAGGCATCTCGTGGATTTCCGAGATCCAGTGTCAGGATGTTCTGTATGTACTTGCATGTCCTGATCACACAGTGTACATAACACGATCTGCGGGGTAAGAATAGTCTGCAGTTGTTGAATCTTCACTCACAGGCAACATGTGGTGCTGTGTGTCTATCTGCAAGAATTTCTAGGGTGCCAGTTGCCTTTTAATGTTTAGATACTCCTTTACAGTTGTATATGTGGTATAAAGAGGTTGCTAGAGAGTTAAAATGAAACTGGTTAATCTTCCTACTGATCTCTTTCAATGCGATGCAGTACATGAATATAGTGATTTCTTTCAGAGATGGATTTTCATGCTTTAGCTACTTGGGTTTGGAAGGCCGGTGTGTATTTATTGGAGTGTGTGTATTTATTGGAGTGTGTGCTACTCTGAGCTTGAATAATTTAGACCTTTTGCGGGTTCAGGTCCATTCGTGCTAGAGTTACATGAGGCTCTGAGACTCTCCACGTTGGACTTTACTCCGCAGTTCTGCAGCGGGGTGTGGGTTGGCATATTTGTGGCTGTGGTTGCCTTCCTCTTAATCACGCACAAGCTTTATGGCAGCTGGTTAATATGTGCTTCTTGCTTTCTATAGCCATCAAACATCCAACCCTTTTGCAGTCTGTTTTTTATGATAGAAAGACAACTTAAAGCATATATCTTTTTTTAAAAAAATCACTCTCTTACCTGGCGTTCCAGGCTTGCTGTTTTTCAGGGCTGTGTTCCCCCACATTGGTTTGGGCTTGCACTTGAGTGTTGAAATAACTGAAATAAGGAAGCTGCCTATTTCTAGTAAAGCTTTGTGTTGCATTGCGTAGTCCTAAGGAGAAGCAGAGTGCGTCCCGGAGAGCAGCAGTGTGATGGGAGTCAAGTGCTGAGGAAGGAGGAGCGTGAACTGCCAGCATGAGGGAAGGCAGCTTGCTTGGTGCTTAGCCATGCCCAGCAGAAGAGCGCCCGATTTCCACTGTGCCTTTGGCTTGCTTAAGCCCAGGTGACCTCAGGGAGTCCACATAACCTTATAAATGTGTATTGAAGGCCTGTCGAATTAACAGGCTTGCTGCTTGGCTTCCACAACAGTGCTGCTAATCCTCCTGGCCAGTTCTTGCAGTTTCTATCGTGAGTCTCCTGAGAGCGTTTCCTCACTTTTTGGCTCCAAGGGTCAAGTCATTCCATGAGAAAACTCATTTTCATTTGAAAACAGCCATGTGTCTTTCTGGTTGATAAGAAAAACTTGAAAATGTGATCCAAATTTACCCAAGTGTCTCAGAAATCAGGAGGAGGTAGAAATGGAATAGAAAAAGGTTGATTTTCCTGTCCTTGGGGGCATTTTTTGCTCTGTTCTGACTGAAGAATTTTGGGTATTAAACTCTCAATACTGTTATCCATAGCACCAGACTCTGAGTAGTAGCAGACCGAATTCTTGCTTGGAAATACCTTTGAGTTCCTGTCCTGCGTGGCAGGGTCATTTCAGCCGAGCAGAGCTGGGCTGACCGTGGTAGTGTGGCAGTTGATGAAACAGCTCCGACTGAGGACTGCAGCGTTATTCCTGCCTTTTCTGTTTGACTTTGCATAAACACAAGGACATCGCACATCCTGTTTGCTCTGGTTTTCCCATCTGTTTGGGAATAATAGAGATCAGCGGTTTTCTCTTTAAGTTCCAGAGATGAGAGCTGCTACAATGACAAACTGTTGTCTGAGCAAAAGCTGACATGGGCATTGACGGGAGTGGCGGCTTTATTCCAGTGACCTTTTACGTGGACTAGGAAAAAGAGGAAAAGCAGAGACAGTGGGAATTCAACCTAAAGCATTGAGCTTTAAGTGTTGCAGCTGTGGATTTCCTCAGCAATCGAGGCTGACAGGGGTTTTCCTGAAGTGGAATGCTTGGAGGCGGTGGTTTTGTGGTATGTTCCCCTCCTGTTCCTCTTCCTCCCGAAGAGAATGGATGACATGTGACAGGAGACTGTGGTGGACCTTCCTGTTAAGGTGATCCCTTATTTTATAGGGTTTGTAATCATCAAAACCTGTGACTCTCTACCACTGGAAGTTGTCTGTATTAGTCAAATCTCCTTGTGTTCCTCTCTGCAAACATACTCTTTTGTCTTGCAGTGAGCACAAAGATTCCTCGGAAAAGAAACACAAAGACAAGGAGAAAACCAAACACAAAGATGGCAGCTCAGAGAAACACAAAGACAAACACAAAGATAAAGACAAGGAGAAGAGAAAGGAAGAGAAGGTAGGTGTCTCCTGTGGGAGAGGCAAGAGGATGGTTCTGGTTTATACTACTGAATGGTAGAAACTCAGTGGGTTAGATGTAGCTTATACTTCCAAGTTTTTGTTAACCTGGAGAGAATTATCCCAGTGCTGACCCAGAGACTTGGTTTGTGGAGTGCTAGGTATGAACTTGTAAGGAATTTATCTGCAGACATTGTGAATGGAAACAGTTTCCACAGTGGAGCTGTGTCCACTGGCTCCACATTTTTTCCCCTGTTACTTTTCACTTTGTCAAGCTTAGATTCAGAGGCAAGGGAGTAAAATCTGTTAGATCACGTTCATTCTGTGTGAGGACAAACTATACACTTAACTTCAATCTGTTGATGAAATTGGACGGCCAGAAAATACTGAATTGACTAAGACTTACAGAAAATGTTGCCTTTTTGGTGTGTCATGTAGGTCACTAAGTGCTACAGGGAATGAAGATTCAGTCACAGTGCCCTTTGGTTCCTTCTACAAGTTTAAATATCCCACTTGCGTTGCATGTTGGAAAACCGTAAGGTGCTCTGGGCAGTGCTAATCATCTCCTGCTTTTTATGTTTTTCAGATGAAATCATCTTCTGGTGATATAAAAATAAAGAAGGAAAAGGAAAATGGTTTCTCCAGGTAAGAAATCTGGTCTATGATCTGAAAAAAGTAGCAGTTTGACTTTTCTTAGGTCCTCAGTGTTTGACTTCTCTCACTTGGTCTTGCGAAAAAATTGGAACACTTTTGACCCCTTCAGTCTATATATTCTTCTCAATTAAGGGAATTGGTAATTGATCTACTTACCTAGTAATTGGAGATGGGAGCTGTTGAATACCTGGTATCTGCCTGCAGACGCTGGGTTTGTGCAAGTATTAAATAGTTGAAGTCTGCTGAGGACAGATTGAACTATGGAAACATTGGTAGCTGGAGTTGGAAGAACCTCTTGTAAAATTGGTACTTGAGACCTGCAGGCAGTCTTCTGGAGGCAGGGCTTTGTAAAGACAGTCCAAATTGCCTCTGAGTTTCTCTTCTGTAAGCGACTACAGCCTAAAGTTTTTGCAGAGGAGTGACGAGTAAGAAGGGTTCTTGTGTAAAATCAGAAGTACCTTCAGAAAGTGTCTAGATGTCCTAATCTACTAAATTCCTGCTAATAATAGAGCCTCCTGGACTTAGGTGGTGTATCAGTCATCACAAAGTAGTCTTATTAAAAACCTGAAGTGAGCAATTGATAGAAGAGTACTTAACGGTTGAGTGACTGAGATCTCTTGTGACTTGTTTAAATCCAACCATTAGTTATTTTTAAGGTGGTAAATCTGGTCCACTGACTTATTGGAGGTCTGTGATGTGGTGGATGCATGTGTTCATATCTGTTAGTCAAGAAAAGCTTTCAATCATGTGTCCAGTTTTATGAATCTATTAAAAAACAAACAAACAAAAAAAAACCCCAAACACACAAAAATCCTTCCAGTCTCACCAAGTTCTATGGACGCAGAGAGGTTGGGAGAAGACACCTGTCTAGTCCATGCGTGTTAGTTATTCTTTGCATATTTTGAGTGTGCCCTCTTGACATGAGTTCCTCCATCTGTTTCATTTTCTTACTCCTATTTAAAAATGCAAACTAAGTCGTTATGCTTGGCGCAGGGAAGAGGCGCCCTCTCCAGGCCCTTTTGGGGATACTCTGGAAATAGAAAGCAATTATGTTTAGGTGTTTCATGGTGTAGGAGACAGTTGTTAATAACTCTTTCTAGCCTCTACTGTTCAGCAGAATTGCATGCATGTGCTAATCTCGCCAGGGACGCTGGGTGTTCTCCTGTCAAGGTAACTGGGTCCTCTTTAGGTCCAAGAGCATTTGTTTTGTGTGTTTGAGGAAAGCCTGAAGGAGCCATCACAATTGTGCCTTCTTCAGGGCCAAAAGCTGGCTAAGAGTAAAGTAATGATTTTCTTTTTTTTTTTTCTGCTGAAATGTTCTTTTACAAATTCAGCAGAGAAAAATGTCCTCACTCAGATGATTTTGATTTTCTTCCTTAAGACTTGGTAGGATGAGCAATGTCAGAGTCTTGGAAACAATGCAAGTCAAGGTTCAGCTTGGTCATACAGCTCCTTTCTTTTAATATAATCACACTTTATTTCCCACTATTACAAAATGTTGCAAAATGTTTCAGTGTTAAAATAGACAAGATAAAATTCTTAGCAGCTTAATGAACAGTGGTTCTAGATTTCTGCCTGGAAGGGAGAATAAATTAAATGGGACAAATGCTTCTTTTTCCATAGATGTTTTGCAACTGTCTACGTGCTGCAGACTTGTGTCTTAGTTAATCATAGGCGATGCCACAGAAACGGCTGCTTATAGCAGCACATATCTGTTTCCCCTGAGTTGCCTCTGCCAGCGCTGCAGCGGCTTTACAGCTGTGAAAGAGCAAACTGCCTTGTGCTACTTCACGGACACATTACCAGCTAAAATAGGACTCCAGAATGTCTCTTGCTGACTGTGATCTACAAAGCAAAATGCTGCTTTTTTTCTCCCGCTCCATCCAATTGCAAAATCTGCATATTGACTTGGAAACTGAGTCAATGTGACATAGAAGTTACTGATTGAATATGAATAGGAAAGCCCAAGATGGCACTGTTACTTTTTCTACCTGAGTGGAGCAGCGCTAAGTGCTTCAAAATGTAATTTTGGACTCTCTGAGACATCTTTTTCGTTATGAAGATAAGGGAAACGCTTCTGTGAAATCTAGAAATAATGAGTTTGTTTAAAAGGATACTCTCTCTTGCACTCATACCCTTTTTTTTTTTTTTCTTCTTACTGGTGTCTTGGGACATTATGGCTGAAAACGTTGAGCCTAATTTAATGTTTGCAGTCTGTTGAAAGGGACAGGATTATTTGCTTCCCGTGGTTTGGATAGTGAAAAGAAACTGATCAGTTTAACTTTGTCAAATCTTTGTTTCCTTCTCTGGTTTTCACATGCCTCAAGATTTAGTTGGCAAAAGATTCAGGGTAATAGCTTTCAAATCTTTGTTTAGTTGATAATCTTTTTCCCTCTTATGAGGCTCAATAAGGATATTGAGTTGAAACTAAATAATGTCTTCTATTTGTCTGCACACATGTATGCATTTCAGTTTTGTTTTAAGTGTATTTGAAAGTGCTGGAAGCTAGAGTTGTTTTTACTCAAAACCTGAGAAACACAGTGAAATCTAAGCAGTTGAAATTGATGTTGCTTGAGAAATGGCAAATACGCAGACGCTGAAACACTCTCTCCTTATGCTGTCTGTGGATATTCAGAGAATGATACGCCTTGGGTCTTTGGGGTCTTAAGATGACAACACATTCCAGGACTGGAAGACATGCCTGTTTTGCAGATGATCATTTCTTAAAGCTGAGTTGTTGCTGGTTTCCAAGAAACTTCTTCTTTGAAGTTAGAACCACCTTTCTTTGCTTCTTTTTGTAGTCCACCACGTATTAAAGATGAACCAGATGATGATGGGTTTTATGCATCTCCTAAAGAGGACTCCAAACCCCTGAAGAGACCTCGAGAAGATGATGAGTAAGTGGCGTGGGTGCTGGTGACTTAGATGTTTGCCTTTTGTTTTAAAAAAGATATCATTGAGGGAGCAGGTGGGATTTCAGGTCGTCAGCACAAACTTGTTCAGATGGGCGACTGGAGGTCTGAGACCAGACTCCTTACGCTGTTACAAGCCCTCTGGGCAGGACAAGGATAGTAGTTGTGGTGTCCAAGGCAATACCATTACCTGCTTCTGCAGATGGTGCTGTGAAATGTTGCAGTGCTAGTAAATACAAAAGGAAAAACCCGGAAGGTAGGTAGAGAAAAGACACCAATGAAGATTGTACAACGTAAATCTGAGCACGTGAGGTATTAATGCTCGCTAAGTGGCTGCAGTGGTTTCTGTTGCGTGAGGAAATGACTGCACAAGAGGAAGAAAATGCATTGTCAGCCTTTTGGGGGCGGGGGGGGGGGGAGGTTTGCTTGCACTGCTTGGCTTGATTCGCCTAGAGTCTAAATATGGCATGGGTTAAGCTGAGGATTTTTGTCTCTAAATCAAAAGAAAAGTACACATGATGCTAGCCTGATATAGTAGCCTACCCAGTAAAATAAAAGCCCAGTTACATCACGCTGTGATCTGTCACCATCTTTGTGCATCCAGCTCTTTAGGTAGTGTGACCTTATTAGCAGTCTGGAGTTAAAGGGTTGGAAGCGTTTAACCATAGTGGCATTCTGTTCTTATGTGGTATTTCTCAGTTTCCAAGAGAGATGGGTGTGACATCTTTTCTTTTGTGTAATCATTTGCTGCCTTCTGTTAAGTTCTTGTGACCTCCCATCTCATGTCTGCAATGGAAAGATTAAGAATTTGCCAGTAGTCAATTTTGCTATTGTTTGAACTAGTGGGGGATGCAAGAAGTGAGCCTTGTGGGCAGATCCCAGACTGATGACTGGAAAAGGACTTGGGGGTAGAACATGCCACTGAGCTTTTGCCCATTTATCACATCCCATGTAATCACTGAGTGGCTACTAATGCTTTTGAATCGATTCTTCATCAAGGAAGATTTTTGCTTCAGCAGTCTGAAACTTGCGGAGGGGTATTCACAGTAACAGCTTGTGGGTTTTAGGTTTTTGTAGGCTGTTTTGCTGAATAGGGATTATTCAGTCTTCAGACATTAGGGCATAAAATGATATTTTTTAGAAATTAAACATGCCAGAAATATTGTGAACTTGTGCACACAAACTTTGTATATGTGTGACTTCTCTTTATTTTTTGTACTGGAAAATTGATTATTTTTGTTCTTACAGTGCTGATTACAAACCCAAGAAAATCAAAACAGAAGACATCAAGAAAGCAAAGAAAAGGAAACAAGAGGAAGAAGAGGTAATGTGAAAGATGAGTTTATTTCTATGATCAGGAAAAGCAAGGCTGACCATTTGGTGTTGAATTCTGTGGAGCAGGGGGGATCTGATTCAAGGGTAAGGAGGCAGGGGCCAGTCTGGGACAAAGCTGCATGTGGCAGATCCCCACCTATGGTGCAGGTTAACTTACATGAGCCATAATGTATAAAAAGTCAGGAAAACTTTCTCTCCTACTCTTAAAACAACGGATGGAGAAGAAGCTTCCGGGAGGTGAACTCCCAGCCTGTTCCAGGCAACTCACCGTCCTTCTGTTGAGTAGCTTGCAGAGGGCAGAGGAGCCTTACTGACAACATCTGGTAATTGCACAGATGATGTAGCACAGTTCAGAAGCAGAGAAGATGAAACTGAGATTAGCTGCTAGAAAGACGCTTAAAGCTTTTAGATGGAGCCTAGGGTGGAAATTTCTTTGGAGAGGGACTTGGTGAAGAGATGTTAGCCATAATTTGAGGCTAATGAACTACACTCCACATCTAGCAAAGATACCCTTGTGAGGCACATGTTGCAAGCACCTCCTGGCAACACAGTTAATACTTTAATTTATTGAAAATGTCGCTATAGTGAGCATATACCAGTACATTCGCAGAAGCCACCTCACAGTGGTGTAAGTGTGCTCTGCAGCATTTGCCACACTAGATACACTAGTGCAGGCCAAGGAGGGTGTTTCTGTAACTAAGCAATCATGTTGCTGTGGCCCAGACTTGCCGCTTATCAGGTGAGGCAGAATAACTGGCTCTGTGCGCGCTTAGCATGTCCCAAGTGTGAAGTAAAAGAATTTGGCTTAAAACATAAGTGGGACCATTAGCAGACTTGCGCTCTTAGATCATCCTGTTAAGCCAATCTATGTAGTGAAGTCACAGTAATTCAGTTGTTTGTGGTCAAACTTATATGCCCCAAGAGACCGTCTTTTAGCTTTAAAACATCTTTTCAAGGAGGGGAGAAATACAGTAGCTTGTTCTAACAGATTCTTACTCATTTTGCAGGACAGCAAAGCAAAGAAAGCTAAGAGCAAAGATAAGAAAGTCCCTGAAGCAGACAAGAGAAAGAAGCCGAAAAAAGAAGAGGAGCAAAAATGGAAATGGTAACTATATATCAATGATGTAGGCTGCTCTCTTGCACCTGGGCTTTCCCTGTTGTCTCCCATGCTGACTGAATAAGCACGTCTGGCTTTCTCTTTCATTGATTCATGAGGATTTGTTCTGAATAATTGGCTTACTTTCTGGTAAGCTCTAAATAAACATCTCCTTCACTATGTTCGTCCTCTGAAGTAGAAGTGAAATACCTTTTTTTGGTATACCTAAAACAAGAAATAAGGTTTTTGTGGGGTTGGGTTTTTTCCCCTACCTGTAGAATGTAGAGGCTACCCATAATGAGCAGATACCAGTATTCTTGTGCCCAGAACCTTTTCCTCGCTGACACTCTTCAGAGCAATATGAAAACTTGTAGGCTTGGGGATATCAGCAGGAATATATAAATATGTGCAGATGTATTAACTGGTATTCTAGTAGATCTTATCTGTGTTATATAGAGAGTACAGCACGAGTGGGTGTCCACCTTTTTATTGTAGGTGGATGTCAACTGTGTGCCTCTCAAAACTGCTCCTGCCTCTGGCACAAGAATGAAGGCTGGTCAAGTGACCTGTTAAGCTTGGGCTGTTTGGAAAATGAATTTTGAAAATCAGTTTTGAATGGAGAGCACTTTCTGTCTTGCCCAGGATCCTAAAGTAACATCGCTGAGCAACTGCAGTCGTGCTTTCATTCACTCTTAAATTTTTTTTTAAATAAATCTGAACTTTGTGGTTCATTTGGAAGACAGACCTGTGCTGCATCAGTAGTGCTCTATGTAAGAAACCTCCTGGATTTTTTAAGTATCCACAGTAATTTAAGCTATTGTTGTTGCTAGATTTGAGGAGTTATTACTTGTGTGTTTTGAAGTTTGGGCCTTAGTACTTCCCTCAGTTTAATGTGTATGTAGTTTTCAAAAGCATGTGTGTTTTCTGAACTCTTGTAATCTCCTTGAACGTATTTTTATGACCTTTTGGGGATGATGTTTCCATGAGTGTGTTCTTCTCAGATCATTTGGCTATTTTTAATAGATTATAGTGTTGGGGAATGTCTTTACAATCTTCTTCAATCCTTTCAGGTTCAGTCTTTTGCCCCTTTATTGTCACTCTTATCGATTCACCTTTAAAAAGAAAAATTCTTCTGTAGTGTTTAGAGCCTTTGCATATTTCTCTTTGATTGTCACAGCTTCCTCAGAACATCAGCACTTGCATATTTTTTTATACTTGTATATGCTCTTAGAAATTTAGTTTTCAGGCCCCTCCCCCAAACTATCCTGATTTTTTTTTTTTCTCAATCCACTTTTTTTCTTGCTCCCTTTGACAGCATATTTTTAATGTGCTTTGATATTGACAAACTACAGGGACATAAAGCAGTAGGAAGCTACAGAAGGTCTCTTTAAGCCTTAACGATCTGTTGTCTTTTTGGCTTTGTCTCAGCTGCCCTTGCTGGTTCTGTCTAAGTTAATATTCTGTTATCACAGCTCCCTTTTATTGTAGTCTGTATCCTTCAACAGCAAACCTTTACTGGAAAGCCGTACTGTTCTCCCCTCCCCTGCCTTGGCAGCACAGTCCCAGGTAGCTGTGTTAAGCTCTGCAATTTCTGCTTACCGCTGAGGAAAACTGCCGTTGAAAGCATGTTTTGCAAAATTTGGCAGTAGGTAACTGCATCCTTCTGCTGATGTTCCTGTCGTCCATCTGCAGCTTTGTATAGCGTGTCTTTGCTGGACAGGGTTTCATCTGCACTTCAATTGTGTCTCTTAAGGACATTTTGTGTTCCATCTGAGTCAATTTTCTGAATGTCTGATATGGTTTTTTTTTGGCTGCTTCCTCAAGTGCTTGCTGCCTTGAGCATTTTCATCCTCACTTATGTGAATACTTGATGCTAGACATTCCCAAGGCATTGGCCTCGTTCATCACCATGTGGAGCTCTTTTAGAGGTCATTTTCACACCCTGTCAGCCTGTGAAGAATATGTGATCCAGAAGTATACCTTATGAGCACTTCTCCCACCTTGTGTTATAGCAAGTTCATTTCCTTGAAATAACATATCCCTGAGGGTATATTCTGTTTGTTTCCTAAGAATCTTCTCTATTTTCATTCCACTTGAAAAACCCTCCCCAACTCTACCTTCCTGAGCCACCCTGGCATTCTTAGACACGTTTGATACGGGATTTAATCAAGGAACCTGTATGACTGAGTAGCACAGTTTCTGCTGAAATCAGTGAGGCAGCTTTTCCAACAGGCAGCATTCTCCTTGCTCCCACAAAATCATTTGTAGAACGTTGTTTTAGGACCAGGAGCTACCTTGGCCAGTGTTGCTGTAGTGCTTTTTTTGTTTAAAACCAAATGAGGATGAAAAATTGGCTAAACACAGGAGGCTCACTTTTTACCTTTTGTCTTAACGCTTATGTACGAGGTTTAGGAAGGTGGAGGTGGGATTGGGAATGGTTTGTGATCTTTGTGGCAAACTTCTGGTAGCTTTGGGCTTAGAAACCACCCCATGGATCCCATGTTTCCTTGTAGCCCTCCCAAAAGGCACAATGTGCTTCAGTTGTCTATTTAAACTGCTACCTTTCTAGTACTCCTTTTGCATGTGTCCTTTATAAAAGAACAGGAATGGGTAGAGGAACAGAATTTCTCAAGTAAATACCAGAGTGGTAAATCTTAAAAAGACATGGCTGAAAAGCCAGAATGACAAACCTATCCTGTAAAGTAGTAGCTACTGTGAATGATCCCCTCATTTTCTCTTACTGGAGTAAAAATACTCATTGTCAGAGAGGATAGCCATTTTCTGGCTGGGAGGAGAGGCGAATGGTTTAGATTTATTTTGCTGGAAGGAGCTTCTGTGTGGAAGAACCTAGGCCTGTGTTTGACAAAATATTTAGATTTCTAGCTTCTAATTAATTTAAAAAAAACACAATAATTAGGATTGTAAATATTTGGGATCTAGACTTCAAATGTCAATATTAGTTTCTTACAGTTTACTCAAGCCTTCTTCCCAGCCAGGGACTGAAATCTGACATGCAGGTTTTGTACTGATAGCTGGGAACGTGCGCTTTGCTGTTAAAGATGTTGCTGTGCTTCTTAGGAGAAGCACTCAGGTCTAGTGCTGTGGACCAAGATGGTGCCTTTCTAATTATGGCGAAGGACTGTGTCCCACACAATTGTTGTTGTTCCTAAGTTATTGATGTACAGGCACCAGTGAAGCATTTTGAGTGTCTTCTAGCAGAAGCTCTTTCCTCTGTACAGTGACCCTGTTATCTCATTAGGGATGAAGTGATCTGTATTTGTGCATCACAACTCCCGAGATGCATGCGGTACGTGCACGTCTTTTCTCAGCTGCTCTTGCACCCAGAATGGGACTGCTCCATAGGGCTGACACTAAAGGGGAGCTTACACTTTTTTTTATTGTCATGGCTGCTCAAAGTTGTCTGGGCAATTCAAAGACTGAGTGCTGTGACAGGTTAATGGTCTTCCAGTTGATTAATCACTGAGGTAAAATAGCCTTTCTCGGCAGGGAATCCTATGCCAGCAGCATGTAGCAGTAGTGTTCTGGTAATCATGAAAGAAGTGTAGAGGGGAGGGGAGGAGGGTGGAATCAGTAGCTTGGGAACTGAGGAAAGGATACTGGCCTGGCAGGGGACCCCTTTTCTCTGTAGATGAATTGCTGACCCTGTGAGTTTGTTCAGTTGGAACATGGGATTGGTGGCGCCTGCCTTGCTGTGTGGTGATACCTAATGCATCATTTGCAAAACATTTTTATAGAGGTGCTTTAAGGCAAGTTTGTTTTTTTTCCTATGCTACTCTATGTTTCTTCAAGTATGCTTTTCTTACCCAAAGAATTGGAATGAATTTAAAATGACAGAGCAGGTTTCAGTCTTTCTTGTCCGAGCAGGTTTGTTCTCATTTAGGTCGTAAATGAACATCTGTTTCTTTATCTCTGCCCTTAATGGCATACTTGTGCACATCTGAAAGCAGCTGCATAATATTCTACAATTGTTTGGCTTTGCTGAGCAGGCATCCTGGACCTGATGTTAGATCACAGCTGACTCTAATTTGGCATGATCCTAGCTGCTTTACAAGACTGAATTCTTCATTTTCTTAAGTTCTAAGCTTTTTCAGCTGTGCTTTGTGAAAGACCAGCAAGTGGGAGGTGAGGACTATGGTGTCATCAGATAACCTGTGACCCAAGTTGTTCTGTTCGTGGACATAGCTGTGCTTTTTAAAAAATAAATAAATGAATGAAAATAAATGGTGGCAGCGTATTAAAAATTTGTACTTGGTCTGTGCCTGGCAAAGCAGATTTTTTTTATGCTGATTTTCTTTAGCATACTCTTATACCCACATAGTAATAAAATGAAGATTAGGAGCTTAAAGTTGTATTGGTTCATATTTCTCTCTTGAAGGTGGGAAGAAGAGCGCTACCCTGAAGGTATTAAATGGAAGTTCCTAGAGCACAAAGGTCCTGTATTTGCTCCACCGTATGAACCTCTGCCTGAAAATGTCAAGTTTTATTATGATGGTGAGTTAATCTGCCTTTCCACTTGCTGGGAAGAGAAATAAACATTCTCATGGTATTGTAGCGTTCTTCCGGGGACTGAAGAGATGAGGAGGTGGTTTTGTTTTAGTGGTTAGCTTAAAAGAAGTTCCTCAACGGCTAAGTGAAGGAAGGATCTGTAGAAGTAAAGGAGAAGCCTGCTGAATTCTGCTAACCGAGTTGACACAGAGATGAACTTGTTCTCACTCTGTTACGGTGGTAAGTCTCTCAGGTTACTTAACAGTATGAGTGTCTTACGCCTGAGAGGAGCAGTGTATAACCAGTAGAGTACATAATTGTAGCTACTTCACTGGTCACCTTTAGGCTTGTTCTGTTTTCTTTAACCTCATGAATTGCAACTTCCATCATCTGTGATGAAATTCATGATCATTTGGTGGCATGAGCAGAGTAAAAGACAATTGAATTTTGATACAGATGATTAGGATCTTCTAGGAATGCATGGGATGACCCTGGCCTCAAGGACACAGCTCTCTGGTGTAAGTCATGGTCCCACTCACTAACTGTTGTGTGTGGTAGAACTAATTGATGTGGGATTCTAATATGCTGGGCTGACTGGTTGTTAGAGGCTCATGTGGAAGGGATTATATGATGTGATGCTTGCTGGAGGCCAGACTTGATGACCCGTGTGTTTCCTTTTAGTCCTGTGATCATGTTAAATGAAGGATCAAATTAACCTGAGATTGAATTAAGTGGGAGGCATTTGAATGGATGAAAACGTGATTTTTGGAGAAGGGGACATCTGTGCATGGAACTCCTCCAGGAGCAACGTGCTGTTTTCATGTGACATGACACAGTGTTTTTAAAGGCTAAGGCTGGGTGGGGCTTTAAGCAACCAGGTCTAGTGGAAGGTGTCCCTACCTGTGGCAGGGGAGTTGGAGCTAGGTGATCTTTAATGTCCCTTCCAACCCAAACTATTCTGTGATTCTATGATTCTAAATACTGAGAAATAGGTGGCATTCATTTTCAGCAACAATGTAGTGAAATAAACATACTGCATCCTACTAAAGGCTATCTCCAAGCAAGTAGCACAGTGATCACGGATGTCTACAGACTTCTTTCTTAGGGTTTGATAAGAACTTGATACGAAGTTGGAAATTTTTGTCCTCTATTGAAGAATGTATATCTCTCCTGCTGTCTAGAGAAGGAGAGGGGCAAATTGCACTGTAGCTATCCCTTCAGTGCAGGCAGCAATAAGCTCCTCTTCCGTCTAGCCATCTATTTCATGAAACCTCAAGGAAGTGCAGGGATTTTTGCAACCTCTGTCTCTATCATGGCAGAAATTCATCAATAGGCTCAACAATTACAGGGTGGGCAGGGGGGTCTGGCAAATAAAGCAATCACGTAAGTCTTCCTTGAGAAACCAGGCAAAAAATCAGATGTCTGATTTACACGGCAGCTGCTAAGAGCCGCTGTCTGTGCTCACAAGACATTGTCTAATTTCAAGATTATCCTAGGATGATTTGTAGAGTCCAATAATCACACTATGGCTGGCCAGCCAGCTGCCAGGCTGCAGGCTCTCGCTGGAGGAATCTGTCCCTTGCCTAGTGATTGCGTTGCGGTGAGACTGCCTGTTTTCATCTAACATAATGACTGCTGGAGCTATTATTAGTGCCTACAATACCAGACTCGGTGAAGGAGCTTCAAATGCCAAAGACGTCTTTTAGGGCTTGACTATATGTTTGAGAGACTGTGGGTTAACAAGCTACTGCTCATACCCCAGAGGTGGCTTGAACTTGCATGTTTTTCTGTAGATGGGGCAAGGTGAGAGTGTAGATGGTGGCAGTTGCATTTCAGTCATGGCCATGTGGTCTCTTCTGCTCGTTATGTCTCCAGGTTGCTCGCTGGTTTTCAGTTTTTAAGTTAGGTAACTAATCTTCATGCCTCTGGAATAAATCTTTTTTCTTTAAATGTCCAGCCCTGTCACTGAGAGCCTTTTCAAACCTTTGTAAAAAGGAGGAAATTGAGTCCAGTGAATTGTATTCTAAAGAGATTAGATAAAGGTGACTGAGCCTTCAGCTATTTGGGAAAAATATCAGTCATTTTAGCCCCATAACATGTTACTAACTCGATAGCCTCTTTCAAGCTAGACTTGCAGCCTGGAAAAACCGTTTCCCTCGCTGTTTCTCCCTTCCCCCATTTCCTGTTATAAGCAAACAAATGCTGTATTTTAGGTTGCAGCTTAAAAATTGGCAGAGTTACTGTTGGTTTAATTTAATTGTGGAATATTCTCAGATCATTGGGAAGACCTTTTGCTGGGTCCTGTTTTATGAGGGTTTATAGATCTTAAGGCTTTAGATAGCTGACTCCCATGCTCTAATTTTGGAGATGATGCAACTTTTTAAAACACGTAGTAAATCAAAAGTGTGGTATTTTTTTCCAAGAGCATAGAATCAACAGTAGTGTTTCTTGTATTCACTTTTGTGCAGTAATATAGTCATTAAAAAATCCACAGGTGTTGACTGTCTGCCAACCCATTGGGACTTTAAATATTTCTTGCAACTAGCTGCAGATGTGAGCTGCATGCAAAATCCTTCACAGGGATCACTGGCACCTCACATGCCGTCAGGAATGTAATCTGGACCAAAAAGACGCTCGATAGGAATGTTAGATGTCGAATCCACAGCTTCGATGTTGTTGCAGCAGCCTCTTTTCCCTCGTGTTTTGAAGTCTTCCCTTGCAGCAATTTCACTTTGTACTGCAGTCTTGCAGATAAGCTGAAATGTGACCTCTCCATTCACTGAAAGCTCAGTCTGTCTTAAAAATGACTAGCTTTTGAGCCTGATTTGAAGACACAGGAGTGCATTCCCACAGCAAAGGGAACGATTAGCAGAATCCTGACACGTTTCCCTGCAATGAAGGGGAGTTAAATATTTGGCATGGCTTTCCAGCCTATTTGTGGTGTATCCATAGGAAGGGCTCTTCTTGGCTAGAAATAGCTAAAGGCTAGAAGGGGTGTTCCAAAGCGGAGTCCCTCTGTGGGTAGAAGAGGAATACAGAGACTGTATTTCCTATATGTCTGAGTGCCGGAATATGAAATTTAATAAAATCCCGTGCCTTTTTCACTTCAAACAGTAGTATCTCCCCAGGAGCATACACACCACTGGGATGTCTCAGCGTCGGGTTTCCTGCAGGAGGCCTTTTCCCCTTCCTGCCCTGTGTGTCTCAGACCTGTCTCATCAGATTGCTATTGCTTTTTTTAATGTTTAGATTCCAGAGGAAACTTTTTTCGAAATGTTTATGATGAAAGTCAAGCAATTATGCTCCTCTCTTTCCTTTGTCCGTCCTTTGCTGTACTATGTAACATTTTTAAGAAAAACTTCTCTGTGGTAAAAAACAGTGTCTTTTGAGGTAGTTACTATGGCCTCTTTCTGGCTTCAATTCCTGTTTACCATTTTGTTTAAAAAGAAAACCTTTCTTTGTAGGTAAAGTCATGAAGCTGAGCACCAAAGCAGAAGAAGTTGCCACGTTCTTTGCAAAAATGCTTGATCATGAGTACACTACAAAGGAGATCTTCAGGAAAAACTTTTTCAAAGACTGGAGAAAGGTATGTGTGTAGTCCTGGGCTGCAGTGACTGCAGGCATGGCCGATGTCTCCTCAGCACTGGGCAGTGAAAAGGGGCTACTGTTCCATGCACAGGAAAGTTAGCTTGAGGCAACTGAAAGCTGCCTCGAGTTGTAGCTGTGAAGTTTCCAGTTTATCCTATAGTTTCACCAGGAAGGACCCCATCATAAATACCTTTCTAAACCAACAAAGTCAGACTTCTCCCAACCAAATTTTCCGGTTACAGCATGATGGAGTGTAGCTGATCTGACTGTTACATGCCTTGTTGAAGAGCCAGCTTTATATTAGAAGGAAACCCCTTCCAAAGATCTAAAACTTCACCTCAGTCATCAGCCATAAGATCAAACCTTTAGATCAGTTGATGCCATTTTCCTAGATGGGTTACTGGATTTTTCTCCCTATCCCTCAACAGTCCCAGCCACTGTTCAGTGTGAGAGCGCTTTGGGAGGTGGTACAGCATTGCCCAGCGCTCGCAGAGTTCAGACCGCTGGAAGGCCAGCACTCGATACGCTCTGCTGCTTGTCCTTTTCTCTTTGGCCTTAGCTGGAGTGAGCATGTGCAAGAATTTGGGGATTCTTGGGCATTTATTGAGAGAACCTGTCTGTTGTTCCTGTTTAAACTGCTTGGGGTAGGGTAAACTCTACTATGCATCAAAACTCACTGTGTATGAAAACTTAAAGCTCTACTTTCTTTCTGCAAGGAAATGACTTCTGAAGAGAAGAGCACTATCACCAGCCTCAGCAAGTGTGACTTCACTCACATGAGCCAGTATTTCAAAGCTCAGACGGAAGCTAGGAAACAGATGTCCAAGGAGGAGAAACAGGTACCAGAGGGAATTCTAGGAGACTTAGCTGGCTTGTAAACATCCTTGTGTAATCATTCCTCTGCCTGCCTTGCAGGCAGAGGAATGATTACACAAAGTCAGTGTTTACTACCTTTCAAATTATTACTTTCATGTTAACTGTAGGAATCTTTACTGTGCAGCTCAGGTAGGGCAAAGCACTGTGTTTACAGCTGAATCTTCATCCTGACTTAAAATTATATTGATAGAGCTAAGGCTCCTGATGCTGCTTAAGTAAATAATCAGAGGTGCTGCCCCCATGGGAGCCTTGGTCCCTGGCCAATAATGAGCAGTGGATACTCAGTTAAGGATAGATTTTCATTTTAGAAGCTCCTTGGGTTAGGAGGGCGAAATTGAGGATGGTGGAAGGGGTGCAGCAATGACATTAGTGAATAAAATAAGAGAACGAATCTTAAATACCAGGTAATGCAGTTTTCTGAATAAAAAACCAAACTATTTTCCAGTAGCATGGCTACAGCGGCTTGTGGGGAGAGAATGAAATAGTTTTTAGATGACTGAGACTTAATGCAATGGAAGTTGGAAACTTGCCCCAAGTTCTCAGTTGATCTTTTGCAACGCTACAGTAATTGCCCTTTGAGCGAGGGGCCTGGTAGCTTGGAAGTATGGCCTTTGGGGTCAGAGGAGTCCCACCGAAATAGAGAGCCCATGTCTTGCTGCGATTTCCATTTGATAAACATGTGAGTGAGCCCTTCTCAGTTCCTGTCCGTGATAGCTATTACAATGGAGCAGAATTGGCTTTTTCTGTTAGTTTCTTAGCTGGCGTGCCAGTGCTGTCTATGGGTCAGATGTTTTATTTTGAGCTGCAATGTTTTTATTTTTCCTTCTGTATAATTAGAGCTCAAGCGCAGAAGTATGCAGTGAAATCTCAGCACATTTTTCCTTGGGAGACTGTGTTCTGCTTATGAGACCATTTGCTGACACAGGCTTGACATGCGGCAGGCTGGAGGCATTCCTCTGCCTGCTTTTCTGATGTTAAGTTCAAACACAGAAGTCTGAGTTTTTAATACATAAACAACAAGATGTAAAGTCCAGTGGATGTCAAATGCTGAATATAGACTATAAAGCAGCAGTACTGTACTGGGGCTGCCCTTGTAGCTGTGATATGTGGATAGACGTAAATGCCTCTATTGCGGCAAAATTGTAGCTGTCTTCACCAGCCCTAATGTATTTCCCTCAAAGACAAGTTTTAAGAGAGTTTTTGCACATTCATTCCCTTTTTTCAGTTTGTTTGTGCTGCTTGCGTTTTATGAATGCTTTTCTGGACAGTCTGCTGCTTTGTGTGTTGATACAGCACTTGACATGATGGGGATCTGGTTTTGAGTTGGGTCTTCAGCATTAGTGTGGTGCAAATATAAAAATTTTAAGTCTTGGCATTTAGATGTGTGTGTGGTGCTGGGTATACCATATCATCCTTGCTTTTGGCTTTTCCCAGAAAATCAAAGAGGAGAATGAGCGGCTATTGAAGGAATATGGTTACTGCGTGATGGACAACCACAAGGAGAGGATTGCCAACTTTAAGATTGAACCCCCAGGTCTCTTCCGAGGTCGTGGGAACCATCCCAAAATGGGCATGTTGAAGAGACGCATCATGCCAGAGGACATCATCATTAACTGCAGCAAGTGAGCACTGGATGCTTCACACCTTGGCGTTGCTTTCTAGATAGGATAGCTTCTTTTCTAAAATCCTGCATAGGTTGATACTTAAGCATGTAGAAATATGCATGCTGCTTATCTTATTCTTATATGGCTAAGAAACTGACTCATACAAGCAAAGACTGAACAAGGCTATCATGGGTTTCATGTAGAATTTTGTCAACATATTTTCTTCCTCATGCCTGCAGCCTACATCTGCTTAAACAGTCTTTCCTGCTAGTATTTTCAGAAATTAATTTTCTTCTGGGTAGGTTGCCCTACTTTGTCTTCCTTGATGTCAAAGGCTAAGGTTTGGTGGGCTTCTCTTCAGTCTTGTCCTGATAAGTGTCCATGCTATTGCAGTGTCCACAAATCAAAGCTGATCCTGGCAATGTGTGTTCCCACCTGTAGTATAATTCTTCAGCAGGTATATATTGATAGCAGTTGCACTTCTGATCTCTGACTGTTCACTTTGATTCACTTGATTTCCTGCTTGTGGAAATAATGTAGTTAGGTTGCCTCGGTTTCTTTCCCTGTGCTTTCTTTGTCTGATGGTATTCATTACTTTCTCTATTTTGATGCTGTGGAAGTCTCTTTAAATAGTTTTTATGCTGTTTTGTAAATCTCTGCAGGGATTCCAAGATCCCTCCCCCTCCACCAGGACACAAATGGAAGGAAGTCCGGCATGATAACAAGGTTACCTGGCTGGTGTCATGGACTGAGAACATCCAAGGCTCTATCAAATACATCATGTTGAACCCTAGCTCAAGAATTAAGGTAAAGATCTAGTTTTAAAAAACAAAAATCTTACTGGTCATGTCTCCAAGAAGCAAATGTAGCTGTTGGCTAGGAGAGAGATAGGAAGTAAAGCTGTCTTGCTATTTCATCCTACACTGATTGAAAAACATAGGAAAGTTTCTGTGCTTCTGTTCCCCCTTGAAAAGAAAGAACACAATTACTGCACAGGAGAGCAGATTGGATCTGGAAAACATCTACTGAAAAGCATCATTGTGTCATTCCTAGTAGGAATCCTTTACCCTGTGTAAACCTAAAAGGAAGCAATTTATCCAAGAACAGACTTGCTCTGGTGGATATTTTACCTACCTTTGGCCCTAACTTCCCCTGCCTGATCATGTAGTGAAGTTCTAACCATGGGTTGCTAATTAGTCAATTGTAAAATTAAAAATGTGGCCAGGCTACTGGCTGAGGAGGCTGATGAGGAGCTCATGACTGAAGGAAAACAAACCCTGCTGTGGGAGCAAATAACCAATCAACAGATCAATTCCATAAAAGCAGTGACAAACCTGTTGAAAGATAAGTAGCCCTCAGTTTCGGGGGTAGGGTTTAAGTTCTTCTCATGAAGGCTTTTTTTGAGATTTTTTCCTGGATTGGAATCAAGGGATTTGTCCTACCGGTATAGGGAAAAATCTCTGTTCCTTGTGAATTCATGCCCTCTTTTTGCCATGGCTTGAATATATAATAATGATGATGAACTGTTGATGTTGCTTTTATGTTTTATGGGTGTTTAATTACACAGCTGAAAGAACATAAGTGTCATCTGAATAAAGCAGAGGAAACCATTTATATGTTGAGAAGCAGGGAAGACATAATATCTTTTGTGTCTTTATAGTTGCTTCCGTGGAAGCGTTTAATATCATGGAAATCTGAATTACCTACAGCTGCGTGGCAGCATAGTTTGAAGCTGAGCTGTTCAGCAGCGAAATCTCGGTGCTTTTGTACAGTGAGACCATTTGCCACACACAGACTTGCAAAGCCTTGAGATGCAGATTGGAACTGGTCCTTTGCCTGCTTTCTAATGCTGACTCTATTTCAACTTTCTCTGCAGGGTGAGAAGGACTGGCAGAAGTATGAGACGGCTCGGAGGTTGAAGAAGTGCGTAGATAAAATCCGAAATCAATATCGAGAAGACTGGAAATCTAAAGAGATGAAAGTACGGCAGAGGGCTGTGGCGCTGTACTTCATTGATAAAGTAAGGCTCGTTCCCCAGCACACTCCTCTTAGCTTTCCCGTCCTGCTGAGAATGCTCGGGAACGCTGTGTGTCTGTTCCTAAGGCAGAATTGAGCCCAGTTACTAAGGTATCCTGAGACTTCCTGGTGGGCAGGCTCCCGTCTCCTTTTCCTCCCCATTACCTGGAATCCAGAGCAATAAACTATTGTAATGAACACAGCTATTTCAGGCAGCATTGTTTTAGTTCAGGCAAAATTCACAGCCTGGTTCCAGAATCGCCCAGTTGGATTACTGGGAAGTTTGTATGGGCCTTTTGTCTCCAGCTGTTTCAGTTTTCCTGCTGGGAATTTCTGCTGGTTTGTCACCTCTTTAGTTTGAGGTCACAGTCGTGAGGTTTCATAATTATGGTAATTTTTTCACCACAGCATAAGAAAACTGCAGTTGTATTGATGCTTTTAAAGCTACTTAAAACCAGTTCCCAGAGAGCTGTTGCCCTGATAGTGTATGGTGTCTTGTCCAACTAAATTAGCAGGTTTTGTTCAAAAGGGTTTAGTGTAAACCAGGGAACTTTGATTTGAAAAATTGTGGTTTCATATGAACACTGAAGGTTTTTCTTCAAAAATTAGAAATTGGTTTAGCCAGTACTGTTAAAACACGTTTTCTGTGCAGGCAAATGCAACCTTTAGATCATTTATATAACCCAAAATGTATTCATTTAGTGCGCAGTGAAGAGGTCGGATCATAGAAGGTGAACAACTGAACTTTATGATTTTGTATCGGGTTGAGTTCACATGGAAGTCAGTTTGATTTTTTAAAAAAAGCGAATGTTTTGAAATGGATTTCCATTAATCAGAGCTGTCTTACATTCTGAGTTAATAAGCGAAAGTTGGTAAAACATCTTACTTTAAACTTCTCTTAAAAAAAAAAAAGGTATTCTGGTAGATGGGTAGATTTCTGGCTTTAGTGTTAAAGAGAACTTAAGGTTGTTTTTATTAGCATTTTATAAGTGTCAATTTTACCCACTCAAATGCATTTTCTCCCTTTCTCTTCTCCTATGGACACTGCTGGTTCTAGGCCAGTGTCTGAAAGTTTCCAGCATCTATACATTACTGGGATGGTTTGAAATGCTTACCTGTCTTGTCTTGATATTAATGTAGCTTGCCCTGAGAGCTGGTAATGAAAAGGAAGAAGGAGAGACAGCTGACACCGTGGGCTGCTGCTCTCTGAGAGTAGAACACATCAAGCTGCATCCTGAACTGGATGGCCAGGAATACGTGGTTGAGTTCGACTTCCTCGGAAAAGACTCCATCCGATACTACAACAAAGTCCCTGTTGAGAAGAGGGTAAGGCATCTCCACAAACACATACACAGACTGAATTGCAGAAAAATTCTGCAATGTCAACGCAGTTTTGATGGCAATAACAGGGTGCTTTGTCGCTGGTCAGATACCTAGCCAGAAATTAAGTCAGTTAATGCTCTTACCTTCCATGGCGCTGCCAATAAAAAGGGAAGCCTGCTGGTGGTGTGACATAACCCAGCAGATGAGATATTTAAACATCTTACTGCTCTTCCCTGTGGTCTCAGTGTCAAGAGTTGGCCCAACATAACTGTAACAGCTATGTTAGATGAGTTTCTTGGGTCTCATTCTGGTCAGCAGAGTTGGTTTTGTCACCTGCAAATGGTAGAGTTCTAGGCCCATGTGACGAGTAATAGCATAAAAGGTTCTGAAATACAGTGCTGGACGGCACTGTTGGAGTAGCAGTTCGACTTGGGCTTTCATGATGCTAGCTTCTCTGACACAGTGGCTTTGTTCATGTTGGAGCTGAGCCCTCACTGAGGTGGGTCTTGATCTTGGGTGCTCCAGAGCATACAGAGTAGGTGCACTGATACTTCTGGCCTACGGACCCGTGTATCTACCAACCAAGACTTCTTTCTTAGGCAATGTTAATTCCTTTATTTCTTTGTCATCCACCAATTTCAAATCTGCTGTGATCTTGACCTCATTTCAGAAGAAATCCCCATCCAGCAGTGTGAACCTGGAGGACATTATCCAAAAAGACTTTTGTTTTTGTGGGTGTAACAGCTTTGCAACTGGCCCACAGCTCTGCAGTCAGCACAGTGTGTTAGATACCGCATGTATAATACTGCGGTAATTGTAACGACAACCGGCAGTAAATGTTGGCCTCTTGGGGAGCAAAACAACAGGAAAAAAACAAACTACAGCTGCTATAGAAATGAGCATGTGCTGGAATTCTTACTTGTTTAAAGAAGAAAACATTTTTCCTGTTTAAATTTATTGGTGCTGCTATCACTTGGTGTCTCTTCTTCAGTGATTACAATGGGGAATTGATTATTGTGGAACTAGAAATCTTTGTATATTAGATGTCTATAGAAGAAGAATGTGTGTTGTTGAGAAGCTGGTAACTCGGGATTTGGAGCACATAGAGCTGGGATTTGTGGTCTCTGTATAATCAAAGATGCTTTGATTATTCTCCCTACCCCAGTGAGACTTGTTTGGGATGGAACTGTATGAAACTTTTAATGCAGCAATGAGAAGGGCTGGGTTTTGGTAGCTTTACCATGGGAAATGGCTCGGAGGTCTCTGGCTGGAGTAATGATGGAGAGTGAGGGAAAGGTGGTAGCTTTGGGGTCTCTTTCTCTGTTAGGCAGCTAAGCCAGAGCAGAATCAGGTCTCCTGCAATCTTGATCTAAAGGATGAGGATAAAGGGCGTTGAATGAATGCTCAGGACTCCTGTTGCTGGAGAGGAACCTTCAACACAAGCATTGTATTGAGCGATGGGTCTTTGCCTGCTGGGAAGTAACATCCAGCATCGCCACTGTTGCCTGAAAACAGTTTAAGTGGCTCCCTGGCAGTGTTGCTTGCTTATGTATTACTGCTATCTAGCACTGTCTGGTCCGTGCGCCTGAAGTTACTGGTTTTCTTTTCCTGCAGGTGTTCAAGAATCTTCAGCTGTTCATGGAGAACAAGCAGCCTGAGGATGACCTCTTTGACCGCCTCAATGTAAGCGCATAGTTAATGGTGAGGGATGGTGGTAGAGCACCTTGACCAAGCTCACTCTGCACCAGGCAATAACAGTTGCCCTGTTGCAGAAATGGTTTCAGTGGCAATTTTCTTCCAGAGCTGGCCTAAGCAGCCTAAAAGCAGTGAGAGTGTGTCTCAATCTGGTATTGTCCGCTGTGCCCGCAGGTTCCTGAAGCGATGGGTTTTGGTCCTGGTGAGCCTGGCTGGCTCTGACTTGAGGAGGTTTTTTTTAGAGTTCAGAGAAGATGATTGTGTGAGGTGACAGATTTTTCAGATGCCATCCCCATCTGCACATTTGGCTCTATGGGAGCACTGTGGTGGTTCAGGCACCTTCCCTGGGTGGGACAGGCATGTTTCTACCTGTTGGGAACCAAAACCTCCACACCGAAAAAACTTTTTTGGCCACTTGTGGTACTTGATACCAATCTAATACTTGTTGGTTCTTTGTTCACTTTTCCTGTGGTTTCAGTAATGTTGTGGCCCTTCTGTTGTGGTCAGGTCTGAGTACGCTAGGATTCAGCCGTGAGCTGCATGTCTTCGTCAGCAGTGTGTCCAGAGATTTCACAAATGCTGTGGTCAATTCTAGCGCTAACCGTCATCTCCTTTCTGCTTCCTTAGACCAGTATCTTAAATAAACATCTTCAAGACCTTATGGAGGGACTGACAGCCAAGGTATTCCGTACTTACAATGCCTCCATCACGCTACAGCAGCAGCTCAAGGAGCTCACCAATCGTAAGTCCTGTCCTTGAAACTCTGAGGGGAACAGATCTTACCCTGCGATACAGACCTGGCTTCCTTGGCTTAGCCACAAGTATTGTATCTGTACACCACTTCCTCGTTGCAGTTCTCCCAGTGTAAATGTCAGACAGCTGAGGTCTGACCAAAAATCTGCTTCCAGATGACCTTGGGGTAGTGTAGCGGCCCAGCACTGGGGCCAGGCAGAGCTGACTTGTGAGCACACCAAGGTGTCCCTGCTAGTTTGTGCCTGTCCTTTACCAAATCTCTTACTTGCTTTCTGTTAATTGTAAAATGCTGTAGGTGGCAGGCAGGGCAGGTGCATCTGTAACAGCCCCATGTTTCTTGACTGCTCATTCACAACCTCTCTGTTGACCATTGCTAGCTTGCACTTTAACAACTTTACAAAGTGGGCACGTTGGATCTGTGAAGCGCAACGGTGTCTTGAGCAGTATGGT
This sequence comes from Phoenicopterus ruber ruber, assembly GCA_009819775.1. NCBI lineage: Eukaryota > Metazoa > Chordata > Aves > Phoenicopteriformes > Phoenicopteridae > Phoenicopterus > Phoenicopterus ruber. The sequence continues at coordinate 6,978,476 of CM020230.1, forward strand.
CCTGCTGTCCTCTGCTCTGAGCATGGATGTCCTTCCCCTCTCTTGAGTGGCAAATGGTGTCTTTGTTGCTATCAAAGAAACTGTCCCAGAAAGAGTTAGGGCCCAGGATGGAAGGGGTCAGGCTCTGACTGTAATTAGAGTGCAGTGTTGAGACTGGCCCCTCAGAGGGGAAAGTCAGTTCTGCAGCGACTGTGAGCTTGCAGAGTCGGTAGGACACTGGCTGGGGCAGCACAGCCCTGGAGAACCCACTTGTTCACCACTTTCTTGTACTTTGCAGCGGACGACAACATCCCAGCGAAGATCCTTTCCTATAACCGTGCCAACAGAGCGGTTGCCATTTTGTGTAACCACCAGAGGGCTCCGCCGAAGACCTTTGAGAAGTCCATGATGAACCTGCAGAGCAAGGTACCCCCACCCTTGCCCAGCTCTCGGGTTGCGGCAGGGCTCCAAGTGCTGCATCTCGGGAGTCACGTTTCCTTTCACTTGGGGTGAAACGGGAGCAGAGCCTGCTTTTCCCTGTCAGGAGTTGGTTAGTGCTGCATCAGAGATGGGCCTGCTTGGAGAGGAGTAGTGAGCTGAAAGGGACACCTTTCAGTCTGAGTCGTCTTTTACTTGTAAAGACCAAGACCAGACCCTTTTTATCTGCCCTTCATCCCATAGCTATGTGTTCTGCTGCCATTGAAACTTCAGAGCAGCGGTCTCTAGCTCTGATTTGTGTCCCCTAAAGAACCCAGAGTGGACATCCACTCCTGTTGCGTGAATCCCAGGCCACTGTCAGTGCAGGCTGTGTACATGGTACATTATGCCCCTCTGACTTGACCTCTTCCTTTGCAGATTTTCTGGTGAAGGCCATGAGGTCCAAAGGGGTTAGGTCTGTTCCTGGTCTGGCTTTAGAATAACCTTCACAATAAGGACTTCTGGTTTGGCACTGCAGTGTCCCCTGCTTCTGTAACACCTAACATGGCTGCCTTCACCCTAGATCTTAGAGCTTGGGGGGATGTTTAAGGGGAATGGTTGAACAGGGGCTGCAAAACGCTAAATCTCCCTGAATCCTAAACTTACTGGAGAAGAACTGCCTGAAGCCTTAACAGCTTTCAGCCTGTAGGGTTTGGGGCAAGAACTGGTTCCTGCTCAGGGAACAGGGATCATCCTTCCATGCTATCATCAGAGAGCTGGTACTGGCAGGATACAGTGGAGGCAGACAAGCTGCCTGGAGGGGCTGTTGGCCAGTCCCAGGCCAAGCCAATTCCTTTATCTGCTTGGTTGTAGCTGTGTGAGACAGCTCCCAGTGCCACCTTGTCTTTGGAAATGAGTGGGGCCCTACTTTCTAAGGGGAATATTTCACCACACTAGGCTTTGCAGCAAACTGAAAGGCCAATGGCCTAATTGTTCTGCAGAAGTGGGTCTGAGCGCTGGCAGATTCTGAACGTGGTCACAAACTCCCTCCTTGGGTCATGCTGCCCAGGGGTGACTGCCATAGTTATCAGCAGCTTGTTCACAGTGCTGCCATCTGGTTTTGCCTCTCCTAGATCGATGCCAAGAAGGAGCAGTTAGCTGATGCCAGGAGAGAACTCAAAAGCGCCAAAGCTGATGCCAAGGTCCGGAGGGATGAGAAGTCTAAAAAGTAAGGCTGGTGTTACCAGGCTCTGCAATGCTCCCAGTACTCTCAGCTCCAAATGGGTCCATCGCCCTGTGCTCTGTTTCCCCAGCCTGTGATCTGGGAAGACTTCCTCAGGCTTTCTTGTCCCCTCTTTATTCTGTGCATGAAGAAGTGGCCTTCAAGCTGAGGACTATAGGGTGGTCTGACACTGCAGTTCCTGATGTGGTCACTAGCATTAGTGTCTTCTGTGTCACCCCTCTGAGCTGAGCACCAGCCAGTGCTCAACCACCCTGCTGCCCAGGACCAAGCAGAGCAGGGGATCCAGAGTGCAGCATTGCCATCTTAACGGGGAGCCAGGAGTGACACAATTGCACGTGCAGTCTTCTGGGTTCTGCTCTGCTCTGCTGGAGCCCGCGGTGCAGGCGATGTACTTGGACTCTGTGTGGGCTCTGCAGAATAGCCACAGGGGTGCTGAGTTAAGGGAGCTCTGAAAGCAGAATCACAGCATGACTATTACAGAGGGATAGATGGGCTGGTTTTAAAGTGGGTGTAGCATCAGTACAGTTCAGGCTGTCGCTTCCAACCCTTTAAAACAAAACTGCTGCTTAAGATTTCTGCTCTGCCTCTTTGAAAATGTCAGTTCTTAATTGCATGTGCTGAGTGTTTTGTGTCGCCATCTGTGCTGACACAGCTGCCCTTTGTGGCCGGTGGCATTGCTTACCTTGAGCAGAGTCCCTTTGGGTTCCCACAGTGCTGCCATCTCCAGCCCAGCAGGGCGTTAGGCACTGAATGCTTTGGTTCTTTCCCACCCCAGGACAGTGGAGAGCAAGAAGAAAGCAGTGCAGAGGATTGAGGAGCAACTGATGAAGCTGGAGGTTCAGGCTACAGATAGGGAGGAGAACAAGCAGATCGCTTTGGGCACCTCCAAACTCAACTATCTGGATCCCAGGATCTCTGTCGCTTGGTAAGCATCTGCCTGGGGTGTGCTGGAAGGAACCACCCCTTCACTTGTGCCTCGTCCCCCCAGTTAGCAGACAAGGGCCGTGGCTGAGAGCAGTGCCCCTGCGCTGCCAGAGACGTCCGTCTCTGTGGCCTTCCCTTCTATCCTCAAACGGTTTCAGGCAGTTATAGAAGAGTCTCTTGAGGCAAGCGTAACACGCCGGCCAAAGCCAGCACTGCGCTGGGAGGTGATGGGTCGGAGAACCTGCGGGGTCTGACGCTGGGAGGCTGGTCCTGCGCAGCTGGGTGGGCCTTGTAAGGAGCAGAGCTAGGAGGGTGCCGGGGAGAGCAGGGCAGCTCTGCACAGCGAGGGGGCGAGTGCCTGTGCTGTGTTCACTAACGGAGTCTCCTCTTCTGCAGGTGTAAGAAGTGGGGAATTCCTATAGAGAAGATTTATAACAAAACCCAACGAGAGAAATTTGCCTGGGCTATCGACATGGCAGAGGAAGACTATGAGTTTTAACCTGTTTTTAATGAGCTGAATTTTATGGGAAAAAAAAGGGGGAGTAGCCTGGTTTTTAGGGAGATTGATAAACTGTGAGCCTTACTTGTCCTTGGATGCTGGGGAAGGGGGAGGAAAGGGGCAAGTGAGCATCAGATAAAACAGCCAACATCTTGCAGAAAGCATAACCTGGAAATATCCTAAAGGAGCTGAGCCAGTTGTCCTATGGACAACTTATTTAAAAATGTTTCAGAAATCCAAATTCTAGCTGTCTGGTTTGTGTGGTTTTTCTCTTGAGGCAGGGCAAGTGGATGGGGGATTTGTCAACCTTCCGCCAGGCAAATTCACCATCACACTGAGAGCGTGGGAATCTTTAGCTACTGTATACAAAATCCAATTATATTGGTGCGTTTTTACAGTTAGGGTTTTGCAATAACTTCTATATTTTAATAGAAAAAGGACTCCTTACCCCCTGCCCTTCCCCTCCCCCCCGCCCCATTTCAGAATTTAACAAATAAACAAAATTTAAGAAACCCAACGCACCTGTTACAGCTGTCACTATAGTCATGGAAATACCCAAATCTTTTTTAATTTGTCACTTGAAACAGTCGTGGCATTGGAACATGAATTACAAATATCCACCACATTTGTTCAGAGCAAAGCGTGATGGGAAATCGGCCTCCTGACTTGAGTGTTCCTTTTTTAAATGTGAATTTTTATTTCTTTTAATTATTTTAAAATATTTAAACATTTTTTTTTCTTCTTGATCTTAAAGATCGTGTAGATTTGGGGAGCGGGTGGGGGGAGGGGGCCGTGTGATGGGGAGATGCGTGTGGAATTTGAGGACAAGTGAAATTGGCAACAAATGACATTCCCATCACCCTTTGTTCTGAACAGGCTCTGTACACTTCAAGAATATCTACTTTTTAGGTTTGTCAGACTGTTTTACCTTTTCCCCCCTTTTTTTCTAAGCCCCACTCCCCTCTTTTACTTGAAAGATTTTATTGTGTAAAAAGAAGTTTCACAGGTCAATAAATTTCGAGGGAAATGAGCATCGGTCCAAAAAGGAAAATAATCAAGATTTTAGGGCTTTTATTTTTTCTTTTGTAATTGTGTAAAAAAATTTTAAAAAATTAAAAAGCAGAATTTTAATGTGAAACCTTTTTTTGCTATAATCATTAGTTTTAGAGGCATTGTTAGCGTAGTGTGTGTGCGAAGACCATTTCCTGCAGCCTTTCCTCAACAAGTATCTTCTATTTTTATCATGAATTCCCTTTTAATCAACTGTAGGTTATTTAAAATAAATTCCTACAACTTAACTGAGTGGTGGTGTCTGTCTGTTCTTTCACCTCCGGCCCTGGGCCACGAGGTCCCCGTGGCCCCTCGGCTGGGGGGAGATGGTGGGCCTGGCACCACGTTGTTTCTGCAGCCCCCGTACGGCAGGCGCTGCCTCCGGAGCGAGACGCTTCAGCCTTTCTCGTTGGAACTGGGCTGCACAGGGGGTGTGGAGGCCATAGAATCGCAGAATCATTTAGGTTGGAAGAGACCTGTAAGATCATGGAGTCCAACCGTTAACCCAGCACTGCCAAGGCCACCACTAAACCATGTCCCCAAGCGCCACATCTACATGTCTTTTCAATCCCTCCAGGGATGGGGACTCCACCACTGCCCTGGGCAGCCTGTGCCAGGGCCTGACAGCCCTTGCGGGGAAGAAATGGTTCCCAATATCCAACCTAAACCTCCCCTGGAGCAACTTGAGGCCATTTCCTCTTGTCCTGTCGCCTGTTCCTTGGGAGAAGAGACCGACCCCCCCTGGCTCCAACCTCCTTTCAGGGAGTTGCAGAGAGCGAGAAGGTCTCCCCTCAGCCTCCTTTTCTCCAGGCCAAACCCCCCCAGGTCCCTCAGCCGCTCCTCACAGCACTTGTGCTCCAGCCCCTTCCCCAGCTCCGTTGCCCGTCTCTGGACATGCTCCAGTCCCTCAGTGTCTGTCTTGGAGTGAGGGGCCAATGGCAAGGGACAGGTGGGTTGGGATTGACCTTGTTTTCATCAGGTGTGAACTGAGAGTGTGTGGGTTCATAATCCTGCCAGGGACATGAAATGAAGCACCTGGCCATGGCTGGCTTTTGGAAGGGATAACGCTTTCCACAGCTGCTCATGTTGCCCTGATGTTTTGGGTAGCTGTCACTGCTGCTTGCTTGTGTGGAGTCGCGGTGGCTCTGTGGTAGGTCTATGGGCATGTAGCCAGACCCTCAGTGGGTGGAGGAATTGGTCCTACAGCGTCACAGCGCTGGTGGTTTGGAGCCCTGGTTGGGGCGCAGAGAGCCGACCAGGCTGACCTGCCAGGCTGCGGTCCTGCTGCTTGCTCATGGGCTTACAGTAATGCTGGGGCTTGAGGTGGTCCCGCAGCTCACCTGGTTCCCAGATCCCCCATCTCTGCTCCCTGCATGGTGGTGTGCTTGTCGGGGTTGGTTTGTGCACCCCCGGGGGAAACTGCCTTGAATAATGTGCTTAAATATCAGCAGCCTGACCCTCCAAGCTCTTTGGGTCCAGAGCTTCCCGGTTCCTGTTCCCAACCCCGGCAGGAATTGCCTGAAGGATTTTTATTCCCGTTTAATAAGAAGCTGCTTGGTGCCTGCTGGAGCCCTCTCCACGCGCAGCCTGCACAGCAAGCCTAGGAGCCTGCCCCTGCCCTGAGGAGTGGCTGCCGAGGACGGGTAAAGATCCTTTCTGGGACTCGTGCGCTGCGTTTGTGAGTTAGTGGGAACATCAGGGACGTGGCTTCGGATGTGTATTTGGGGTCCCTTTGAGCATCCTTGGAAATGGAGGCCGGTGCTTTAGTGAAATGGGAAGTGACCCGAGGCAGCAGGAGCGAGGGGCTCGGGCAGGGAGAAGGGGTGCGGTGGCGCTCGCTGGGGCCGGGTGGCCCCTGTGGCAAGGTGGGTTTCAGCTCACGCTGCTTTGAAGAGGCTGCCGCTGTGGAGAGCCAGGACACGCTGCAGCCGGGCGCGCAAGGAAGGGCGTTGTGGGTGTGTGGGTTTTCCTTTGCTCTGTGTAGCTGATGGGAACGTTCTCTGCGTTGCTCTTTGTGCCCAGGCTGTAGCGTGCGCTCGGGAGCCTGGAAACCACATCCCTGCTCCGGCCAAAAGCAGGTGAATCGCAGCCTGGTGCTCCAGCTGGCAGAGCAGGGGTGGCTGTGGAGGAGAAGCGAGGAGCTGCGGCCGGGGCAGGGTTGCTGGGGCTGGAGCTGCGTGCAGAGGGGGTGCTGGGGGTGCTGCGGGGAAGGGGGGCTGCTCTTGGGTGCCCAAGCACTGCTCGGCGCAAGGAGCTGGAGGGTGGGGGGCTGAGGGCAGGGGCTGGGCTCCCCTGTGCCGTACAAGCTCGGGATCCTCGGCTCCTGCGGGAGAGGCGATGGACCCCGGGAGCTGGCAGTGCCCGCAGCTGGCAGGGGGGAGTCCCGTCGTCCGCCCAGCCAGGAAGGACGTGGCCTGTCGCTGCCTTGCTGTGGTCTTCCCTGCTTCACCCCTACCTGACCAGCGGTCGCTGTGGGTTTCCAGGCGCGCGCACCTCGGCGTCGGTTTGCTTTGCCTCGCACGGGCTGTCTTCTCACCCGGTCCCGGGCAAACCCCTGCCCGGTGCAGCAGAGAGCAGCAGGATGTGGTGAGACCCGAGCTGCTCTTCCTGGTGTGGTTTCTCTGCTGCCTTTTATTAGCTGCAACCCTCCGCAGGGAGGAGGATGGAGCGAGAGCAGCAGCCTCTCGTTCCCTCGTGGCTGGGAAGGGCAGGAGGCTGGGCAGGGATGCGGGCGATGGGGCTGATGGATGCATCCATCTCCCTGGCGCTGGAGAGCAGCCCAGGGCCCGGTGTCCTTGGGGAGCCTGGAGCAGACACGGGCCCTGGCTCCTCTGTGAGCACCCCCCAGTCCCCCCGATGCTGGGGCAGCACTTGCTGGGCTCCCAGACCCCGCGAGGGTGGCTGCGGGGTCGGGCTCAGCCAGCCCCGAGCTGGGCTGCCTGCTGCCCGCTGCGATATTTTCAGGCGCTTTTTGTTGTGGCTGCAAAAACTCGCGGTTTGGCAGGAGTTACCATTTACTCCCTGGGGCCTTTCCAAGGTGCAGCGCAGACAATGCCAGCGGAGAGGGAAAGGGGCTCATTGTGCTCCTGACCTGCCCGTGCCTGGAACAATGCAGCCCGTAAAAATATCCTTTCTATTTATACAGCCCTCCCTCCCCACGTTCAGACCTGGCCGAATTAAATTCCCATACCCTACGCTGCTGAGGAGGGAAATGTGCTTCTCCCCGTGCCCCGCTGAGCGCGGCGGGGAGGGACGTGCTCCCGCGGAGGGGGATCCCCCACCCCAGCATCGCTGTGGCAGATCCGCCTTCTCCCGGGGCATGGCGGGGGGCCCTGGCCAGGCTGGGGGTTGTGGCTCTCGGGCCTGGAGGTGCGAGGCCGGGCTGATGTCCCAGGCTGGAGCGCGCTGTGCCTCTCCCTGTCAGTGGAAGGAGAAATATTTTGGTGCAAAAACCAGCCCTTGGAAAGGCACTCGGCTCCCTCTGAACGCCGGGGAGCACGGGCGCTCCCCTGCCGGCTCTGTCCCGGGCAGGGAGCTGGGGAGGATTTAATCTGTATTTTTGCCTGTGGCACAGCCGGCTCAGGACCACACATCGCGCACTTCAAATGGAGAATTCCCACATCCCGTTGACTCACTGTGCAAACAGAGAAACGGCCACGAAACGTGCCGCATCCCATTTTGCATCCTGCCACTGCAGCGCCGGGTCCTCGCCTGCCCCAGTGCCACCACCCCGGTACGGCTTTCCTGCCCCGCAACAGGGCTTGTGTTTGGCAGCGAGGGAAACTGGGGCAGCAGTGGCGTGACCAGCGGAGGGGACAAAATTTAGGTTGAAACAGGATCTTGTGCGTTGCGAGCCCACGGACAGGGCCTGACAGCCAAGGCTGCAAACCCAGCTGGACGCAGCCCCATCCCCCTTGAAGTCTTACAGGATTCAGGGCTTGGAAATTAAAACCAGGTGAATCCAGGATATTAAAAAAGCGTGTGCTGCCCCAGTAACGTCAGGGAGCGGGGACTGGGAACCTGGAGCTGCCGCGGGTTTCCCATCAGGTGCTGGTTTGTAATCCAGAGGGATCTTGCAATGCCTGGAAGGGGCAGGAGGATGCGGGGGGAGGCAGCCAGCCCTGCCTGCGGGCACGGCTTCGCCCCAGCTCCTCGGTGAGCGCCGCACGCGGCAGGCACCGCGCCAGCATCCGCAGCGGCTCTGCGGCCCCAGGCAGGTCTGCTTTCCATCCCCGGCAAAAAAACCTCCTCGCGCTGCTCTGTGTCTGCTAACACCACCCCGGAGCGGGAGGGAGCTCGGCACCACGGTCCCTGGGGGTTTTCCAGATCCTGCTCGCTGCAGGGCTGGGGGAAGCTCTTCCCCGATGGCGATTTTCTCAGTCCTTGGGCTGGTTTCTCATTTACCCACCCCAGACAGTGCAGAACAGACGGGAACGAATAAATAACCTGGCGTGGTGCATCTCCCCGGGGATTGCAAGATGCCAAGTCCCGCTCCCTTGGATGAGCGTTAGGCACCTCCTCTCAACGCACGGTCCCCGGGGCGGGAGAGGGACGCGTCCGTTCCCAGACCCTGGTGTCAGAGGGACGCTGGGCTGCAGGGACCCCCGGACTCACCCGTGGGGTGGCCTCCGGGTTTTCTTTTCCTGGATTTTGCTCCCCAGCCCTCGAGCAAGGCCGGGGGCTGTCCTTAAGCCGGAGGTCACCTGCCCGTTAGCCTGCTGCCTGTTCCTGGGCGGAGGATGCAGCTGCTCCGTGAATCCCGCAGGATACGGGGGGTGTTGGTGCCCCACACTTGGGGTGTGGGGGCCCCGCAGGTGCTGGGGCCAGCGCAGCTGGGAAAACCCCTTCTCCCAGAGGTGTTGGCAAGGGGAGACTTGCGGAGCCCCCCGCCCTCCACAGCTGTATGATGACCACGATACAGGGAAATTCTTCAAAAGCAAAACGTGTCTGACCCACTGCGGACCCAGGCCCGGGCAGGGTAGAGGGGGGCAGGATAACGGGAATATGATGGAAGGTTCCGCTGCCCTGAGGGGCCGGGGGCGATTGCCCGCAGCCTGGCCGGTGCGGGAGCCGGGACCACCGAACGCGGCTGGCAGGTGACAGACAGACAGAGCGGTTTTGCATGCTGTCAAATTAAACTCTGAAATTCCTCGGCGTGCAGCATCGCGGACACAGGGAGTTTACGCAAGGCTAAAGAGTGATTAGTCAAACTCGGAGAAGAAAAAAATATCCATTGCAGACACCTCATTGCAAACCACCGCCTCCACGTGCCGGCCGCAGGCACCCAGGGCTCCGGGGCTGGGGAGAGGCCGAGGCGGGTGCTCTCCATCACCATGAACAGGCAGCGTTTGGGAGTGAGGGAGTTACCTTTTTTGCTTTTTGATGGCCACGCTCCCTTCTCAGGTTTTGCCCTCAAAAACAAGGGTGTGCCCATAATGATCAGCTATTTTAAGACCACTGGGAGCCGGCTGCTTCCTGCCGGTCCCGAGCGAGGCCCTTGCAGAAGCCGGGAGCGACTTCCCCGGCGGCCGCAGCTCACCCCGGAGGGAGCGGGGCAGAGGGTCCTGTGCCGCCGCCGCCGCCTCGGGGCTCCCGCCGGCAGGCTCCCAGCAGCTCGGCCTTCGCTGAGCACGTCCCCAGCATCCCCTCGCCCCTTACGGAGCTGTCGTACGGTGGTCGCTCCTATAAGGGCGGGTTTAGGTTCTTATCCCCATGCGTTTGTCCTTGCCTGACTTTTTAATGCCCAGGCATCGGGTAGGACCCTAAACAACCATGAACCTTGTGTGTGTGCACGTGTGTGTGCACGTGTGCCTACGTGCGCTCATGTGTGTCCCTGTGAGGCAGGTGGAGCAGCAGCACAGAGGGAGCTGCTGGCGTTTGGGGCGCACTCGGTGATGGGTGCCTCGCTTAGCAAACGATGCTCCCTCCAGACCCACCCATGAGCTGGAGGGTGAGATAAGGGCTGCTCGGCCGCGTGCTGCCTTGCCGTGGGCCTGCAAACACACACGTGTGCGTGTGTGTATTGTATACATATGCATACATACCTATATCTATGCATTTATATACAGAGGTACCTCCCCTCCAGCCTCTCCCTGCAGGAAATCCCTGCCGGCGCTGCTCTCCTGCAGCGGGGCCGAGCTCACCTTGGCGCAGGCCAGCTCCTGGCCAGCATCGCATGCCGGGGGGGGGCGATGGACCCGCCACCGCACCTCGGTGTTTGCACCGGACCCAGGACACCGTCCCCAGCGCGGGGCAGCCTGAGCGCCCAGCCCGCCCTGGGGTGCCCCGATGGGGAGGAGGGTGCGGGGAGGAAGGCCAGCAGCGCAGAAAGGGAAATTGCAGGCTTTAACCACATGAATGGAGCAAACCACCCTGAAACACTTCTCAATCCAACCGCTTATCCCCTCGCTAACCCCGCTTTTGTGTGGCCTCCCGCTGGGGCCGGAGCAGGGCTGGAGAGCCTCCCGTGACCCCCAGCTCCCTACACTTTCTCCAGGGACGGGATGCTGCTGGCTGCCCTGCAAACCCTGTCCCGCTTTCCCTGCCAGCGCAGGTCCGGCCGTGATTTACGGGAGGAAGCTGCGGCAGGCGCAGGCCCGGCTCCAGCGAGGAGCCCTGCCGCGGTGCCAGCGGCAGCCAGACGGAGGGGACTGTCCCCAGGAAAAGCCACCCCACTCAGCCTGTCCCAGCGCAGCAGGGCTGGGGATGTCCCCAGGGGGGCAGGGAGAGGAGAGCGGCTCCTGGGGCCAGCTGCCAGCCTGGCCCATGCCCTGCTCACACCTGGGCGCCTGCTCGCCCCACACAGCCCCCACGGTGGACACCAGGGGTGGGGGGGCAGCGGCAGGAGGCTCGGGGAGCTGAGCCCCTCGGCCCCATGGCTGTGCACGGGGGTGATGGCCCACGGGATGCAGTGCTGGGGGATGCAGCACCCCTGGCACCCCACGTGCCACGCCATGAGGTGCGTTGCGCACCCAGGCCCCCACGCAAAATGTACTGGGGGGTGCCAGGGCCCCATTGTAACCTGTGCTGTGGGGCGCGTGGCACACCAGGGACCTACGTGTGCCACGCAGGTGGGGTGCAGGGTACCCCCGGTACCCCAGGCGTGCTGCGGGGTGTGCAGCACTGGGACCCCACGCGAGCTGCGGGATGCACGCCGCACCCAGCCCCCGCAGCGCTGCACCGCGCGAAGGGTCCATTCCACCCCCCCCCCCACCCCACGCGTGCCACACCGAGCCCCCACAGTGGGCAGAGCGCCAAGTGCGTGACCCTGCGGAGCCCCCCAGGCGGGCCGTGCCGGGAGGGGGGGTGGGGTGGAGTGCGGTGCGCGCCCCCTGCGGACCCCACGCGGGCCCCAGGCGCGCGGCGTTGCGTCCCGTGCCCGTCCCACCGCGAGGGGCCGCGCTCGGCGCCACCGCCCCTCCCCTCCTCCTCCTCCTCCTCCTCCTCCTCCTCCTCGCTCCGCCTCCCCCGCCTCCTCCCGCGGCCGGCGGCGGGCGGGCGGGCGGGCATGGGGCGCGGCGGGCGGCGCTGAGCGCGGCGGCGGCGGCGGCGCTCCGGGCGCTCCCGCTCCCCTTTGTTCGCGGCGCTGATGGCGGCCGGGCCGGGCGGCGGCCCCGGGGCGCCCAGCGAGGCGGAGGCAGTGCACCTCTGCCGCAGCCTGGAGGTGGGCACCGTCATGACCCTCTTCTACTCCAAAAAGTCGCAGCGACCCGAGCGGAAAACTTTCCAGGTGAAGCTGGAAACGCGGCAGGTCACTTGGAGCCGCGGCTCCGAGAAGATCGAGGGAGCCGGTGAGTGCGGGGGCGGGGGGGGTGGGGGGACACACGACACGGCCGGGAAACGCGGGCAGGAAGGGGAGGAAAAGGGCTCCGGATCCCCCGGGGCGATGGGTGAGGGGCGGCCCCGGCCGGAGCCGTCCCGGGGAGCCGCCGTTTGCCGGCGCGGAAAGCGGCGCGGGGCTCGGCGGGGCTCGGAAGGGGGGGAATGCGACCCCCCGGGCCCCAGGCTCTCCGTGCCCGGCATCTCCCCGCGCAGCAGCTCGGCGGGGCGGGGGAGGTGTCCGGTTTCCCTGCCCGGGGCCGGCTCCGGCCGCGGCGACCGGCTGCCGCGGGGGATGCGCGGGCCGGGGACCGCCACGGCCGCCCCCAGCGCCGCCTCCCAACTTTCCGCATCCCCCTTCGGCATCAAACTTCCCCTGGGATAAACTGGGTGCCTTTTCCCGGGTGGTGCCTTGGCTAACAGCGCCTAAAAGCCGTAAGGAGCCTCCAAAGGAGGCAGGGTTAGTTTGAGCCCTTTTGGGGTTGCCTCTCGGAGAGACAGATGAGATGAAAGGGCAAAAAACAGAAAAAACAACACAAACCACTGTAATGTAATTCCCTCTTCTCCCCTTCGCGCGTCCGCCCCGGGGTGATGGCACGGGGTCAGGTGGGGCCGGGTCCCGCGGACCCTGTTTGCGGCGGCGGGCGCAGTGCCGGGCAGGGCAGGCCGCTGGCTTGGCTTTCCCGCGCGTGATGCGGACCTCTAGCACGAGGAGGGCAGGGGAAAAGATTCGTAAGAAATGTGAGTGTAAAACCACAAAGATGGGTGGGAAGTGGGAGAGAGGAGGGAGGCCCCACACTGGGAAACTTTTAACCTCGGCGTTGGTTTCCTAGGTTACTGCTGCCTCTCTTAAATTACCTTTCTCGCCCCCACGCGCACCAGCACGAGGACGGTGTCCGTGTTCGATGCTGGAGGCGAGGAAGAGGGGACGCGCACGAAGGCGACGTGACGTAAGTCCCGGCGCTGGCCTTGGCGCGGCGGCGCGTTGGCGCCGGCCTTCCCCGCGTTGAGGGATGCGACTGGGGCGCAGCGAGGCCCTGGAGGGGTTGGCATCTCTCCTGGCAAGCGCTGCCGGCCCGGGGTGGAAAGGTTGGATGCTGTTAGGGTTGCCAGGGGGCTCAGGTGAAGAAAGGAGGCGGAGGTGATGGTCACGTCCCTGTGGCAGGACGGCAAAATGCTGGTGCTTCCAGTTTGGGGCTTTGGTTTGCCTTCAGACCCTTGGTGTCCTCTAGCTTCTGCCCAGCGGCGTCTCCAGGCAGATCTGGAAGGAGCCTTGGGCTCCGTTAGCATCACCGGGACGTGAAGCTCCCCGACACCTTTCCCAGAGCGGCCTCTAGGAGCTCCGAGGCAGTGGGAGAGGGAGGAGGGTGCGGCGCTCCGTTGGCCCTGGGTTTAAGTTGTTAAACTAAGGCCGAGCACCCGTTTGTTTTGGTGGCGAGGCACTGGTTTCTGGCGGTGTCTACAGACCATGCGGGTCCATGGCTCGTGGTGGGACCGAGGTCCCCACCGATGTCTGCACAGGTGATTGTTCCCGTGGGCAGACCTAAACACGTGCTGCGGTCCTTGTAAGGCTGGGACCTTCACTTTGGGGAAATCGAGAGAACTTTAACTTCTGTACCAAAACTGGTGGTGACAGTGATGATAGTGTCGTGGCTGTGAGGACGTCTCGTGCTGCACAGACAGCCGAGAGCGGGTCAGTAAACCGGAGAGCGTGTCCCAGGGACCGAGGTGATCAAATTAAAAAAAAATAATAAAATCCACAGGTTTCTAGCGAAAGAAAAGCGAGAGTTGGGGAACACGGGACAGCCAGTTCCCTCGTGTTCCTTTAAACGTCACAGTGAGAAATTGCTTGGGGCTCCTCTGCTGCGCCGCGGGCGAGTTGGCCGGCTGGTGGCCGTGGGCTCTGGGCTCCCCGGCACGTGCCTCCCAACGCGCGTGATGTTCCCGCAGTGCGTGCAGCCCTCCCGAGAGGCAAGATGGGCCGTGCTGGGGAGAGAGGACGTTAGCCCGAAGAGCTGCCGTACCTTCAGCCCCACCTCTCTGATGCCGGATGCTTTCCCCGTGGCCTCCTCTCTGCACCCGAGCATCTCGCCCTGTGCTCAGTCCCCTCCTCCGGTGTCAGCCAGCACGCTGAGCAGCACCCGCCCGCTCGCCCCTCTTCCTTCGCAGGGCTGAGAAGTAGAGCTGTGCTGTAACGTTTCCTGGACAGAACTGTGGGAGCTCCAGGTGGAAATATCAGCTTGTGTACACAAATAGTGACTGTGTATCTAGGCAGGCGAGGCACGGCCACGCGATCAATGGCCAGCAATACTAGGTTGTTGGCCAACTTCCCTATTTTTATCTGGATGTGCTTTCTGGGCGGAAGAAGGATGCCTGGGAAAACCCAGGTGTGTGACAGCTCCACTTCGTGTGGCAAATACACTGATGTGTTCCCCTCCTGGCTCATCCCCCCCCCCCTTGAAGACCAGCCTCTACTGGCACAGCATTCACGTGCCCGTGGTGGGAACCAGAGGGGGAAGTGATCTGGAGTCAAGCTAATCACTCGGAGCGCAGGGTAGCTTTAACCAGGAGCGATGACTGACCCAGTTCTCCCCATGCAGACAAGCCGTGCTGACGTGGGGAGCAGGAGGTCGGGGCTGGCAGGAAGATTGGGGTTTGCTTTTCGTGGCAGTACTGATTTGGCGCTAACTTGCAATATGGGCGAGGCCAGGAGCAGAGGAGAGCAGCCAGCTGTCAGGAGGCGAGATGTTCCTTCACATGGAACAGCATCTCCACTGCACAATGTCTGGGGGTCTACAGGTCAGAGACTGCTGTGTTCATGGGTTGGTAATGGATGTTCTTGTGTTTCTTGAGATGCGGAGACCAGCAAGGATCTTCAGAACCCCCTGGACACAAGTTAGTTGTCTAAGTAGGAATGATCCTGGGTTTTTATCCATTTCAGAAGAGGTGAGTATCCATGAGCTCAGACTCAGGGCATGCCTATGCAGATGGCCATGTCTTGGAGAGTATCTGCCTCCATGAACACCCCAGCATGGAGGATCTCTGCTTCTTTCTCTCCACCTGGTGGGTTTTGCAGAAATGAGATGTGTATTTGTTCCGAGGAGGGGTGGGCAGTGCTGGGGGACCTGGCTCCATTACTGACCCTGTTGGGAAGAGCACAGCCCCCGGGGCTGCAGCTCGGGAAGCCTCCTGCTGTGTGGGAGGCAGTGCATGAGGGGACAGAGCGTCAGTTGGCTCGTCTCCAGGTGGCCTCAGGCACGTGGGCTAAAGCTGCGGTGTGCCAGGAGGAGAGGGCTTCTGCGCACAGTCACAGTCATCGTTCCTTGGCGTGGCACCGCTCCTTTCGGAGCTTCAGCATCACTGTGGGTGGTGTCATGGAGCTGCTGCATCCCCAGGATCTGTGGGTGCTTGTCTGTCACTACTTCTGATCTCTTCTGAGCTCTGGGTGGTTGCAATAGTCAACCAGTTGTTTGCCTTCACCTTTGTGAAAAGCTGCGTTTTGGTGGTGCTTGGCTCTCTGGTGCGTGCTGGCCTGGAGCTTACAGGGGAGCAGAGCCTGAGTGGGCTTCGGGTCACCCCACCGCTGGAGAGGAGCACGCCTGGAGGAAGGTCCAGGGAAGCCCCCATCCTCCGTGCCTGCGATGCCTCAGCAGCGGCGTGCCGTCGGTCTGACAGCTTCTCCCTGACCGAATGGGGGGTGGCTGCCAGCTCCGCTGGCCACGCTGCTGGTGCTCGGAGGTGATGGGACATCTTTTATTTCGAGTTACTTGCTGAAGCGAGCGGGGTCTGAGCTGGCCTCTGGAAGGAGCTTTTGGCACGTGAGGATGAAGCCCTTAGCGCTGCACAGCATCTCTCAGCAGCCTTGAGGTTGAACTGGAGGGATACTGACGGGGGAGCAGCTTGTGTTTGGTGGGTTAGATGGCACGGTGGGTACAGGCAACCAGCCAGCCTTGTTGGCCACCATCAAACCGCCCAGCCTTGCCTTCCTCCTGCCCGCGAGCCGGGAGGCGTTGGGGTCGCGGTGCGTTGGTGCCGAGAGGAGCGGGCAGCCCTTGCTGGTGTGACAGCCCTCGTCTTCGTCCCCGTGCCTTGTGACCCTCGTGCAAGGGGTTAACTGTGAGCGTGTGTCCCCCCCCTCACCCCTCCGCGAGCAGCTCCGACTCGGCAGCGGGCAGAGCAGGGGCTCCCGCCAGCTGGGCTCCCGCATGAAGAACCTCTTCTGTTGGAAAGGACCCATCTCCTGCTCTTCGTTAAGCTCTGCAGCTCGCTCCAGAGCGCCGTGGCTCCCGGTGAGCAGGATCGGCCGAGGAACGGGGAGGAGGGGGCAAACTTGTCTGTGCGGGGAGCCTTTCGCTTTGAAAAGCAGTCACCCCCTTCTCCTGTACTTTTTCAAAACTGAAACTGTGCAAAATGCAATCCTGTTTTGTGCAAAAAAAAAAAAAAGGTCTTTTTTTTTTTTTCCCCAGTTAATATTTGGTTTTATCCAGAAGGGTTTCAGCCAGCTCTAATTACCAATGCGTTGCTTTCTTGCTAATCAACTCCGCAGAAGGCCTGGCTGTTACGATGGGAAGAGCTCTAATAATTTTCTATTCTTTTTGTTAATCACCCAAAGCAAAGTCGAGCTAATCCCTCGAGTCAGTTGTCTTTTATGCATTTTTTTTTTTTTAAACTTCCTGTGTTACGTAATTCTTTTTTTTAATATAAAAGGGTCTTGCATTCATAACTTCACGTGCTGGGGGGTTATAGGCCAGCTTCTAATTGATCTGTTTGCCTTGAAACACGTCAGAAAATTCGGAGAGTTTGCTCAGAGAGCGAGCTGAAAATTTGGAGCAGATGTTTGTTTTATAGGGGAGAGAGGAGGGGGGGAAAAACCACCTCGAAAAAACCCTGGTTGCATTCTTGCTTTCAGTGAAATGAGCTCAGTCCCGTGGAGGTGGAGAAGAGCCGTCGCCTGTGTAAAAGAAAAGGCAGGAACTGTAAAATGTTAATACGAAGTGACTCTGAAGGGTGGCTCGTCCTCGCCTCATCCTTTCCAACTACCGGCCTCTTCGCTAGGCCACCGAGGCGCAGTTTTGTGTTTGGTTTAGTTTTTTTTTTTAAATTTTATTTTTTGGAGGCCATCTGAATAAGCTGAGGGGCTTGGAGCTCTTGAGAAGCGAGCAAGCCAGAAATGGCTTTCAAGGATAAACAAACTTCGGAGTCGGAGCCTCTTGGGGCGCAGGCCGGCTCCTGCGCCGGCGGGTCCCCCTCCCACCCCACGGCACCAGGATGCGGCCCCTCGGGGCGGGCAGGGGCTGGAGGGGGGAGCGCGCTCCCGAGGCGCCTCGAGCAGCGGGTTGCAGAAGTTGCTGGTGTGGGAAGGCGAGAGCACGGCTTGTGACCGACGTAATGGTTAAAGCTTCCCCTGCTGCAGCTCTGCTGCGGGGGCTTCTTGAGCGACGGGGTTTTTGTGTCGTTACCAGTCCCCTTCCCGCTTACTGGGATATTTGTGTGAAACGGGGGAAAGCGAACGAGCTCTACTCTGCCTTCCCCTCCAAACTGAAACAGCCCCTTTCCCTCGCTTTACATCCCTTTGTCATCTCCTTTCTCTTCTCGGTAGCGTCCTCCAGGAGGAACAGGTTAGAAAGCCCCTACTCATGCAGTGGTAAGACACGTCACAAATTACCTCCTCCCTTGGCATCTCCAAACCTTCTCTGCACCTAGCGAGCTAGAGGTTAGCCGGGTGGGAGACCTCTGCCCCACCGTGGTACCTGCACCCACGTTGTCCATCCATCTGGTTCCTTCGTTTGCCAGTCAGCCACGCGGGAGGTATTGGGTTTTAAGGCCACTAATTAAAAGGTGCCGGAGGGGTTTTGCGTAGTGTCGGACTGATTGCTTCTCACCCACGCCGAGGGCCTGAGCCCTCCAGGTTTTTCAGGGCAGAAGCGATGTGGCTTGGCTTTCTCCCTGCCTGCAGGCAGCCGTGATGGCTGGACACCATGTGTGGTGAGAGGAGCATCTGAGTAAGCTGGATCTGAACATCTGGCTTTGTGGAGGAGCACCTCGCGTGCTCGGTGCCGTCACCTCCCATCTCCGGGGACGTGTAACGTGCCCCATCTCTGAGCTGAGCCAGCAGTCACCCAACCCAATCTGTAATCTTTTTACTGCTCTTTGTTGCAGCTCCCTTGCCTGCACAGCGGGGGTAGTCATTCTTATCGGCAAAGTGTTTGCTCAGCTCCGTTATCTAATCACGGTGATGTGCGCTGCGAACATGCCAAAGACGTGCTGGCTGTTAGCGATGCCTGTCGCCTGTCCCTGCCCGAGCAGGCGTGTGACCTTCTGCATATCTTGCAGATTGCAGATGGAGGAGAAGAGGCTTGCCTGCAGTCTCAGCAGGAGTCTGGGAGGGTGTCCATGCTGAAGTCCCCGTCCCCAAGCGTTGCGTGTGGTAGAGCAGGCTTGACCGCCGAGTTGCCCCAGGGGTGCAGCCTTCGTTTAATTTTTGTGATCCTGGGAATTCGGGCACTGTTCTTTGGCTGGAACCTTCCCCTTCAGAAAGCGGTGGGACCGTTGTGTCCCTTGGGAAGTGACCCAAGTGACACCGCTGCACCGTGATGGGCAGCCTGGCCGGGATGTAAAACGTGCCAACGCTTGGGACGGAGCAGGAGCTCTGTGAGTACAAGCGCTCAGCTGAGACCGCCTTATAGTTTTGGCTACATCACAGAAGCTTCTGCTCGTGTCCTGCCCTGACCTGCTGCAGCAGCTCAGCCCGTGGATGGTAACTTCTGAAGCTGCTGGAAGTGGAGCCCGTTGGATTGTGCGTCCATCTCCTCTGTTTCTGCCGAAGTGGGATCCTGCTGGGGTCGGCGCTGCGAAGGGCTTGTGCTGAGCATCTCATCCAGGCCGTGACACTGGCTGGCAGGAGCTGTGAGGCTTCTTCCAGATCAGCCCGCTGTCGAGCACGGTGATCGCCAGTCCTGCATGGCTGTAGAGATGCAGCAGGACCACACCGTTGGTGGGCCACAGTTTGTTAGAAGAAGGGGCCAACAGCAATAGTCTTTGCTTAATGGCAGGTCAGCCGAAAGCTGGGCTGGTGGTTTGGGTTCGGAGGTGGGTGACAGTGCTCCCCGGAGCCGGGTGGCCTGGCTGGGGCTGCGGCGAGCCCCTTGGGCTGTGTCCCTGTTCCCGAACTGGTGCAGGTTCAGTAGGACCTGGTGTAAAGCACGCGATGAAGGAGGGGTGCGGGGAGGCCAGGAAGAGCTTGCGGCATGTGGTGAGGAGGTGTGGGGCTTTGATCACAAAAACCCCGTGCAGCTCTGAGTTTAAACCATTGGCTGAGCCTTGTTGTACAATAAAAGGAAATGTCTGAAGTCAGCGGAGAAGACTTTTTTCTTTTCTAGTGTGCTCTGAGTTTTAAGGGCAGTAGAAATCAGAAATCAGTGGGGCTTAAATTTCAAAGTCCTTACAATGCTTTTGAAAAGTTACCTCCCACATCCTCCCTTCTTCCCCTTGGCCAAACAAGCTTGGAGAGCGGATGGTGGAAGATGATGCTGAAATAGAGCAACTGGAAGGATACCTGTCTAGAGAAGGATTAAAGAAGAAAGGTTTGTGTGTTCAACAGATACCTGGAGCCGTATGGAAAAAATGATTTGGTATCTGACAGCCAGGGATGCTCACGGAAACCTGCGGCCGTCCCAGCAAGCACATAGCTGTGAGGCTTGTCGGCTCACTCGGTCGCCGTGTTCGCTGCTGCTGGCTCTCTCCTGCCAGTATCGCGTACGAGATCGGTTTAATATCTAGCACATCCTCTGCGCAATGACTGTATCCTGCCGTGCACGGCGGTGGGTGGGTGATCTCATGGCTTTTCCTCCGCTCCGATGTCCCTGCTCATCTGTTCCGCCGAGCGTGGTTTCTCTACCGGAGGTGTTACATCAGGCAGCGGCGGGAGGGTGTCTCCCAGACCAGGGAGAGCCCTCGGGAGGGGGACATGGTGACAACGGCCGTTCCCGAAGGGACTCTGCAGTGCTGGAGAAAGCTTTCCTTTGAAACGGTTTTAATCTTTAAGTTTTGAGGGGTTTTATGTTGCACAAAGCGCTGTTTTACATGGCAAAAGCTTTTTGACGTTGATTCAAATGAGAAACTTCCTCATTTCTGAGAATTTGCTGCCTTTCTGAAGATCCCTCAGCGCTTGGAGCTGCAGGCAGGGCTGTCTGCTTCTGCCCGACAGCCGTGCCCGGCTCATCCCTCCTGTCCCAGCTCCCCTTATCTCTGGGCACCTCGCTGCCTCTCCATCTATCCCCGTCACGTACCAAACACCTTGATCTATCAGATGGCGGGAGGACACACGATTGTGGAGCACCCTGAGCACCCAAAAGGCCAAGGGCTGGCGTCTCTAGCAGAAGCTGGCAACTCTAAATCTGTAGAAGTCAGCGGAGCTTTACGACGCTGACAGCCCATACTCTGAAAGTCTCTGTGATTTTCAGACCGCTTTTCAGCTCCACCTCTGCTGCCTGTGTGGTCTGGTGGCTCTTCAGCTTGATTTGGAGCTGGGGGTCCTGACTTGGGCTGGCTGGAGAGCCATGGAAAGCCTTCCAGCGTCTGGAACGGACCTCTCCCTTGCTTTCCTCTGCAGCTCCTACCTTCTGTTTGTAAACACTCGTGGTTCTGAGGTTTTGGTCAATCGTGTCTTCTCGCGCTGTTAATACGGTGCCCCAGTGCACGCCTGGCTGCCCGCAGGCAGGCCAACCCACATCGTTGTTTTAAAATTGTCCTGGCAAAGGTTGTGGTCCAGCACGTGAGCTTCCGTGAGCGGGATGCTTTGCTGAGCTGACTGTCTGCTGCCCTTGAGGCTGAGACGGCTAACGTCCACGGCAGAAGGGGCAGGACCGTGCCTTACGGGTTGTTCTTTCTCCCCAACCGATTACAAATGCATTTATTTTCTTTTTCTTGGAAGGTGACTTTTTTTTTTCTGCCTTGACACACGAAATCATCCTGCCCAGAGCTGCGCTGCCTCGTGTTTGCAGCTCGGCCTCTCTGCTCACCCCCAGCCTTTACCCCTACGGCAGGACTGCTGCCTTCCCGCAGCCGTGGTCGCTGCTGCCTTCCCGCCCGTGGCCCTTGGGGCAGCGACCCGGGGGGTGAATTGTCCTCAGGGACTGGGGTTGCCTCGGGTTGCCTTTTCCCTCTAGCTTCAAAACCCATCACCCAGGAGCTGGATGCGCGGTCGCCGTGCTGCGGTCCGTGCCGCTGCGCTGCCGGGATCGTGGCGATGAAGGGATGGGTGCGGGAGGGACACGGCGCGCTCGGCAGCGCGCAGCCGTGCTGTGGCTGCTCTGCTGCCTCCTGACGCCGCGAGCTGCCCCGACGCGGCGGTGTCCTGCTCTCCGTCTCTGATGGAGTTCCCTTGATTCACTCTGCGACGTGCCTTGCTCCTCTCCTCCTGGGCTTGCGCTGTGCAGGGCCCCATCCTGCTCCGCGTGAGCATCTCTCCGCGCTAGGGCCAGACCGGCCAGGGTTGGAAATCGTCACCGAGTGGGGACATCAAGGAAGGCTGTGCCCCGCGGGGACGCTGGGTAGAGCAGCTGCTTGAGAGTCTTTTTCCTGTTTACTTGCTCCCAGAAGTGCCGGCTGATGTGGTGATTGAAGGACATCCCTCCTGCGTGTGCCGGTGCGGCCTTCATCCCTCCTCCTCGCCCTCTCTAGGGGGTGTCTCTGCACGTGCGGTCCCCAGCCCGTAAGCCGGGTCAGATAACGGGGTGGCTGCGGACGGGGGCTCGGCTGTGTCGGGAGCACGGGATGTCCGAGAGGACTTTAACCCCTTGGCACCCTGCCCTGTAAATCTGCGCCCCGTGAATCTGCTTTCCAGCTGGCGGAGAGGTGGGGTGGGGGCTGGCTCGGTTTGTTCGCTGAGCGTTCGGGCGCTGCCTGACATGGTCCTTCTCGGCGTGAGCGAAGGGCAAGGCCCTCGTGCTCCTGGGCTGCACCAGAGCAGAAGCAGAGAGCCTGCTGCCTCGTCTCTCCGTGCTCGGGTACCTCTGCAGGTGCTGTCCCACAGGCGTCACTCGTCCACCTCTGGTTCCTCTGCCCAGGATCCCGGGGTACTCTGGATACCCGCCTCTCCTTCGAGCCTGCAGTCCTTGTCCTGCTGATCCTTGCCAGCTCACAGCCCTCCTCAGCTTCAGAGGACCAAAAAGCTGTCCCGGGTCCCAGAGCAGACCCCGAGTGGTGCCGGGCTCCCAGGCTTGCTGGGCAGCGGGGAGTTGGCTCTGCTGGGACACAGCTGGGCTCTATGTCCCAGCAAAGCAGCAACAGAAATTGTTTTCTTTCTTTCTTTCTGTATTTATTTTTATTTTTTTATTCCCTCTTTGGTGTCTCATATGTCATTTAATGCCTTGTGTCAGCCTGTTCTCAAGGTCTTGCTGCTGGTTGGAGTATGGTCCCCATCGTCCCCAGCAGCTCAGGCTCTGGGGCATGTTATGAACAGGCCTAGAGATGTGGGCATGAAATTTTGGACCACTGGCACGTCAGGTTTGGTATGAACCATGGAGCAGGTCAGTGTGCCAGCAGGAGGAGGTCTCCAGTTCTGGGGACCAAATGAATCCCAGGTGAGGTCATTAAGAAAAAACCAAACCCAAGTGGCAGAGGAGCCTGGTGTGAAGACCATCACCAAGAGCTCCTGCTTCTCCCGCATAAACTGAAGATAATGTCTCCTGCTAGGGTGGTGTGTGGCTTAGGTAGTATCTGCTCAGTGCCTCGAGATCTTCAGTTGGTGCCTCGAGATCTTCAGTTGGATGGTGCTGTAAGACGATGCCATTGACTGGTTATCAACGATACTCTTGCCTTGGCGATGGAAGGTGAAGCCAGCACCATCAGTGGTCCCATCATGGTTAGTGCAGATAGAGCAAAACTGGTGGAAAGGGAAGAGGAGATTCCTTGTCTCCATTTTTAACCACTTTGGGACAGAGCAGGTTTGAGTTCACCAGCAGCCGCTCTGGTAACCCGGCCTCTTTTTCTGGTTCATGGTGCAGTGGGTGGAAGGGACTCGCATGGGGAGTCCGAGGAGGAGGAGGTGACACGAGGAGGTGCCTCAGCTACTCCCTGCGTTATCGGGGGAGACGGTACAGCCCTCTGGGGCCTCTCCCGCAGATAATGGCACGCAGGGAGGTCTAGGGGAGGGCACACATCTGGAAATCACATCTGTGCTTCAGCAAATACCCGGTCCTTGCTGTCTCAGAACAGCTTTTGAGTTGAGCATGGTGGGGGAAGAGGTCAGGCTGTTGTGGTGACCTCAAATGGCTCAGCAGCAGATGGGATCTTTATCCTATTCTTCTCTTCCCAGCTTTACCCTGACACCGGAGAGCTCAAGCCCTGGCGGGGCCAGGAACGAGCCATCTCCCTGCTGCCCATGGGACGTCCTGGCCTGCAGTCGTCTTTGCTGTTAAAGCGCTGTCACGGAAACTTGATTGCATTGACTGGTGGGGTGGATGAAAACTGAGTCATGGCATCTGAACATCACTGACATTTGCTGCCAGTGTGACAAATCTTTTCTGTCCTTCAGTTTTCACTCCTCACTTATGTGCCCTGTCCTGGGGACAGTGTGTGGTCACTCTTGTCTCCCTTTGCTTCGTGGCGGGGCATGACTCCCTGGGCGTGAAAGAGTCAAGAAGGCGCCTATGTTGGGTGCAAAAATCCCCAAAGAGCTCCAAGGAGAGGTTGCTGCTGTTGGACACCCAGGTCCCCAGATCCACCTCTGCCAGGGCTTCCTCATTGGCCTTGCCAAGCTCCCGGCTGTCGTGTTGTGAGCTGGTGAGCTGTGCCTTTGACTGCCTTATGCATCAGGAACCGCTGGATTGCCATGTCTGCCCTTCTTTCCTGCTTGTTTTTTGCCAGTCTGCTTGGTGCCATCCCCTTCCCCTCCCAGGCAGCGCTGGCAGTGGGTAGGAGCCCTCCAGCTGGCTGAGAGTCTGCGGACATCAGCGACCCTGTAAGCTCCAGGAGAGGGATGCGGGGATGTTGCACAGAAGTGCTCCCTGTTGGGCCCTTCGATGGGAAGCACCTGCGCAGGGAGCAGCTTTCTTGAGCATCTCGCCCCCTTCCGTGCCGAGACGCGGCGCTGTGTCGGGTGCCCCCGTCGATCCATCCCTGCCCTCTGCGGTGCTCTCAGGTCTCCCTACCGCTGCGCGTCCGCCCGGGAGCGAGGGAGAGGCAGGCTGGAGGAGCTGTGCTCACAGATCTTCACCTTCCCCCATCCTCCCACCGTTTTACCGCGCTCCTGTAAGGTCATTACATTTCTTGCCCGGGCAGGGCAGAGGGGGATGGAGCCCTCGATGCCACGCAGGAAAAAGGTCACCTTGGGGGTGGCTTACGGAGCCATCCCTAGACAGACTGTCGAGAAGCACCGGTGCCAAGCTTCCCCTTTCCATTTGAGTCAGTGGAAGCTTGTGCCTCTCAAACAGACCAGGCTGATGACTGAAGGGTGGCTCTGCAGGCTGCCACCAGCCTTGTTTCATCAGGGGAAGGGACACGGACTTCTTCAGAGCAGCGTCTGTGCAAGCAAAAACTGGGGCTTACCCTACCTGGAGTAGCTCTGTGTGTATTTGGGGTGGAAACGTGCTCCCGTGTCCTGCGTGGTGAAGGTACAAGTCCAGTGCTCTCAGGGGTGCCAGCCTTGCGCGTGGGAGCGGATACGGCCAGCAGCCCTGGATGCCCAATCCAGAAATCCTGGTACAAAACCCCATGACTTCATGCAGACAAAATTCCCGTGGAGGACAAGAGGGAGCCCCGAAGCATCCCAGGAGGGGGATTGCTGGGGCCCTCACCTGGTGTTTGCCATCTAGCTACCTGTCTCCTTGAGCTCCCCACCGCTGCCCTCGCAGGGCTGTGCTGGAGGGACAGGGCTGCTGGTGCCCAGCAAGGGGGAAGTTTGTGCTTCCCAGACCCAGCGCTGAGCTGGGTGAATTCTGCACCGTGAAATGTGACTCTGCGCTCGCGCTTTGCAGAGTATTCGTGTTGCTCGGGGTTCACCCCTCCTCATAGTGGCTGTCCTAAAATTGGGTGCCTGCACCCCGCTGTAGACAGATAAGATAACCTCTAAGAGAGACCCCACGCTGCGAAGTGTTGGGTGGTGGGAGGGTATCTGGAAGGAGATATCAAATGAGCTTGCCCTGTTCTTCGCTCTTTCCACCATGTTCCCTGCTGGCCACCCCAGAGATGAGGTATGGGCCAGAAGTGCTCTCTCCAGTAGTCGTGGAAGAGATGTGTCTCCTAAGAAGTTTCTTCCCACCTGCCTTGTAAGCTTGTGTAGGGTTGGACTGAAGTGCCCATCCCACCTTGGACTGCAAAGGGAGCCCCTTTGACCAGCTTGCACAGGATGTTCCATTTTCAGTGACATGGGAGAAAGCTTGGGGGAGACTGGGAGAGCCAGCGGGAGCGTAGCATCCCGTACGAGAAGTTCATCTGCTCGGGGAGGAGTCTGGCTGTGGGACTGGGGCAGCGCTTGCTTTTTGCATCCAGCAAGCCCCGCCGTGTGCCCTGCAAACACCCCTGCCAAAGGTCCTGCTGGCAGCGAAACAGCCCGAGGGAGAGAGCAGCCGGGAGAGCGGAGAGCCGGTCCCTCCGGGGGGGCTGTGGACGTGTTCCCTGTAATAACCCTGCTAATTAACTGCTGGCCATGAGCCGGTGCTAGGGCAGGATGCATTGGGGGATGTCTCCTACCCCTGTTTCTCCCAAGCCTCTCTTCCTCCCTCTCCCCGTCAGTCGGAGAGGTGTTGGCTGCAGGTGCCTGGAGGCAGGGCTGCTCGTGGGACATGGAAGGATTTCGGGACTGGGGGGCTCCTGGTGCTTCTTCAGGGGCTTGGGCTGTGACTGCAACAAGTGACCGTGTCTCGGGATCAGTGTCCCCCCTCTGCTCCTTTGCTTTATTTGCCGTTGTGGTTTCTCGTCTGGCTTTGGGATGGACATACCGGAGTGGCGTTTGTAGCAGGTGCCCTGGGCTATGCGCTCCCCCGGTGACACGCTCTCCCCGTCCCCACGCTGCAACCGAGGGGGCTGCGCAGCGGAGGCTGGGGACGGCGCTGGAGCGCTTTGTCCAAGATGCAGCCCACCAGAGGCAGAGATGGGTCCAACGCCACCGTCTGAGCTGTGCCGAGGCCAGGCGGTGGTGATGGACACGGTGGCAGCGCTGGCAGGGAGGTGGCTCCGGCCAGGTGGGTCTGAGCATGAAGTTGTCCCTGGGAGGCTGAGACCAGCAGAGTGGAAACTGCCAGCCTTTAAGTAAGTCCCCGGGCTGTGCTGGGCTGTAGGCAGAGGCTGTGAGACAGCAACATCCTGCTTCACTCACTTGGGGGATCAGCTTTTGGTTTTTTAACTCGTATTTTCTTGCAGCTGAGAGTAAGCGGGAGAGATGTGCTGACGATACAGGATAGGCAGCTGCCAGCCCACAGCTACCTCTGCTTCTAGCATCGGGAGGATGTTCGTGAGCTCTTGAAGGCCACCTGCGTGAGGCTAAAGCTGGGGGAGCAGCAAGGTCTGGGTGAGCCTGGGGAGAGGCGCACGGTGCCCTGTAGGAGCAGGGTGATGTCTGGGCAGGACCTTTGCCTCCCTGCTCCAGGCTGTAGCACCAGTGCGTGGGATGGAGGAGGGAAGGGCGGCTCCTCGCATCCTCTCCTGTGACCTGCAGAGCAATGCAGCTGCGTAGCATCCCCTAATCTCCCTGTGCATCTCCTCTAGTTTCCTCTGCAGTTGATAAGGATTTGGGGGAGGACAGGGGAGGGAGGAACTGGAGCTCAGAAGCCGCAGGACACGTGGCCCAGGGGCGCAGCGGAGGCAGCGGCAGCCGGAGGCGCGGGCAGGAAACACCGGTGCCCGCAGAGCAGCCGCGCGCAGGAGCCGGCGCGTCCCTGCGTGCCCCGCGTGGGCTGCCCGGTGCGTGCTGCCGGCGCCTGGGCAGAGGTGCCAGCTCCCAGGGCGGCATTGAAGCTCTCTGCCAAATCCTCCCGCTCCACGCTGATTGACGGAGATCGTTGAGAGGTGAGCCAGGATCTGAGTTGGGATTCAGGCTAGTCCCAGTCATCCTGGCTAATTGGGAGCTCCCTGTCATCCCATCTCCAGCCCATTGAGCTATTTTTTGTCCCAGCATCTTCTCTCCCAAGGTTCTCTCTGCATGGATGTTGCTGCTTCTGGGGTGGAGCTAATGTGAGAGTTGCTTCATAGCGAAATGCAGTGACTCGGAGCAAAAATTGCTGTTTGCTGATGCAGGTAGCAGGTGAGCTGAAGCAACTTGCTGGAGCAACCCGAGACACAACTGAGCCGAGTCCGGAGGGGAAAATAGCTTTACTTGCATCTTCTCCTGCGGCAGGAGAAGTACCTGCATGTTGCAGCAACAAGAGCGGTGGGACCCAACGGGCCCCTGAGCACCAGGGCGGCTGTGTCCCTCCTGGGACAGTAGTGGGGGTGAGAGAGCTTTTTGCAGGGGTTTTGGTGCCTCACTAAAAGGGCAGCGTGGCCATTTTTAGCTCACAGAGGATGAGGGATTCGCTGGGGCACAGGGCGCTGCTGGTTTGGTGTTTGTGTTGGCCTCCATGGATGCCTCAGCCGTGCCTCCTGCCCTCTGAAAAAGTAGTAAGGTCAAATTAGAGGCTTCAGCCGGTTTCTTGTTGCCGTGTCTGGATAAGCCATCTGTTAATGGCATGGGCTTGTCCTTGGGAAACCTGATAGCTGATGCACAGCAACGCTGACGGCAGGCGCGGCAGCGAGTGCGGCCGGGAGGAGGATGCAGTAACCCCATCGCTGTGTCTCTGTGCAGAGACATTTAATTCACCATTACGCTGTCTGCCTTAGTCTCCTCTATTAAGGGAAGCTTGTGGGGCTGAGAGGTTGAGCTATCGTCACTCTGAAAACCTATACTGATGAGAGACGCACGGCTCTTCCCTCTGAAGTATGTTTCTGATAGGTTGGGGTTACTGGTTTGCTTCTTGCAGAGGGGATACAAAGTGCAGGACCCCAGTTTTTGCATTCATTCTGGGTGCAATGTGTTTTCTAAGAGCCGCCTTAATTTTTGCAGTCCAGCCAGATTCAAGCTCAGGTAGCTGCTGTCTGCCCGATTCCTCCGGCATCCCCGGTGGACGTGGGGATGGGTCTGTGCAGGGGCGAAAGCCGGGCTCGCCCGGAGCTTTGCAGGCGGAAGGGGCTGGATAAATAGCGAAGGGCAGGCGACGGGGCTCCAGACTGCGAGGTGCTGAAGGCTCTGGCCCCTGTCCAGCAAAGCACTTAGCACACGCTCGGCTGTTCCCCTGAAATCATGGGGGATTTTTGGTTGGTTGGTTCGTTTTTTTTTTTTTTTGCTGAGCGGTGTTTGGTTGCAGTCAGCAAATCCGAAGCGTTGAGTGGGTGCGGAGCAGCCCCGGGCTGGGCAGGGTTGCTCCCAGGGTGATAAACGCCGGGAGGAGAAGGTTGGCTGCAGTCCTCCTCCAGGCTCCTGCAGCTCTCGATAGCTAGCGCTGCCCTGTATACCCGTTTCAGGGGGCTTCCACTGAGATATTAAGAGGGAGATGGTGCTGCTTTATTCTCCACGCTGTTGCATAATAGATATCTCTTATTTTTACCCACGTGCACGTGAGAGTCATGTCTTTTTCCTCCTTCTCCCTCGGCAGCCCTTCCCCAGGGGCCTGCCCGCCCAGCGCCCCTTCCAGTGGTGGGAAGCCTAGGGATGACCACAGGGATGCGCTCAGTGGGATCCACAATGTGAAACAGCAAGAAAACTTTTTTTTTATTTAAAACTCTTTTTCTTTGTCGGAGTGAGTAGCCTGGAGGCTTTTGTGCTGCGCCGGAGCAGGATCGGTCCGTGCCAGGCGGCTGAGGCCAGGCTGGGCTGGGGGTGACCATGTGGCTGTCACTGTGCCGTGGTCCCCAGGGAGACACACTGCGCCGAGCCGTGCTTGTGAGGGGGTGGGTGTTTTCTTGGAGGCCGTCCCCGATAAATCCATCCTGGAAGGTAATCTGGGCTAAACCCTCTTTTTGTCAGTTTTTTTAAAAGTTTTTTACTTAAACAGTTTTACATCTTTCCAAAAATCCGCTGGAGGTGGAGATTTTGCAACCCTCGGAGCCCGTTCCAGGGCGTCCTTATCCTTACACGTTACACACCCTATCCATCATCCGTTAAACGAGGACTGGACGCAGTTTGTTTTAAATGACTTTGAGGGTGGATCTGGTTTTCATGTAACCAGAGGTTAATTTGTGTGGGGGTTTTTTTGTTAAATGGTGCGGGGGGTGGATCTGGGGTCAGCTTTTTCCTTCTGATGCAACCCGCTCCTGCTGAAGGGAAGGCTCTTTGCCCAGAAATGTGACCATGTCCTTTTTTTTTTTTTTAAGTGCTGGAGGCAAGCGGAGGGCCAGGCCTTTCTCCTGGTGGTAGGCTGGGGGGAAGTTTGGGAGGCTGTGAAGGGCACAACCTGTTTGCACGGCCGCAGCGTGGCTCAGCGTGCAACGTAGAACCATGTGAGGAGCTCAGAGCATCTCCAGGCTGGATGGGCTTTGCTGCCTCCTTCCCAGAGCCTCTCCTGGCTGCTGCCTGCACGCCTGCCTGGGAGGGCTGGAGGACGGCCAGCGTGCTCCAGGCCTCCCATCTCATCCGCCGCTCATCTGTCCCTGCTTGCTGCTGGTCCCTGCTCTGAGACATCTCAGCCCTGCCAGACTGCAGCGGAGTTTGTATTCCAGCAGAGAGCTTCCCTCTACCTCTGCCATCGCTGTGGCACCGCGTTCTTCCTCCTCTTGCCACTGTCCGCATGGGATGAAGACCAGTTTCTACCTTCTGCAGTGACCGCTGCCTTCCACAGCGTGTTCTGGGAGAGGGCAGCTTGGGGAGGAGGAGATGTGGCTCACCTTGGTGACAGGGTACTTACCTTTGAAGGGTTCATCCTGGTTTACCTGCTGTTTGTTCCTCTGCCCAGGCACGGATATGACCTGTGGTGCTGGGGCCCCACCAGATGCTCATCCCCTAGTCTTTGGCAGCATCCCTGGTAGGTCTTTCCCGGCAAGGACCCAAGGTGCAGACCCATGGTGGGACACGTGGGCTGCTGTCACGGAGCCCACGCCATCTCTCACCTGGGGAGCTTGCTGGTGCTGAGGGTGGCGGAGCGGTGGTTAGACATCATTTCCAGCATGCACTCTGCAGTTCTCCAGTCATTGCACTCATGGAGAACCTTTGCTGTGCTTCCACCTCGCCTCCGCTCTCCTTTTTCATTTCCACTCCCTGCTCAAGGCTGGCTGCCAGGTTCCCCTGCCTGCCCTGGGGGGTCCGGGCTCCCCCCACAACCCTCCCTGCAGGTTTGCAGAGCCGCAGGGCTCTGTCCAAGTAAACGCAGGCGCTGGCGAGCAGATCCAAGTGCGTGGGATCAGCAGCCAACAGCGCTTGCTGCAGCAACCGCGGTGGGAGCAGGCTGGGGGGGATTAAAAGGCAGAGGTGGCCCAAGCCTGGGAGGGCAGGGAGGCTGCCGCGGGCGCTGGGTTTCCTGTTTACCGGCAGGAGGGCGGCTGGGGTGTGCGGAGACGGCTCCGTTTGACTTGGGGCTCTTGCACGCCGCGGTGGAAATAGTTACGAGTTTGGTTTATTGCCTGGAATAATGTGCCTGGCCGTGGCAGTGGTGGGGACAGGCAGGAGGACGGGGACAGTGGCACCCGGGTGTGGGAGAGAGGAGTTAGCGCAAGCCAGGGGAGAGCAAGGGGAGATGAGGCTTGTAGGCTCTGCCGTCGTTGCCTGCAGGCCCGCAAGCTGGGCACAAGCTTCCCTGCAGCCTTTCTGCCCACAGCAGCGCTGAGGTTGAGCAGTGCTCAGCCCAGGCTGCAAACCCCCCCTGGAGCAGGTTTTGCACCGCTCAGCTGTGCGCTGCTGCGGCAGCGGGCCCTGGCTGGTGCTGTGCAAAGCTGGGGTTACCCCCAGGAGCTGCAGCAACTTGCGGAGCTGACGCAAGCAAAATCAGCGAGAGAAAACCCCAACGAGACCTGGGGTTACAGCAAGATGTCTTCATCTCTCCTTCCCCCATGCACGGTGGCTCCCGGTCCTGTGCTGGCAGAGGGGTGCTGGAGGGAGGACCTGGGGTGGGACGGAGGCAGGGCCGGTGCGGGGAAGCAGCGTTTCGGTGCTTGCTTGGTCGGGATGGTGGCATTTGTGCTCGCTGTGCTTCCTGCTGAGAGTCACTTCCTTCCATGCTGCAAGGCGGCCGGGAAGGTGTTTGAGTCTGTAGAGTCAGCGGGGTTCAAGAGGCTGATCTGCTGCTCTGCGGCAAGAAGAGGGCTGCACAAACCAAACCCTAAACTGCCTTCTCCCCAGCACACGCAAGCATGTTTGGGAGGATGAGAGAGATGAGCAAGCAGCTGCAAGCATGCGTGGGCTGGAGGTTTTTACCCTGCTCCCTCCGGGTGCGCCGTCCTCGCAGAGGCTGCCCTTCGCCCCAGGAATTCCCTGCGTGCTTCTGTCTTTGATAAGCGCCTCGCTTGCTCCGGGGCTCTCTCCATTGTGTGGATTTTAGGTATGCAGTTTGCAACAATAGCTCAGTCTTACTACTTACTTACTAACCCGCCGGTGCTCTGTGCAGCGAGAGGTGAGTGCGGGGCACTCTGTGGCGTCCCGAACCGGAGACGAGACACTTGCAGCATGATGCAAAGGCCATTAATATTTTGGCACCTTCCTTCAGTAGTTATTGCCTGGTAAACTACCATGAAAACCCAGCTGCCAGTTCTTTCCCACTGCGTTGGTCGAGCCCTTCATCCTTCAAAGACAGGATGAGTCTTCAGCCCTGCTGTGCCTGTCCTGGACGCAAAGACCTTAGCTGTGATACGGTTTTTTAAGGGCTAAAATAACATGCTGCGTCTCTAAGGATGTGAGCACATGGGCAGGTTACGGCAGGGCACGCTAACGTTTGAACTCCCAGCCAGCTCATTCCCAAAGGGTAGGTGATGCCTTAAAAAGTCACACCCTTGCTTATTTTAGGGAGCTTGTCTGTCCTCCCTTTGCAGCCCCAAGGAACTGGGTCTTTCTGTGCTCCTGTCCCGAGCTGATGAGCTTTGGAGGGTTATTGCAGTGGTCAGCCTGGATACGTCCTGTGTCAGGCAACGAGCGGGCTGCCGTCACCTCCAGATGCGCACCCACGGTGCTGCGCGGCGTATCCTGCCAAGAGAGGATCCCACGTCCCTCGTGTGGGGTTTACGAGTCTCCCCAAAGCCGAGCCCTGTGTCTGGCTTGCCGTGGTGTTTGTTTGGAGCGAGCGTCGTCGCTCGCGATGCGGTTCAGCGCTGTCGGCTGCTGCTGCGGGTGATGAGCGGGTCGCATTTCTGTCTAGTTTTAAGCTGCAGTAAATTGAAATGGAAGGCGAGTCGATCCACAGTGAGTGCAGTAAGTGGAGTTTAATTGGGATGAATTACACGCCAGGTTTGCAGTAATCTCCATCCCGCATTGCTCAGAAGCATCATCTGCTTTGGAAACGTGACTCAGAAATGTTGTTATTTGATTCCCCCGAGCATTTAAGAAACTATTTTTCCAGGAAGCAAAGATTCTTGGGTTTGGTTTTTTTTTTTCTTGTTGCTGTTGATGTTTTCTCTTTGTTTTATGGCAATGAGAGTCCTTTCCCGGAATTTCCTCCGGGGAGGGAGGCTGTGAGATGCTCCCTTACCAGCGTCTCTTCAGCTCCTTCTCCTTGCTTGGCATCGAATGCTCCAGCACGCTCACAGCTGCCCTTTGCAGACGGGCACAGCTCCGAGGTAGCTGGTTGGAGTTACCTGCTCTTCTCCACGAGCCACAGCTGAAGCTGCCCGGGTGATGTTGTAGCTGCACCATCGGATTCACCACCCACACGTGTAGCTGGGCAGGTCTGTCTCCTCACCAGCCCCACGCCTGGATTTGCCCTGCTGTTCGCTGCCAGGACCTGCCTGGGTCAGCTCTCGCCACCCTGGGCTGTCCCTTATGGTCACACTGCTTGGTCACCTTTGGGTTGGCCCACCGGGGAGAGCTGCTGAGGTGTGACACCAGCCCTATAACCTAAGGAACATCCTCAGAAGGATGCTGTCCCCGTGTCCCAGAAGCCTGGTGCGATGGCGGTGCCTGCCCTGCCCTCGCCATCGCCTGGTGGGCGCCGTCTGGGGGTTTCATTGGACCATGGCTCCGGTTGCTTGCGGTTCTTGTCCTCTTCAGCCGTTCCCTGGAGGAAGCATGTTGACATTATGGATGTGCACAAGGATAATAAACACAAGCACAGCTCCCTGGAGTCACCCAGGGTAACGTGCTCTCCAACTGAATTACCAGCTTCATGACCCGGGACCCTGCCATCTCCCATCTGGCAAGAGATGCAACTTTCTGAGCTTTCCTCTGCAATCTGGGCTTGCCCCCTGACAATAACCCCCTCTGCCGTTGCCACAGGTTCAAAAAGAAGCCATTTTGTTTTAAAATAAAGTCCATGGAACTAATTTTTTGTGTACAGTACAAAACCGTGAGAGGTGGGAGCCCTGAGCTGTTATCCCACCTCCCTCGGCTCTCGTTCTGACCAGCACCTTGCATATGTTTAGGTTGTTGATACCAGACCTCCCTGGTGGTGTCTGCAATTCAAATGATCTCCAGAGATTTGGCTGTTTTCAGGCTTTTTCTAATATTTTCTCTCTGGAAGGTGTTTGGCAGTGAGGTAGGGAGGGGGATTCTGCCTGGAAGCACGGGGAGGTCGCTGCAGTCGAATCTGCTCCAGAGCTGTGGCAGATCCACCACAACTGGATCTCCAGAGGTTGGGCTTGGTTGATCCTTGCACTGTGCTTTCTTCTGTGACCTTCTGAGCACCACCCAGAGGTGATAAACGTTTCATCCCTCTTTGGCTAGGGAAGGACAGAGTTTTCTTTGTGAAGATGGCACGTGTATGAAGGCAGGGACTGCCCTGGGCGTCCTGGTAGTGCTCAGAGGAGCTGGGAGGACGCTAACAGGGCAGCGGGGAGATGCCAGAAAATGCAGACATAATTTAGGGTGACAGTGAGGAGCGGGGAGGCAGGGGCACCATCAGGTTGTTTAAACCAAGAATCAACTCAAGTTTCAGTATTTAACTTGAATTTGGAGAGGAGTGGACCTTAAATCTATGGTGGTTGTAAGACGCGGTAGCTGCAAGCAGGATTTCATCCAGCTGGGCAGGAGACTGCACCCTCAGAGGGTTCATCTCTGTAGAAAAGCTTTATTTAAAAAAAAAAGTTGCTGTCTTGAAAGACAAAAAAAAGTGCAGTTTGCAGATGTATGTCGGGTGGAGGAAGAGGTGAGCGTGAAGTGTGAAGCTAAAGGGCAAAGGAGCTTGCAGCAGCGCTGCCCTCTGCTCGTCGTGCTTGGGGATCGGTGTGGGCGAGACATCCAACCGTTCTTGGGGGACACAGAGGTAAACAGGGGGTGGTGGCTGGGTGGTTCCTAGGGAACCGGTAAGAAGGGGCCGTGCTTACAGGCTTGTGTGTGTGCACAACCCCACACGCGCGGCAAGAGAGATGCGCGAGATAAGCGGTAAGATCTCTGTGCTGCTTTGAAAGGTTGAGGAGCAAGCCGGGGCTCTCGGAGGGCGCGTCAGAGGTGAGAAGTGTGGGCAGCTTCTCCGGGAAGACCTGGGCGCCTGTGGCTGTGCTGGGGACCAGCCTGGCGGTGCTGTGCTAGAGCTCTGGTGCCTCTTCAGCCCGTGCCGTCAGCGGTGGCAGGAGAGGACTGGGAGGCTGCCGTGGTGGTCACTTCTTGCCTGAATGCACTGAGTCCCTCTGCGAGGCGCCATCCCCAGCACCCGCCCGCTGTCCTCGGACGCCTGGCAGCTCTCTGCCGGGGCCGGGACAGCCGTCCCGTCCTTGCTTTCCAGCATAGCCAGGGAAACACAGATTGCGATTCAGAGCCTGGTACCCCAGTGCCGTAGGCACGCCTGGGTCTGCCATCATGTCACGGGTGGCAATCCAGCTCTTCGGATGACTAAAACCCCTTTATCCCTGCCCTTCCTTCTCCTCCATCTTCATGGGCATTTCAAGCTGTCTGCTGAACTCCCCTTTTGTTTTCCCTTTCTCTTAGTGGATATTCGTGAAATCAAAGAGATTCGTCCAGGAAAAAACTCCCGTGATTTTGACCGGTACCAGGAGGATCCATGTTTCCGACTGGACCAGTCTCACTGCTTCGTTGTCCTCTATGGCACAGAATTCCGGCTGAAGACCCTCAGCTTGCAAGGTAAAGCACTGGTGGCCCCGGGGCTGTGCCAGAGCAGGGTTGGGCAGGCACCTTATCCCCACAGCACCCAAACTTCTGATGCGTCCTTCCACGAATGAGCTGGAACATATCCCTGGGCAGATGCTCTTTCAACCACACCGAGGAGGTGTCTTTGGAAGAAGGTGACACCGGTTCCCTGAAGGGTACACATTCAACCCCCAGTTAAGTCAGTTAATTCACCCGGTAAACCCAAAAGTTGGGTGAACTGAAGCCCCTAGTTCAAATGTGTGCCTGAAATCAAGCGTTTTATCTCCACTTGGCATGTTGGCGTTCGTCAGCTGCGTTGTGGTAACCGGCCCCACACGTGAAGTGGTAAAATCTCACTCGCTTCTGCTTTGCAATTCTGAGCGAGAAAACGCTGCCAGTGGCAAACGGTAACTCACGAAGCCTCGGTACCTCTGAGGTGTTGGTCTCAGCTTTCCTCAACGTCTTCTCTGTTGACTTAAGCTGGGCTTGGAGCAC
Source organism: Phoenicopterus ruber ruber (assembly GCA_009819775.1). Taxonomy (NCBI): domain Eukaryota; kingdom Metazoa; phylum Chordata; class Aves; order Phoenicopteriformes; family Phoenicopteridae; genus Phoenicopterus; species Phoenicopterus ruber. The sequence continues at coordinate 7,014,092 of CM020230.1, forward strand.
CCAGCCTTATGTTTTGCTATCGAAAGAGGGGAGGCTTATGCTGTCGAGTCTCCTGTTCAGATGGAGGACAGGCTCGTAATCGCTGGCTGCGGTTCAGCTGACGGACGATATCTTTTTCTGCTAACAGTGCGCAGTCTCGCGTCTCGTTTAAACCCACGTGGGCGAGCACTGATGGAGGCTGTCATGCTGACTCCTCAGCGTCCGTGGCAAATGTGCCTTCTGGCCGGTGCTGCGGGACACAGGGACAGAGACAGCGCTTCTGCCCTCAGAAAGGATGGAGCTGCTGACAGGGAGGTTATGGAGAAGCTGGCGCACGTTCCCAAGCAGGTGCCGGCCTCTCACCCAGCCCCTCCAGAGCATTACTGCTTGGGGACAAAGAAACCCCCCGGCTCTCGGGGACTGAAGGGAGGAGAGAGCGTGACATGCAGGGGCAAGGGGTCCAGCCAGCCCCGTACATCCCACGGGAGGGGAGCCGGAGCTCGGCAGGGCGAGGAGCCGGCCAGAGCACCTGCACGGGAGGGAGCTGTTATCAGAAAGGGGGTGAAGGAAGGAGTAGGGGATATAAGACGCTGGGGACAGTCCCAAGAGGTTTGGGTTGGTGATCAGCTTCTACGTCCCTTCCTCCCATTTCTCCTGTGCACTTTCCACAGCCACTTCCGAGGACGAGGTCAATATGTGGATCAAGGGGCTGAACTGGCTGGTGGCAGACACTCTGAGGGCTGCCACCCCCCTGCAGATTGAAAGGTGAGGAACGTGTCCTTGTCTGCGCTTGTTTTCTTTTTTTTTTTTTTTTTTTTTTTTCCCTTTTCTGTCCTTTTTTGACAGAAAAAGGTGAGCACAGTGACAGCATCTCATTCCCCTTCTGAGCCGCGCTGGCCTGGCGGTCCCGCCTCGGCACTCGGGAGGCTTCACCCCGTGGACCCGCTGTGCTGCAGCGTCTGTGGCCAGAGTCGGATCTCACGTGCACGCAGGGAAAAGGAGCTTTACCACCACGCAGACGTCTGTGTGTGCGTGCGTGCAGCCTGTCGTATCTGCAGCAATTCAGCGTAGAGGCGTGTAGAAGAGAACACCTTTCATTTTTTTGTCTTATCTGCGGACTCACTTTCAGGCAGCGACAGTTTTAAAGGGGGACAGGTTGCCTGCGTGAAAATAGGGTCGGCCGCCCCTGGAAGGGAGCAGAGCCAAGTGGGGTGGAGGGCTGTGGGAGTGGGCGGCGTGGCACCGAGCGTCTTCCAGAGGCAGGAGCAAACGGAATGGGCTTGTTGTTGAGGAGCTGGGGCTAAGTGTGCGTGTTTGTGCCTTTCCGTGTAGGTGGCTCCGGAAGCAGTTCTACTCGCTGGATCGCAACCGGGAAGACAGGTAAGAAGAGAGGAAACCCTCGCTCGCACAGATGTGCCCATTCATAGAAGGGTTTGAGCTGGAAAGGTTTACCTTTGACTTGAAACCCCAGCCTTTGCTTTGGATTTTCTGTTGGGTTCTTTAGGTTTTTAATTTTCATTTCTAAGGAACCTTATTTCAAGTCCCAATACTTCCCTGGCTGATTTTCACTGAATTAAAAAAGCATCCAAAAATTGTCTTGTTTCCCTGACCTATTTCCCAGCTGTTTAGACCCAGTAACACCTTGAGATCCCATAGCTGTGAAACACCTTCACCCCCAGCTGGCATCACCCGAGGAAGCAGACACCAAAGACGGTGTGGCCACCCCGTCAGGGCTGGACTGGGTTGTGTTTGTTACTCTCCACCCTGTTTGGTTTATTCTCCTCCTCTGAGGTCCGTGAGGCCATGGATCATCCCACTGCTTGGCTTCTAGGCTGACGGGCTGCAGCAGGGCTGCTGCTTGTGGGGTTCTTGGGTGAATACTTCGTGGTGTCCTAGCAGGTGACATGTCACGCTTGAACCCGGCATGAGAAGGGAAGGGAAGGGAATTGGGTCATGACCCGCCATGAGGAGATAAGGGAAGGGATGTTTCTCTGTCAAGGCGGTGAGTTCCACCACGCTCTGCTTTCTGCCGTCGCCTGCTTTCCCCCGTGATGTTAACTGAGCCCATTAACCTTTAAGCACTGATTTCCACGTTGCGGTGCTCCCCTGGGGTAGGGGGGTTCCTCCAGTCCTGCTCTGGAGAGGGCAGTGCTGGAGATACCGCTCACGCATCGGCTCGTGCCCCTGGCTGCGGCGGAGCACCCGCGCCCCGTCTGCCCCCCCTATGTGCCCGGGTGCCCAGGCAGGGCTCACTGCAGAGCACCGGGCAGATCTCCAGAGCATCCTCCGCTTGGTCCCTGCCAACGCCATCAATCTCACGCTGCTACCCGTTTCCAGGCTTCACGCTGAGCCCTGGAGCCCTCCTCATCCTTGCAGCAAGCTTCTGCCAAGAAACTCGCCCTGCAAACCCGGCTGCCTGTGCCAGGGGCACGCCGCTGGGGAGCCGTGGGTGACCGCCGCCAGACGGGCCGGTCCTGTGGATCGGCAGGCGAAAATCACCGCTCTGGACTCATCAGGAGAAGCGAGTGGGTCCTCTCATCCTGCTTCAGTCCCCACTGCTGTGTCCGTCCCTCCCTCCCAGCTGCAGCGTGCTGCCCCGTGACAGCCGGGACAGGCAGACAGCCCCCCGTAAATTCCACCATCTCGGAGCGGAGCGGGAGCGTGTTGCATTGGGGAAATCCCGCTGCATTGGACACTTTTGCCTTTGCGATGATTTATATTGTGGCGTGGCGAGAGCACCGTTGGGTGCTTGGGGATTTTGCGGAGGAGGGCTGAACCCTTGCAGAGGCAGAAGGGGAAGGAGAGGCGCCTTTAATCTGTTGCAGCTGCTCTGCGTATGCCACGCACCTTTCAAATCCAGGCTTGGGTTTTATACGCGGCGTACTGGTTTTTCAGTGATGACTGGGCGTAATATTTCCTAATGTAGCAATGGAGAGCACTGAGGCAGGTGCAGGGGTGGCTGCGTGGGGCTTTTGGAGGATGAATGCAGGAGAAATGGAAAAAATTGGTCCTTTTTCGCATCCGGTTATACAGTAAAACATGAAATGGCATCCCGACAGGACAAAAGAGATTGCATGTATAGATTTGTCTGCCCGAGGCGTGGTCAGCAGGGCTGAAAGCCAGCCTGTTGCATCTCTCTTGTTTTTCTTAATATCATCTTTCTATTAGCATTCAGAATTAAGGCAGCAAAACACAATATATTCCTTACCTGTCAACCAAGGGGAGCGGTTTCAATGCAAACCGTTGAATTAGAAGAGTTGCTGCTCCCGCCCAGGCAGCGAAAGGAGCGAAACAGCAATAGAGGGGGAATGCGGAAAGATTTTGGGTCTCCCCATTTTACAAGCATCCGTGAGTTTTCCGCAAAGTAGCGGCAGCAGTTATGGGGCATATACGTCTCTTGGATGAAATCTTTGCCCTTATGAGGCGTTTCAGCATTAATTTTGGTGTTGCTGGGCTCTTTGCTTTTGCTTCTCAGCCTGCAAGTAGGTTTGAAAAGGGAACAGTGAGTTGCGTTTTTTTAAAAAACGCTTCTTTTGCGAACCATCCTTGGTCCTTTCCAGAACGGGCAGGTTTTTGACAGCTAAAGAAATCATTCCCGGCGTTGTGTACCCCGCGCCCCAGCCTCCTGCGCCGGAGCCCTTTCCTTTCCGCCTTCTCCCGCTGGGTGCCTGTGCATACCTTCCAGCGCGCCGGCAGATGTTGGCTGTTTTCACTGGCTGCTGGGCCTTTGGGTATTTGTTTTTCCAAGGGAGGTTAGGTGGAAAGAGGAGGATAACAGGATGCTGGGGTTTTTTTCCTAACTGCTGCGGAGGAGAGTGTTTCACCTCTGGCTAGGAGAGCTGCCCATGGCTGGGAGCAGAGTTACAGCACTGGAGGCCGGGGGGGGGAATGTTTTCATCCCCTGTGAGAGGGCTGGGTCTGTCCTTTGGCCTGTTTGTCATGAAACCTTAAAAAACTTCCGTAGAAGAAATTAGTTTGTTTATTTGGTTTTCACTTTCTAGTCTTAAAATACCACCGAGCTGTTTATCCGAGGTCTCCAGCACTTTAACTTTATTAATAACACACAGTAAATAAAACCCTTCCGTACGCCATCCTCCTACCGAAGCAGAGAGGGAAATGCTGGTCGGAGCTTTTAGAGGGTTTGCTCTCGCCTCTCCTGGTGCCGTCACATCGACGAGCAGTGCCGTGGCCCAGCACCTCCCTGTGAAACAGCCCGGCATCACCAGAGCCGGGCGCTGGCTCCAGTGGGGCTCCAGCCCGCTGCCCGCTGCTGGTCCTGCTGCTGCAGCCCCTCCTGCTCTTTTTCCGAGAGCTTTTTTGCAGTCTCAGCCTCTCACGAAGGGCGGATTGCTGCTGGGTGGCCCTGGGGACTCTGGGTGTCCCGTCGAGGGTCCCACGAGAGCTGCTGCGTGCTGTGGTCCTTGATGCGTGAGGGCATCTCTCACGAGCCACCATTGCGCTCCTGGCCCGCTCCCCCCCACGTCTCCCCATTTCCCTGTCACCCAGGACCCCGTAGCTGGGACCCCCCTGCCCTGGGGGCTGCACAGCACCCTGCATGTGGCCATGGGTGCTGGGTGCATTGAAGGGAAAGGGCAGGTTCCCCTCCCCAAAACGCTCACCCTGAGCCCCAGGGGTAACTTCTCCTGCCGGGGGAGGTGGAGGTGCAGGGGGGAGATACCGAAGCTGCTGCTCGTGCCGAGAGCGTGTTGCTGGCTCCGTAGCTCACACAGCTGGGAGGGAAGGGGAGGCTGGTGCCATTTGCCAGCTTTTTTTTTTTCTTTTCCCTGTCCTGCCAGTGAGGGGCAGGAGGCTGCCTGCGCAGTCCCCATCCGGCCGGGCGCTGGCCTTGGGCACGGATGGGAGCCGGGCCAGGTCCTGCTCTGGCCGTGCGTGCGTCCCGGTCCCCTGCGGCTCTGAGCCCAGAAACAAGGGCTCTCTGTGTCCCGCTGGCTGCGGCGGCCCTCGTCTCTGCAGCGCCTGACACCAGCCGGTTTCTTCCTCTCCTCGGGGCTCCCTCCATCCCTCCTCCTTTCTGTGTCATTTGAGATCACCCTCTTTTCAGGGAAGAGCGTAAAGGAGATGCGGTTCATGCTTCCCTTCCGCATTGCTGCAGGTGACAGCGTGTGCCTGGGTTAAAACCCCTGGACAGGACGTCTTCCCTGGCATATTTCTATGTGCACCCCAAAGCTGTGAGCATTCCCAGGGTGAGACGTGCCCTACGCTTTGCGAGATGGGGGAGCATCCTGTAGGGTCCTGGGCTCCCACTCGCTCGGCGGGGGCAAAAGCAGCTGCGATTGCTGGGGCGGACTCCGAGGACTTGCTTTTAAGGCAGGAGCTGCCAGAAAATGATTGCACGCAGACCTCTCGGCTTCTTAAATCCTGCAGATGGGAGATAGCCACGTTTTTCCTCGCTGCAGGGCCGTTGCCTCATGGGGGAACAACACCGGAGCAGGCAGGGGCAGCCCAGGGCTCCCTGCTGCCTGTCTCTGCCCGCCTGGATGCGGGAGCGGGGTTGGCACCGGAGCCCTCCCCGGTCCGGGAACCGGCATGTTTGCTGCGAAGGGCCTCGGGGGGAGGACAGCGGCGCTGGCTGCCCGTGCCAGCGGTTTGTGTGGCAGTGGCCGGGGGAGCGCAGCTGGGCACGACGTGGCAGCGCCGTGCCTGTGGCTAGACACTGAAAATGGCTTTTTTTTTTTTTTTTTCTCCTCTCTTTAGGATAAAATTAGCTGGGTCGAAACCACTTGCAAAGCCTGCCCTCCTCCAGCTCCCTCCGCAGGCCAGGGAGTGGGTTTTGCGAGGGATTTGGTCACCCAGCATCCATGTTGGGGCACAGATACTTGAAAAATGCTTCTCCCCGGTCGTTCCCGTAAAGCAGCAGGCACTGTGTGCCCATTGCGGCATCGGCTCAAGTGGGCTGAGGGTGCCAGGATTCACCCTGCAGCGTCAGGAGCTTGCAGGAGCAGTGTTTGCAGTTCCCATCGGGATGCAAGCACCGCTCTCTGCTCCCCACGGGCAGCATAGATGCAGAGTTCATTGGGGTGGAAAACGTTCTTCTGTTCTGCCTTTGGTCCCAACCCCGGCGTCCTTTCAGGGACGTGCATCCGTCCTTGCGCGTCACAGCTGATGCCCCTTCGGGCACGGCTGCTCGGTGCATGTGGTGTCCCAGTCCCGGGGGAAAAGCCCTCTGTCCCAAGGCTCCTGAACGTGTTTCTCCTCTTTCCCCTGCCGAGCCAGGATCTCCGCCAAGGATCTGAAGAACATGCTGTCTCAGGTCAACTACCGGGTCCCCAACATGAGGTTCCTGCGGGAGAGACTCACGGTGAGTGTGTGACCCCTCCGCTCTCCTCGTTAGCCCTGGGGACCCTCAGCAGCCTGTTGCCTGCCTTTGAGCAAAACCTGGTGGTGGTTCAACTCCCACGGTGCGTTTGCATATTGCAGAGGCTCCCAGCCTTTCCCGGGAGGGCCCCCACCCACGGCGGCGACTGAAGAGGTGCCAGCTCCCACTGGGTGCCGCACCCTGGCCCGTTTGCGGCCAGCACCCTCTCTTCGCCCCACCCTGCCTCCCCCGCACCCCGCATTGCTCCTGGCTCCGGTCGAGGGCTTTGCCCCGGTGGGGTAGAGTGCGGGAGGACAGGCAGCGAGGCCAGCTCCCGGGTCCTGCATCCCGGGTCCTGCATCCCGGGTCCTGCATCCCGCTGCCACCGAGTGACAGGCAGCCGGCTCTGCCAGCGTCACTGCAGGCCCAGGAATGAAGGGTCATCGCGTGATGACCAGCCGTTCCCACCAGCACTAAACTCCGAGGCCGAAGGAGAGCAGACACTTTGGATCTTACAGTTTCCACACACTTCAGATGCTCTCTGCAAACAAAGAATTAAAACGATCCTTTTGTAACTCTTCAAGTAAGCAGCAAGGCTTTTGTCGGGGCTGCGGTGCCTCTGTGTGGGTGAGCTTGGGGAGTCACCTAACTCGGTTTAGGATGTGCCTGTGTCCTGGGCACCGTGGGGTCCCCTGGCCCCAGCAGATGTGCAAAGGCAGGAGGCAAAGTCTGGCCAGGTTTTGTCCTTTTCCTCCTCCTTTTCCCCTGGGGATCCTGGTGGGAGGAGACACTCCTCGGGCCATGCGGAGTTGCCTGTGGCCCCTGCAAAACCTCTGGGTTTTTTTTTTGCCACAGGACGTGGAGCAGAGGAACGGGGATATCACGTACGGGCAGTTTGCACAGCTCTACCGCAGCCTGATGTTCAGCTCCCAGAAAACGGTAAGAGCTGAGTTCTCCAGGGCCAGGAAGGGAAGGGAGAGACCATGTTTGTTACTGGGCATTCCCTCTTAATTGCCTTTTTAACCCTGCTGCCCTCAGCTACCAGCTCTTGTCTCCTACCTCTGGGCCAGGGATGACAGGGAGTAAAGAAGTTATTGCTTTCGGCTGGTTAGCACGGTGCTGCTTGGGCTGCTGGGGAGGCGGGAGGCGCCGGGGGAGCAGCGGCTGTAAGGAAAGCCGAGCCGCCCAGGGCTCGTTTGCTATCCCCAATACCTTCTTGATCAGTTTGTGCTTTCACATACGTTGGTCAGATTGAGTGCAAACCTAATGCTTGTGCTTCTTCTTTTGCAGATGGATGTCCCGTTCCTAGAAAGGTGGATAATTATCTGTATTTTCTGGGGAAGGGGCTGTTTGCTTTTGCTCTGTAACGTGCTTTGGTGCCTGCAGCAGCGTGTCGGGGACGAGGCATGCTGCACACCTCTTGCTTGCCACCGCGCTGCTTGCGTTTTTGCACTCTGAATAAGCGTCTTTGCTGTAGATGCTTCAGCTCGGGTCAGTAAGGGCTCTCTTCCTCCCAGGCATCCCACTGAGATCCAGCTCAGGTCAGCCGCCGCCAAAACCGGTCAGTTGGTTTATGTGAAATAATCAGGCCCTGAGCCACGTCCCGGGGTTCTCCTCGTGGCTGGTGCTGGCTGGCCGCAGTGCCAGGGACTGTGCCCGCAGTGCCTGTGGTGCCATCGCCAGCCGTGCCCTCCCCACCCGGTGCCCACCTCAGCGGTGGTAAAAAGAGCCCGAATTTAGACCTGGAAGCTAAAGAGTGACAGAGTTGTTAACTTGTCCAGGTAATTCCCCATGGTTTCCTCTCTTTTTTCTTTAGAAAAGAGTTGGGAGGGACCTCAGCAGACCGTCTGGTTCATCCCTCGGCCCAGGGCAGCCAGCGCTGCCCTGTCCGTTTCTGGGTTTTTTTGGTGTTAGCCCCCAGCGTGGCCCTTGGCTGTCCATTGCGGCTTGGTACGTTCATGGACAAGTCTTCTGAGTTAATCGGCTACAAACAGTTCCCTCCTTTGTTCCCTGCCCTGCCTCCGTGAGTCCATGTCCTCTGGATACCTGTAGCTCTGTCCTGTCTACAATCACCCCTTGACTGCCCTGCACCCATTTAGTTCTTCTCACTCTTGTACAAGCCAGCCCCTCTATTTTTTGGACCAATCAGTCCCTCTGATGATTTTTGCTGCCCTTCACCAGAGGTTCACGTTGTCGTACCCTTGGCAGGGTGACTCCTGGACTGCTCCTGGAGCGGTCCCTGGCTCTGAGACGTGGACGTGGAATCCCAGCTGCTGCGTGTTTGCTGTCGTGCCCTCCTCGGCGCTCTCTGCTCGTCCCGCTCTGCTCTTGCAGCGCTGCTTGCTCGGGGCACGTCTTGCTCGCACGCACCGTGCTGGCTGCGGGTGGCGTCTCCCACGCTGCCAGTAACAGTTGGTCATGATGTGCTGCATGAGTGACTGAAGCTTCTCTCTCTCTCTGCTTTTCAGGGGTGGAGAAAGGTCTGAGCACTTCAGGGTGTCGCTGCTGGAGTTGCAGAAGTTCTTGCTGGAGTACCAGAGGGTGAGCTCGACATAGGCCCAGGGGTGGGATGAGGGGGTAGGCACGGGTATCGGTAAGGATCTGGTTCTCCAAGGGTAGCCTTGCCGTGGAGCTGGGATGATTCGGTCGTGGGGTGCTCTGCCTGGCATGGGCACAACCTGAGCGCATCCTTCACGGAGCAGGAGGTGGTGCAGGGGAAGCTGGTGAGGGTAAACCTGGCCTCAGCCGGGCACCCTGCTCAGAAAAGGGACCAAGAGCAGAGGATCGGAGAGGAGTGGAGGTCCCAGGAGGGAGGAACCGGTCGGTGGAGATTTACCCGGTCCCTGTGACCTCGGCTGGTTACTGAAGGTTTGCAGCAGCCGAAGCGTCATGGTCCGTGCTGCCTGCTCAGGAAGTCTCAGCAACTCCTGAGGAGCAGCTGATCGATTCGATTGCTGACCTTTCCATTTAAAAGCGATCTTAGGTCGTTCAGCAAGCACAGCATGCACGCTCAGACACGCACGCAGGCGCAAGCAGCGCGTTTGCGGGCTGCGCAGACCCTTTATTTCGACTCTTGCTGGGCTCCTGTCTCGTTGCTGGTCGCCTTCTCCAAGAGGACAGGGGTGGCTCGCAAAAGCACTGCCATGCCTCGCGCAAGAGCGTGCGGCCTCCTGCTTTGCTCTGTCCTCCCCATCTCCCACCGCAGCCTCCCTGCCCGCGGTCTGCAGCGAGCAGAGGGTTAACCAGCAAAGAGACGCAGCCGTTTTGGTGGCCTAATGAAAGACACCCAGGGAGAGAGAGAAGAAAAAAGAAGCCGAGTTGGCTTCTGCTGCCAAAGGAGGAGGGATGGCAGATGTGTGCAGAGGAGCTATCGGAGAGAAAAATGCATGGCATTGAGAAAATGGAGATCACTTAGAAACAGCGCACATTTCTGCAGTTGCGTGCTATCCGGCATTTGTGCTGACAGTTGAATTCCTGGCAGAGATGATCTTGCATTAAAAACTGCCTCTTTAATGGTTAAAGCTTCTAGTTGGATGAGCTGCATGTGGTTTTGAATAATACTTTATGAAATGGTTTCTTTTTTATGTCTCTCTCGGGGTTTGCAGGAGCTCTGGGCTGCAGATACCCTTCAGGTACAGGAATTCATGTTCAACTTTCTGAGAGACCCTTTGAGGGAGATTGACGAGCCTTATTTCTCCCTGGACGAAGTAAGATGCCTTGAACGCTTGCGTGTATGGAGCGGGGTGGAGCAGGGGGTGACATCCCCAGTGCGATGGGTGCTGCGGTGTGACAGCTCTGCTGTCGGTGTCTTCGCTGCGGGGTGGTGGTGCTTGAAGGATCGCAGCTCCTGTAAGCCGCGTTGCTCTATGAGGTGAACGTGGTGGGTCACCGTGGTGCACAAGAGCTGGTTGGCGAAGGGAATGACTTCTGGGCTCTCTTGTGCTGAATGTGTGCAGCTGGGAGTGCTCGTCGGGCAGTTCATTTGGAGGAGGAAAGGGGCTGCATTTGGCTTACTGCCCCTTTGGGGCATGTAAGGATCTTTTCAAAGCAAGAAGAGCTGAAAACAAAAGAATAAAAACAACTGGAGATGACCATGTCGCTGGCGCTCCGGACTGACTCCCACACAAAGCTCCCTTGATCCACATGGCCTTAGTGAGCTGTTGCCTGCCACGTGAGCTGCAAAGTAAAATGCAGAGCGATTTATTTGTCTCCAGCTGGGTCAAAGGATTCGCACACAGATATGTGGCACAGCTCAGAGGATAGGTGGCAATGCCTGAAGCTGTGGTTACTCGAGCGCGCTGGGTCAGGTAGCTGTGTGCTGTCTCGGTTGCCTCTGGTCAGTCTGTGCCAAGCTTAGAAAATAGCTGCCTGCTCGGTAGCTGCTGACACGGAGGCTGAGACGTGTGTGAAGCTAAACCACAGCACCCGGCTCCTCCGCATCATTAACACGCTTCTGTTTCTTCCTGAGCAGTTTCTCACCTTCCTGTTTTCCAAAGAGAACAGCATCTGGAACTCGCAACTGGACATGGTGTGTCTGGAGAACATGAACAACCCCCTCTCCCATTACTGGATCTCCTCCTCACACAACACGTAAGGACTGGGGGATGGCTCTCTCCACCCGTCTGCTCCCGGCGTCCTCTTCCCCTGTGCCCGGGTGGGACTCTCCTGATTCTGCCCGATCCCAGTGAGACAAGTAGACTTTTCCAAACCGGGGTCAGTACATCAGAGACCGTCCTCTTGGTGCCCCAGCCCTCCCTCCATCATTTAACCGTCAGTGTTTTGCCCTGGTGTGGTCAGCAGCACACGTCCGCACGGACTGTGCTTTCAGGTCCCGGGCTGTCACTCTGGCGATTTCCTACCATTAGCAACGTCATCGTCCACAGCCGCTTAGGACAGATGCGATAAAAACCTGGCAAGCTGAAATTGGCCATTTTCCTTCCCCGCTGCTAGAACAACCTTGCAGGAACTGCATTCCTTGTAGACAGGCTCTGTCTGTGCTCCCCGTTCGTGGGATGCAGTGGCAGCACCTTAGCCCAAATTTGAAGGACCAAGAGCCTAAGCCAGCTGATACCTGAGCCGCCTGGAGAGCAGGCAGCGAGCTCCTGTCTGCCTGCAAGAGCTGGTCTAACACCGCTCTTGGGCTGCTTCTGCCTGGTACAGGGGGCTCTTTGTGGCACCAACACCGATATCGCTCTTTGAGGCTTATCTCAAGAGCCAGCAGCAAGGCTGGACCTCGGAGTAGTGCTTGCAGCCCCTTGCAGTAGGGGTAGAGTCGAACCCCTCACGTGGGGAAGGTGGCAAGTCTGGGGGAAAGTCGCTCTTGCCGTTCCTTACATCGCAGAGGCAGGTCCGCGATGTCCCAGCAGACATCCGTGCCCGCGGTGAGCGCGGTGCTTTGCTGACGCATTCTCTCACGTAAAAGGTACCTGACGGGGGATCAGTTCTCGAGCGAGTCCTCGCTGGAGGCGTACGCCCGCTGCTTGCGCATGGGATGCCGCTGTATCGAACGTGAGTACCCGGAGCCGGCACTTCTGCCTCCGTCATCACGATAGCTTGCGGTGGTCGGGGACGGCTTTGCGTGGAAGGCAGGGCTGGAGGTTGGTGTGCCAGTGGCAGCGTTGTCACAGCGATGTGCTGAAAGGGCTGAGGTCGTTTGCTTTGTGGGACTGGGTGGTGCGTGCCTGAGCTTTTGGTCCCCCAGAAAGATCTTGACTTTCACCTCGCTTCTTTACGGCCATCCAACGTGGTTCCTAGCAGTGCTTAGTTCACTCCATCTCATGTCTATGTCCTGCCTATATTCCAGCCTCTGGGCTAAGTTCCCCCATGGGTCTCTTTCAGTGGATTGCTGGGACGGTCCCGATGGCATGCCGGTCATCTACCATGGACACACCTTAACCACCAAGATCAAGTTCTCTGATGTCTTGGTCACTATCAAGGAGCATGCCTTTGTCACCTCCGAGTGAGTACAGCGGGGACCTGGACTTCGGCTAGCAGAGCTGCCAGGAAGGCAAAGAGTGGGTAGAACGAAGGCTGTAGCAAAGCGAAGCCCACCTTTATCCAGAGACCCCACACGAGACCACGCACCTGGGAGTCAGTGGGAGGAAAGCATGTTGTGTCTCCCAGCCAAGGGGAGATTTCAACCAGAAAAAAAAGTTGTGGGAGGGAAGACCTTGGATAAACCCCAGTAGTTTTCCAGTCCTTCTCCACTGTGTGCATTGCCAGCAGCATCAGGGACGCCTTGCTGTAGGGTGGTTACACTGAATGCTCAAACAGCACAGGTCGCTGTTGATGCAAACTGCTCTTTGAGGGCACAGAGGCCACGTTTGAAATGGAGCTCAGAAGGTGTTGGTTCCATCCAGACACCGTGCTGGTACTGACGGCTCTTTTTCTCCTCCCAGTTTCCCCGTCATTCTGTCCATTGAGGACCACTGCAGCATTGCTCAGCAGAGGAACATGGCTCAGAATTTCAAGAAGGTCTTTGGGGACATGCTCTTGACCAAACCAGTAGATATTTCTGCTGACGGCCTTCCCTCTCCAAACCAGCTCAGGAGGAAGATTCTCATCAAGGTGAACTCCCTTCCCCGGCAAGGCTCCCAAGTGGAGAGAGCGGAGGCAGACGGGGTGAGGGTGTGGGACCAAGGGCAGCTGCTTCCCTCTGGAAGGGGTTGGTTGGCAGTGCAGGGTTAGAAGTGGAGACCTGATGCTAAAAACAGTTGGAGACAAAGAGCTCTCTTGCTTCAGAGGAGCTGCTGGGAAATGAGCTCAGCAGCCGAGTGCTGCCTTTCTTGAGAGCTTGGGGGATGTTGGTATTTCTGCTGCAGGAGTCACCTCTGGGAAGAAAGGGTGGGACTTTAGTGCCATTTGATGATCTCTGTGGCATGGGTCTTACCTTGGTCCTTTTAGTCGGGAGGAACCCACTGCAGCAGACCTGGAGTTTTGGAGTTGTTCACCAGGAAAATCTATGTTGCTTTTTGCGTGCCGGCTCCCCTCAAGGTGCCTGACCTGCTCTCTCACCCCACAGCACAAGAAGCTGGCAGAGGGCAGCGCTTACGAGGAGTTACCCATGTCCGTAATGTATTCAGAGAACGACATCAGCAACTCCATCAAGAACGGGATCCTCTACCTGGAAGACCCCATCAATCACGTACGTCTCCCTCTGCCCCATCACCCTGGCCCCGCTCTGCGGGCTCCGTAAATGACACGGTACCTCCGTAAGGCACCACGTGGCGCTGGAAGGAAGGGCTGTGGTGCAAATGATCTAAGAGGCCGTTGGTCTGTCCTGTTTCTCGGGAGTCCCTGAAGGCCGGGGGAGTTTTTATTCTGGCTCTCTCCTGTGCTCTTCCCTAGGCATCTCCTCTTGGCCCTTGTTAGAGGCAGAAGGCTGAGCTAGAGGGAGCTCTGGGCTGACGCACTGCAGCTGCTCTTGTGCAATCCGTATAGCCTGTTGTCTGTTGCTGTAGTAAGTTCGAGCGATGGCCTGCGTTTCTAGACCTGCCTGCCTCCTACCAAGTGCCTACACACTTAACACACCTGAACGAGCATTCCGCTTTGTAAAGCGCCAAGCATTCATTTTGCTGTGTGCGTTTACTTACACGCAGTCCATTTCCTCGGCTGCTTTGCTTTGCTGAGGATCTGTCAGGCAAAGTCACGTGTGAATGAAACAGGTTTTTGGAAAATAGGAAGGTGCAATGGTAAAGCCGCATAACCATCTCCGATATCCTCATCTCTGACAGCCCCCGTGCTGAATCCATGCAGAGTGTTTTCTTTTTGCATTGATTTGCTCTTCATTTGGTCATCTCCTTTTAATACGTGCTGGGGTGTTTGCAGCATGGTCTGCAGGCGCTTTGTATGTAAGACCTGTGACATGCTGGTTTTTTGCTCCTGATTGATAAATCCGTGCTTCGGATCTGGGGGATGTCTTGGAAGCTTCTGTGACTCCACTGAAATCCGTGTTGTCAGTGACTGTCCTTCGCAAAACCCCTCACTGCTTGTGCTGATCAGGAAGAGCTGACCCCACGGATGGGTGGTGGGCCAGCTCGGTGCTTCCTCAGGGGGTCTCTTTGCCCAGAGTTTCTTTCCTTGCAGGAGTGGAACCCGCATTACTTTGTCCTGACCAGCAGCAAGATCTATTACTCTGGGGAGACCACCAGTGACCAAGGAAACGAGGATGAGGAAGAGCAAAAGGAGGTGAGGGCTCCCTTGTGTGATGGGGAGTTGTCCCCCTAGAGAAAGGACTTGACTGCCCAAGGGGCAGAGCATCTCCACTGCCAACTGACTTCAGCAGGAAATCCTGTGGTGGGAAGGGTGGGGGCTGCTTCAGAACCTCCCTGCTCCTGGTTGGAAGCCCCTGAGCGGAGCAGACTCCGGCACGGCGAACCTGCCCTCAGTAACCCAAGCCGGTGGGTTTTCCCCCTGCCAGGTGAGCAACAGCACCGAGCTTCACTCCATGGAGAAGTGGTTTCACGGCAAGCTGGGAGCGGGACGCGATGGGCGGCACATCGCGGAGCGGCTGCTGACGGAGTACTGCATCGAGACGGGGGCCCCCGACGGCTCCTTCCTCGTCAGAGAGAGCGAGACCTTTGTTGGAGACTACACCCTCTCCTTCTGGTGAGGGCCACGGGCGCCAGCCCGCTGCTCGGTGTCGCCCCTGGGGTAGTTTCATCTTGACACTGTCTTCAGTGGTGGGGTCCCATTCCCCAGCGGTCTGCAAGCAGGTTTCTCCCCTTTTTCTGTGCCCCAGCATCATGTCAGCTCGCTGTCCCAGCGCAGAAGGGTCGAGTCCCTTGTGACCCTTGCGCGATGGGTCTCCCATGGGGCAGGAATGTCGTGTCCGGGCTGGAGCTGTGCCTGAGGCAGATGCAAAATCTCCACAGACGACCCTGTTTTACCCCCTCCCTCTCCCGCAGGCGCAACGGGAAGGTGCAGCACTGCCGGATCCACTCGCGGCAGGATGCCGGCAGCCCCAAGTTCTTCCTGACGGACAACCTGGTGTTCGACAGCCTCTACGACCTCATCACCCACTACCAGGAGGTGCCGCTGAGGTGCAATGAGTTTGAGATGAGGCTGACGGAGCCGGTGCCACAGACCAATGCCCATGAGAGCAAAGAGTGAGTGCGTGTTTGGAGAGGGTGGGTTGTGTCCACTGGGCAGCTGGGACCCCATGGGAAACCCTCCCAGGTCTCTCCGTAGTCATTCCTTCCCTGCTGGGGCGCTCTGGTCCCCACTTGCTCCCTGTGGGGCTCTCTGTGTCTCAGCAGCCGTGCTGGCCAGCTTCGGTGTTGATGGAGCTGGTTGTCTTGGAAAGCTCAGTGCAAAGAAAGGAGGTACTGGGCTTGGCTGGGATGCCCTTGCCCGTGCCGCGTGTCACCAAACGGCTCTGTTCCTGCCTGTCCCACAGAAAGGAGAAGACAGCCCTGTTGCAGTGTTACATATATGATGATGATCTCTGCTCCCTGTCCTCCTCTTGAGGATTCAGGCAGCCTTTTGTGGGCTGGAGGGGAAACCGCGGCATGGCAGAGGCGTGGGATGAGCTGGATGTACAGAGACCCGCGCACAGTGACGTGTCTTTCCTGAAAGGTGGTACCATGCCAGCCTCACCCGGGCCCAAGCGGAGCACATGCTGATGAGGGTGCCACGCGACGGAGCCTTCCTGGTGCGCAAGAGGAGCGATCCCAGCTCCTACGCCATCTCCTTCCGGTGCGTCCCTGGGAGAAGGGTGGTGGGCTGGGATGCTGCAGCGTGTGAAAGAGCAGGAGAGGGGCCGTGAGCCTGACGTGAGCCCTCCCAGAGCTCTTCTCACTCCTGGATGGCCCTGGATAAGCCTTACAGCCCCTTGAGAGCCTTTAGGACCCTGCTCCTCCGCCCATCTCCTGATGGGAGATGGCTGTGCTCAGCAGCCAGCCTGGGGCCACCTTTTGCTTGGGTGTCTTTATTTTGGCAGAGGCCCTCTCTTGCCAGGTCCCAAGTGGCTTCTCTCTGTCTTTCCACCTGCCAGGGCGGAAGGGAAGATCAAACACTGCCGAGTGCAGCAGGAGGGCCAGACCGTGCTGCTCGGCACCTCCGAGTTCGAGAGCCTGGTGGACTTGATCAGCTACTATGAAAAGCACCCGCTGTACCGCAAGATGAAGCTGAGGTACCCCATCAACGAGGAGACGCTGGAGAAGATAGGGACAGCGGTGAGTGTGGGCGGCCGTTGGAAGAGCTAAGCCAAAGGATGATGGACAGGTCCATTTTGAGCTGGTGCCTTGAAGTGGTGTTGTGTGAGCCATCGCCATGCTTCACAGTCCGCGTCTCTTGGGGCTTCATGCCCTGTTGGAAACACTTATTAGCTTGAGTGAGATTTATTGTTGCCCCTCTGACCCAGGTCAGCAGGGACTGTGGGCTTGGGCATGTGTTTGCTGCGTGCAGCATCATCTTTGGTCTTGTGCCTTCCCTGGGGCGTTCTCCCTACCTCCCCCAGGGTAGGGGACCTGTTCTGCTGCAGAGCCGCAGTGGTCACCACTGGCCCTTTGCTTCGACAGGAGCCGGACTACGGAGCCCTTTACGAGGGACGCCACCCTGGGTTCTACGTGGAAGCCAACCCCATGCCCACCTTCAAGGTATGCTCTCACTGCTTGGCGTGGAACAACCTGTAGGGCCTGAGGGTTTAGCAAGTGTCTCTTTATTTTCCAAGAGCTGTATTATTTAGCACACTCATTTTTAGACCATGCAGTAAGACACGCTCTAGGCTGAGCCCGCAGGCTCCCAGGCTGAGCTGCCTCTTGCTCTGAACTCTCCAAACTAAACTCATCAGTGGCTCCAGCCCAAAGGAAAGTGCCTGTGCAGGGCCATACCGGACTTGCGACCTCTGGATTGGCATAAATGGGGGCCTTTATTTGTTCCACAAGGGTCACTAGGGTCTGGCAGGCTCTGGCAGCAGGGTTGGATGCTGCCTGCACACAACGTGCCTCACAGCCCCCCAACAAACACGTCTGCAGTGGGAGGTGACCTCTCATCCCTTGGGCTTGTTGTCTGTGTGACCATCGCTGCCCGGCCTCACGGGACCCCTCCTCATTGCAGTGCTTCGTCAAAGCCCTGTTCGACTACAAGGCACAGCGGGAGGACGAGCTCACCTTCACCACAAACACCATCATCCAGAATGTGGAGAAACAGGAAGGAGGCTGGTGAGTTGGTCCCTCAGGGACACAGCCAAACCTTGGTGTCACCATCCATACACAGGTGTGTTCCACTCTAGGGCTGGATCCATTTGGGGACTGCCCACAAGCTGTACAGCCCCAAAGCCTCACCAACCCTAAAAGCAGATGATGGAGGAGCTGCCTGTCGCCTGTGACCCCCAGTCAGGATGCTCTGGGGTCCCGCGGTGGGTGCTGATGCTGCCCCTTCCCTCTCTTCTAGGTGGAGAGGAGATTGTGGTGGCAAGAAGCAGCTGTGGTTCCCTTCCAACTACGTAGTGGAAATTACTGGTCTCAGCAGCCTGGAGCTAGAGCAGGAGGTGAGCTTGTGCCTGAGCGGAGCAAGGAGGGGCGGTGGGGAGGAGCGCGTGTGCGCAGCCCCCCGCGCTCGGCCCCGCTGCCCAGGGCCGTGCCCAACGCCGTCCTGCCTGTGCTTCGTTCCCAGCAGCAGCTGGATGAGAACAGCCCCCTGGGAGACCTGCTCGGAGGTGTCCTGGACGTGCCCTCCTGCCAGATCGGTGAGTGCCAGGGAGAGATGGAGGAGTGGGGGGTGTTTGAAGGTCTTCTGGGCCGAAGGACTTTGGTCGCTGTCTGTCTGTCGCACCCCTGTGCCTGCCGCGAGTGAATGCATGTCTACGGTGTGTGCTCGCCATGCAGTGACGCGCTCTGCTGCTGCTCCCGGCACAGAGGCTGCCTTGGGGTTTGTCCCTGCAGCCTGAGTACAGCTGAGGAGCACGCGGGGTCGTGCCGAGGAGCCGCTCCAGCACGCCTTGAACCTGCTCTCAGGGGCAGCCGCCCCATGGGCAAGGGAGCTCAGACCGACTTTGTAGGCTCTTTCTTTTCTCTAAGGATTTGTCCTCCCTTGCATACGTGTGGTCCAGCCTCCCAGCCCCTGCCACCGGCTCTGGGGCTCCTGGGCGCCGGCCAAGCTGGGTCCGGTCTGCGGCTCTGCCCAGAGGACGTTGTGCTCCAGGTGGCTGTTCCCACCTGGGCACTTCAGGGCACAGAGTGAAGAAGATGCAGGAATGGGAGGAGGATGCAGGAATGGGAGGAAGAGGGCATTACAAACGCCCCGTGAGGCTTCTCAGCCCCCCCAGGATACGCTCTGCATCCTCACCTATCGCTTCCTGGGCGCCATGTGTTGCCTCCAATGACCAGAAATGGGAGCTTCTCCTCTTGGCTGAAGAGTCCCGGGGCAGCCATGAGAGGCCCTCAGTGTCTGTCCTCTCTCTTCCTCCCTCTGTGGTGTGAAGGACTTGGCTCAGCATCTGCTTCTGACCTTGCCCTCTGCTCCCTCTCCCCACACAGCCATCCGCCCCAAGGGCAAGAACAACCGCCTCTTCGTCTTCTCCATTAGCATGGCCTCGGTGTCGCGCTTGTCCCTTGATGTGGCAGCCGATACGCACGAGGACTTGGTGGACTGGGTGAAGAAGATCCGGGAGGCCGCCCAGACAGCTGACGCGCGAGTGAGTCTGGAGAGCCCTTGGCAGGAGAGACATCTCCTTGCCAAGTCCTGGATTTTCCAGGAGCCGAGGAGCAGGTGGAGGCTGGTGGGAGGGGTGGCGAGATGGTGGCCTGCAACAACTGGCAGAGCAGTTGCAAAGATGATAAAGCCAGAGTAATCTTTGACAATATAGCAAGGAGTGGTGGCTACGCATTGTGGCTTGAGGGGTTCAGGCTGGACATCTGGGAAGACTGGCCCATCGGGAGGGTGTTGCAGCCTCGGGAGGTGGGGGATCTCCATCCGTGGAGGGTGGCAAGGCTCAGCTACAAGGCCACAGCTGCCCTGCGCTGATACCAGTGCCAGTCCTGCTCCAGGCAGGAGGTAGGACCCACCAAGGGCCCTTCCCACGGGCGCTTTTGTGGTGTCCCCCCATGCAGACCCAGCAGACCTGCCAGTGGTTCCCACAGCGTGGGCAGGAGGGGCCACACCAGGCCAGCGCTGCCATTGACCGCAGTTGGTGAGCTGGGTTATCCAATGCCGCTGCTCCCACCTGGCCCTGACACCTCTCTCTCCCTCTCTTGGCAGCTCTCCGAAGGGAAGATGATGGAGAGGAGGAAGAAGATTGCCCTGGAGCTTTCGGAGCTGGTGGTCTATTGCCGACCTGTGCCCTTCGATGAAGAGAGTGAGTATCTGCCGGTGTGGTGGCCACCGCAGGCAGTCACGGTGACGTTACAGACCCCGCGGTGTGCCCTGACGTGCTGCTTTGGCTAGATCTCAGCAGAGGGCAGGTGTCCAAAGCGAGTTGGAACCAGTTTATATTGGAGCTCTGGAAATGTCCTTCTCCAGAGGGTGGGAGTTCCCTTCCCCATCCCTCTTCGCTGGGATCTGTCGCCGTCCAGAGCAGCTGCTGAGGGAGTGAGGCTGGGGAGCATCATGCCCGATCACCGGAGCAGTTTCGATGCTTTCAGCCATCGGTGTTGGGTACCTGGCAAACGCCCGCCGGGGCAGAGCAGGGTCTGCACAACCTGGTGGTGGCTGAGCCAAGGGAGGAGAGGACGGTGTTAGGCAGGGGCCCGGGGTGGTTGAAGTGCCTGGAAAGGGAATGTGCTCCTGGCTTACACCGTGCTGTCTCCTCCCAGAGATCGGCACGGAGAGGGCCTGTTACCGAGATATGTCCTCCTTCCCTGAGACCAAGGCGGAAAAGTACGTCAACAAGATCAAAGGCAAGAAGTTCCTGCAGTACAACCGCCTGCAGCTCTCCCGCATCTACCCCAAGGGCCAGCGCCTCGACTCCTCCAACTACGACCCCCTGCCCATGTGGATCTGCGGCAGCCAGCTGGTCGCGCTCAACTTCCAGACCCCAGGTGAGGGCAGCAGGCAGGGAAGGTGGGCAGGCTCCCGGGGTACCCTGTGCCTCCTCCCAGCCACCTGCTAACCCGGTCCTGGCAAACGGGGGCTCTAGGAGGGGGTCCACAGTCTCCGTGCCGGGCGCGGGGAGCAGGACCCGGTGTTCATGCTCAGGCACGTGGTTGCTGCGGGGGGATGCGCTCCGGAGGGCTGGCTTGGCCCGGCCTGAGCCAGGAGGTTGTGGTGCCGTGAGAACAAGACGAAATGGAGAGGAAGCAGGGAGTTCCTCCGAGGTCCCTGGCAGCAGGCAGAGTGGGCAGGGGACGTACCAAAGGGGACGGTGCAGCCCCAGCCCTGGGACACCGGCTGGTTGCAGGGTCTGAATCAAGCTCGCTGCTCTGCTCCCCTTTCCCCAGCTTCCACTCCTGCTCCGGCCGTGCAGTCCAGCCTTCCCCTTTCCCTGGCCCTTGCCAAACCCTGCTGTGAGCCTGTTCAGCTCACCGACCCACCAGAAAAGCACCTGCCTCTTTTTTCCTGCTGACTTTTTCATTCCTTTTGTGAATTGAAGCATCTCACAGGGCAGTTTGGCAAACGCTGGAGCCAGCACAAGGAAAGCTGAAAGGAGAGGGAGGAAAAGAAGGGGGTGACCCGTGGAGCACCGGGTCGTTGGGCAGATCATGCACGAGAAAGTCGCCCCATGGCCCCAGCACGTGCAGAGGCTGCAGTGGGGCTGTGGCGCACGAGGCATTGCCAAGGGATGGGCCGGGTCCCCTTGCAAAGTGCTTCACACGAGGCACCAATAACCCAAGTGATCTGGCTTGTGGAAAGGGCGCAGGGTCTCCTCACTCATCTCCTGCCTGTGCCCTCCAGACAAGCCCATGCAGATGAACCAGGCCTTGTTCATGTCCAGCGGCCAGTGTGGGTACGTCTTGCAGCCAGCCAACATGCGGGATGACATCTTCGACCCCTTCGACAAGAGCACGCTACGGGGGCTTGAGCCGCTCTCCATCTCCATTGAGGTCAGTACTTCATCCCAGCGTGGGATCAGATCCGGGCGGTTATACCGAGCTTGGGGTGATATAATGGTTTTTCTGGGTTCCTGGCCTCTGTCTGCAGCTGCTCCTCACCAAACCTCTCAGCCCCTGCTTAAGAGCTGTCCCCCAGTGCAGGCTCGGAGAGCTGTCACTGAAGGGGGAGACCCCTGGGTGCCTGGAGAGGAGTAGCAGGAGCATCCCTGGATGCTCCCCCTGGCCCCCTCCCGCCCAGGGCCCAGTGCCGGCAGGTGGCATCCACGAGCCGCGGAGGTGGCATCCCTGTCCCTGGAGCTTGGCTGGGACTGCCCAAGCACGGGATGGCCCCCAACGGGGTACCCAAGAGCTGTGCCTTGTCCCCTCCTTGTCACTGGGTTGCTCCAGGCTCAACATTACCAACCTTGCTGTGTCCCCTTCCCCCTCGGGAAGATGCTCGACGTCGGAGCAGACTATTCAGCCCGTTTCTGTGTTGCGCTGCTGGTGATGATGAGAGGACGGGGGATTGCTGGTGGGGGGTACTGGAGGATGGACTGCGGATGCTCGTTGAATCTTTTTCTTCCCGGATGGCGGGACTGGGGCTGGGCCGTTCCCATGTCAGCTCACGGAGCTGCACGGCAGAAGCTCTGCAGGGGTATGGGACAGCTCACCAGACAAAGCTCCCGAGGGGTGGGAAGGCCACGGCTGTGCCAAACCAGATGGCTCTCATGTTTGGACCAGTGGCTGTCCCACTAGCCTGTACAGGCATCCTTAGTGGTCTTGGAGCCGGGCTGACCATTTATCCGTGGGTCGGCAGTGTCCTCTGCAAGTCCCTTCATCTCAAGCGGAGCTCGGGGAGGCAGTGGAGATCCTGCCTTTAGGTGCTCACGGGTTTCTAACAACCTGCACAAACTGCAGCTCTGCTGAGGCCACCTCTGTTTCGGAGTGATCCCACCTCAGAGAGCCACTGCCCTGCTCAGGGAGGACACCCCATTATGTCCCATCTGCACCAGCGACCCCGTATCCACTGTCTCCATAAAAATCCCTGTCTATTTTCCAAACTCTTCCTGCATCCTGGGATGCAGCTGCAACCAGCAGGTGTCAAGAATCACTGTGCCGTAGCCTGTCACCGTCTCCTTTAAGAGACAGGCTCAGCCTCTTGTCCTCTGGCGAAACTGCCCGATGTCCCCACCAAAGGCAGCTTTCACGGATGGCGAAGCCATCTCGAGCCCAGCATGATTCAAAGCACATGATCCAGCGCTGGCAGCGCATCCTTCCCCTGCAACAGCAGCGTGCCGACAGCACGCTGGAGCGACATATGGCCACTGGCGAGAGGGAGCTGGGATTTCTTTCTCCTGCAAGGAAGCAGGTTGTCGTTTGAGTTGAGCACAGACTGTGCTACGAACAGGAGGCAGAGCAGCAGCGGAGAGCGGCTCCTTTTCGTCCTCAAGCCAAGGCAGGAGGGCCGAGAAGTTTCAGCAAAGAAGGGGGTGTCCAGCGTAGCTCTCCAGGCAGGGGAAGGCGGCTCGGCTTGGCAGCCCGGCTCCAGCTTGGCAGGCCGGAGGAGGGATGCTGTGGTCCCAGGCCTGGCTGTGCAGGCGGCAGACAGGAACCTGGGGCAGTTTAGCTGCATTTTTTTTTTTATGGCTTACGAGTGATCGGTGACACCATAGCAGCTTCCAGGGGTGGGAGCTGTTTTTCTCCGAGAGGCAGGCTGGGCTGGGCTGGGCTGGCTGTCAGCATCTCTTCTCTCTCCAATTAGCAGAGCCAGGGTGATTTATTTGGAAAGAAAATGTCTTGGTATGCAAACACATTTTTTTCCTCTGCTCCCCTCTCTTACCGAGTCTCTCCTGCTCTCTGCCCAGGTCCTGGGGGCCCGGCACCTTCCCAAAAATGGACGGGGAATTGTTTGTCCTTTCGTGGAGGTGGAGGTGTCCGGCGCCGAGTACGACAACGCCAAGCAGAAAACCGAGATCGTGGGTGAGTGGGTTAGTGAAGGGAAGGGAGAGGGAGGCACCACCACTCCTGACCGTGGTGCGAGCCGTGGGCATCGCAGCGAAGCCTGGCCCCGGGGTGGGGGCTGCCCCGCGCTGCCCCTGAGCATCAGCCGTGGTGGGCGGCGGGGGGCACGGGGCTCGGCGGGGGCTGCCGATTGACGGCGGTGTTTTCTGACTAGCGGACAACGGCCTGAACCCTCTCTGGACCCCGAAGCAGTTCCACTTTCAGGTCAGCAACCCCGACTTTGCCTTCCTCCGGTTCGTGGTGTATGAGGAGGACATGTTCAGCGACGAGAACTTCCTGGCTCAGGCCACCTTCCTGGTGAAAGGCTTGAAGACGGGTAAAGCACTCGGGGAAGCAGGGGGTGTCGTGGTGGTCCTCACTAGTTTGCTAATCGCATCATTAGCTGGGGAGACGCCAAGTTTCATGGGAAGACACTGTCAGTCCCTGGGCTGGCTCAGTCCTTCCTGTGCCAGGTCAAGTTCCCAACCAGGTAGAGGAAGGACGAAGCCATTTGCTAACATCCCTTGGGGCCGACTGCCACTTGCGGGGTGCTGGGGAGGTTGGAGAAGACCCCCTTGAGTTCTGTGCCGGGAGACTGACACGTCACTGCCTGTGCTGCGAGTGACGCCGGGGCCATCTCTGCCGTAGGTTTCCGAGCTGTACCCCTGAAGAACAACTACAGCGAGAACCTGGAGCTGGCTTCCCTGCTGGTCAAGATAGACATTTTCCCTAGCAAGGTGAGGCTGGGTACCGCACGAGAAGGTGACGGCGCTGCAGGGCTGAGGAGCAAAGGCAGCAACGCTGCCTGGTGCTGCCCGCTCTCCTGCTCTGCTCGGCTCCGCACCGCCGGCGGGTCCGCGCCTGGCCTGTGCGTGCGTGGGACGGCTGAGCGTTGAGCGCTGCTCTGCAGCGATGCACGGAGGGCTGGCGGGATGGGAAGCATCGGTCATACCGGGCTCGCGTCCTGCAGCGAGCCAGGGCGTTTCAGGCAGGGTCCTGCCTGGGCTGCATTTGACTTGCCTGGATATCCCTTCACCAAAAGCAGAAGGAGGCAGATTTGCTCCGTCCCAGTTCCCGTCTGCGCTCCGGGGAAGTTACAGCTCAATATCACGGAGCCTGGCTGGCCCGGGGCCGTCTGTGTTGGCATAAGCAGAGTGCAGGGCTCTTTCAGAGACAGATGTTTCTTTTATTTCTTCATTTAAAATTATGTTGGTGGGAGCCAGCGATGGTTGTTAAAGGCAGAGCAGCTGCACGTTGCAAACCCTGAGACCCCGTGAGCCTTGCACACCCTGCGTGGCAGCTCGCGGGGCCCTGCAGCAGGACTGCCTTTGCTATGAGACATCATACACTTTGAAATCCCAAGCCCTTTACTATATTTTTTTTTTCTAATCCAAGCAGGAGAATGGCGAAATAAACCTCTTCAGTGCTTCAGCCCTACGGGAACGAGCCGGGGATGCTTCCAGTCAGCTGCTGGCGAGCAGAGGCAGAGAGGGCTCCTTCGAGTCACGGTACCAGCAGCCCTTTGAGGATTTCCGTGTGTCGCAGGAGCAGCTAGCTGACCACTTCGAGAGCCGGGAGCGAAGGTATGAGCTCTTCCCAGCATGAGACCCCCCCCCAGCATTTAGTCTCCTGGGTGCAGGCTGATAAACGCAGCCTCCCAATGACCCAGAGCGGAGCCGCAGCCTTGTTTGCTGCGTGGAAAGCCTAAATTTCAGCATGAAAGTTGTGCCAGTCCTTGGGGGAGTCGCTGCTTTGGGGTCCGTGGGAGGAGGGTGGGACAAGGAGCTGCCACCCCGCAGGCAGTGGCACCTTCCCCCAGCGTGGGGGGACATGCTGAGCCCCCGCTTTCCTCCCACGGGGCGGCTTTTGACCCCGCAGCATTGCCCTTGACCTTCCCTTGGTGGGCCTGAGCCGTGTCCCCTCTCTCTGTGCTCCCGTGCAGGGTACTGCGGAGGACCCGGGTCAACGGGGACAACCGGCTGTAGCCCGTCTGGGCGGGCGAAAGCACCTCCAGTGCTTGTGAATCTCACGGCACGCTGTGAACTGGTTTCTATGGAAACGGCACTGCTATGGCCTACTTTCAGGCAGCTTTTCCAGTTTCTCTGCTGAAGTGTGTTCGAGTAGAGAACTAAAAAAAAATTGGATAAAAAAAAAAACCCTAACCAGCCCCCAACACCCACCAACCTTCACCACCAAGCCCTTAATGAAGCGCATCGGCGCGTACAGCCTGCCAGCCGCCGAGGTGAGAGACGAAACTGTCTATAATCGCAAGGAAAGAGACCTAAAAAAACCCCAACCAGCCCTCTGCCGTCGCTGCTCTGCCTATATTCCCGGAGATCCCGCTCCCGCGCAGCTGCCGGAGGCCGTTCGCAGCCATCCTCTGCAGTTCCCGTTCCCAGCACGCCAGGCAAGGGGGGACTTAAGCGACCAAGGCAGCACCTATCTCTGTCCTGGCGGCATCGCATCTACCTACCCATATAGCCACTGCCTATGGGTCCAGTAGTGAAAGTCTACGTTTACAAGGCCGCTCTAGCTTTAAACGACAATAAAAGTGTCAGTATTACACGCGTGGTGGCTCGGGTGTCTGGCGCTTTGCCCCCCTGCAAACCCGGCTGGTGCTGCGGGGGGGAGCTGGGGTGCAGCCCTGCCCGGGGGGCTGCGCTGCTCCCTCCTTCCACCTGGGAGTTTGCAGCTATGGGGGGGAAAATAACCAGGAGCAGCCCCAGGTTTGACGTTGTTCACTCAGAAGGGTAAAACACAAGGGTATGTGCTCCAGCTGACCATGCTTTTCTGAACCGGACTGGGGACGAGCAGTTACTCCAGGCTGCGGAAGGGCTCCGAGGACGGGGGTGTCTGGGCTCCAGCACACTGCTGGGTCACTCGGGGCCTTACCCTGCGGGTAAGTTGTCATGCTTTTAAAACAAAAAGGGGAGGGTTGTGACTGAGCGTTCCCCGCTCCCAGCCACGCAGCTGGGGTGCAGGGCACAGCCACCCCCCCCCCGCACGGGGCAGCTCTCGCTGTTGTGCACCGGTGGCACCAGGCACAAGGGCATCCCCGTGGGCTTCCCCAAACCCGAGAGCAATCAGCAGTCGACTCGCGTTCATCTTTTACGCTCTTTATTTAGGAACAACCAAAAATGTCTGGTTTCATTTCAACAAACTGTACAAGCAAGGTCTTCCCCTCGCCCACCCTCACATCCACATATACAAAAGGAAGGGAAACTTGCCGTTCACTTCTCAGAAGTGGCATTGTTGCTACAGGGAGTTCTTGCCCTCAGAATAAGAGCAGGTAAAGTCCATAGCAGGTACAAGCTACCCTAGCCCTAGTAATAGCCACAGCCCACAATCACAGGCAGCTTCACTTTTTTTTTCTCTTTAAAACCTTTACCAAAAGTAAAAACTATTTCCTGTCTCACACGATTGCCAAGGTGACCATCTAAAACTGTGGTCTTAAAAAAAACACAATAATAACCCCACTGGAACCCCCCACACCTCCCCGGTACAAAGACGGTTTACACAGCAGAGCCCTCGCTCTGCTCCCTAGCTGCACGGCCACCCTTATGAAAGGTCCCATTGCAGCTACAATTACATTTTCCTTTGGATAAATCCAAGCAAAAGTTCCAGGTCATTCAGCACCAGCGTGATTTCTAAATAATAATAATTAAAAAAAAAAAAAAAAAAAAAAAGAGACCCCATTAGGCTGACTTTGTGGTCTGCTGAGAAACAAAGTGATCAACACGCTGTTCCCAAAGTCTCTCTTTTAGTGCAATGTTAGTATGTGCAAGGGGAATCACAGCCACGTACCCATAACACCACCACGAGCCAGATGGGGCAGAGAGAAAGTGCAATTTTTAGCAAGAAGTTTTCTATGCCACGGATTCCTAGCCCAACCTTCACTAGCACCAGTAAGCAAGAGTCCTCCTGATACCACCCTCCATCAGTACAGGGAAAAAGGGGCTTTAATTGTGCCATCAAAACATGGCCAACGTCAGCCAACAGAGCACTCGTTACTGGAACAGGCAATAACAAGAAAACAAAACAAAAAAAGAAATCACTGCTTAGGTAACAGAGCTCCCTTGCTCTGCTTTTAAGTTTTGCGATGCCAATGCAGCACCCTGGCAGGGACCACTGCCAGTAAAACATACAGCAGGAACTAAACTTGCCAAAAAAAGGTGCAGCTTGCGAGCGTCTCGTCCCCTCCTCCATTTGTAGTGTTGCCTGGTCTTACCCTGCTGGGTTTGTGATCAACTGAGAAATTGCGCGAGGTTACTGCAGCGAGCTGAATCACATCAGGCCCCCGATTGCTTTGAAAAGAGCGAAGCCAAAATTATCTGGGCAACAGGAGAGAAATGTTTACAAGCATTTTAAAGACTATCAACTTGACAGGAGGGTGCAGCGTCATGTTAACTTTCTAATTTGTGCCTAAGTGCTGAAAATCATCTTTCTCTTCTGATTCCCAGTGAATCAGCTTCCAAACATCACCTTCCGATCAGGTTGCCTCTGTAATGTCTCTAAGAGAGGGGCTGCAGAGAAGACAGAATACAGCACTTCTACGCCTGTGACCAAAAATTGTTGCTTTTCATTTAAAAAAAAAAAAAAATATATATATATATATATTAAAAAAATACCCAAAACCCTAACTGGAAAACCAGCCTTCTACATCCTCCTTTTCCTCCTGAACAGACAGGGGTAAGATTAACCAATTTGCAGCTCCAGCTTCGGTGCGAGCGCCGCCCGGGCAGGTTAAGGTTCTGCATTAAGCTGTGGGCTGACTACGGGGTTTCTCATCACAGCTGCCAGCAGCTACTGCTTTTGCCGGTGGCTTCTCGTGGTGACCAACGCAAGGCCCTGGCAGGGAGGGGACACGCAGCCACGCTAAACCTGCAGCTGGAGCTCTGCGGGCGTACGCCGACGGCTGCGTGCCACGCATCGCGCCCATCCCTCCTGCCACGGCCGCGGGCCTGATGTGCGGCAGCGCTCAGCTCTCAGGCAAGTGGAAATAGGAGCCTGTAAATCATGATTTGTTTAGTGTTCTGCTAAAAAAAAAAAAAAAAAAGGAGAAGAAAAAAGAATGATTTCCAGGATGCTAATTAAGGAGCTGAAAAATAAGCTACTCAAATGAAACACAGAGCCATGTCTAGAACTCTCACGGCAGGGCCTGCTGACATGAATGAAGTGGCTCTGCTCCTTGCACCAGCAGCCCTTCACGCGAGCGAGCCAGGTACAGCACAAATCAGGGTTTCGGGTTATTAAGCAATTGGATTGTGCCCTTAATCTAAGCAGCCTCAGAGACATAAGTAACAAGATTCACATGGATTAAAACTGATGGTTACTACCGTGCCTGTCAAGCCGAAGCTCACACACAGCGGATGGAGACGAAGAATTTAATTTCCCTTCCTTACTGATGCTGGCTACATGACCTCCATCTTACACCCCTCCTTTCAAGTCAAGGTAGTCATCTTTGATTAGATGATGATAAACGGTCACACACTGTGTAGAATTGTGGTGACGCTTCCTCTTAACACCAGAAGAGCTGCTGTTGGAACTGTCAAGCCACCTCTCAATGACTCCTTTCAGTTTCAGATGCAAACACATTTCTAATGTCCCGCACCAAAACCTGAGTCTCTCTGGAGATGACACCTGCTTCTCCTCAGCTTCAAAACCAACGTGATAAGGAAACAGAGGACCACAGAGCTAAACCCTCAGAAATCTTCAGCTTATACTTTGATGGAGATTTCAAGTCAACTAAAATAAATGCAGATAACAAGGAATGTGGGAGTTAGAAAGGGAACTCGATTACTTTTCGATTTTTTTGTCTCTAAATCTTCCCCTCCCCACGCAATGGGGCTTGCCAGCCCGGTTGCCCAGCCGCCGCGTCCGAGGGGAGTCTGCATGGAACCACTTTTTAAAATTCCTCCAACCCAAAAGAAAGAAAACTCCTGCTGTGCTTGTATG
Source organism: Phoenicopterus ruber ruber (assembly GCA_009819775.1). Classification (NCBI taxonomy): domain Eukaryota; kingdom Metazoa; phylum Chordata; class Aves; order Phoenicopteriformes; family Phoenicopteridae; genus Phoenicopterus; species Phoenicopterus ruber. The sequence goes on from CM020230.1 coordinate 7,043,312, forward strand.
AATGCATGGAGACAAAGCTCAAAAACCTCAGCAGCTTCCAACCCTCAAGGCTGGTTTTTCTGTGTACACCGGGAAATTCTCCCTCTAGCTCACAAGACTTTTCATTTTTCTGGAAAACTGGCCGAATACAATCCAAGTGCAAAAAATTTTAGCTAGTGCATGGAAAAATGGTTTAAAGGGACCAGTTCATACCATAGTCCTTAAGCATTTCTGTAGATGGAGCGAGGATCACTCTTCCAATTAGCCGTAGGCCTTTAAGTGTACACCAAAAATCCCACAGAAAATCACCTTGAATGGGCAAACTACACTTCCAACGTATTTATATAGCAAGTAGTTAGTAAAAGTGTACATTTTTAATGTACATCTTAATGCAATAAAGAATCAATGGCGTATCTGAACTGTATATATGTGTACTTAAATAAACCTGCATGTACATAGACACTAGAGAGTAAATGACCTACCTGTATTTGTTCTCTGAAGGTGACACCGTACATACACTCATACTCTCGGGCCGCACGACTCCCAGATCTGTTACCTCCAGCTCTAGGACCACCCAGCTGCCCCCGTCACCCAGGACATTTCGGGGTGCGCAGGATTGAACCCCTGGGGCTCGGGCTGTCTCGGCAGCGCGGCCGCCCCTGCTCTCCCGGAGGAGAGCCGACACAAAGCCGAGGTGGGACGGCTGCCGGTTATGCCTCCGAGCACAGCACGACCGGCAACAGTGCTTCTAAAGAGAAAGAAATTTAGGGAGCCTGGTGCCGCAGCAGGGTGCTCCGGGCCAACACCACCCCTGCTCGCAGTGTTTTGGGGAGGGTTCACCTGACTGCTAAGGGATGGACGGTTGCAGTGCGGGTGTCTGCCTCTGAGCGCGTCGCCCTGGCTCTCTTTAGGGTGCAGGTCATCTCCTCCCGAAGCAGATGCTCACGCTGGGCCGCAGGGGTTACACCGTGTGCCGGGGGAGCCACGCGAGCTGAGGCGCAGGCACCTACCGCGTAGGCACGCACCGCCAGGCGAGAGGAAGCCCTCTCTCTTGCAAAGCACTGAGCAGATAAAATCCCTCCTAGTACTTGAGCAAGGCGGCCTCTTAAAGAAGGGATGAAGAAAGAACTGGAAAAGCAAGGGCAATTAAAGGTAGAAATCAGACACCATCTTTGGAAAAGGTTCTGAAAGAGCTTTTTTGTTTTTAAACCAGATTTTTTTGTAAATCTCTGGATCCGATCCTTTGGGGCTTGCTACCCACCCTTCTAATAAATATCATTTACCACCAACAATAAAGTCTCCCACATTAAAAAGCTCTCACTAAACAAAAACCTTCTACTGAAAAAGCTTGGCTGAGTTAGCTTGGCAAAAATAAGGAGCTATGACTACTCTCCATAAATACATCAGCGGATAAACACCAAAAACTATTTAAGTTAAAGGACAATGTTGGCTCCAAAACAAACCAGGAATGAACCGGCCACGAATTAATTCGAACTAGAAATTTAAATAAAGTTTCTAACCACTCAAAGGCAGGGAAGTTCTGGAATAGCCTTCCAAGAGCAAAAGTGAAGGCAAGACATGGAACCAATTCTGAGCTGGGATTTGATTAGTTTGTGACAGAATGGTCTGACACAGCAGTTGGCTGGACTATTCAGCTCAAGAGTTTCCCTTCTAGACCTTGTTTTCTATTAGAAAAGAGTATTAAAAAAATCTTCAAGTAGTTGCATTACACAGCAACTACCCAAGACAACATGGGCACGTTAAAAATGTACAGGTACCGGGAAGCAGGAAGGTTAACTGGGAAATTTATTTTGCTGTTTCGCCAAAACTATTGCAGATGGACTGAGGAAGAAAAAAAAAAAAAGGCAAAAAAAAAAAAAGACTGGAGCAAACACTTGAAGCTACCAGCGCTGCTGCAGGAAGATCTGTCATGTAGGGCTGCAAGAGGGAAACTTCCTGATTGCAGAAGAGCTGCTGCCTCGCGGATCCCTTGGAGACAGCAATGACTTGAACCACTCACAGCAACGCTGCGTATTCTCTGTGTTTGTTCTCTGAAGAACAGCTTGTTCTCTCTGAACAATGAAAAGGATTCCAGGTCAGGATGGAAAAATTATTATGTGCTAGTTCTCAGTGATTAAAGGGAGACTTGGAGATTTAACAGCGCGCTACAGTCAGTCTCCAGGAGTGCAGGGGAAAATATTCTAGCCGACAAGGGACAAATGATACCAAACTCCATCTCCTGGGTTTGTCTGGGTCCAGGACCAGCTACTTATTGGAGAGTACGCGATGCTAAATCTAACCTCATCCATCGGGATGAAAATCTCACTCAACTCCCACTGGACTTTAATGCAAGACCGGCAGCTTTCTTCTCAGATACCTTTCCTTTCCTAACACCCACAGAGGCACTTGTGTGCCTGCAAAGCCCTTCATTGCCAGGGCTTAAGGGCCAGAAAGGGCGGAGAGGATAAATGCAGCCATGCCAACCTTTAGAGAACAAACACCTTAATGGACAGATGAAAAAAAATTTAAAAAAAAAAAAAAAAAAAGTACTGTGCCATGATAGTCCATATCTAAGCAATGACCTTGTTTACACAATGTCTGAGATTCGTTATGCTTGTATAGGCAGCTGTAGGCATCGGTATATGAATATGAAATCTGAAAGTCTGTCCACTGGAAAGCAAACAAGAGCATCCTATTTCCTGGGTGCGGGGTGAGCCCCCGCCTCCGCCAGCTCTCAGCCATCTCCTCGGCCGGGCCACCGAGAGCTCTGCACTAAGTGCCCAGTTTTTGCACGCGCGCTCTCTCGTGTGCTGTGCTCAAAGGTCTCATTTACGGCAGTGCTTTATCACCACGTCCTGCTCCTGAGGTTTGGATCAGGCTGGCCCATGGTTTCTTAAAGACCAAAAATTTCTTCTCAAGGGTAAGAGCGGATCCTCCGGGGCTGGTGGTTTGAGTTCAGTCTGTTTCTGAAAAAGAACAGAAGTGTTAGAGACGTCCGGCTCGCCGCGGGGGCCTGCAACCCAAGTGGGGTGCTGGGTGGGCAGGAAGGGGTGCAGAACTGCCTCAGGATGGGCAAAATTGGGAGCCTTGATGGAGTCAGCTGCAGAGAAAGGCCAGCCCCATTCAGAGGGGCCAGGAAACCCAAAATCCTCACGGGAGCGGAGCTGGGCTTTGGCCAGCAGCAGGGCTAAGGAGGGACGCAGCCCGTGGCAGTCCGAAGCTGTGCACCCTCACTGAGCACCTCCTGCCTCTGCCACGAGGGGTGACGGGACCGCCTCGCTCCGGGCGGCATAAAGCCACGCTCGGAGGGTGCTAGCAGGGGCATGGCCATCTCCCTGGCACGGGCACAACAGCTGGCCCACCACCCTTCCCCAAACCGCTCCCGCCACAACGCCTCCCCAGCCCGCTCCTGTGGCCGCAGCCGCTCCCAAGCAAAGCGCACGGTGCAACACAGATCCAGACCTCTCAGCTCCAAGAAGGGCAGGGCCCTGCTCAAACCCACGCTCCGTCTCCTCTGCATTAGAGAGAGGAGGGAAGCAATGAATTTTAGTGGTGTGTTGGGGTTTTTTTAAGGCCTGCAAGCCATGGCAGAGGTGTGTGGGATGCTCCACAGCAAGGCAGCAGGGCTGGAGAAGATCCCAGCTGCCCGGCATGCCGGCGAGGGGCTGCGTGCGTGGAGCAGGCGAGGGGCTGTGCAGCCCGCGGCGGGACAGGGCGAGCGCTCGGCCATCCCCATCTGGTGGGAACCCCGCCAGGGAGGAAACGGCCCCCAGCTGCACTTCTGAAGAGTCCACAGAGGGCTTGGAAACCACCTCTCCTCTCCTCCACACACGCGTGTGCACACGCACACACATGTGCACCTTTCAAAAGCGAGTCCTGGAGGAGGGGTAGAGCCAGCAGCTGTAAACACCAGCCCTCCACGTCCTCTCCCTCCTTGCAGCCTCCATCTTCAACGCCCGAGCCTTGCCCTGCGCCAAACAAGGATGCTCACATCTGGAGAGCTGGCGGCGGGAGAGGGAAGGGAGGAGGCTCTTGCCTGCACAGGCAGGCATGGGTTATGTCTGCTGCCCGAGGCATGGAAGGAGCCGGTGGCATGGGACACAGCAGCCAGGCCCCTTCCTTCCCAAATACCCATCCCCTTCATAAAAAAACCCAAGGGCCCCCTTCCCCCAGGGCAGGTAAAGGGACCAGATGCTCCCGCTGGTTTTACTTAGGCTTAAATAAAGCCAGGATTTGGCTTCAGAGTGGAGCCAGCATCCAGTGACCAAGGCAGGCAGGGACAGGCAGGCAGCTGCACTTGCCGGACCCTCCTCATCCTCCTTCCCTGACCTCCCCTCTTGCCCAGAGGGAATTCCTCACTGCTTCCTCAGTTAAATCCCAAACAGCAAGACCGGACACTAAACCCTTCCCTAAAGCCTCGGTTTCCCAAATGGGAAACGCTCAGTGCCCCGTGCTCGCCCACGCCCTCCCGCAGAGCCAGCCCTGCCCGAGGCGGGGGCCTTACCGAGCCGCGCGGGGGGCGGCGGGCCGGGGGCGTCGGGGGTCCCGGCGCTGCCTTCCCGGCCGCCCGGCTCCCACGCCTCGCTGCTCTCCGACACCTCCGAGCCGGCCTCGCACGGTCCTTTCCGGCTTCCCGCCGCCTCGCCGGCGCAGGCCTCCTCGGGGCCGGCGCCCCTGCTCTCCTCCTCCGCCTTCACCGCAAACCACACCTTGAGCTGCTGGGCGCTGAGGTGGGAGCGCTCGCAGAGGCTGGGCAGGTCCTCCTCCCGCAGCCCCTTGTGCTTCTCATAGTAGTCCTCCAGCACCTCCCGGCCGGCAGGGCTGACCTCCACCAGCCCCGGGGGGAAAACCCCCCGCCTGTAGTTCTCATACCACTTCAGCTGCCCGTTCTTGTAGCCGTACCGGCTGTCCCCGAACCAGCGAATGACCTCGGCCCGCGGCAGGCCCGTCTGGGAAACGATGGCGTCGTACTCCTGGTTCGTGGGCCGCTGGGTCTGCACGAACATCTGCTTCAGCAGATGCCGCTGCTGGGCCGTTTTTTTAAAGTTCAGTTTGGTTTTCGGAGGGGTGGGCGGCCGGCTGGAGCTGCCGTCCCCTTTCTCGTTTGCGCCGGCCCCCGGTAACTCAGTTTTGCCATTGGACTCGGTCACTCGGAGGTTTTTCAGGTTGATTTTGATGGGACTCACTTTCCGCTCCACCGAGTTCGGGTTGTTGCCGGAGGCGTCGACGGAGCCGTTTTCGCTCGCGGCCCTCAGCTCATCCGAGGAGTCCTCCCCTTCCCCGCCGCCATTCTCTGCCTCCTCCTCCTCCTGCCGAGACGCCTCCTCCACTTTCTTATTTTCCTCCGCCACCTTCTTCTTCCTCCTCTCCGAGAACCAGCTATCGATCTCCCTCCGCGTCATCTTCGTCTCCCCCCTCAGGCGGTTCACCTCGTCCTCCGCAGGAAGGGGATTTTGGGCGAAACTGCTCTCCAGGGCCTTCAGCTGCTCTGGCGCCCGCTCTTTGTACTTGGTCGGCGTGAAGTCGGGCGCCTGGTGCCAGGACTGCCGCCGCGGTGGGTGGTGAGGGGCCGGCGCGGCCGCCGCCGCCGCGGGGCTCAGCTCGGCTCCTCTGGGCGAGACGTCGAAGGCCATTTCGGGCAGGGAATCGAGAGCGCTGTCTCCAGGGAAGACGGCCCGGCCGCCTCTCACGTTCCTGTAGTGGTACCTCCTATCGCTGAACCATTTTCGAATCTCCTTGGTGGAAAGGCCTGTGATTTTTGTCAGCCGCTCCACTTCAGCCTGGCCGGGGAACTGATTTCTGCAGAAGCTGCCTTTCAAGGCCGAGAGCTGCTCGTGGGACTTCTTGTTTTTGTACACGTTGGGATCCAGGAAGGTCTGCGAGGAGATGGCCGGGCAGGCGGTGAGCAGCGACTGGCCGCTGTTGACCACCTTCACCCCCGACGTGTTGCTGGAGCTCACCGTGCTGTGCTGCGCCGCCGGCTGGGGCTTGGGGACCGAAGTCACCGCCAAGGTGAAGGATGAGCTGGTGCCCTTCAACCCATTTGCCATGATGGGCTGCGTGACCAGCAGCCCCCCCGTCCCCTCCGGCTGCCCCACCACGTGGCCCGGTAAAGTCGCCTGAATAAGATGGGGGACGCTCCCGGGATTTGCAACCAGCGGCGTGTTCAAAACTGTAATGGTGGGTTGCGGCACGGACTGAATAACGGTGTTGAACATCTTCTTCCTGGCATCTTCGATCTCCTCCGGTGACCAGCTGATGCCCTGCTTCAGCCTCTGGGCAGTGAACCAGATCTTCAGCTGCTCTTCTGGGTACTTTGTCACCACGGTCAAGTAGCAGAGCTCGGCTTTTGTGGGGTAGGGGAACTTGTGGAAAGAGTTTTTCAGGAAGCTGTTGGAGTCCATGGCAGCGTTGTACGTTGGAATGCTGCTCAGGGGGATCATCACCTTGGGAAGGGATTTGGACGTAGGTAGCTGCTGATGCAACGGGGGTTGCTGCTGCAGTGACACAAGCTGTGCAACACCCGCCTGCAGAACAGGCACGTTTCCTATGATGGAGCCATTCACTATATGAGATGATTTTGTCGAACTTGCAGTGGGCTGGCTGACTGGCACGGACCCGTTCGGGAACGAATGCTCTCCGTCTTTCACCTCTGACTCACTGCCCAACTGACTTGACACATTCTCTTTCAGTGTATGGATTTTTTTGGCCTCAGGTTTACCTTTCATTATCTTCATGATGGGGGTTTTGGTAATGATAATTTCAGACTGGCCATCCACCCCTTCTTCAGGGACCTCTCCTGGAAGGTCGTGGCTGCTGGTGGCCTCACAGAGACTTTGCTCCACGGTTGTATGATTGTCCTGCTTAGCCACCCTCCAGACGAAGCTCGTTTCGCCAGCGTGCGACTCTGCATTGTGGTGCAAGAGCCCCTCGTGGCTGTTTGCCAGAAAGTTGCACGCAACACACGCAAACGCAGGGTCTTTGCTAAAGTCTAAGTGCTCAGAGTCCAAGTGCCCAAAGAAGTGATGAACGTCTTGAGATCCAAAGTCACAAGACTTGCAGATATAAGTGTCACTATCAGCAATACCGCGGTGCCCGTTAGACACAGCTCCATTATTACTGTTACTGGCACCAGCATCACTAGCTGCTGGCCCTTCCGCAGGAGCATCTTGTTGCGTTCCTTCACGATCATCTTCTACAGCATCCAGTTCAGTCTCCTGAAGCACCAGTGTTTTTACTGGTATCATGCAGGGAGTTGTGGATTTTCTTTTGCTAGCCATCACTACGATTGATCCAGATGATTATTTTTCTTTCATTTAAATTAAATTAAAATTTAAAAAGCGCTATTGCAAGTGCTCTGTGGTCTAGATTCCAGCAAATTCATGATGTCCCAAGGAGTTGTTGTCAAATGTTGACAAATGTTCATATTTGCCACTGAACCTGAGGACAAGGAGAGGGAGGAGGGGTTAGTTCCCTTGGTGTTAGACAAAGCACAACTGTCCTGGTATTTAACTGTATCACTCAATAAATCATTTTCAGCCTCTTTCGCTGGAAAAATTTAACTTGACCTTGGATTTACCACATTTTCACACATACAATCCACGAATTACCTATTTAAAAAACCAAACACACAAACATGCCTCTTTTACAGCCTGCATCAAATTTTCATCTGAGGAGGAAAAATGCCAAAATTTCCCCTCGCCCTGCCCTGCCAAGACCCATCACCGGTATTTCGGCGGGGAGACGGTGCCTGGGCTCCCTGCGCGCCCGGGCTCCCGGCTCAGCGGCACGCAGGAGGCGATACCGGGCAGGATCACCCTGGGCAAGCCGCCTGCTTTCCATCAGAAAAACCTGACGAAAAATCAACACGTTCCCCACAGAACGTTTCGATTTCTTCAAAATCGGCATTTTCCAACCATCCTGTCGGGAAGTTTCTCGCCAGCTCAAAGCACCGTGCCTGCGCCAAGGGCCTCTGCCCGCAGAGACGCCTGGGGCTCTGCTGCAGGGAGCGAGGAGGCTGCAGCCAGGGCCACGTATCGGAGCCCTCCTCGCTCCGCAAACCCACAAAGCATTTGTGAGATCCCCTCCCCGCCCCATGCGCAGCTCCTTACTGATTTAACAGCATCTGTTGAGTCTTCGGCTGGAGCTGCAAGAGAAGGTAAGGCCCCAAAACTCAAGGGCAGCATCACACGCATGTTCCTGGCTCCCAGCCTTCTCCTCCCACCACCTTTGCGGCTTTCAGCATTCACTCAACTCAGTGGATTTGGGGTGTTTCCTAAGAAAGTGTAATTTCTCTGCAACACAAGCCCATTTTCAAGGCTTGGGGTGACCAGAGATCTGTCACATTTTTAAGGAAAAAAAAAGGAAAGAAAAAAAAAGAAAGGAATAATTTTCTCTCTTTTTTTTTTCCTCCCCACCCGAAGCTAAAGCAGTTCCTGAACTGCTCCAGCCTGCGGAAGGCCAGGGCATTAGCCACAACCTTATTCCTGGTCCGATTGCCATCTGCACAGCGGATGCTCCGTGCCTGAGATCCCGACCCGAGGGCAGCAAAGCTGCCTGCTGTAGCCGGCACCAGGAGTCACTTGCCTGGTGACCGTCCCGCTGACAGGGAAGGCAGCACATCTGAGGGAGCAACATCTCTGCCTTAACCCCTACGTCAACCTTTTTTACAGCAACTCTGCTTTTTTTTTCTTTTAAACACAGGGATAAAATGGTATTTTTCCAGATTGCAAGGTCACTTGGAAGCATATGGACGCACTGATTCATATTACAAAGAGACTGTGCCAGATTTTCCTGGGATTTACAGTAACAGAGCTTTATAAAAACACTCATAAAAACTTGAACTTAAAAAAAAAAAAAAAAAAAGACCAACTTACCATCCTACCAGATGACTCACAGAGGTAACTCCTATCAGTTACAGCAGTTGTGCACCAGTAGCTTTCTCCTATCAGATATTCTGAGCTGATCTCATGCACCGAGAAATGCAGATCGGGCAAATGACTTCGTGGTGCTTATGCAATACCTCCTCTGCTTATTTCTGTCGGTAGCTTTTAGAACAGAGGAATGAAAGGTCCTAATGCAAAAAAATCAGACGGAGGAAGTACAATTTGACCTCCCTAACTTCATTAGAAATTTTTTTGCAAATCGTTCTGGAAAAAATGATGTCAGCTTTCAAACAGGAGAGCCTGGACGGCCGACTCCGGCCTCAGCAACTCTCAGGCACCATTTAAAAGACTGATGGGAAAACGTAACTTCCCGTTAATGTGGGCTGATCTGAGATTACAAAACAGTCCTGTAAATAGTGTTAGTCATCACTGAACTTGGCATCAGAAAAGCCTGTTTGCTATGCTAAAGCTTCGTGAAAAGCTAGAAATTATAACTTTAAAAAAAAACACAACCCTGTAAATAAAAAAAGGTATTAAAGCTGTGATCTGGATTTAGATGGTGCGAATTGCATGCTCTCAATACCTGCTTTATGCCACACTCATCCCACCTTTTCGTGGTTAGCCTTTCCCTCCGCAGAGGGCCAGAAAGTTATTCATTAGCATTAGCAAGTCGAATACTTGGATGACTATGAATGGGCTTCGCTATTCAGCGGCGAACAGCATCCATTTGACACAATCCCAAGATCCTCATTTTTGATGCTAAGTTAAATATTACACAATCTAGCAGGGTACGATGACCTTTCCAAGTCGAGTCAATTAGGAAAAAAACAATAAGACCAGCCTGAAGGCTACAAAATATAGCTTTAAAGGCTGAAAGGAGTTTTGTGTCAGGGAAGCAACGGTAAAAGTGAGTTCTGTTACTGCACGGAGATCTCCAGGGTTATATTCGCTCTTTTACTGCACAAAGTTTTCACTGATACTTGTTTAATTTTATTCTGCAGCTCTAACACGGGTCAGGGAGAAACTGCTGGGCCCTCTGCAAGCTTTTTCATTTCCAGCAAACTCCTGATAGAGATCCAGTTCCAGCGTCTCCATTACCGAGACAGCTCGAGTCCCAGACGGATCTTACCTAGTGTTTATGGAGTCGCCACGTATCAAAAAGATGATTTTTATCTGTCAAGAGAGTAAACTTGATACAGCGCAACGGAGATACACAAAGACCCCCATTGTGCCACGTTAACAGAGGGCCTCTCCCGAGCACGCCGTCGCTATCATTTGGGGTAAATGTGAACACCCTGACCCACCTACGGCGAACGTAAAAGCTCTGCCTTTCATTTACCAGCACATTTGCATCAGCTCCCTGCTCTCTCCAACAACTTTCGTTAAAAATGCAATCAAAGCGGCCCCAGCTCTCCTGCTGGGGCTCCAATATTAATGCCACCTGAGAACACAGATTGCAAATGTAGCTGGAAGTGAATCACAGTGCCAATGTACTGGGGAAAAAAAAATGATCGAGTGTACTGTTTGTCTGTTTCATCTCCATGGAACAGTTGCATAACCACATGTTCGGAGCATGTTTTATTCACTGCTCACCTTCTGGAATGCACTAATACTTTAATACACCACTAATATATAACAGAACGGATAATTCACCGATTTCTCCGTCATTAAAGTAAGCGAGGCTGTTTTAATGGATAGGGTAAATTAATGGCAGAAAAATTAATCAATTAAAACCCAGCCTTACAACGGAGCTCAGTATACCACCACTGAGAATGCCTCCACCGGAGCAGAGAGACATTAGGTGAATGGAACAGCTATCTGGCAGTCAGAAAGGCAACTGGACTGTGCTTAAATTGATGGTTCCTATTTAATTTCCACCTGCTAATTTAATAGTGAGGTAGCAGAGTAAGCAGAGGTCAAATGGCCTGTGCACCTCAACCTGTCACGGCTGTTGGAAATTCAAAGGAAAACTGATTAAAGCAGGGTCAAACCGATTTCGGTTCCAGTGATGCTCCCAGAGAAACTAACGCTGGAAGGAAAGGCAGCCCGAGGGCTCCTTCAGCCCGGGCAGATCCCAGCCCAGCACGTGGCTGGGGTACGTTCCTCTCGTGTCTAAAGCACCAGGAACTTCCCCTGGGGCTGATGCGTGTTCGCTCACGCGACGGCGAGACACTGTGCACACTGTGACAGGGACGAGCAGCCCGGCCCTTGCACAAGGCAGGCACGAAACCAGGCAAACAGCTTGGGTTGGGTTGTGGTTCCCCATCTTTGACGTATGGCCGTGATTGCTCCTCTGCACAGCTCCCAGCTTCAAACAGTTAAAAAAATATCACCACGAGGAAGATCTGCTCCACTGATAGATGCAGTTTTACGCTGTTGTCACCACATTGTGGTTACGGGACAGCCAGGTTGGTGGCCACCCACCAGTTTCTCAAGGGTCGCGGCTCGGAAGCGACGAGCCCCGTCCTGGGGGCCAGCGGCGCGGGCAGGGGGAGCCGCAGGCTGAGCTCGCTCCCGCACCGCCCGCGTTGGCCCGTTTCTCCTCCGCGTAGGCGGCCCGCGAAGGCCACACGCCAGCGACCCAGCTCCAGCTTACAAACAAGTACAAGGAGCACCATGAGACGCGCCACCCCTAGCAATTCGGAAAATAATACTAGAGGAGGAAGATGGAAACTGTGAAATCCGGGATCCCAATCTATGAAAACAACGCAGCCTTTCTGCGAGAGACAGCCCCAAACCTACAGCGCTGCTATGAGCGTTCCCCTCCTGCAACCCCTCCCGTTCCAGCCCTCCTTCCTCCCCGGCACAGGAGCCTTCGTCCCCATCGGCGGGTCCAGGTACACGCCACTAACCCTCCGCAGAGCAGCTTCGCCTCCGCTGAGGAAAACAATGCCGAGACCAGTCAAAGTGAGCTCAGCAATTTCAGAAAATTTACTTCTGCAGAGATTAACAAAGGGAGGTTTCGAAATCTGCACTGCTGAGTATGAACTTTCAGCTTTTTCCAGCTTGGCTGGATATAACTGGTTTGGTTTTAAATGTTTCAGTGAATTAATGAGTTAGGTTGTTAATGCAAAACATTCATTCCGCGCAGTGCCAAGGTCCTCAGTTAGAAGATTAATTTTTGTGACCTTTTGCAAACCTCGCCTAGAAACAACCACCAGAAAACCCACCAGGCAGCACCACCGGCCAAGCCAGCGCACACCGGGCACGGCAGCTCGGGTCCCACCGCCCGGGCACGGGGACGACAGGACAGTCGCCCTTCTCTGCCCCCAGCCCAGCCATCTCCCGGGTGCTCACGCCGGGGACAAGGCTCCACACGGACACGCAGGATGGCTACGTGCTCTCCTGTGGGCTCTGGTGTTTGATGCAGCTCTGCTGAAGAGTAAATGCTCAGTTAAAAAAAAAAAAAAAAAAAAATCAACACCAAAATAGAAGTAAAATAACAGTTTTCCCAACACTTTCGGTGCCTGCTAGGCAGGCAGACACACTCCCCAGGTCAGGGACGAAGCTGATGTTTCTGTCTCATACAAAGCCAAGCACAATATTGGCACTTTAAATAATAGCGGTTTCTTTTTAAGCTGAAACTCTGCAGGCCCCAGCTGATAGCATAATATGAGGGGGAAAAAAAGAAAATCAAAGGAGGAAAAAAAGTTAACGTTTGAGAGTTTTTGTCTCTCCCCTTTAGGCTCTACCCTCCAGCCAGGCCCAGAAGATGCACGTCTGCCTTTGGGAAGTCCACAGGTGACTTCCCGACTCCCACCAGTAATTAGCAAGTAAAGGCCAGTAAATAAGAGATCCCTGTGGCCAGCACCAACGAGGGGGTGCTCTCTGCAGCACCCAGATCCGAGAGCTGATCCGCCTTCCCCTTCCCACCATCAAGCATCCGAGAGGGAAATCCCACCGTGTTTCGCAGCGGGTCCCCCCCAGCACGGCAGACACCCGGTTTGCCCTGGGCAGCGCTGGGTGCCAGCTCGTAGCCTGGGACTGGGTGCGTTTACCTGGGTGCTGGGGACGGGAGGAAAAACAGGTCCACGCAGCAGCGAGCGCAGGCGTACGTGGGGCACAGCCCCATGGCTGCCCCTGCTGCCAGTCACAGCAGTCCTGGGACTCTCTCTCTTTGGTCGGGCATTAACATTTGTTCTGCATTTAGAGTCTGTTCATGAGAAGTCATGTAGGAGTTTCACCAGTTTTATGAATTTATTGCCAAAACGTGCCCGGTGTGGGCTGGTAGGAGAGAGGAAGGCTGGAGCCTCCTGCACCTTCCAGACCCAGGTGAGAAGGGACAAAGGCTCGTTCCCCGGCCAGACACTGCCCCACGCCAGCTCTCACCTGGGTTTCATCGCCACAGACTTGGAGTCACAGGCTTTGGTTACAACAAAAGCATAACAAAGCATGGGGAGAGGGCATGCAGCAGCGTCACCAACGGCCTTCGAGGACACAGTCCCCTGCCGGGAACAGGGCAGCTATTGCTAATCCATCCCAGGGACATGCTACGTGGACAGACACACTCCGGCAACTCAGCAAAGACCTCTCCAGGCCACATCCCCATGATTCAATACAGACAGACACAGTTAGAGGGAACAGCCCACCTCTCCAGAGCAAATCCCAACTTCCCGGGTGTGGACAGGACCTCTCTTTTAGCCGCGCCAGCACGGCTCTAACAGAGAAGAAAAGGCAAGATTTGGCAGGGCTGAGCTCCTCTGTTCCCAGTGTGCGGCTGTGCATCCCAGCTAGCCGGGGTCCAGCATCCTCCCTGAGTAACTGTGCAAAGCCTGCAGCTGGAAGGGAAGTCACGGGATGGGACCACCTCCAGCAGCCTAAAAATGCCAGCAGCAGAGCATTGCGCTGGCCCCCGGCAAGCGGTGCACATCTCCACGCCGTGCCCTTGCCTAGGGCCGGCACCTGTGGGTAGCATCTGCCACCCAAAGCCTGGTCCGTAACCCAGACCAAGGTCGTGACACACTTAATTCTTTTGGGGTTTAACCCCGTACGGGACCGCAAGTTCCCATGAATAAACAGTTAATGAGATTTTCCTCTCCACAGCAGATCGCTACCGCACTAACACTGCAGGCACTCAAAATTCAGGTGCTCTCAACAAGAACAAGGAAAGCAACCAGCAACAAAATAACCGCAACCCGAGAGAAGGCACGCAGGCAAGAAAAGCCTCTTCGCATCTTATTATTTTGCACGGCACAAATGTACAAACACACGCACAAATTTCAGCAGTTTCGAGCTTCAAGCAGCATCACATAGTCAACATTTGTACTAAGGAACAATTTCTCTTTATGTCGACTGGTCAGGGTGCTTTGTAGCTTAAGCCTGGCTTTGAAAACGCGGGTACAGTCTAAAGGCAGTGGAAGCCGGTTGACCGAACAATCGTATTCATTCTCCATTACTTGGCAGGCCGAGAGCAGAAAAGCGTCTTTTCCATTTAGGCTAGTTAAACAGAGCTATTCATTAAAATTTCACCCTTCTACAAGCTGCTGTACTTCTCCATTTAAAATTTGCCTTTAAGAGAAAACCTCTCTCCTCGGCCCCGCAACACTCCTCATCGCCCCCTTTCAAGTCGTCACCCCTTTACGAGCCGTGTTTTCGGATCGCTCTCGAGCTTCCATAACAGCAGCAACTCGCCTTTGCCGTCGTTACCTGGGTAGAGGCTGGCTTGCTGCCTTAGCACTCGGGGACTAATGGTAATTATCTCCGCTTTTTTTTCAGATGAGCACAAAACTGAGCGAGATGGAAGGCTAGAAAGGGGCAGCTGAAACAGAACGCGATTAGAGTATAAAAATAGGTCACTAGGATAATATAACCTTTAGACTGTTGGCAATGTGCCCCCCTTAGAGACAAGCCTGCGTGCTATATTTCAGGAAAATGTCAGGAATAAAAAAAAAACCCACAACGCACATCAAAACAAAACCGCTGATCATCCCTCGGAGCTTTGCATGCTTCTGTTTGAACATCACTAACATTAATTCACTCACTCCTTTTCCTCTGCCCTCATCTATTTGATCAAGCACAAAATAAATGTTACGCAATCATAACATTAACATCTTCCAAAAAAATAATAATCTCTCTTGGCACAGAGGCTTCATTACAGATTTGCTCCGAGTTGCACTACCTTAGCAGGGTTCACAGCCCCAGCATCCCAGGGACCCACCTCCACAGCTTCAATCCTCACATTTTGTCCATGTTGCAAAACATTCCTGGCATTCCCCCAAAGGAAAAGGTCCAGCAGACAGATAATCATCTCTCGACAGAGCCAGCTCCGAGGTTAGCGCTACCAGCAGAGGACACCAGCTAGCATTAGTGGAGCTTCAAGAAGTCCCTCAGCTCATCGGTATCTGGGTCTCCCATCACCTCGCACTCAGCTGGTGAATACCAGCGGGCTGGTTTGTGCCTGAGCAGGACAGTATGAGAACATCGGTCGTGTCTGTAAATGCACAGGAGCTCCCATTTCAGCCCCTTGTGCTTTCTCTAGGAGGTTTTCTTTTCGCTTGCCTTGTCAGGGATCTGTTTGCGATTGCAGCTGGATCACGGGCACCTCAAACGGCCCCACACGGGTCAGTAATATTCTGCCACACCACGCTGGGACTCGCTACACGCCTTGCGATCCCACGCTTAGAGCTTAGTATCAAGCATCACCATCTAGGTAGGGCAAGACCAGCTTTGGCAGATGCAGCCCTTTGGAATGCATGTGAAAAGGGGTAGGTTACACCTAAAATATGTCTTTGTATTTTTATTATCTGCAATTGCTGAACTGGCTCCAAGCCAAAAAACTATGTGGGAGCTCGGTGTAAAGATTCCCGGTTCCCAAAGCAAAATGAGAACCAGAGTTAGATCTTGGTCCATGTTAAATTTCTGACAAGTACTTGAGTCTTTTAAACCAGCAGGAAACGCTCGGCCAAGCTGGTGAAGGGTTCACACCCGATGGCAACCAAGCACACGAAGCGCAGAAGCCCCCCGTGGCCTCAGCGCTGCTGCAGCCGGCCCAGATCCAAGGAGTCATTTGGGGGAAGCCTCCAAGCTCACGTTGCTGAAGCACTTCTGCTCGCAGCCCTGCTTCCAGGTTTGCACATCCACCTCTGTACGGGTGACCCTGTTTGGGGGCCATCATCCCAAATTCGGGAACCACAGCTCTAGATGCTAGCACAACATTTATTGTTAAAAGAAAACCAGCGTCAGCTTTTACACCAGCACCGCAACGATCCTGCTGCAGAACCACAAACCCAAAAGCTTGCTAGAGGGTCACACAGTTTTCTCACCGAGCATCCGAGTCCCTTGTGCAACGAAGAAACACTTGCTGAAGACAGGCTGATGGCCAGTTACCGAGCGGCCACGTAAGGGACAGACCTGCAGCAATTCCAGGGCAATAAAGAGCGTCCAGAGCTTCAAAACAAGACGTAGGTGGGAAGGACTAAACCAAGCTACTAAATAGTACCAGACAGCAAGTGCAGGGCGCTGGAGCCCATCTGCAGCACAGACCGAAGACTGTTAGAGCGCTGCAGCCCCTTCCCAGCTGAGCATTTTTGGATTACTTCATCCACCGTGCCCTTTTGCAATATGCTAGCTTCGAACGCTGCGTTATGTTCTGGCTCGGCATCAGCTCCCATTCCCCCACTTACAGTTGCTATAACCAAAAAGACAACTGCAAAATACTTCGGCTGAAAGCAAGGAAACAGGGTTTGGCAGGTCGGGATGGTGGATTTTTTGTTTTTTCTCCCCCCGTGGATCCTGCTTCAGAGTCGTCCTTTCAGACCTTGAGCGCAGCCGATGGCTTTTGCAGCTTATTGAGTCCGCTGGTTTATGGCAATGTTTTTCTGCTCACTGAACTGGCTCATTCTTTTAGCAGAACAAACTGTTCCACGTTGAGGCAGGAGTTGGCTGTGTTTTAACAAAGGATTTTTCCCTTCTGACAGTGTTTTGCAAAAGACCCAAAAAAAGGAGTTTGGAGCCAAGTTACAAAAGGTCAGGAGAGGCGAGTCGAGCACTGGGTGTAGTTCCTGTATGTCACAGCCAGTCAAGGAAATGGGTGGGGAGAAGAGGAATGGCATTTTGAGCTGCAAGAATATGTATAAAGTGATATTAATGAGGAACGGGCTTTTGAATGAGGATGGCAAGAATGCAGGCACTGTAATTTTTGCTTTACAAGAGCAGGCTTGTTAGGTAGGCTGAGGTCTCAGCAATCATTTATCCCTGTGAAGCAGGCAGTTGAGAGAGTTCAAGTAGCACTAGTAGCAAGAAAAAGGCAGTCTTATTCTCTTCCCCTCCCCAAGCTGATTTCAAGGAGCTACCGTGCTCTCATCTCCTGTCAGCCAAATGAATATTCAAAAGGCTTTTGCCAAGCGAACGCCAGGCAGTGACCAGCACAATGCTGGGGAAAGGAACACCGGGCCGAGACACCTGCGTGGGGCTGGCACCTTGTCCCCCCCGCTCTGCTCTAGCACCCCAACCATTTTTAACGCGGGGCAAGGTACCCCTGCAGAGGTTTGCCGGGTGCCACGGCGGCTCTGCCTGCTGCTCTGCCTGCTCCTTTCCCTGCCACGCAGCAGGACAGCACCGCTAGAGCGGAGCTGCTGCGTGGAGGATGAGCATCCACTAGCGAGGGTGCTATGGGTGGGGAAGGACGCCGGCACCGTGGTCCCGGCAACACAGCCCTCCCCAGGGAGCTGATGACAGATCTTCCCTCTCCTCTGCTAGAGGCTGAGACCACAAATGGTTTTGGTGTTGGATGGACAGGTTCCTGGTGAGGCCAGCAGCAGCAGTTGGTAGGGTCAGGGTCTTTCTGTGCTATGCATGGTGCATGGACAAACCAAGATGGCCAACCTTGGCCTTGCAGATGTTGGAAGGAGGGGAGCCAAGGAGATCTGCAACAGTTGACAGTATGTCACGCCTAATACTCAAGCTTTTCCAGGCCTCGGAGGATCCCTGAATAGAAAGAAACCATCCACCACTGGAATACAGCCACTTTTGTGGCTGGAAGGGGCAGATGTTCAACACCATACAACAATGCAACACAACAGTTGAGACTGTAAGTGAAGAATCCTGCATCCACTTAAAACTGAAGAGGGAAATTAGGGACACCATCTAATTCTAGAACTACCATTTGGTCCTGATGCTTAGAGTTCACATACCTACTCTGCAAGAGTGGCACAGGGTTTTCTTCCATTGCCTTAAATAGACAATACCCTGGCCTAAAGCGTTGAACCACAAGAACTTCAGAAGCATATGGTCAGACTGGCAACTGTTCAGCTCCTTCAGCTGGAACACCATTTCCCAAAAAAGTCCAGCTCCTTTTTGGTACCTCCATAAGTCACAGACTTCCAGAAGTCCCCGTTTCCCACTAGGTCCTGCTGGCATAGAGTAGGGCAGACCATTAAGAGAGCTCAGCATCCTAACGGCCAAACCCAGGCTGAGATATGCCTGAGGAGAAGCTGAGCTTCAGAAGTCCTCCTCCTCCTCACAGCTAACATTAGGTGCTCCACCACTCAAGCTGCCAAGAAGAGCAGGCATGGAGAACTGCATCGTCCCTACCACCAAACCCTCATCCACTGACTCCCAAGAGCTCACCGGGGACAACCTTCTCCATTTCTGAAATACCCACCGTTTCTTTTAGGATTGATAATAAGAGAAAAAATGGATTTGGGATTTCATTCAAGATCTCCATGGGCAAGATCCAGGCGTCCGAACCATGCACCTGCCACCCAAACACAATCCTCGTCATCTGCTCTCTGGTTTGAAAACTATTTGTTCAAAACCATTTGTCAAGCTACTCTGGACAGTACGCAGAGACACAGAACAAAGTTCAAGGGTTATTTGTGATACGAACCGTGCTTGTCAGGACTCTTCCTCCAGCTGTTTAGTGACACTTGGAATGGATTGTCCCTACTGGAGACTATTTTTTTAGTTGAAAGCTCACCATTCTCTGTAGGTCAGCTGTGAGCTGAAAGCATCCCAGTTATTTACTGCTGGAAGCTAAAGGAATTTCCTTACTCTCAGAAGACAGATATTTAAAATTAGTTTCAAGTACAGTTGTGATAAACAAATCCTGTTCTCCTCCTTTCCCTCTCCTGTTTTGTTGTTTGTTTTTTAAATCATGCCTGCTGGTCTAACCAACCTTTTCCTTAGCTGCCCTCTGCAACTCCTCATTTAAAAATTCATTCACAAGGATGCAGGGGAACTATGGACATCTCCTGAGAAAAATCAGCAAAGCCACATCCCTGCTTCCAGAGCTCTCCCTCTGACACTCGATTCCCCAGCGACCTCATTTTTTGAACACCACGTGAAAAAAAAAAAAACCCAAACCACCAAGTGTTTGGCTTTTTCCCCCCTTGCTGTGAAGAGCGGAAGGTTGGGAGTTGGGTTGTCACCTTCCTACAGGGGACGGGGGCTCGGGACTTCGGCTCTCTGCCGACAGCCAGCCGGTGGAGTCTCTTGCTGGCTGGAAGACGAGCTCACCAGCCCACGCCACCCACCCTGCTCAGCAGCTGGGGGATGGAGACAGCTTCCAGCAGACTGACGGGGAAGGCAGGAGGTGTTTTAAAACAGTGTGATGGCCCAAGTAAAGGGTTTGGGCTTTTGGACTGAGGTCTCCTGCAAGCCTTCATTCAAAATCCTGATGTACTCATTAATTTGTGGATCACAAGGCCTTGATACGAGGAGATTCTTTTAAAAAATTCAGGCCTGCTGGGAGAATTGCTTCCTTGCCATGCGTTAGCGAGGCTACCCATGAACTGCCAGCAATTACTAAGCCTCCACTCTGTATTCAAAGCTCTGTACAATGGAGTTTATTATTTTTAAGCCTTTCAGACATCAATGTAGTGAACTTAAGAGAGCTATTTGGAAGATTAAGATAGGAACACCACCATATTATTCAATTTAGCTCCAACACTGAACACTTATTTCTGTAAAGAGTCACAGCTAATACTACATTTCCAACTGCCAACAGAGACAAATACTTACAACTTTAAGTCACACTGCAGCTTGGTCTTGTAAACCAAATTTAGGAAATAAGAACAAGGAAATTACTATCATTATGCAAATACTGCCCAATTACTGCCAAGCCATACTGAACCTATCTTCAGGTCTTGGCCACGGGCTTCAAAAATACACCCGTAGAAATTACAACCCGAGGAAATCCCCGCTTTCTGTGTGTGCAGCCCGGTGTGATGTTATTAGTACATCTCCAACAGCTGTATTAGCTGAGTTTTCTAAATACTTGGGATTTCATATGTCCACACAAGCACAGAGAGGCTTGCTACCACCTCACCGCCCCAGCTCATTGCCTGCTTAGGACAGACCCACCGAGGAGAGCAGCAGCTCTGGGCTTCGACCGCGACGTGCCAACCCCACGGGCTCCTGCCATGTGCGTTTGGGTCTCGCTCCCGCGTTCTCAGCCCGTGTCCTCGGTCCCGTCCCCGCAGGTGGGTGCTGGCTCGCCTTGAAAGCATGACACCCCCTGTTTTTCCAAAGAGCTCTGCGCAGCCCCCTTCGCAGAATTAAGGCCACCGCTGAGCCGCATTGCTGGCTCGGCTCCCCAGTGCCCTATTTTGGGGCCTTTGCGAGTGCCATAGAAACAGATAAGAACTCAAGCTGGGAGGGACTGCTGGAGGACATCTGGGCCAGCCCCCCACTCCCAGCAACGAGCTTCCATCAGTTCTTCACCAGGCAGGCGAAGCTGCCCATCGGTACCGAGCTCCTCTTTCCTATAACCTTCTGCTGCATGGGTGCAGAACAGCTTTCTGGCCACTTGTGTCATCTACAGAGACCGTTGAGTAATACTTCTTTCAAAAATTCAGATGAATTGCTAAAAAAAAAAAAAAAAAGAAAGAAAAAAACAACCCAAATCATACATGTAGACAAGTCCCAGGACTTTTTGGTCCTTCCTGTGACAACAGCAAATAGAGTTCACTAATAGCTGCTTTATTTGCCCAAATCAGACATGCAGACAGGCGACATAAAGGGGAGCGATGGGAGAAAACAAGGAAAGGATTGGTGCCTGTTTTCTATCATTACGCTGCTTAAAGGAGAGCCGACTGCTGCATTTTGCCCTCTTGAAATCATCCCACCCTTGGCAAACAATCGTGTGAGTTAGACGAGACCGGGTGCAGGACTAGCAGGATGGGAACAACATCCTTCCAGGGGAACAAGGGAAAAACCAAGGAATGAAATGAAATAAGAATCAATTAAAAAAAAAAATCAGTTTGCCTATTTGAAGGCTCTCATTTCATCAGAGCTGATTTAACTTGAAGCCTTTGGAGAAAAGCTGGCTTTCAGGAATCTAAAATTTCCCAGCCCTTCCACCGAACATGGAAAAGTTCTCATTGCAAAGTGTACCATGGATAACAGAAATATTCCTGATTTACACCACCAAAAGCATCACGGCCTATGTTATAACCTCAGAGCAACAGAAATCAAGACTTCCTCCTCCTTTTTCACAAAGAAACGAAGGGTGGTCTCATTACACCAGTCTAAAGCATTCATCATCATCATTAGGGCGAGTGGCACAGTATACATTATTAACTCTGCTTAACATAACTAAGAAAACAGCAGGATACACTAAACTGCGGGAGGAGTCAGCGCAGGGGACGGTAATGTAAAAATAACGTGTATGCTGCGTCAGCAGGCAGTCTGCAAATACAGGGGATGGGGATGACGGGCTGCTCGGGGGCTTGGTGATGGCATGATGGAGCCTTTCATCTCTAGGGCAGCAGTGCAATTCAGAGTCAGGTTAGCAGAACGTGGTCCTCCAGGCACCTGCTTTCCTCCGTGGGCTGGGAGAGAGCAGACTTGGAAGCATCTCAGTGATATTGCACCAAAATGACAGCGTGTCACGCTGGATAAAGCTCAGGGCAGCAGGAACTCCCTCCACGCACAAGCCCATAATCACCTGCTGACAAAAGATTAAGCGAATAGATGTCTCCGGCGGCAGGGGAGCAAGGGGAAGGAGCGTTCGCAGTCTGCAGGACTCGTCCCCAGTCCAGTCGGAAGCAGACAAGGTAGCTTCGCAGTGAAACCCCACAAGGGTAATGCTCTTAAGATCAATCACACGAATCCTTGCGTCAAGCTGCTTACCCAAGTGGCCAGGATCCGGCAGAGCAGCTGAGCGAGAGGGTTCGTTAAGTGAACTCTCCCCGGATTAATGCTGTAAAACTGTATGTACCTTCCAGCGACAGCTGGGAAAGTGGTTTGCAGCACTGTCCAAAACACTGAAGAGCGATACTGCCAGTCTTTCTGACGTTCTTCTGGACCATCTGCTTTCACATCAAAAGGACTCCGCAATTGCTTGGGGCAGCACCCAAAACTCGGGGCCAGCTGCTCCTCTCCATACCCTTCATCCTCTCCTCCCTTCTAAAATCAGGCACAAGTCTCATCACCACCTGGCAAGTGCTGGTGAGTGGTGAAAAGCTGCTAGCGAAGAAGATACCCTCACCTTTTAGGTTGGACAAGTTGCCGTCTTGGGCAAGGTCCCGCAGGACTGCAGCTCCCCGCCGGCCAAGCCTTGCTCGTAGGAGGATATTCAAGTTACAGTGAGCAACACACACTTGCCGTCCCCCAGAGCATACAGGTGTTCTGAAACTGTTCACCAGGAATCTTCTACGTTAGGAAATTGCTGCTAGCCTCCTCCTCGTTGCCTGGCATCTTCTCCTCAGCCCTCCCTCCCTCTGCCAGCAGTTATTTCCATGGCATTTTAGATTCTCCCCAAGGGACGCTTGCTGAGCCTCTCCCCAGAGCATCTCCTTTTAGGATCTTCCAAGAGACAACTCTGAAGGCTCTCCAAAGTCACACATCCGTGTGATCTTCCATACACACGCACGCCAGTCTGGAGCTCACCCTCCCCAATGCACAAAGCGGCTTGAACGATTAAAAAACCCACAACTTAAGGGAAACTCTACGGCCTTAAACGTGCGTTGTCCCAGTGTGAGGATCACACAAACCATGCAAGGGGAAAAGAAGAAGGTTAGACAGGATGAGTGCCTGAAGGTACCACATCCCCTGTATTGACAATTTGATTTCTTCCCTTTTTACCAGCATCAGGCCTGCTGTTGAAAACACAGTTTTACTGCAGGAGGGTTCCCAGTTGCAGGCAGAATCTAAGGAAATAGCTGGCAGACCTACCTGAGGTCTACAACCCCCGGTCTAGAAGCAGCCCCAACCTCTTATCCTGCCCCGGATGGCACACGCTGCCAGCTGCCCAGCCTCGCAGCATCCCACCCGGCACGGCACCAGATAACTCAAGGTACCTTGAAGAGGAAAAGGCTTGGGGTTTTGGGAAGGGCAGAACGGAGATGAAAGCAAAACTTCTGTCCAAAAGGGATGGATTTTCCCAACTGCTGGGCCATGCCTCTCGCACAGGCGATAAAAACTTCATACGACAAATATTCACACCAAAGATGAAAGAGCTGGCCCCAATTTACATTCCGCTGCTAAGTTGCTTTGGTGTGCTTCTTAACAGCCTGCACAAGCTATTGTACCCAACGGGATGACCAGAGGGAAATACAGATATCTCTATTTTCATTATTTCTGGAGAGTCAGATATTCCCCAGGAGCATTTTTATCCACCCACAAACACCACGATTTTCTGCCACGTCTCAAAGATGCTCCTTTCCATCTACTCAACCACAGCATCCCACACCGGCTGGAGCTCCATCGCTCCGGAGGTGCTGACACGGGGCGGGGGTCTCAGGCCAGCGGCTATCCCGGATCCATCCCAGACCACCAGGCTCTAGCAGAGGGAAGAGCAGCTACGTGCCATCAGGACGAAGGAGGTTCAGCATCGCTCCTCTGCAGTGCCGAGCACTGGCTGAAATGCAGCAACCCCCCCACTGCAAAGGGGGAAACCGAAGCGGGGAGAGATGAAACAACCTGCCCAAGGTACGTCCGCACGCTGCAGCGGGGAGCAGCTTCACGTGCCAGCACCTTTATTCACAAAGCCATCACCTCTCCCTAGCATCCACCCGGGTTTAAAGCAGAAAGGCAGCACAGCCGCAAACGCAGGAGAATATGTTAAAGGAAAACTTCATGCCAAGGCCAGAGGAGTGCCAGGAACCTGCTCTGCCCAAATTGGCCATCGATTTAAAGCTAAAGGCAGAACTGAAAGCGATGCTAAGGAAGGCTTCTCAGCTCAAGGAGCGACCACCTTGCTACGGCATGTCTGCAGCTATGCAGGGAGCCCCAGGATCTCACAGAGCAAGAGCTCTGGGCACCTATAAAACCATTTAAAGGGATCCTCCCGTTCTGTGTTCCCCAGGAGAACAGAAGAAAGGCCCATGAGATGGTCATGCTTTCTGCTCCATCCAGGCTCTTCACACATCGGCTATGGAAAAGGGCACGGACTGCCTTCCCACTGCCACAGCTCCCGGCTGGAAGGGAAGTGCTGTCACCGGCGGGTTACAGAAAGGGAAATGAGGCACAGAGCGATTTTAAATAACTGGCCCAAGGTCACAGGAAGCTTATAGCAAAGCCAGTAACTGAACCTAGGACTTGTGAGTCCCCAGTCCAGTTATTTACCAGAGATCATCCTTTTAGCGGGGCACTTTTAGTCAGAAACCCTCCCAGTTTGCATACAAAGCACTGCCGAGAGATTATGCTGAATTATATTGGCACAGAATTATTGCAAGTTTCCCTTCCAGGCCAACATGCTCAAAGGGTTGTTTTGGAAATAAAATCAAATAAAACTTGCAGCATGTTTGGTGTGCTGGAACAGACAACTCCCCGAGCGCTGCAGACAGCTGAACCACCAAAGTGCTTGTAAGGCTCCAGATCAAGCTGGGAGATAAGGAGGTGTTTTTCCTCCACGGTTAATCACGTTGTTTTGAAGGGTGGCCTCCAGTGAGTAAGAGCTTACCAGGTCCCGAGTTTCACCTTGAATTTGCATCTTCATTCATAAATACCTCTGGATGAAACAGAACATTGCAGCCTTAGCACTGAGCCAAACATCAAAAAGCTTTTCCCTTCGCACGAGGCCTCTCCTTGAACCTGGTGTGCCATCAGTTTGTGTTGCTGCAAAAACAACCGAATGGGCTTTACCCGTGCTTTCACCGGCCGCGGGCACAGTTCTTTGCCTTCCTAAAGACAACCTGCCTACAGCGTCTCTCAGCACACCCCAGTCCATTCGCAGAAACCAGAAATGGCCTTTGCTGGAGCCTTCCATGCGCTGAGGGTGCCCTCACCAGGCAGGGCTGGTTGAAGGCATCTCGGTGGCATCCAGGCGGGCTGCTCCTGCGGAGTCAGCGGGGGGGGAACGGCCGCTGTTGGAGCAGTACCACCTCCCCACGTACCCCGATGCCTTCCTGGGGGGCAGCTCGCCTCGCCCACCGAGCCCAGAGGAACAGCAGAGCCCGGGCTGCAGCACTGCTCCATGCCCCAACCCCCTCTGACCTCCAGCACGGGGAGAAGCCCACGCACAGGCAAACAGGAACGGCAAAACCCAAATCCTTCCGATAAACGGATGCAATTTTTAATACAACAATCAAACCACGTCCGTGGATATCTACAGCACTCAGATAATTCTCGGTTGATGACAAATAGTGAAAGTGTTGGGCGATAGGTTTGGAAAGGGCCACGCAGGATGGAATTTGCCTTTCATGCAATACAATGTGGGCTGCACAGTGGGGGAAGTCAAAACAATGAGTACGGGTCTAGCCAAGAAGTTTATGCAGCATTTAAGCATCCAGTGGCCTCATCTTTCTGTGTACAAGCAAATTAATTTGTCACACTGATATTGTATACATGTCCTGAGCAGATAAGTCAATAAGAAATAGGAGTAGGAAGGGAGGGATGAGGGGAAGGGATGCAAGAGCATCAGGAAAACAGCGTCTGAGCTGCGAGTTGGGAAAACTTTACAGTTACACATACTGACTGGGGAGATATGAAAATGAAAACAGAGATGAACCACTGCGGTCGGATCCCAGAACAGCTTCACAGCTCCACGCTCAGGGCTACGGCCACCTGCTTGGGGCACAATGAGCGTTATTCGGTGCTAACCTCCAGCCATCACCTTCCTAGGGAGCAAACTCTGCCGGCTCAACAGGAAGAGAGAAAACAAGAAAAAAAGAGAGAACTTTGCCTCTACTAAGACTCTGTTACAGAAAAAAAAAAAACCAAACAAGCACAACCAAATTAAAGGGATAAAGGACAATTCTCTTTTGCAAAGTCTTCACGTGGGCAATTCTTTGCTTTGTGCTCTGCCGCAGATTTGCAGGTGAATGTTTGCTCTCAGGAAAAAATTCTTTCTCAGGGTGGGAAAATTAAATATATCTTTTCCCCATCTCTTCTTTACTGGCAGAGCAGAGGCAACTGTTTGGTGGAATAGCTGATCACAGCCGCATGAGCGTGATAACCCTGCCCCAGCCCATTTTGCTCGAAGGCTACTCACCAGAAGACCTTGCTGTCGTTGCGCAACACCTGACCGTAAACCCCGTTGAGGAGCACCTTCAGTGCTGCAGCTGGGACCAGAGATTTCATGCAGAGCACCCAGTTTTGTGAAAGCATCACGTGCTTTTCACGCCAGTCTTCAGTACAACCACGCCGTCTGACCGGGATGAACCCCTCAGCCCTCTGCAAGAACCAGCTCAGCCAAACACCTCCAGTAGGTTATGAGCAACAAGACCAAACCAGCAGCTGTGAGCATCCAGATCCATGGGCCCTAAACACAGGGCTGAAGAGGCGTGACATCAACTACGTCAAAAATGTGCTTGCTTTGAAATCCTACTCCTGCTTATTTATGTTACAGCAGTAACCAGAGGCCTCAGCCAAGCCAACATCTGCCCTACAAAGCTCAGGCTGGAGAAGTGCATTTGCACACGTAATGGCCACCTCCACGTAGAGCTCCTGCCCCGTGGCCAGTCACAACCAGCTCATAGTTTCACAGTAGCAATAAACCACAGCCAGGTTTTGAGGAGAGGAGGTGCAGCAGCGGGGCGGGCAGGCTGTAGGAGAGCTCCTGCACGAGTGCTGGGAGCCCGGCCATCGGACGGACATCACGGACGCTGGTGTCCCTGGGGCTTTTCCAGCGCTCCCGTAGCAGAGCTAAGCTCTGCCTCCCAGCAGCCAAAACACCCTACTGAAAACACCGTGCACGGAGCAGGACCGCGCTCTGCCAGCCCCCGCAAGGATGTAGAAGTGGTTGTTAACCTAAACAGACAGGTCTAAGATTGATTCGTAGGAAGGATGAAACCAAGAGGTAAAAATAACATTTCCAACACACCAGTGACATACCGAGCCCTTAATCCAACGGACTATTTACAGGCCAAGAGCATTCCTCGCTGCTCTTACCTTCATCTGTAAGGTCCGAGTCAACAATGGCTTTGGAGGAGCCTGTTTGAAGGCAACAGGCAGCCCAGGGAACAGCCGAGCCTGAGAACCGGGATTTGCAGGAGCGGAAGAGAAGTTAAATAATTGAAGGGACAACTAAGCACAGCTCACTAGATTTTGCTCCACAATCCAAGCGCTGGAAGTTGAAAACTCAAAACGTTTCCTCCCTGAATGCATTAAATTCCCATTTTCTTATTTCAAAGTCTTCCACTTGCTTCAGCATCCAGACATGCACTTCCCAAATGCACTGCTAGGAATAGGGTGTTGTAAACAAAGTTTTACAAAAAAGGAAGGTTAACACACAACATATTTTTCCCATTACTTCAATACATCCTGCAAGCTCTGCAAGCTTGGTAAAGAAAGAGTCTATTTAAAAATCTAGGGTGGGGAAGAATTAGCTCACCAAAACCATAAACAGATTTGCTTTGCACTTTCAGTCCAAGAGAAAAACAAGACAGGCGATGTGCACATTGATGCACACAATAGCACAATCATTTTAAAAACAAATGAATTGGGAGGGAGAGGACACCAGAGGAGGGTGGGGGGAAAGGAGGAGTGGAGAGAAAGGGGCCAAGTCCTAGAGCAGAGATCCTGAGTCTGGTTCTTAAAGCTCCCTAAGATGACACTGGAAAGCCTCCGCGTGCCAGCGCAGGACGGCGAGCACGCGGGGAGGATGACACACGTTGCTACAATGCCACGATCTGTCTCTGAGTGCAAGCCCTTGAGTAATAAACGACATTATTTTCTGCAGATGTAACACAAAGGAATCCTTCCCACTTACCCAGTGACCTTCCACACTAAGCATCCAAATACATTATTACTATCTTTCAGTAGCAAATACCAAGGGATATAAAATTTAATTCCCTTCTCCCTCCTCTCCCTCCCAAGAGGCCCTGACTCCGTTTACCAAGTCAGAGCGAAGCTACAAAAGCTTTACCCTCTTCCTCCTGCCGAGTTCTCCATCTATAATGGTAAGACAACCCGGAGAGCAACGACGTTCGCAAGATTACTGCCATGAGGTATTTGAGGACCCACCTAGCGTGCAATGAACCGAGGCCGCTTCAAGGAGGACAGCTCTCAGGAGGCTGAGGGTGCACGTGGATCCCAGCACATCGCGTCCTACGGCAGGGTCCGTTAGTTTATTCCTACCAGTTTAACAGACTGGATTTAGCCTGCAGAACTGGAAGCGAGTCAGGAAAGCTACAGCAAACAGCATCAGTCCAGTTGTTGCACTCCCAACGCTGATTATTTAATAAAGTCTAGAAACAAGCAGTCTCCAGGCATGCCACAAGCTGGGTAGAAATCACTCCAGGGTTTGAAAATCCCCATTTCCATGGGGACACTGTCATTTATCACACAGCCATGAACGGGGTGAATGAATTCCCCGCCAGTCTGCTCACTAAGGCTTAAACAGAGCGCTTCATTTCTTACAAATAAAATGGCTTTGCTCTGGTACGAGACCCAGTTTCTTCTTCAAAAATCTGGAACGGTGTAATGGAAAACCAGAGTGTTATTTCCAAGCACACTTCTTCCATCCACAGAAGCCAAGGGGAAAATGCATCGCTCTCCTGACCCGTCATCCACAGGACGGGACAGATGAACATTTATTAAGTTATATGGGTTCTTAGGGGTGGGAAAAAAATAAATCGGTGGTCTAGCACAAAGATAAGCCAGGAGAAGAGCACAAACGCGCAGGTCGCCTGAACTCTGTCCTGCCCAAGGGGTGACGTTCAGAAGCAAAAAAAATTGCCCCCTTCTCGGCGAGTCCTGGGAGCAGAACCCAGGACCTGTACTGACCACGGAGCACAGCAGGGCTCAGAGGCGAACGGAGCAAACCACCGCACGGTCCCGTACTCCAGCCCTCAGGCTAGCACAGCCTTCATAGGAGAATTCTGCAACACACTGAAATACGCCACATTTCTCTGCCCAGGCTACGTAAGACAGAAGGGTGCATGGTGCACGTTGCACACGGAGCCCGAGGCGGCAGCGGCGACCTACCTGCACGAGGGACCACGTCCTCGGCCTGTC
Source organism: Phoenicopterus ruber ruber (assembly GCA_009819775.1). NCBI lineage: Eukaryota > Metazoa > Chordata > Aves > Phoenicopteriformes > Phoenicopteridae > Phoenicopterus > Phoenicopterus ruber. Next base: position 7,072,516 of record CM020230.1, read on the forward strand.
CTTCTCCAGTTCCTCCTCCGCGCTCGCGCGCATCTTCCAAGTGCCCGCAGTCGCCTCAGCTGCGCCGGGATTCAGGGCTGGAAGAGAAGACGTTACACCAAAAATTACTGCTGCACCTCCGAAGGAGAAGGTGACCCTGGGGCAGTAAAGGCTAAAAGTAAAAATAAAACATCGATCAGTTTAAGGTGCCTCCCAGCTCACGCTATCCACCCCACCGTGCTCCCACAGTACATCCTCACCGAAGCATCCCAAAACACACATCTTTGATTTTTTTTTTTTTTCTCCACTCAATTAGCACAGACATCATTTATCAGAAGTTAACCGAGTTCGCTGAATTAATCACCGAGCACTCGACCACACTGCTCTCAACCCAGTAAAAGTAAAACCCTCCCAGCCACGGCGTGCTGGAAACCAGGGACGCTGCTCCCTGGCTCTCGGCCGCCGCTCACGGGCTCGGTTCGTTAACAGGACTGGAAACCTCGATGGCCGAGAACATATTTAAAGCAGCAATCACAGCACCCTGACCGACACCGCCGCAGCTATATATAACCTCCAGCTTTGCTTTTAGCCGTGGGCTTCCTCTCTCCCCTCCATGTTCCTCCGCTGCCATCCAGTCCCCGTTCCCTCATCCCCGGAGAAGCGGCAGAGCCAGCCCGATGGATTTCATAATTTCTAAACTTAACCGTCTAAAGGGATAACCGGCCAAGTGGATTTCTGGGATTAAGTTCAGACCGGGGGAGAAAACAGCATACTGAAAAACAAAGAGTCACCCTGGAAAAAGGTGAGCCAGAGCTCGTAAGAAGGATGAAAAATAGGAAACTTATGGTGTGATTCCGGAGTAAAGGAAAATTTATGCTCGTTTGCCGGTCCTGCCGGAGCGCGGCCAGCGACAGGTTCTCCTCCCCCAGCAACACGTCCCAGGCGTCTCCGTGCTCCAGCCAGCGCGTGTGCCCAGGCTAAAGTCCCCTGCCAAAGCCCCGCTGGTCTGCTTCTCAGGTCGGATCCCGCTGACCATGCCCTTTGCTCACCACCACTGAGTTTCTTTGATTAAAATAAATAAGTAAATAAGTGGCACGGAGAGATTTCACCCAATAACTAGCACAGAGGCATTACCACTTGGGAAGGTGCTCCCCGACCCCATCCAAAATCCCGCAGACGAGCAGCATCCACGCTGGCTGTAACCGCACGGACCGAACCCCAGCAGGAGTTAAAAAAGAAAAGAAAAGGAAAAAAAAAAAAACACGCAAAGGAATTGGCCAAGTGTTGAAGGACATGTAAAGGTGTTCCCTCGCTAAGCACTCGGGTGTCCCCACGCTCCCTGCTGCAAGGCCACGCTCAGACAAAGCTTCCCCCGGACCCAAGGTGCTGGTTGCTGTATGTTATTTGCTATATGTTATTTGCTGTATATTATTTGCCCTATTTAATTCACAGGAAGTGCAACGTGACCACAAAACTGAGGGAAAATTCAGCTCTGAGTCTGGCAAATCACAAGAGTTCAGAGAACAAGAAAAAAATGCTTTAAATGCCTGCTACATGCCACAGCTTTTTCTTTTTTCCTTGCTTTTCTTTTTTTTCTCCCCTAAAACGAAGGGAAGGCTTATTCTGAACCAATTAGGTTTCAACACACTTGGAAAGATCCCAGTGTTGAATGCTGGGACCTTGACATAACAGGTGACAAGCTTTTCTATGCCAGAAAAAGTTGAACATATAATAAGAAACAAATACTAGACTGCTGATGGAGTGGGTTTTTAGTCCAGCAATTTGTGTAAATGTCCTGTAAGGACTTGCACAACTCTACCATCTCCCGAACGAAGCGATAACAGCACGGCCCCGGCTGCTTATCTGCCATTCCTCATCCGATAACGCTCCTGCTCCTCTCCCTTTATTATAGGAGCTCTCTCTGCTACGGTAGGTTTAATATCATGCACACGCTCCTTTAGGGATTCAACATATGCCCAAGACTTTAACGAACAAGATTTCGTGATCCTTGGAGTCCCTAAATTAAGAAGGGTGACCTTGACCCCAGCAGTCCAAGCAGCTTCGCGCTTCCTGAAATTAAAGGTGGTTTAAATAGAACCTCGAGCTGGAGGCAGAGAAACATCCGAGTTTCCCAAAACCTTGTTCTGCAATATGGAGCAAAAACCCTGCAAATCTGGCACCGTGAGCCGCTCTTACCCTGGCAGCTCCTCCTGGAATTGCCTGAAGTTGCCGCTTCAAGTAAAATGCTACAGGAGAGAGCTGGGGCAAGGGGGCAGGGCCGGGCTTTCCTCCGAGCAGCACATGCAAACAGTTCAGCCCTTAGCACCGAGACTGGAACAGCAACAAGGACAACCAAGGCACACTATTTTTCCTAACTTCTTTCAGTTATTGAAATCCCAGCATCTGACAGCCACAATACACTCGGGTCCTTCTGTCTCGGGGATTTCCACTGTCTGCCAGAGCCACCGATCATCGTCACCATCCCGCTGCCGTCCTTCCCGAGCCTTTCGGTCTCCTCGGGCTTGGCTGAGCGGCTCAAAACCTGCCAACGCTTCAAGAACGGAGAATATATTCCCCGAATATCAGACTCGACACAGAGAATAAGTCATCCTCATATACCTGGGGGTTTAAAACCGTAACGCCTGGACCAGCGGGCTCGTGAAAAGGGAGGGAGAAACGCCGGCCTCCCAGCAGCGTCCCTGTGCAGGGATCCGCTGAAGGTCTGTACGTTTAAAACTCAAAACCGCTGCAAAGCCTCAAGAATAGAGATTATTCTGTTTTCCGTTCACCTGGCAACCCCATCTCAGATTTTTTTTTTTTTTTTAATGGCCGCTAGCTCTCTTCTTGCTCTCTTTTGGGTTGGTTTTTTTTTGGCGCGGCTGGAAAGGGAAAAGGCTGTCCCAGAACAAAGCCTCCTCGCAGAGCAAAGCCTGGTTCATCCCGACGCTCGCACAGGCAGACACGGCAGCCCCACGCCCGGCTCTCGGCCCCACCGGACGCCGGGCTGAGGAAGAGCAAAATGATACGGAAAAAGACGAAAACAATTCCCCTCCCCACCGGTGCCCAAAGGGGACGCTTTGGGGGATGCTTCACCTTTTCTTGCTGTTCCCAGGCCTGGGAAATAGCTCAGCCGTGCAGGCACTTTGCAAGACCCCAGCTTTGGCGGAGACGGGCACCTTCCCACGGTGCCCACGTGGACCTTCCTGTGGTCCACGGGACCTTCTGCCCCAAAAGCCAAGAACATGGCAAGGTTTCCTCACCGTGCCACTCTGTGTCCCGACACCCACAACAAAAATTCCTCTTTCGGTTCCTTTCAATGAGCGTCGCAGTCCAGTTCACGACAGTTACGATTCAGCAGCTCTCACAAATGGTCTCAAAGTTGATTAAAGACGGTTGTTATATCTAGCAAGGAGCAAAAAGCTCATTTATACCTTGAGACCTGAGTTGATTTGTGTGGATCTAACAAAAAAGGTGATGCGCAGCGATGCACATTTGCAGCCAAGGAAGAATAACTCTCTTACCTGGCCTGAGATTTTGCACCTTGTTTGCGAATCAATAGCACAGATCCGCTCCCTGCTCTTGGCTATAAAATGGTCGTTCCCTACGGAAAAGAAGGGAAGCTGGCCTCAGACCGGCATCTTTGAGAAGACTCTTGGAGGAAAGAGCGTGCAGAGGACGCTGCAGAACGTGGTCCCGACCCGCAAAGGATGCGCGCGGAGGAAACGCTGCGCAGGCACGTGGGTCCTCCTGAGACAGCCCGGCAGAGCCCGTCCGGCCCTGCCGGCTCCGCCGCGTGCGGGACGCCGTTTTAAAAAGGTTCCCGTTCCCAAGGTACAATTAAAGGACTGACAAATTACCGTTTAGGATCTCTAAAGTGGCTGTTTCTATTTCTCCAGTATTTACACAGAGCTGGGAACTTGTCTTTACTGATACTTCATTAAAGAGAAATAGCTGTACTAAAGGCAACACCACTCACGCCCCCTCTCTGTCTCTTCCAACTCAAGTGAACCAGTGTCCTGGAAAGGCCGGATCGTCGAGGGAGGCAAGTCATACAATTTAACGTCCATAACATTCAATTTTAGAATCAAAGAGCATAAAATATTTCTAGCCAACCTCTGCTTTTGTAGAGAGGCATGCAAACTTATATTATCTTTAGTCACTTCACTCTTTTTAAGTGCCTGAAAATTTAAGCCCCAGAACATCATCTCTTGCTTATTTTAGACTGAAAACCACCCTTTCCAGCCTCACCACTCCATGCCAGCGCTGCAGGAAGGGAGCACAGGAAAGCATCGAGACAACTCCCACTCGCAGGAGAATAAACTGCGCCTTCATTGCGCAAGAATGACCATCAAGAAGTATTAGGTATTTCCAAGCCATTTTCATCTTCCAGCAACTGATGCTCCACAAGCTCTTCAGACCATCAAATCCAGTTGTTACTTTTAGGGAAAGTATCGCCCAATATTTAATCTGAACTTTTTTCTCTACAATTTTAGGACTGTGACCTCCTGCCCCATCCACTGTGAATGCAAAAAGCAAACACCGCGTTCCCTTTCAGGCACCTGAAGATATATTTCCTCCCTGCTCCTTCTCTTACCTAGAGCCACACAACCTGGGTTCGTTCAGACCAGTGGTTTCTAGACCTCCAGTCAATCCCGTTACAACTCCCTGGACCTCCTCCAGCCGACCTCTCCTCTCCTGCCCGAGCCAGGACACCTTCCCCCGGCCTTCTGCACTGCGCACCCATCTACTCCGAGATATTTATTTCCAGCTAAGGAGAGATGAGTTCTATGCCCAGTCTCCCAGAATTTACAAGCAGATAGAGACACGGTCCAATTCACGTCTACCTTAGTCATTTTTTCCATCGCAAAGAGAAGGAATTACGGAATATTCTCATTAAGCTAAAAATTCCTATTGGAGAGTTTTAAAAATTTTAAATCCTATTCAGGTTGGATTTGAAAAACGAGGTTTAGGCAGCATCAAGCATTAAAGCTGGGCAAACGATAGTCAGCTTCTCGCTCCGAGAAAAGGAAACAACGGAGCAGACTCCCACTTCTCCCGTTGTCATTTCACTGCCCACAAGGATGCTCCGAGGACCACAGGGGACACAAATATCTCAATTTTACTATCTGTTATTTGAGAGCAGAAATCATCACTTTATTACGTGTTTTATACACGGCCTAACAGGGTTCTGCTCACGTGTGATTACCCAGTTCGGCTGAAACAGAAGAGCACTGGTTTCCCTTTCGTCCCAAAATCTCAAGCTTGCAGCATCCCGCAGGACGTGGGAAGCTGCGGCTCCGTTCCTGCTCTCCCGGGAGGTTTGGCACCGTTAGCTCCAGCTCCCGCTGTGAGCTGGGATATTCTGGGACGGGGAAATCTGTCAGTCCCCTGGGATCTGCTTTCCATGCTGAGTAACGTATCTAAACAGTCAATACGTTCATAACATATCTGAACAGTTGCTCTGCCCTTATCTCCAGCCTCTTCCAGCTGCCGTTACTGGTCCCGTTCACAAACAGTTTGTGGGAGCAAGGGGACAACAAAAGCAAAAAGTTGTTTTTTCCCAAAAAAATCCCCTTTGACCTAGAAGTCCCCCTGAGCACCCTGGGACAGGCAGCACTGCCGTTAACTCAGGTATAAAAAAGCTTGGGAGCCAGCAGTGACGATACTATTATAATGCAAATTATTAATACGAGGGACCTCATCGCTCCCAGCTTCCGCATGCAGCTTGGCTAAAGCCAAAGGATCCCAGTTTTTTGGTGCACGGACCTTGCAAACTCCACAGTTAGCAAAGAAAAACCACACTGACAGTTTTTACGCTGTCCACAATATCTTTTTAAGGTGATTTGTCATTTAAAGTGTCAGCTTGAAATCTAATCATTTTAAAAAATGAATAAAATATTATGTATTACATTCACAGGCTGCAACCACTGCCAAATTCCTCTGTCAATTTTTACGGGATTATAATCACATTCCTCTTTTAATGTTTTATGCTCTTGCTTCTGTGCCAAAGAGATGGGAAAGAGAGTAAATGGCTACTTAAGAGCAATGTGTGACGATCCAAACCAAAACCAAAAATGAAGCAAAATGCCGCGCTCCCTCTCCTGGGGGGGGGGATGCTCAGCAAGAGCATCCTTAGGTGTGGGCTGTAACGCAGCAGCCAAAACACTTTCAGATGCCGGTATCATTTTAAAGCAGGTTTTCCTGTGAAAAATCCTTTTTTTTTAAAGGAAAAGCATTTTTAATTGCGAGGCAAACGCGTGGGAGGGCAAGCTTTATGTTTCTGCCATTGAGAAATACCCGGCTCTTGCAGAGAACGGCTCAACTCAACAGCGGACACCAAGGGAAGGCCAGCGGGACCCAGAGCAGCTACAAGAGCTGAGCACAGCACAGCCCCCTCCCAAAAGCTGCACATCCTCCCTCATCGCCACACTCCCTGCTCAGAAACCCTCCCGCCGCGTCTTCTCCTTAACCTCTCCTTCTACTTGAGGTGGAAGAGATGAATGGACCCATCTTTGGTCTTCCCGGTCTGCTCTTCCCACCACGGACGCGCTCTGTCTGAGCGGACTGCCGGGCGGGTCCCGATCCCGGCTCCTGCAGGGACCCGGCTGGGGCTCACCCTGGGGAGAGCTACACAAAACAAGCATTTCGGCGTTTCTTAGTCAGAATCTAAATGTCTCCCCCCCCTCAAATGCCTGGAGCACGACAGTGCTCGTTCGTACAAAGAGGACAAACAAAATAGTCTAGAAATGGAAGCAAAACCTTCTTCGCCCAAATTAATGGGCAAATTTTACAACACAAATACAAGAAAAACGTTGGGCTTGGGGTTCTTTTTTCCCCCTGCAAGGCACTTTTTTTTTTTCTTCAGGACAGCGTTTCTTTACAAACGCATTCTTCTGAAAGCACTTCTCCCGTGAAGCTCCCCCTCCAACAGCTACTGTTACAAATCTGCGATAAAAGACGTATTCAGCAGGGTTTGGCACACAAATAGCCCCCAAACTGGCATTGCCAAAGCGTCACAATTTTATCACGAGCTTCAAAACGTTTGGTGAAAGAAAAGATGCTCTTGCTGGGAGCATCAGCTAGGAGGAGCTTCAGCTCCTGGGGTCGTGAGCGCCTCAGATTTCATAGGGGGGGGGGGAGAAAAAAAAAAAAGCCAAGTGTCTAGCCATGTTTCTGGAGGAAAACTCTCAAGCAGGAGTGCAACAGGACCCAGATTTTCAAGGACTGAAGACCAAGCAGAAGGAATCGCTGATGGATTGTCACTTGATTTCATCCAGCCTCAGGATTTTGCAGAGTCTCACTAGTGACTTCTGAGTATTTTTGAGGGGAGGAACCACGCCGTGAACTTCAGCCGTGGAAGCACCATCAGAACAAAGGCTTTGCAAGCGCTGGGTCGAGCGGCTGTTCCCCGTCCCGCTCTGCTCTTCAGCCAGCGCTCAACGCAGCTACGCGCGCGGGAGCAGAGCCACGGAGGTCCCGCGGGGCTGGAAGCAAGGGCTCCGCTGAACAGGGGTGCTTTGCTTGCCTGGGCAGAGCACGTGTCCTGGGCTAATGAGCTGATCTGGCCACTTAACCCTGCCAAAAAAAGGGGAGAGGCTTTGCTCTGCCCTCCCTCACCCCGCCATCTCCCCATCCTCGCCCCTGCGGTCTCTCCCCATCCCCGGATGCACGTGCCGCTCCTCTCCAAGAGCTCCTGCACCAGCAGAAAGCCGTCCGCCGCCAGCCCTACCCATCAGAGCGGACCAGCTGTCTCACAAACCTCTAATTTAAGTTCGCACGGGAAATACAAACGGCCATAAAACCCCACGCTGACTCAGGAGCGCAGCGAGGCAGGTCCACCAAGGCCCGGGGGATGCGCAGGTCCTGACGGAGGAGGACGAGCCCCGGTGGCACGGACGGAGAGCTTTGCTCTTTCTGTGGAACAGGGGCCGAGCTCACAACACGAAAGGCGTATAACGCCTATAGGGTACCTTTGCAGGGACGTACGCACGCACACCCAACGGCAAGCGCAGCTCCTCTGCCCTGCTGCTCTTCCCTCCCGTGCCAGAGAGAAACCGCAGCCAAACCGGACCCGGCATCCACCACACAAGGGAAAAGAAACATCTCGGCAACGAATAGATTTCAGCTGGAATCTCCCAGGAGACGGTATTAAAATGAAGGGGGGAAGAAATAAATAAACGGAGGAGAAAAGAATCAACTCGCCAGTATCAGCCATGCCAACTTCTAAAACCATAAGTCAAGCCCCGAACGCCACGGCACCAGCTCCCAGTCTGGGATACTGGGAAATAACCCAGCTAACGCGGGGCGGTGAGAGGAGGGCATCGCCCTACCCCTTCTCTGCCCAAGGATTCCCGTTTTCCAGCTTTGGGGCCTTTTTTTCTTTAAAAAGCTGAGATTTTTCACTGCAGTCCCTGGTTCCGAGTGCTAGGCTCGAATCCGAGCGTCCGACATCAGGAGACAGCGATGGAGATGGCCACCAGCCAAACCCTCGTCCACTCAGTTGGGGTCTGGAGTCGGGAATCCACACGAACGCGTTCGGGAAGTATTTCCCAAAATGCAGAGTTTAACCCCAAAATTGTATCACGCAGCAGCGAGCACAACTCTATAATACTCCATAAATACACCACGATGTACCACGCTCACCAGGTCCAGATCTAAATCTGGTTCACCCATCAGTCGCAGAAAATATAAATATTCTCCCTGGTTTTCAGTGTAATATTCCCAAGTTGATCCGGAGCACCTATGGAGTCACTGAGCTATAATTAGAGGTTTATTATAAAAGGTGTTTGGGATGCCTGTCAGCACTGAAGGAGACTCTGTATTTAAGGTACCCTTAACACACGTAGCAGCAGCGGGCTGGTTTTTCGGCTTTCATGAAGAAAAAAAAAAAAGCCAACTTGTTTACTCACCTCAAGTGACTTTTCTTGGTCTCCGCTTTGCGAGATATTTTCAGCCTCTAACATGATTAATGGCATTTTAAAAAGGCAAAAAGCCATCAGTGAGGTGGTTTAAAAGATACGTTTTTATCCGTAGCTCATAATGTGATTACCAGCTAAACCTTGCTTTTCACCAAAAAAAAAAAAAAATTAATCGGGTGCAGGACGTGCATATTCACTTATTCGTTATTGTAGGATTGTTGACATTAGCTTTTATTTTTAGAAAAACATGAAGTGTGGAGGGGAAATGAAACAATGCGTCTTCTTTGAGACCGTCTCTAACACTAGGAAAATATGCAAAGAAAATACGTAGTGATCCGCTTGCATACCTTCCCACCGAGCGCCGGGCTTGAATCTATAAAATAATAAACACTGTTTCAAAGCACTTGGACTGGCCTGACTTTTTTTTTTTTTTTTTTTTTTTTTAAAAATAACATCTGACAACGTCACCGTATCCTGAGCCTCTGGGAGGGAGAGGACCCGAGCGCCACACACAGGGATGCTCGCCGGGACCTGGTCTCCCCCCCGACCATCACACCACGGGGCGGCTCCGGGCAGCTCTCATTCCCCGCGCCGAAAACGGGGGCACACCGGATCACCGGCTTGATGCCAGAGTGAGCATTTCACATCGCAGGCACCTCCAATCGCCCTAATCCTGCCAACGCCTTCATAAACAGGTTGCTCCATCAAACGCACCGGCATTCCTCGCCTCGGCAGCGCCGTGCGGTGCGCTCGTACGCAACGCTTGCAGGGCCAGGGTTTCAGCAGACCATCCCCTGCATTTCTAAATTAAATATCTTTAGGCCTACAAGTACCGAGCTATATCACAACTTAGCAAATGTTGCTCAAATTAAGTTTAAACTGGGATGAAAAAGCATCTCTACACCCGGTAGCAGCATCACCTGCGCTTCGCTGTTGGAAAATAAGTCCCGAGGGTGAGGTGGCCATGGCCAGGAGAAGACCGGGGCTGCTCTAGGAGGGGAAAAACATCATTAGGAGACAAAAATCATCTCTGCTAATACTGAATGTGAATTCAGGTGCGTAATTACCCCAGCCGCCAGGTACAGCTCTGCAGAGGCGACCTTTCTGGGGCTGCCTGGACAGGACAGCACGGAGGTATCAAGGCAGAGGGAGGATTTCTCCAACCACCCACCTTTGGGGCAGAACTGGCCAAAAAAAAGCAGCGGAGGACGACAGGGCAGAAAACAGCCACAGATCCCCGTGGTGAGAGGGTGCCCAGCTCCTGGACGCTCTGAGATCGCCCCTTCCCAAGCGCCAATTTCCATCCGTCCCTTCAAAGCACAAGAACACTCGGGAGCTGGATGGATCCACGGGAAACACGGAAACAAACGTCACTACTAATGGCCTCCAGCGGACTTATTTTTGCATCCTGCAGCAAAGCACCACTGCAAGGGAATGTCTTCTTCTTCCAGCACACCGTTTACTGTCACACACCTACACAAAATCAAGGATATTTGACTTAACAATTTCTATTCCCCCCCTCCAAAAAAAAGCAACTGAAATTGAGCTTCTCGGTTGCAAAATTAGCAACACTTTGTATCTGCAATTCAGCTTCCAGAACCTCCCTCATCTCTTTTTTGCAATCACACGGAGAACGGCTACACAGCACATACCATTTTTCGCTACATTGAGCTTGAGGAAAATTTAAGACTTCCTCCCCGCCCTGTCTTCTTTTTAATGGGAGATGTGATTATTGAAATTAATTCGGAAAATAGTCAGCATTCACCAATCAGCTCAGCAGTTTGGGTTTTCTTCATCTGCTGGTTACATGCTAATTATTGTACTGGTGGGATTATTTCCCATTCACATTTGGAATTTACAGCACAGTAGGGAATTGATTAAATTAGAAGAAAAATACAAAAAAAAAAAAATCAATGACATTTTAAATTCAACTTTTTTTTTTTTTTCATTTTCTTCCGAGTCGGATGCCTACAAGGACCTGACAAACTCAACCCCAGCAGAACAGATGCACCAGGCAGCGTTTCCGAGCGTTAAAAGGCAGAACAGCAACGACATCTCCGGAGGAGACACTTTGGGAAGGCAAAGCAAGCCTTCCACGCTCATCAACATCGCTGCTGCTCACAGCGTCCTCCGCCACCTCGCACCAACCGAACCCTTTCCGCTTGGCCGACACTTGTGATTAAGGCGGCAAACCTCCCCGCGCGTGGGAAATAAGCCCCACTTCCAAGCCCAGGACTCCAGCAATGCCGAAACACCCGGGCTGAGGGAGGAACGGGGGTTCATGTGGGCAGGGGGCAGAGGTGGCGATGGCAGACGCGTCCCATCAGCAGCTCTGATGGGCTCGGGTGCCTTCATCCTCGCCCCGGGAGAGAGGGACAGAGCAACACGTGTCCGCAGCACCCACCGGCAAGGAGCGGGCTCTCCAGCCGCCAGGGCTACCAGCTGAGCGCAGGTCCCTGATGGGGACCCCCTTTTGAAGGGACCCAGCAGAGAGATCCCTGATTTTGCTACATGAATCTCAAATACTATTTACCACCTCATTTAACCTGCGCAAGCACATGTGTTGGTACCCCAGCGTTGTCAACAGCGGGGCTTTGAGCACCCAGGGGGCTTCGTGTTTGCTTGCAGCGCTGTTATTGGGGGGTTACCCCGAAAGCAAGGGCTCCTTCTCACCCTCACCCTCTCAGCTCCAACCGGCCTGCTGAAAACTACAATTGAAAAAAAAAAAATCGAAGTAGGAGCATGAAGACTTTCAGGTTGCTTTAAACAGGCCAGTCTCTCCTCCTCCCAAAGCAGCAGCCTTCCTCCCGCTCCCCACCCGCCGCGGGGCGCCCACCAGCTCCCCAGAAGGTGCCAAGAAAAGCAAATGTCCTGCAATGCCCAAGGGAATGAACAACGTCCCGGGAAACATGCAGGTGTCCCCAGAGCAGAAAATAAGACTGAAAAATCACATCTAAATAGCCACGATGAAGCCCCGGCTCTGGGGGGGGGACAGGGCTGATGCTCCGGCTGGTGCCCAGGCCACCCCGGCGGGGAAGCTACGGAGCCCGGCTCCGGGCTGGATGCTGGGGAGAGCCCGTGGGCGGCACGGAGACGTGGGCATCCTCCCACCTCCTAAGGGCCGGTGGAGCCAGCGCTCCCAAGCCGGGGCAGAGGGGGGCCGGGGGCTTGCCGTGACCCAGACGTGCAGGTCAGCAAGAAGAGGACGCCAGCAAAATCAGGAGAGCGTGGAGTAGCGCACGGAGCTCGGGAAAGGGTTAGGTCCAGGTGGACACGGCAATGACTATTCACCGGAGAGGCTTTTTGCACAATTAACCCCCAGTACACTGGCTCCAGAGAAGCCTCCTCCAAAGCACCTTCATTTCTAGTGCTTTTATAAGCACTACCGTGACTGCCGGAGCCACATTTCCAGCCTCCAGAAACGGTGTCGGCACGTGGCAGAGCGAACACGGCTCAGCACCGCAAAGCCAGGCTGGGTGAGCAGGACACATCACGCCACGGAGACCGACATCAACGGCAGAGGGGAGAAAGCTAAAAGCAAAGGACCCGCGAACCTGCAGCAGTTGCTACATCACCCTCGGTCTCCGTCTTTCCTGCCTGTAAAGCAACACGAAAATGCCAGATGCTGGAGCAGGGAGAGCAGGCTATTTAAAACATCCGCTGCACTTCACGGTACACGCACGACCGGAGGAGCAGAGCCTAACAGGTGGATTATGGTCTTAATGAAATATTCACATTCATCTGCTCGCTCTGAGTCCAGACCACAAGTCTGCTTCCCCTCTGCTAGCGCGGCCGAGGAGTTTTGTGCCCGGATTTTTGCTTTTAAATTAGCTCTGCCTCTGTGAAACAGAGACACTCCCCTTGTCTTAAATATTTTCCAACATGGAAATGATTCCTAGCAAAGAAAGAGCGAGCAGGGTACATTTCAGAAGAGGAGCCTGCATTTACATCCTGCTTAACAAACCAAAGCGCAACACAACAGCCTCACGTAACCTCCTGCACGCGTTTCAGGATGACGTGTCTCTAATGACCACCCTACAACTAGGAACGCACGTAAGAGCCCATTAGCCTTAACGCAAAGAGTAAACACACCCGTCTTTCCAGGGCTGCAAAAAAAAAAAACCAAGCCCACACGTCAGGAAGCCCTGTTGGTGCCACATCCAACCCATCAAGGTCTCCAAAGCCACTGAACGCTCTGCTTCAAGTGCTGGTTTACGGGTGACCATCTCTACAAGGTTGACCAGAGCCAGAAGGCATGACGCAGGAGAAAGCCTGGCGCATTGGAGGCTGAAATGGTCCTTGGGCTACCGGTGCCCCAAGGCAGGACCTGGAGCCACCAGGAAGGTCTCCAGCCATCGAAGCCCGCTCTCTGCACAGGCACGAGGAGCCAGCGACATGGGTGGATCCTTAATGCAGAGACCCAAGACCTCAGTTCATTAAATACGCTACACATCAAAAAGCATCCAAGACCACCTCATCTCAAATGTCCTCTCGCACAAAGTACACTCGAAGCACTCCAGTGCGCTACAGCAAAGACCCTTCCTTCTCCTACGCTGAGGAGATCTGGAGATGGAAGAGCTACAGGATCAACTATCCAAGACCTCAAGCCTAATTTTTGTCCTCTTAAATTAAACTCTTTATTCCTAACATTTTAAAAGCAGACAAGAAGTTTCAATCCCTCTTTGAAGACACACAGGTACCGTCCGATTCCTGATTGTTTGGGGAAGACGGAAGAACGGGCTCCATCAGACAGCAGGGCGCAAGCTTTCGGCAGTAACCGCATTCCGTGGGACAGCCCAACCATTGGACTTACTTTCCAGCGGGACACCAGCAACACCACGGCTGGGGCTGCAGGACGGGAAAGCAAACCACCAGTACGACCATTTTGTTAAGATTTGCTGTATTCTGGGAGCTTTGTTTTTAAATTGATTTAGGCAGTTGACCCCACCACTGACCTGAACTCCCCCGGAGAACAAAAAATATCCCCCCAGCTTTCTGATAAGCACCTGGATATAACGGAAAAAGCGTCACGGCTTCTGATTTACAGCACTGCAATTGTAGAGCACAAGTCCGTGGGAGATGCACGGACTTCCAGACGGGAAGAGAGACCAACAGGACCGATTACATACAATTATTAATGTGTGTCTCTCTATACCACTGGAACAAACACTGACTAGGCTTAAAAAGAAACAAAGCAGGGAAAAATAAAATGACTACCCGTTCAAGTATTTGTGCAACACTGGCATGACACCTTAGGGAAATAAATATTTGCTTGACCTATTTCCGTAAGAGAAGTTTTTATAAGTTTCATGAAAACCTCTTTATTTATCGAAGCATGAGAGCAGAGCATGCGCGAGCATCCCGCACGCCAAGCCGGGCTCTGGGAGCAACTGGCTCCCTTCTCATCCTTCTCACGGGAGCAAACTGATCCCCTTTGTACCTGTAGAACAAAAAAGTCAGCCTGAAAGCAACCTCCAGACACTTATTCAGGAGAAGAAGAGTTAAAAGATACCGACACAAACAGCAGAGAGCCGCCTCGCCTCGCTGGGAGCCCCTTTCAACTGATTCATCTGCCTCTTGCCTCAGTGAATTTTTAAGTGCTCACTATTTAAACCCGTCCCACCCAGGCTCTTTATTAAGGACACTCTGCCGGCCAAACGCCAGGGCTCGTTCCCCACCCTGTTCCTGACGTGGCCCTCTCAAGCATCCCTGTATGAAAAGAAAGAAACCAAAAAGCTCTTTCCCTTCCCCTTGCGCAGCCCAGCCGCACAGCGGGCAGGGAAGCCCCGGCACCCAGACTGAATTTTCTGAGCATTACTGGGCAGGAGCGTTTGGGTGGAGCTATAACGGAAACTTTTGCAACCTTAACACCGTGCTATTTTATTTATTTTTTTTTTCCCCCCAAGCAAGTGGTAAAACACATGGGGGGCCTGGCTGGAGCGGCGAGGGCAGCGCTTGCCTTCAGTAGGAGGAACATTACAAAAGCCATCACTGCAACTGAACGCACAGTTTAGAAGGCTCATTCTCCAATTTTTCTATTTCTAAAAAAGATAAAAATAAAAATAAAGTAGGAATAAGGAGTGGAGAGCACGCAGATAAAAAGGGAGTTCAGTTAAACGTCACCCTATACGCGTGTAGAAACAGGAGAGAGTACCCTCACAGTGTCCCTCTGAAAGGAGGGAGGAAAGAGAAACCACGAAGGACGCATGAGAACATCCTCCACGCAGAGACGAGCCATGGCTGCAACGGCTGTGGCTGCATCTGGTGACAACCCCACCGCTTCGGCTCTGCTCTTGTGCCATGTGTCATCACCAGCTCCTCTAACTCCACCGCAGTCCTCAGCCGACCAGGGCTTCTCGTGTGACTTCGCGCAAACTCACCCCATTTGCATTTTAAGCATTGTTATTTAGAACATTTGTCAGAGGGGGGAAAAAAAAAAAGGAGAAAAAACAAACAAACAAAGAAGGAGAGAAGTACAAGACTTTTTTTTTTTTTTCTTTTTAATTAGAAACATCACCCCTCTCCTACTCAACAAAGCAGAAAAGCCATCACAGCTGCAAGAGGGAGAGATGCTGCAGACCTTCACCACAAAGACCATCAAGCACCAGCAAGCGGGATCTTCTCCAAATTAGCCTCCGTAGCAGGACTAGGCTCGTTCCACCTAGAACAGGTGCCTAAGTTCCAAACATCATCATCCTGGGCTCCTGTTTAGTTAATGCAAAGAGAGGGGCCCCTCTGGGAGTGATTCAGAGGCTGCCCAGGGCGACTCAGCCTTAGGACGATCAAGGTGGGGGGAACCTGGACCTGGCTCTGGGCTCCTGCTCTCCCCAGCAAATCCCCCTATTTCAGGGCCTTGTTCTTCCCCGCAAGAACACGGGTGGTAATAACTTACGTTAACCTTGAGCAAACCAAGGACTTCTCCACAGGATGCATCTCCCTCGTGCTTTTTTACATGCAAATCAGGTGGAAAAGACAGAAAGGAAAAACAAAAACCAAAATACCAGGAGATGGGAAGCGAGGGACCCGCCGCAGCAAAACGGGCAGCAACAAGCCGGCCCCCGCGGGTTCGCTTGCACAAGCCGAGGGCTGAGCAGGACGGTGGCGTGGGGGGGAAGCGTCTGCTCCCACCTTCTGCCTTTTGTTTGCACAGATTTCCACAGACCCTCAATTATTTGTTTCCGCTCCCCCCAGTTTTCCGGGGGAGCTAACGCCCTGCCTGCGCTCGGCAGGGAGAAGGCAGCCCGGTCCCTGGAGGGGATGAACATCCACCGCTCCTGCAGAAAACCAGCAGGTCTTCCAGGGCCCGCCCGCCACCCAGGACACGGCCCCGCGTTCGGAAAGAGCGGCCAAGGCACCTGTGCCACAGCCTCGCCGGGAGCAGCGGGCTCCCCGCGCCTGGTGACCCCGAGGAGACTCCCGGGAACCGAGCCACCGCCGTGCCCTGCAAACGCCGCCGCCTCCGGAGCCGTCCCACCGCACGCCCGGGGAAAGGCTTGGCGAGGGACGGACGCGGACCCGCGTCCCAGGGTTACTCGGCTGTACACCCAAGTTGTAGATAATTCCAGGAGCTACGAGACGAGCTGCTTGTACATAGTAACACCATAGTAACTGAGGCGGATGATAAAGCTTGCATACACAAGGGCACCACAGTTTTGGAGGGGAGGAAGAGGAGGTCTAAATAGAAGGAAAACCTTCCCGCAGAGCTCGGGGACACAGTTGTATGAAGGAGAACCGGAGCCACGCTGCTGTTTAAATCTCCCCCCACTGACAACCCAGATGGCTCTTACCACCAGCCCGGCTCACCTGCTCCAGGCTTCCCCGCTCCGGGCCGGCAGCACTGCCTGCATCGGTCCTTGCAGCGCCCCGACGAGAGCCAGCAGCCCCCACGGGGCTGGCTTTGCTTGGCCTTGCAACAAGGATTTTATTGATAGATGTGCTCCCGCGAGTGACTTTGGGGCTTCAGGTTACTACGGCTTTCTTACGGTAGCAAGAATTGCGGAGGCTGAGCCCTGTCAGAAAAAGTGATGCTAAACCCCAACCCATCTATAATATAATTAACACAAGCTCCAGATTAGGCTGCGTCTGAAGCAAAACGCAATCCAACAGCCCCCTCTTTCCCACCCCCAAAGGTGGGTCAGGGCTCCAAAACTGTGTGGGCATCCGTGTGCTGCGAGTTCCTGGGATGAACTAAGAGGAAACAATAAACAGACTGAACAGTCTGCTCCCTCTTCTCAGCTACGCATCCCGAGTTGTAAAATACATCAAGGTCATGGACCCAACCTAGTTAATAGAAGTTATCATTAAATTGCTGTTTTCTTCTACAGGAAATAAAATGCTTCTGATCTTCTGGGTTTTTTTTTTTTTTCCTCCTCCTCATCTCTTAAAGAGAAATTAGTTTAGAATAAGCTGTTCCAGATAATGAAGTAAACTTCTGGCTTCCTATCCGTGGAGAATCGCTCCTCAGGACACCGCGGTCCTCGGCTGGGGACTGCAGCCGGAGTAGGTGGTGAGGGAGAAGGGCAGCGAAACCCCCCCTGCCCGGCCGGAGCCGCCCTCCCGCGCCGGGCGGAGGGAAAGCCCCCGGCCGGGCAGAGCCCGCTCCCTCGGGAGCGCGACTGGGAACACACAGCTCCAGAAGGGCTTGCAAATGGTTTGTCCAGGTACGTCGCTCAGCCAAGCGAGACCCATCACCCGCCTCTCCCCCATCACCTACCTCTCCCCCAAAAGTTTCCCATCTCGTAACCGGATTAGAAGAGGATGCCTTGGAAAAACCTCGTCGCTTGAGCTTTGAGAGCGCAGACTAAGCATGCCCCGACCCGGGGGACAGAGTTTGCGCAGCTCACGCTCGGGGCTTTACTCTCAGACATGCCAGCCATCCAAGCAAACGCGATGCCCGAGGGGCTCGTGCCCGCTCTCTGCCCAGGACCCGCATCCCCCTTACCGAAACGCCTCCGCTCTCCAAATCCGCTGCTCGGAGCGAAGAGGCCTCAGGCCGCTGGCACCCGGCCACACGCCCGGCTGCCACCGCGGGAGCCCTGATTAGGAGCTGGCATAGCCCAGGCAGGACTTTACCCCGGCAGCCCAAGGGGGTGAGGTTAAACCACCGGCCCCAGCCAGGCGAGGAAAGCACCGAACGGGAAATCAGGCCAGAGCGATCTGGGTTTAGTCCCAGCTCCGCCACAGACGTCCTACGCGGCCTCAGGCACCTCACTTAGCAGCAGCAGCGCGGTTTTCCTACCTGTGTGAGGAGGGAGATGCCGTCTGCTCGCATCCCGGCTTGTCCCAAGGCCAGGCACGTTAAACCCGGCATCGTCGCAACACCAGGAGCCACAAAAAAACCCACCTGTGACCAACCCTCCTAAGCCCCAACTGCGACACGAGTGGGGTCAGCCACCCCTCAGTCCCCGGAGCGCGCAGCCAGCGAGGGCTGGAAAAAAAGGACTTTTCTTCCTCTAAAGACCCAGACTAAAGGAAAAAAAAAACCAAACCAGACCGCCCCGAGGGAGAGGCAGCCGGCTCCCGGGCAGCCCCACGCAGCCGGGCGCTCACGCAGAGCTCCCACAGCGGCCGGGCCGGCCGGCTGGCAGATTTTTGATTTAATTTATTTTAATTTAAATTTGAATTGCTGGCGAGCCGAGCGCAGCAAAGGGCAGCACAGCTCGCCGGCCCGCGGCAGGGCTGGGCGGACCGGGGCGGCGGCGGCGGCGGCGGGGGGGGACACGCACGCGTGTCCCGACCCCCGGGTGGGCGCTCGGCAAGGGGAAGGGGGCGTGGGGGCGGCCCGGCCCCGCCCGCCCGGCCCCCCGCACCTGCCCGGGGTCTGCGGTCCCCGAGGGCAGGTCCCGCGGGCCGGGGGGCGCGGGTGCGGGCGGGACCGCGGCGGCGAGGCGAGGCGAGGGGCGCGGGACCCTCCCCTCCCCGCCGCGCCGGGCGCTCGGCACTCACCCGCGGCAGGTCCCCGGGCCGCCGTGGCGGCTCGGCGCGGCGCGGCTCGGCGCGGTCCGGCGGAGGCCCCGGCCCCGGCGGCGAGCGCGGGGCGGGCGGGGCGGGCGGCGCAGCGGGGCGGCCGGGCGGGCGCCGCCGAGCCCAGGCATCGGCGGGGGGCGGGGGGAGCGCGGGGCGGGCGGGCGCGACACACACCGGCATTAGCCAGGCTCCATCGCCGGGCGGGGGGGGAGGTGACGTCACCGGAGCCGGACCGGGGTGGCGCGCGCGCGCTTGCGCGCGGCTCAGCTGGCGGCGGGGCGGCGCGCGCGGGGTACCGGGCACCGGGCGGCTGCACGCGGCGGGGAGGGCGGCGCAGCGCCTGCACCGGCTGCGCGCGCGCTGCGCGGGGCGGTGTCGCGCCCGCGCCGGGTCCGTGCACCGGGGAGGGCGGTGAGCGTTTGCACCGGGTCCGTGCACCGGGGAGGGCGGCGAGCGTTGGGCACGTGCACCGCGGGGGGTGGCGAGCGCCTGCACCGGGCGTGTGCACCGGGCGTGTGCGCGGGGCGGGGTGGTGAGCGCCTGCACCGGGCGTGTGCAGTGGGTGCGTGCCCCGGGGAGGTCAGCAGGTGCGTGCACTGGAGCGCGTGCCAGGCACCCGTGGGGCGCGTGCACCGGGGGCGTGAGCGGGGTGTGCGCACCGAACGCGGGGGGGATGACGACGAGCGTGCAGCCGGACGCGGGGGAGGACGGCGTGGGCGTGCAGCGGGCCCCGCGGGCCGTGGGTGCCCTGTGCGTGCCCGGGCCCTGCTTCCCCCCTCCCCGCGCCGCGTCACCGCCGCAGCCAAGCGCCGCGGGCGGCTCCTGCCGGCTCAGGGAGCTGAACCGGCCCGGGGGCCGTGGGTCAGGCCGTGAGCACGGCCGGTGCTACCAAGGAAAACCCTCCCGGCCGTGAGCAGCTCTCGGGTGGGCAGCTCTGCACCTCGTGCCGGCGCCGACGGAGCCTGGCACGGGCGGTTTGGCGGCTGGAAGCGCCCTGTCCCTTCCCGCTCCCGGCCCCTGGCCCCCCGGCGCGGTGAGTTTGTTCCCCCCGGTGCAGGGTGCTGCGGGCCAGGGGGGCCCAGCTGCAGGGTGAGCGGCTCTGGGCACCGCTGCGCTCCCCGGGCCGGAGAGGTGCTCTCGGGGTGGCCAAACCGCTGCACCCCAAGGGCTTCGGCAGCATTTAGCAATGGCACGCTAGGAGCAGGTCGGGATCGAACACAGCACCAAGTATTTTTTAAAAAAAGTGTGGCTTGGAAACATCGTCTGTCTTGAAATAAGACACCAGCTTTGGACAAAAGATAAAAGGTTTTCCAGCTGCCTGAATGTGCACGTCATTCCGCTTTTCCTGGATTTGGAGCTAACGGTCAGACTCTGCTCACAGTTATATGGATGTAAAGCTGTTGGCTTTAGAGCGCAGGTCTGGATTATCACCAGCTGGGACAAAAAACCTAAGGGCTCTCGGTGCATCGCACGTTCAGAGACTTCAGTTTTCGGGACCATTTGGTGCTCGGGGCTATTGGCTCTCCCGGTTTTAGAGCGTGGCTGGATTTCTCCGCGAGCCCTGGCTCTTGCAGCCACGCGACCGCGTGGGAATTGTAGCTTTCTGGTTTTTCTTTTAAAGTAAGCTTGAACCCTTTGTGTTTACGGAAGAAATGTGAACTTTTAACAGGTCAGAAACTAGGAGCCAAATCAGCAGAGCGTGTTTATAAACCAGAACGGGTGGTTCTCAGCCAGTCCTGCGGCCGTAATTCAGCTTTTTCAATGCGTGTGATTGGCGACTGAGGATGGCATTTCCTCCTCTTCAGGCAAAATGGCTTTCCCACCCACTCCCTCACATGCCGGGCCAGTCTGACCTGATCGTTCTGGGAATAGGAAAGAAAAAAAAACCCAACCCAACACCACTGTTTTCCTGTTGTATTCCTGGCCCCAGGGCCAGCACTCGGAGCAGCCTGACCTCCAGGAATTGCCCCCGTCCCCGAGGGAGCAGGACACCTGAGCCTTGCTCCCCGTGGCTTTCAGGAGATGGGAATTTCGCCCCATCCAGCTGTGCTGACTTGGTGTTTCTGCCTCTCCCCTTGTCCTCTTCTGCTGAATCAGCCCTTTCACAAGCCTCTGGAGCTCTTTGTTGATCCGGGGAAGGAACCGGGAGCCCCTGCCCGGCCAGCTGAGGGGGCAGGAAGCTCTGCCAGCCTCCCCCCCCCGCTCTTGAAAGGCTGCTTCTCTCTGCCGCGATAACGGGAAAGCCCTTTCGCATCCCAGCCTCTGGCGAGGGTTCCCCGGAGGGTCACAGTGTGGGGGACACTACTGGAAGCGATTAGGGAGGACAGCCCCGCCAGCAGCAGGGAGATGCTCCAGGGAGCTGCCTGGCACAGGGACCTTGGACCAGCTGGGCTGATTGACAGCTGTCAGCCCCACATCTGGGCCCGATACACTCAGTGGCTCTGGCCATCTCTCACCTGGTGCATGCAGCGTCCTGCTCGGTGGCCGCGAGGGGTGCACGGCATTCAGGAAAAAGGCATCTTTGCTTTTTGCATCGCAGCCTTGGATTTTACTGGCACCTCGGGAAACCCCAGTGCAAGGGGGATGCTGGTGAAGTTCAAGGACAGGACAGGCCCAGGGGGAAATGGGCCAGGCTAGTGGCCATCAGAAGATTGTGGCCCAGAGCAGCAAGGTCCCAGAGCATCCTTCCAATGTGGGAAAGGGAGCGGGAGAACGGGGCCCCCTGGCTCAGGGGCGGGAGGAGGATTTGGATGCTGCAGCAGGTGGCTTGGCAAGGTGGGCGTCCAGCCGTCGAATGGTACTGGTGGCCCGAGGTACTGGCTGAGCGCCGCAGCTGGAAGGATTTGCCCCTGTCCCAGCCCCAGCGTCACTTGTCTGCACAGCAAAGCGAGACCCTTTCTGTCAACTCAGTTCCCCTCCTGTCCGGGAGAGCTTCTTGCTGCTCTGCAGCGTCTCTGATGAGCTGAGCTGTGTCAGGTCTCAGCCAGCGTGGAGGCAGGTGGGTTGGCCGGCTTCCCGGGTCTCTCTTGCAGCTGGATCGTCCGTCCTCCCTCCAAACGGTTCACCCCAGGCCCATGAAGAAGCAGGCGGCAAGGGGGGGATCCAAGGAGAAGTGTCCTGAGGGACTGCCGGGCTGCTCAAAGACAAGCTTAAGCAGCTGGGAAAATCCCAGAGAACTAACGTGATGACCGAGGGAGGAGGCAAACCCGCCATCTACCCCCACCTTGGAGGCAGCCGAAGCCCTGGCTGTGGCCTGGCTCCTCTGCAGCAGCTGTCGAAATACAAAGAGGGGGAAAAACAAGCCCGGCTTTGACACGGCTTGTCCCCTCTCCCGCCCTGCAACTGAAGACACGACTTGTTTTTCTGGGACAGAGGAAAATTTAGGAGTCTCCCGGGCAGCGAGTGCCTGGGGTGCTCCCAACTGCCAAGTGAATGGATGGAGTTTTTCTGGAGAGGCGCTGGAAATGTTGGGATCGTGGCTTCCAGCACGGCCGGCCGGCAGAGGCACGGCACAGCCCGCGAGGCAGCACTGAGGGGCCAGAGTGCGGCCGGCCGTGCCGCTGCCCCGGCGGGGGCGAAGGCTGCGATCCGGGACGGGTGGGAGCAGCAGGGGTGCAGGACGAAAGCCGCCAAGATGGACGCGGGTGTGAGCTTTTTGGAATGCAAGGAGCTGAAAATATTGCATCTCGGTTGACTAATAAAAACTGTCTTGTTTTGCAAAGGCTCATTGCAAACATCTGCGGGTTGTGGAGTTCCCAAAAGGGGGAAGAAACGTCTCCCTGTTGGAGCAGCTCCCGGGGGGAGGATGCAGAGGATGCACAGAGAAACGGGTGCTCAGGGTTACAAGCCCAGGGAGCGATGGATCTGCAGGGCTCACCTCCCAAATAAAAGGAAGGGGGAGCAAGAGGGGGCATGAAAAGCAGCTGGCAGGAACCAAGAATAATTGTATGGCTTTGCAAAAAAATTACCACGGCAATTAAAAGTGCTTTAAGCTTTTTGGAGGAGAAAGAAGGAAATAAGAGGTAAGTAGAACGCCCCGGGGCTGGACTGCAGGGTAGCACGGAGGGAGGTACAGGCTGCAGGGGCGCTGGGGGACGGGCAAAGCCCCGTGTGTCCGGAGCCGGACTAAGGGCCAGCGGGGAAAACCAGCTGAGCAAGGAGCCTTGGAGGTAAGCGATGGGGGAAGCTGCTTCTGCGGGGTGCCCGAGTGCCAAGCGCTCACCCCTGTGTCCTGAGGGTGGGGGACTGGAGCCACAGCAAGGCCGAGCTGCCGCGTGCTCGTGCTGGCTTTGCCTTCCTTCTCTGTGCCTGCCTGAGGATGCGTTCGGCTGGCTGAGGAAGAAATGGTGTCCTCTGCCGAAATGGCCTTTGCGGCGTTTTTGACCAGGTACCAAGCATCTGCAGCCCGGATTTGTCCTTGCTTTTGTGTTCCAGCTCTGAGGGTTGTGTTCCAGCCCCAGGGTTTGCAGGGTGTAAACCACTGCCCTGGGTGAGACCCGCTCCGGTGGCATCACCGAGTGCTAGTCTGAGATGCTGTGACAAGGACAAAGCACCCAAGATGTCACATCCCGAGGTGTCTAGACAGGTTACAGCGGGCTCCTTCCCCCTGGGTGTGAGTGCCTGGTGACCTGGCCGTGGGGTTTGGTGGCAGCTGCCCACCCCGGGCTCCCCGTGAGCCCCGCTGGGGTCAGCAGCCCGTGCTGCCCGATGCCAGCCCACCCTCGGGGACCACGGCCATGCCTGGCCACCCACACTAGCCGCTTTCAGTCCAACTTCATCGAGGGGTACAGCTCTCAGAAATATTAAGCTGCTGGAAAACAGGCTTCCTTCCTCAGCTGATCTGTCACTGCCTTTAGGAAGGTTCCCGTATTGGGTCTGGGACCTCGTGTCCAGGCTGTGCTCAGTGCTGTAGGGGCACGGGGGGGTCTCCGTGCCTCCCACCACCATCAACCTTACCAGTGTGGCACAGCTGGGGAAACTGAGGCACGGGGAGGTAACGGGGCTTGCCTGGGAATGAGCTGTGGCATTTCTGCAGATCAACCCATCAGCTGTGACCGACCTGGGTGGTTTGGACCCTTCTCCTCAGGGACTAAGGAGGTCCCAAGCAGCCACCCTCCAGCTTTGGCCCTTCCCTGCTCTCACGGGGCAACGTCAGCTCCACAAGGGATGGGTGGGAGAGCCCTGTGCGCACACCAGCAGAAGAGTCTTCATCCCCAAAGTGCCACCAGCTCTTGTGCAGACCAGGAGCCGCAGCCTCTCAATCCACGTCGCTCCAGAACTCAGCACAGAGGGTGCTGGGGCATCGCCTGCACAGTGGGTCGGGCGGTCGTGGGGTAGAGCCCACACCAGCCACGTCCCTGCCCTTGGGGCGTCATAGTCCGGTGGGAGCCAATGCACTTTTTGGGGGGCACAAGAAAACCCCACCACCTCAGTTTCTCACCTGAGTCCACCTGCCTATTCCTGTGTCACTTCCCTGCTGCTGTCAGGCCCATTGTGATCTGGAGAGCTTGGTTTTCTTAAAGCCTCTGCCTTTTTGTGCTTTTCTTTCCACTCATGCTCTCTTTTCTCATCCCGCTGGAGATAACTCAGGGCAGACGAGCCCCTGGGGCTTGGCCACCCGCTCCCTCCCTTTATGTCTTGTTAAGACTTCTCTGTGGGCTTTGGTGGTGCCTCTGTAAAACGATGCGCGGTGCTTCTTTGCGTTCCAAAGCTTTCCTAAGGCTGGGGGGGACGACAAAAAAAACCCCAAAAAGGCAGAAGGCCACAACGATGGAGGTGGAGAGGTGACATGGGGCTGCAGGCAGGGGCTGCCGGCGTGCAGGGTACCCACACCCTGGCACTTTGTGGCGCAGGGGAAGGGCAGGCAGGGCTGGGAGAAGGGGAGGGAAAGCCACCGCCCCGTGGTGACAGGTCTGCGGAGCCCCCAGGGCTGCACCCGGGAGCGCCGGGGGTGGGTGCAGCGGGCAGGCCAGGCTCCCTGCGGCGTACGGCATGGCACGGCAGCCGCCTCGGAGGGTTCTGCAGGAGGGTGGGTGACATTAGCTGTGTCCCAGCCGGTGCTGCCCGGGTAGGAAACGCTGCCTTCCCCTGCTTGCCCAGGGGCACAGGCTGGCTTGTGCAAGAGGTTCTGGTGTCCCAGTCTGGTCCCAGGTTGCACAATGAAATAAACTCACCCAAATTCACTCTTCTAAAGTTTGCAGTTATTGAGGAGCAACTAAAATTATCCCTCAAAATCCCCCCAAACCTTGGGTTCATGTGGAGCCTCGTTCCTCCCTACAAGCACCACACGCCAGCACCTTCCACATTCCTCCCAGTCCGAACCCAGCCAAGGTGCACCCAATCTTACACCCAGGAGCAATTAAATGAGCAACACAGCAATTATCACCCTACCCACCCTTCATGGTCCTAGTCTATATGACCCTATAGCAATCCCTACAGCCCTATGGAGGAGGGAGTAAATAGCATCTGACATAGGCTCCCTAGCAGAATACTTCCCACTGTCCTCAGCCCGGCCACGGCTGCGTGAGGATGCTCTCCAGCCATTGCAAAGCAGCTTTTAATGGGCAGATCTTTCTCAGAGCTGCGCACTCTTTCTCTGCAAGCACCTTTTCCAGAGGGCTCAGTCTCCCCTGGGGTCCTGAGAGCTGGGGCTTTGTGCAGTTTGTGCCCTGAGGGGTTTAAACGCTGGGAGATCCGGTCTGGAAAATGAAAGGAGGACTGTCTTTGGAAATTCCAGCCTAGTGGGTTGGGCTGCGGTGGCCTTGCAGGAGAGTGGGTTGGAGGAGGAGGGAGGAAGGGTCTCCATCAGCGCGAGGCAGTTGGCAGCTCTGCCCGGCGCTGCTGGAGCGAACGAGCTGGTTGCAATGAGACACACGAGCTGGTTGCAATGAGACACAGCTGCTCCGTGCAGGTGGCAGCTGCCTCCCCAGATCCACCCTCCGGCCTCCCAGGAGCACTCATAGGCTCAGCAGGAGGCACGGTGTGGGGACTGGGTGCTGTTTGGGAGACGGGGCCCTCCCCTTGTGCGGGTGAGAGGAAGGAAGCAGCAGGGAGAGGAGGAGCTGAGGGTGAGCAAGCGTTACTGCTGGCAGAGAGCAGCTCCTGGGGTTTCTGGCTGGTTGCCCCAAAGTTGAGGAGGTGCTGAGGCTCAGCAGCTGCCCAGGTAATGGGGAAGGTCCCGGGCAGTTTGCAGCGTGGCATGGATGGGGAGCGTGGATGTGCAGGGTGGGAAGGGTGTGCCGCTTGTGGGGTGGCCCAGCCTGCTGCCGCCTAGGAGTGGAGCAGGCTGGTGTTAGCAAAACATCTGGCTTGTTTGGGGAGGCTTTTTAGCTGGAGAGGTGGATGTGAGCTGTGTTGCTTCCCTGGGGGAGAACTGCCCCCTTTGCCCTCTGCAACAGCTGTGTGGCGGAGGGCTGTGAGCCTGCTGTTTCTGGGGTTAAGGGGTGGGGATGCCCCATCCCTCTGCAGGGTTTATTTGTGGAATGTGGCGTAGTGTCCTTGGGGTGGCTTGAAAACACTTTCTCCTACCCTGTCCACCTATTACTATCTCTCCAGAGTGTAACTTGTTCTTCACATCCCTAATGGACCTGCTCCATCCATGGTGGGGCTGAGAGCTGCAAGAAGTCTGGGCCTCTTCTCCCTGTTCCCTGCCTGTCTCTGGTTACCCTGGATGAAACCCACAGGGAGTTAAACTCACTGAGCTGAAAACTGTACCAGAGCTGTGCTCTTCCCACTGCCCCGAGCTCTGGGGCTGAGCGGGTCCCCAGCAACGTGCAGGCAGATGCCTGGGGAGGGGGCAGCTGCCCATTGAGGCAATGGGGCATGAAGCCCCGTGGGGGGGACGCTGGCTCTGCAGAGGGGATGTGGCCCTGGCACGGGGCGCTCAGCAGCGTGTTTTGCTGGGTGGCTGCCGTGCTGTGCTGAGCCCTTGCACCCTGTCTTCACCGTGACGGTGCTGCTCAGCATGGGGCTGTTTCTGGGAACTCTTTCCAAGCCCCCATCCCAAATCCCATGGGCTGTGCAGGTTTATCTGCTCAGGATTTTCCCTATGTGCTTTTCAGGTCTGTCTCAATGTAAACCCCAGCCAGGAGCCCGTCAGTGCTGCCCTGGGAGCATCGGGGCCAGCCCGATTGTTCCTCCTCTCTGAAAATCCCCCCCTCCGCAGCGAGGAGCTCTCTCCCGTTCACTGCCAGGCCCTGCAGCGCAGCGGGGAAGGCGGCTGGAGGGCTGCCCGCGACGGCAGCGATGCCTGGGAAAGCCAGGCTCAGCAGGCTGGTGGGTGGCCCCGTGACCCTGGCCCCGCTTGCGGCAGAGCTGATGGACGCACCGAAGCTTCGGGAGCCAGCTAGCGCTTCCCTGCCATCCCGTCCCCCCCTGGGGAGGATCTGGGCTTTGGGCTTATTCCTGGCTGTCAGGGAGAGGTGGGGGGGATGGGACGTGGAGTGGGGACTGCGTCTCCCTGTGCAGTCTGCCTTCCCGGAGGGATGTCTAGGAATGGGACGGGGCTGAGCTTGTGCCAATGGATTGGAGAGGCTGGGTGCCTGCTGGGGCAGAGGGCTCATCGGGTGGCACCTGCTTGTCCTCGTCCCTTTGGGTAAGGAACCAACTCTCGCTGGCTGCCCCTTGGGCTGGGTGTGTGCTGGGGGCTGTGCTGAGAGCCCCCGGGGACACCAGGCCATCGGCCGATTGTGCTGCCGGCACAAGGGGTTTCCTTTAGTTCACCCGTGGTCCTTCTGAAGTGGTCATCCTGCGTCCTCATCCTCTCCCTGGGGCTTGGTGGGGTGCAGAGCCGGCAGCTTGGGAAGCTGGGCTCAGCCTCTGTGGTTCCCAGCCTCTGGTGTGATGCACTGACACCAAGACCGTTGTTCTGCTGATGCCGAGCGCTGAGCAAACAGAGAAGGGGCTCCTCTGGCCCCGGGGCTGGGACCACCACCCAGCACCCCTAAAGAGATCTGCAAGAAAATGCTGCAGGGATGTCAATGTGTTGACCAGGAGGCAGCTGCCAGCGGTGGCCGGGGGGCTGTACACGAGCCGTTTGGAGCCTGTGTGCCACCTGGGCTACACCGTGAGCCCCAGCATGGACCGCACCAGTCTCCGGCTTTGCAGCCACGCGTCTCCTCCAGCATGGCAGAGGGGAATTGTCTCTACTCGGGGAGTGAGCAGCTGGAGGATGTGAGCAGGCGAGGAGATGAGCGGGAAGGAGGCATGGCTTTCTTTCCATGTGTTCTTGCTAATGAAAACCAGGAGCTGTGCAACCTTGGAGTGCAGCAGTGCCTTGTGAAAACGGCATTGCAGAGCTGTCCAGGTGTCCTCCGGGCAGCACGGCCCCTGTGCTGGGATTCCCTGGGAAGGTGGATGATGGTGACAGGGTCAAGGCATGGAGACCAGGGAGTTCTGGCTTCAGCAAGGGCTGTGTCTGGCCAATTCAGCAATGCCTACGTGGGATGCCTTCTCCTCCGAGTGGGAAACGTTAGATTTGGACTTTGTTCAAAGTGAGCATGTGGTGGATTTCTCACCTCTCTGCCCTGAGGTGTTTGAGGGTTTTGGGGGGGTTTGTGGGTTTGGGGTTTTTTTTTTATGGACAGTGCAGGGCAGGAGGTTTCCTGCCAACCAAATTCTTGTTTGGAAAGGATGTTGATGGCTTGATTGCAAAGTGTTGCTGTGAGGTAGTATTGCCCTCCCAAGGGGTAAATGTGATGGTGCATCCCAATGGCAGAGGTCTCTCTCCTCCAAGCTGAATGCAATAACTAGTGCTCTGGCTTCTGTCCTGTTTTCTGGTGCTCAGCTGATCTTCATCAAGGCCCTTCATGTGTCTGCCTCAGGTTCCCTGGAAGCTTATCTCTCCCCATGGTGGGGCTGTGTTTGCAGCTGTGAAATGGCTCTCCTAGAGGAAACTCACATTGCATTTAGCTGCTGGAGCCCTTTTGCCCCACCTGAGCCTGTTCCTCTCTCTCACTTGCAGTCTCAAACAATGAACTACGTGGGCCAGCTTGCTGAGACAGTCTTTGTCACGGTGAAGGAGCTGTACCGGGGTCTGAACCCCGCCACCCTGACGGGCTGCATCGATGTGGTTGTGGTGAGGCAGCCCGATAACTCCTTCCAGTGCTCCCCGTTTCACGTGCGCTTTGGGAAGCTGGGTGTGCTGCGCTCCAAGGAGAAGGTGGTAAGTGGTGCCTGCCCTGGGACTATGCTTCCTCTCCGACACCTCCAAACCTAGGATCTTCCATGACCCACTTTGTTTGAGGGGAATGGGAGCCCTGCTGAAAGGGATGCTTGCCAATTTTTGGAAAGGATGCCCCAAACGGACCCCATCCTCTTCCAGGGAGGACTGTGCTTCCCAGGAAAATTGGGAGAGGTCCCTTGCCTCAAAGGCCGGGTGGCTGTCAGCCCCGTGAGCAACCCCAACCCGTCCTCTCCCTGGGGAAGTGCCTTCCTGTACGCTGATGGGTGAGTGGGTTCAGATGGACAGACTTCTTCTGCCCCTTGCCAGGTTGACATTGAAATCAACGGGGAGCCTGTGGACCTGCACATGAAGCTGGGTGACAATGGAGAGGCCTTCTTTGTCCAGGAGTCGGAGGAAAATGAGGTTGGTGATGAAGAGGTGCTGCTGGCCTGTGTCCTGCTGTGACCACCTGGAAGTGCAGGCTTGAGGTGGAAGGACCAGGTTTGGACTGCTCTTCTTCCCCAGGGTGACTCCATTATCCCCTTGATGTTTTGTGTGTCAGAAAGGTTCCTACTCAATGGACCTTGTAACCAGTGTGGAGGATCTGGGCAGTGGAGCACCCTGAGGGAGCATTAGACCAAATATCTGCATCCCAGACTGTCCTCCCTCCCTGGGCATGGCTGCTGGCCAGCCAGGCAGATATCTCGGAGCTTGGCCTCTTGGGGGAATCTTGTGACAGGGATGAGAGTGAGCCAGATGCTGTGGCAGGCTGCCCGCTCTACTGGGAAGCAGGATGAGACTAGTTGTGGCTTCCAGAAATCTTGGCAGCTCTCTCCCAGGCTGACTTGTGGTTGCTGCTAGCTTGGGCTGGGCTTGAGAGCAGGGAGTGGGCTCTAGAGCCGAATCCCATTTGCAGTCTTTGGAATTCTGGTCTCGTGGTGCCATCTCCTGCCTGTCTCTCCTTGCCTGCGTTAAAGGTGTCTTTAGCTTGTGGCTGGATAACCCTGGTTTTGTGGTTTTTGGTTTGGGGTTTTTTTGGGTTTGTGGTTTGGTTTTTTTTTTTTTTACTCGCATGTTGCATGTACAAAACCTTTCCTTTTGGGCCTAGCCACAAAATCACCCCCAAGCTGAGGGCTCGGTGGTGTTGGTTGTGCTGGTGGCATGTGTTGCGTAGACAAGAGCCGTGAGCTGCCAGGCTGGAAAAAGAGGGTGCTGGAGCTGATGGGCTCTTCCATCCCTGTTGCAGGGCAGCATCCCCTCGCGCCTCTGCACGTCCCCCATCCCCAGGGAGGAGAGCCTGGAGGATGCCGCTCAGCCCTCTCACGGGCAGGAGGCCTCCAACACTGAAGCGACCCTGCGCAAGAGGAGGCGACGCAGGAGGAAGCCCAAGCGGAAGGAGGTGTCGGACTCTGAGGTAGAAGGCTGCAAGGAGACCAAAAGCGAGATGTCCGTGGAGGAGCCGTGCAAGCTGCCAGCCCCCAGGTGAGTGGCTTGGGCTGGGCTGGGTGATGCGGTGGGTCAAACCTGTAGGTTCCCTTGGTGATGCCCAGCGGTACTGAAACATGGGGATAGCGTTCTGAGTTGGACCCCAGCCTCCCGTGGAGTAGAAAGCCAGTGGAAATGGTGAAGTGGGGTATTGCTAACTTTCCAGGTGAGGAGGCTGGTGCCTGAGAGTAGCATAACCAACCTCTTTCCTCCTTTGCAGTGATTCAGTGTATTTCTCCTTCGCTGATCTCCCTGAAGAAGAAACGGGGTCGTTGCAGTCCCCGGAGGTGCACCCTTACTCTGATGGGGAGCTGGCCTCCGTGGACAGGCAATGGGCAGAGCCAAGGCGATCTGCTCGGCTTTGGTGAGAGCAGGGGACGTGCCTTGTGGCTGGGAAGGTGGTAAGGAAAAGGGATTTGGGCATGTTGGGAGAGGAGGGTTTTCCTGGCCTGATACGGTGTGGCTGGAGGAAAGCTTGGAGCCAAGGAGGGTCACTTCTGGCCGTGGTCACAGATGCAAGAAGCCTGTGTGCACAGGGCTCTCCTGCCTCTGCTGCTGAGCTGCTTCTGGACAACCAGTAGCAAAGCACTTTGCTTCCTTGGGCCTCAGCTTCCCATAGGTCTTGCTCATTTGTAAGTGATAGTCTTATGGGGCAGAACTGGGAAACCAACCTTATGGGGTTCTTGGCCCTAAATGTCCTTGCAGTGATAGGAAAGCATGGGGCTGTAGGGTAGATGAGGTCCAACATTCCCTTCTCTTCTTGTAGCTCCACCCTGAGCCACTCCTCTTCCCCCAAAAGTGACTCTGAGCTGGAGATCAGACCGCAGGAGGGTTTTGCTCTAGGGGCTGAATCCCATGTGCAGTGGGCCTGGGGAAGGCTCCCTCAGGTGAGTCCTTGTTCTTGCTCTTCTCTAGCAGCTGGTGGGAAGGGGGTGTCTGAAAAGCCTGTAGAAAGTGGTGGAGGCTGTGGCCAGGCAGCCTTAGAGGAGTTGTCCTCTTCTGCCTGACGCTTTGGGCAACTTCCCATGCTCAAACCTGTTCTTCTGCTTTCTTTGAGGTGAATAAATCGGAACGAGTTGAACCAGCCAAGTCCATAAACACCTTTGCTACTGCAGCAACTACTGTCTCTGCAACACCAGTCCCTATGGATGAGGCAACCCATCTTGTTGCCACCTCTGAAGGTTTGGGAGGAGGTCTAAGCCCAGTGGGACATCAGGGTGCACCTTGTTTCTCTGCTATGTCTGTTGTTGGGCCAACACCTGCACACCAGGATGGAAAAGGCCTCCCCAGGCTGAAGGACATCCCCAGTGCTGTGGAGGCAGAGAGTTTGTTGGAGGCCTCCTCAGCCCCACAAGAGAAACAGGAGGGAAGCGGGAGTGTTGTGCCAGAGGTTTGGCCAGATGTGGAGCCCTTTGAGGGAGCTGCTGCTCCGAGGCAGGTGGGCTTGGAGTGCCCTGAGCCCCAGCCGGAAAGCCAGAGGAGACAAGGTGAGTGGGTGACTGGCGCTGCTGGAAGCGGTGTTTGAGCCCAGAGATGTATCCGACTTGAATGGGCGGCCGGGTTGTTCATTCAGTGTAACTCCTTCATGACTGCCCTGGGTATTCAAGGTGTGACATGTTTGCTTTGCCCTCTCCATGTGCTACCAGCTCCTTTGCTTTGAAGAGACATTGCTCAGGTTTCCTCCTTTCAGTGACCACCCAGCTCCTCAGGAAGGCTTTCTTGCCTTACGTTTCCTGAAGTCCCTCCTTGGATGTCTCTGCTTTTGCATGCTTAGAAGATTTCTCAGCAGTGCAGACCATACCTGAACTTGAAGTGTCTGGCAGCACCTGGCCTGACTTGTGTCTTCATCCTGAGCATGCCAAGTCAGGTGGAAAATCACACAGCGAAGTATGCATATGTCTCCCTTGACAGTGTATTTAGGGACTTTCATGTTGTTACCTGTCCTAACCAACCTCACTCTTCCAGCCAGCATAAATTCAGAACAAAATTGTCTTCCCCGACGAAGAGACGCTTGGGGTTCCTTGTTGTACGAAGAGGGAGATCACAAAGTGTTATCTTGGGTGGTGCTAACTTCAAATGGCACCTTCAGATTGTCATAGCGGAGCATAGGCAGGACTTTGGCCTGTCCTTTGTGTCCTCTTGGCAAGTGGACTTGTGCCAGTGCAGGCGTCTTGAGGTACTTCTGTTGCTGTTGATTTAAGGCAGCTTTTCAAGTAGGAAAAGAGATGCACTCTTTATACAATGTACGAATATGATGGAGGAAAATGCTGTTAGCTTTCTGGATAGATACTGAGATGGTTGGAAAGGTGATTCAGCTAAGCTCTCTCCCTTCTGTCTGTACATTGAGGATCCACCAAAAGAAGTCCTCACTTGGGTCCCAGTGACGTTTACTTGGAAGACCTCTCCAACCTGGATGAGGAGCAGGTGGCTCTCTATTTCCCCAGGAGGTATGGGTTGCCCCAACTGGCCAAGCTCACACCTTCTTGAGCAGTTCCCTTGCAGCAAAGATTGGAGGTATGTCTAAAACTATTGCCTGATGTTGCCACTGTTTCTTCTCTTGCTGGTAGTGACACAGAGCAGAGCTCAAAGCCTGTGGCAGACCCCGGCAACCCTCTGTGTGTCCAGCTGCCATCTGACTTGCCTGCCGACAGCCCCGCAGACTCCGACTCTGATTTGATGCCCACGATGGCCCTGTCGCTGTGCGGAGGCCTGGGGGGTAGCAGGCAGATCTCTCGCGGTAGGTGGGAGGGGAGGGGGAACCTACTGTCCTGAGATCCATTGTATACACCAGTGGCATGACACAGCCTCTGTCCCACCAGAGAAGTTCATGAAGCACATGGTCTCCTATCAGCAGTTTGCTGAGAATCCAGGACTCATCGATGACCCAAACCTGGTGATACTGATGAACAAGAAGTGAGTGGCCTGCTCTTCCTGTTACTTCATCCCAAGATGACCAGTGTGGCCCCTTGTCCCTACAGAAACACTCCTGTAGGAGTGTGACTCCATCCCAGACAACGATTATATCGCAGTAGTTGTGGGACGGGACCTTCTGGCCGTGCTGAAGGATGGTGATCTGGAAACAGCCATTGCTCCAGGAGTGGTGACGTTCCCATCCCTCTTGCTTCTTCCAGGTATTACAACTGGGCGGTGGCTGCTCCCATGGTCCTGTCCCTGCAGGCTTTCCAGAGGAACATTCCTGAGGTCAGTGGCACAACACACTTACTGGCGATGCTTCTCAGCAGGGCTTGAAGAGTGCAGTGGGGCTGCAAGAGGCCAAGCTGCCCATCTGGGGCTTTGTGGGTGATCTGGGGCAGAGCTGAACATCACTCCAGCCCACAAACCCTGAGGTCTGTGCTTTCCCCCAGAGGTACCTCAGGGTGGCTGTTAGATACCTGGGTACCACTGATGCCTGGAGAGGAGAGATTTCATTGTCAGAAATCTCCTATTTTGACGGTTGTATCTGTGCAAGGCTGGCCAGAGCCAGGGGCCTTGGCAGTCTGGAGGATTTGGGACTGCATGAGCCTGCTCTAGGGGTCTGCAGACCTGGCTGGGATTGTATGGAATAAGGCATCCAAATCTCTTTTTTTCAAGCTGCATAAAGGGAACAAGTCACTGTACCCTTCACCCCAAAACCATCTCAGCTCACAATGTGGCAGGAGTCACATATCTTGTCCTGTGAATAATTTTGCAAAGGAAACCCTGCCCGGACAAGGGTCTCCTTAGCCTGTTGGCAGCTGAGCCTCCCTGGGCCAAGGACTGACTTCATCCCATGTTCTGCCACGTTCACAGAGCACCATCGACCGACTGGTGAAGGAGAAGATGCCCAAGAAAGGCAGCAGGTGGTGGTTCTCCTGGAGGAGGAGAGAATTCCCAGCAGAAGAGGTGTTTGCAGTGGCGGCTGTGACAACCGTGTCCCCAGGGTGTAGGAGTCATTCTGGTGGCTGGCAGGGGTGGGGGTAGGAGAGCAAGCGGGGTCCTGGGGATGGCCTGGGGCTGAGGCTGAGAGTGGCCAGAGGCACCTGGTGGCAAGTTGACTTCTGAAGGCTGTTGCTGTCCCCTCAGGTCTGTTAATGCCTGAGCAGCATTAACCAACATTTACTGCATTACCAGTTGTTGGTAAGGGGACCTTGTGCCCCTCATGCCACAGCCCAGGTACCACGTGTGCTTGCCGGTCTCCCTGCCCCACCGCAGCACCAGGTTGTGGTTCCTCTTCCATGAGGCAATGTCCTCATGAAGGCAAGGGGATGCATTGCCACCTCTCTTCTGGCGTCGCTGCTCCAAGTGGCAGCAAAGCAAAGCAGCCCCTGCTCCTCCTGCCCTTGGCACTGAGGTGCTGATGACGCCGCTCTCTGCCTGCAGCAGTCGAGGCCAGGGAAAGCCAACGTGGGGATGCTGCAGCACGAGTCTGCTCAGCAGAGGTGAGTGCCTCCCTCCCAGGTTGCCTTTAGGAGTCTATGCGTGCTCTTGATCTCTTCTCCTCCTAAATGACTGGTTATTCCCAAGTCTGTCTAACGTATGAGGGCGGAAAGCTCTGTTACGGCTCTGGCTGACCCCTGGTGGGTGGGTTGTCCTGGGTCCCCTCTAGGTATCCCCTGGTGCTCACGGCAAAAGCCGTGGTCTGCAGAGTAAAGCCAACGTGCTCTTCCCTTCTGTGTGTAGGCAGGAGGAGGAGGTGTCATCCAGTGACGATGAGCCCCTGCACCACCGGGACATGTTAGCAGTGGATGCCCCTGCACAGAAATCTCAGCCAACCTACAAGAAATCCCTGCGACTCTCCTCTGAACAAATTGTATGTAGCTTACTCCCCCTCCTTCAGCGCCTGCTCGTGTGTGTAGGGGTGAGACAACCCCTAAACAGGGATTTCTCTACTCCTGACCTCATGTTTTTATAGGGCATCCAAGTATTTGCCCTGGGTGGCCACCCTGTAGAGGCTTGGGGTCTCTGGTCTGGCCACATGGCAGTCTGGCTTCGGGCAAGCCTCGGACTGGTGTGAATTGGTGCTAGTGTACCACTTCTGTTCCCCCTCTGCCACAGGGAAGGCTGAATCTGCAGGATGGCCCCAACGAGGTGGCATTCAGCGTGACAACTCAGTACCAGGGCACGTGCCGCTGTGAGGCCACCATCTACCTGTGGAACTGGGATGACAAGGTGGTGATCTCGGACATCGACGGCACCATCACCAAGTAAAGGGCCTTTCTCCCACCCCACATCCCTGCTCTCCCTCTGTTAGGGGAAAGTGTCCTTTCAAGGCTTGCATAAGCAGCCAGGAGGGACCACAAACCACATCATCTTCTGGATACCCACCAGGCTGGATCAGCCTAACCTGGTCTCCTTTCCTTCTAGGTCGGATGCTCTTGGGCACATCTTGCCACATCTGGGAAAAGACTGGACTCATCATGGGATCGTTAAGCTCTTCCACAAAATCCACCTGTAAGTATCAGATCAACCGAGGCCAAGGGGAAGTGGGAGGATGATGGAGGAGAGGCTGAGTGGGAGCCAGAGTCAGGGCTCCTTACTCACTGACGCTGGCCAAAATAGCCTCATTTTCTGCCGTCAGTGATGGCTGATGCTTGCTGTGCTGTCTAGATGATGTCGGGGGGTGAAAGCAGGGGGGCTCCCGTGGGAGCAGATGCTTGCGTTGCCTCCCCTGGGAGGAGCGTGTGTCGGTGGAGGCTTTGCTGGGGAGTTGTAGCTGAGCACTGAAGGAGGTGAGATCGCACAAGATTACACCTGAGAGGCCACAGGCACACCCGGACACCTTTGGGTCGCTGTGCAGCAGTGGCACGGGGGTCCACCCAGCGCTCCCAGCCCCGTGGATCGGTGCCGGTTGCCTCTCTGGGTGCCCTTCCCACACCCGCAGGGCACCCACTCGCCCCGAGGTGCCACGCTGTCCCCGCACCCGGCGTGTCCCCGCGGAGCCCGGCCTCCACCTCCTGTGGCACCTGTGGCCACTAAGAGGCACTGTGGGCCCGCGGATGGCTCGTCCCGGCCCCGGGGGGACACACGGGGCTCCCCCTCCCCGGGGGGCTGCGGGTGCGGGGCTGGGGCTGCCCTCGCTGCCCCCGCCGGAGCACCGCACCCCCTCTGCCCTCGCTGCCCCTCCAGCCGCGCTGGCTGCGCGGGGGGCTGCAGGGGCCGTGTCCAGCCCCACGCAGCCCGCAAGGGCGCGACAAAGGTGCTGGCCCGGGGGGTCCCATCCGGGCGGCACGGGGACCGAGCAGCAAAGGGCGCTTTGCGGCCAGGGTGGGCGTGCGGCTGCTGGGAAGGGCCTGGAGGGGGGTACAGGGTGCCCCTTCGGTGCTGCTCCCCAGGCTTCCCAGCAGCGAGGCAGATGGGGATCTGGTTTAGCCTGGGTCTTCCCTGGGCAAGTGAGTCGCGTTGTTTGTGAAGCCACCTTGGCTTTGCTGAAGGGGTGAACAGAGTTTGAGCTTAGGCCAGGTATTCAGGCTCACCCTCCCTCCTCCTCCTCAGCAGGAGTGGGAGGACACCTTGTCCAGGGCACAGCTCAGAGGGGCTCCCTGTGCTCTCTCTAGGAACGGCTACAAGTTCCTCTACTGCTCCGCCAGAGCGATCGGCATGGCGCACATCACCAAAGGCTACCTCAAATGGGTCAACGAGCAAGGCTGTGCCCTCCCCAAGGGCCCCATCCTGCTCGCCCCCAGCAGCCTCTTCTCTGCCTTCCACAGGTACCACATTCTCTCCTCCTCCCCAGCCCTGCACCTCCTGTGTCCCTGGGGACAGCACCCCCCTTTCCCAGCTCCATGCTGAGGGACGTTGCAGCCTTCAACTAGTTCTGGCCTCCTTGGTGCGGGAGGCAGCAGGGGAACTGCCCGCCCTCCCTGGCACCTCCTGGTGAACCTCCTGCAATGCACAGAATCACTTTTGCCTGTCAAATTGCTTCTGAAGGTGGTCCTGGCTGGCTGACGTCACTGACTTCTGCTCTGTACGTGTCTTGTGCTGCAGGGAGGTGATTGAGAAGAAGCCAGAGGTGTTCAAGATCGCCTGCTTGATGGACATCCAAAACCTGTTTGCCGCAAAGCTGCCCTTCTACGCAGCCTTCGGGAACAGAGCCAACGTGAGCGGGTCTCCTGGGGAGGAGGGAGGGCTCGGGCTGGGGCGGTGGCGGTGCCTTCCTGCGGCTCTCACACCTTGCTGGCCTTCCTTGGGCAGGACGTCTATGCTTACAAGCAAGTGGGCCTGCCGGAGAGCCGCATATTCACAGTCAACCCCAAGGGAGAGCTGATCCAGGAGCTCACGAAGAACCACAAGTCAACGTAAGCGATCTGTTTGTCCCTCGGCACCTTTGGGTTAACCTGGCTTTAATCCAGAGACGCATTTCATGGGCTGGAAAAGCAAATAAAACCCCCATGCAACTTCTTTCTTACCCCCGTAGGTACGAGCGGCTGTCGGAGCTGGTGGAGCTGATCTTCCCTCCCCTGGGGCAGAGTGGGAGCGTCGCTCTGGTGTGTCCGGAGTACAGCCACTTTGCCTACTGGAGACCTCCGCTGCCTGCTGTTGACTTGGATGCCTTCTCCTGACCCCATTACCTGGGGAGACCTGACCCAGGGCTCTCCTGCGTGTCCTCTGCCAGGACGGGATGCTCCAGCTGCATCTCCTCCTCCCTGTTTGCTGCTCAGAAGTGCAAATCCATTTTGCACTTCTAATACGGGTCATGTTCTGCACTAGAAACACCCCTTCTCAGGGGGCCAAAGGAGGGTAAGAGGGAGCTCAGATGCTACAAAAACTCTATTTACTAAACTGAAATTCCTCTAAGATGGGTCTCTTAATGTTCTTAACACCTTTAAAGCTTGGCTCTTTTTTAAAGGTGGTGGTGGGTCACTGTCTTATTTATTGATGAGCCTCTAGCATAGCTATTGCTACCTCCAGTATGACCAGTGTTCCCAGACAGTCCAGCTACCTGCAGTTTGGTAGCTGATGGAGTGAAGCTGTCCTGTGGCTTAACAACTCGTTAAGGTGGATGGAAGCTGTTGGGGTTTTGTGTGTTCTTCACTAATAGCAATAATTAATAAATAGTGCCTTAATCCAGGCTGCCTCTTGTCCGCTGAAGCCCTGTGCGTGGAAGTGGGAGCCGGGCTCCGTGTCCTTTTACAAACGTGGTTGGGTTTACCCTGAAGTGCCCTGCTAAGGGGGTCTTGGTGGAGATGGGGCAGGACCTGCAGTTGCACTAAAAAGACTTTTTAAATTTTATTTTACTTTATTTTTTTACCTACTACATTCAGGTAATGCTGCAAAACTGACTTAACACAGGGAGCAAACGCTGGCTTTACGCGTGTGTGCGTGGGGGGTGAATCTCTCCCGTGCCAGCAGCCTGCCACAATCCTGCGCCAGGGCAGGAGCTTGTTCCTGTGCCCCATCTTGGAGCACTCAAGGAAAGCTGAGCTGCCCCTAAGCGGGGCTGGGTTAGGACTCGCCTAGCCTGTCCCCGTGCTGCGTGGGGGACTTCTCCGAACCGCATAGCAATGCAGGCAGCCGTGGGTGCAGCCAGGCTGCTGCCCCTGCTCTGGCAGCTCTTAGCTGTAATTACATAAAATAAACCAGGCAGGAGCACTGCTGGGCTCCTTCCTCCAGTCTGGCATCCAGCTTCTCCTTCCCCAACCGCTGTGTGTGCGTAAATCATCTCCTCCTCCTCTGCCTGCCCCCTCTTCTCCAAATAGCCTCCGTGCTCTAACTCTAGCTCCCTGTCTTAACCCAATCCTGGTGTTACGCTGCTTCTCTCAAAGCCACACAAGTCACTTTGATCCTGGAAACCTCAGCAAGAAATACTTTATTTTTATTTTTCCTTTCCAGTACAAACACTCTTTCAGCTTTTAAAATCTGAACAAATGTACAAGGTTTTAAAAACAATAAAACACAGCCTCATAACAGGATCAGTTGTCAACTGCCTTGGAAAGCTGCCTGTGCAAGGACAACCGCGCGGGCACCATCTCCTTCCCTCTCTGCAAGCAAAAAAAAAAAAAAAAAAAAGCCCTATTTTATACAAAGTTCCTTTCACTCTTTAACCATGAATAGCTGAGAACTGAAATACAAACTGTCCGTAGCTTCAAGTGACTAGTCAGGAACAGTCCAAACATAGCACCATTTTCAGGAAGGTCAGACTTCTTCCTTGTCCTAGATTTGTTATGGCCAGTCCCGGCTCCCTCTGTGCTGGAGGCAGCTGCCGGAGTTCAGCTGCTCCCTAACCCAGCCCCGGCCTGGGAAGGGGTGAGCCTGGCCCTTGGCTTAACTTTCTCTTTGGTTGCTGCAGCCCTTTTTCTCCCTGTTGCGAGAGGATGGGGAGGGGGTGTGGGCAGGATGCTCCCGGGGGGTGAAGGCTCCCCGACCCATCGCAAAGTACCGAGGCCTGGCTTGAGAATCCTTCCGTGGGCTGGGGGAAAAACGAGGTTTTGTTGTCCAAGAGCAGGTTTTGCAGGATGCCTGAAGGCCGCTGGAGGTTGCTCCTCAGCTGGAGAAGTCGGCAGCTGCAGCGTGGCTCCCAATCGGCAAAGCCCAGAGCAGCAGGAGTGGATTCTGGTGCCGTGAGCATCCAGCAGCCTGCGAGCCGGCGGGGGTAAGCAAGTGGTGGGAACCCTGGTCCCCTCTCCCTGCCCGTACAGCCACTGGCCCACGCTCCTCTGGCAGGGGAAAGAGCTTTTACCGCATCAGGGTGACGTGACACGGCCAACTGGACTCGGTGATCCCTGTGGTCCTCCCCAGCCTGGAAGCATCTCTTTCGGGGAGCTCATCCAGTTTTCACAGAGGAGGAAAGGTGCCCAGATGCATCTCTGCTGGGAGCTGCTGCTGCTTGGTGCTGGTCAGAGCACAGAGCCGCTCCTTTGCGGAGTGGGGGGACCAGGGAGGGAACTGTGGCGCAGAAGAGCAGGGATGACCTGGTGCGGGTCATGGGTGTGGGGTGGAACGGTCCACGAGCTGCAACGCTGAGCTGATAGAAAAATATGTTCCTCTCCTATAAAGTGCCAGAGCTGGTCAGATGGAGGCTCTTTATTTCCTCGTCATCCGTTCCGGTAACGAAGTCCCCGTTGGCTGAGCAGCAGAGGACACCCACGCCGGGCTCCCCGGGAGAGGCGGGTGTTGTGCGCGAGAGCCGCACGGTCCAGGCGCCTGCTCCGTAGGGCAAGGCTGGAGTTGCTCAGGAACACGTACAACCTTTTCCATCCTGCCTGTTCGTGGGAAACCAGCATGACCTTGAGTAAATCACTTCAGTTTTTCATTCTCGAGAGGTCTTCTCAGAGGTGCTCTGCCTTCCTCCTCCCCCGTGCTCCCCGTTGGTGCGGGTCCCTGGGGCTGTTGGCATCCCAGCAGGCTCAGAGGAACGCGAGGAGGATGCAGGCTCCTGCTCCCGCGCTGCCGGACAGGGAAAGCCAGCACAGAGTGGGTGAATCCTCATGCTCGCACCCTGGAGCGGCTGCAGCTCTCCTGCCCCAGGATGAGGTGAGGAAAACCACGTTCACAGTTTCAGAAAAAAACAGGAGAGAACCAGAGCTGGAGGACAGGACTGCTCCGTGCCCAGCTTGGTCTCTGCAGAGACCTACAGACACACGTCTCTTTGGGGAAGACACAAGTTCTCCGTAACCCTTCGTGTCAGTCCCAGGTGTAACCAGAGAGCACAGCAGCGTGGGACTGCACAGCACGGCAGCCCCCGGGGACCGCGGGGCCCTCCCCCAGAAGCTGCTGTGGGAGGTTTTAGCTGCTCCGTGTGGCTCCTCAAAATACGTTGAGGGACAGGGGGGCAGCTCGAGGAAACTTTGCAATCAGATGACCACCATGGCAGGGGATTGTTCAAAAATATACATACACATACCATATATCTATGCATATGTGTGTTTTCCTAATGCATATCCTCATATGCTCTGTAAGGCACGTGCGTCTGCATGGAGGAGTGAGCAGTATAAATGGATTTACCGTACGCGAGGAGGGCTGCCGTCTCGGAGAGGGGAAGGCAGTTCCCAGGGGGCTGCGTGAATACGTGTGTTCTTTGAAATCTGCAATTCCTGTGGTGAGTTTTGTTCCCTGTAAGGAGCCCTGGCTCTGCTCAGTCCCTGGATTAAGACGCAGGTGGTCTTTAGGTCAGAGAAACTCTATTCCTCCACTGACAACTACAGGGTTTTATTCTTCAAGAAGCGATAAATCCACAAAACTAAAATTAAAAAAAAATGTTCCCGCCTCCAGCTTCCTCCTGAATTGTCCTTCTGGGGTCATCAGCCCAGGAGCCAAAGCAACGCCCCCGGCCAGGAGGCAGTGACCCTGCTGCACCGGGGTGGGACAGCTGCTGAGCATCGGGAGGTGAGCACCGTAACGGCGGAGTTACGGAAAAGTGGGGCCGACAAGATTTTAAAAAAAAAAAAAAAAAGGGTTTGTAGCAGCTTTCAATTTATCTTTTCATTAAAAAAAATATCCCAAGAACTGTTGTCACATCGGAGCGAGTCTGTGTGATATAAGTTAATCCTGTCCTTCACGGGGAGGAGGAGGAAGCAGCGCGTGGCGGCGCGGCTAATGCTGCTTCCCCTCCACCTGCTCTTCCAAGTGGCCGACCTGCTCTGCCAGCTCGGAGACCTTGGCTTGGCAGTCAAGCAGGTTGTCCTTCAGTCCCGTTATTTCCTGAGAGTGGGAAGCCAGGGTCCCGTTCATATGGTCCATGTAGTCCCACAGACTGCCCGTGTGTTTCTCCAGTTCGTCCCTGATGCCATCCAGGCTCCCCGTGACGGCACCCAGCCTGCCGCAGACGCTCTCCACCCGGGCCACCCGGTCATCAAAGTGAGCGATCTCTCGCTGCAGGTCGTGGGCCACGCTCTTGCAGGAGCTCAGGTCGCTGACGATCCTGGCTTTGAGTCGCTCCAAGTCTCCCTTGAGGTTTAGGACGCGCCGGTTGCTGAAGAAGAGCTGGGAGCCTTGGTCGTTGACTTTCTCCTGGATGGAGTGGACCTCATCCTCAATCTTCCGCTCATGCTCATCCAGCGAGGAGTTGACATGTGTCACAGTGTCTGAATACTGGGAGACGGAGTCCTTGAGCCCCGTCAGAGACTTGCTCACGGTGTTGAGGTTGATCTTTAGCAAGGTGATCTCCCCTTGCAAAGCCCCCGATGCTTCCTCCTCGATTCGCCGCTGGATCTCCAGGATGGTGGCGTTCAGCTTGCGCAGGAGGTCGTAGTTGCTGTCCATCCGGAGGAGCAGGTCCTGGTTCTTGTTCTGGCAGTCTTCGATCTCTGTCCGGAAGGTCTCCACGTCTTTGGAGGCGGAGGTGCAGCCCAGGGAACAAGTGCTCTCCAGTGTGATGAGGCGATTCTGCAACACCTCCAGTGTCTCGTCCGTGCGTTTCCTCATGCTGGCGAGCTCCCCCTCCAGCACAGGCACCACCGCTCCATCCATGCCCACGGGAGAACTGACATTGTTCAGCTCCCCCACGACTGTCATGAACCTGTCCTCCAGGGTCTGCATTTTGTCTTCAAAGGCAGTCCTCATGCCATCCACCTCTGCCACCACCATGCCTCTCATGCTGTCCTCTATACTGGAGCAGCAGCTCCCCGTTTCTCTCTCTGTAGCATTGAGTCTGGCTTCCAGGTCCTCAAAGCGCCCTTCAAAAAGGTTCCCTAGGGTGACAGTAGAGATTTCTCCATCCAGACGCGAGTGCAAGTTCTTTTGGGACTCGGAGATGCTGTGAAGGCCTTTCTCAAGGATGTTCATGCGATCAGTGAGGTAGTCCAGGTTGCTGCAGCAGCTTTCTACCACTGTCAGCCCTTGGATCTGGGTCTCTAACTGGGAGATCTCTTTCTTGATCTCTAGCTCCTTCCCGTCCAGCGTCTGCTGCAGCCGCAGGTTGGCAGCTTTCTCCTCCTCACACTGCTGCCGCACCTCTTGGATCCGGAAATCACACGTGGTCTGGATCTTCCCCAGCTTCTTCTCAAAGCCGTCGAGCAGCTCCCCGCGCAGGTTGCTCAGCCGCGTGTCCACGTACTCCTCCAGCAGGTCGATGGAGGTGAGAGGCGAGGGCCGGGCTGACTCCAGAAGATGCTTGATCTGCCCATCGTGGTCCAGGACCATGCCGCGAACCTCGTGCAGCAAATCTGCCTTGGTTTTCAGCACGTCGCTCACCTCCGTCACTTTGGTCAGGATCTCCCCCACGGGAGGGTATGTGGCGATGTCAGCTTTGTCCGCCACATCCACCAGGCCATCAGGAATGATGCCGAAGCCCACCATCGAGTCAGGCGTGCCCGGGCTGTTCATCAGGGAGCCAATCATCTTGGTGGTGTCCTCCTGGATGGCCAGCCGCAGGCGGTCCCCCAGGCCACTCACCATGGTGTGCAGGCTGTCGTAGGACTGGGAAAGGCGCCTCACCTCCTCCTCCAGCCGATCCAGGCGGTCCCCGAAGAGGCCGGGCAGCTTCCTGCCTGCACGGGGAAAGAGACAGAGAGGGCACAGTCAGGGCTGGTGCTTCTTTACCTTCCCTCCTTGGCTGTCTTCTAGATTTGAGTTCTTTTCCATGCTAACTAACACCAGCTCCTGCCTCCCTCTGTGAAGTATCAGCCCACCCTTCCTCCTTTCC
Organism: Phoenicopterus ruber ruber; assembly: GCA_009819775.1. Taxonomy (NCBI): domain Eukaryota; kingdom Metazoa; phylum Chordata; class Aves; order Phoenicopteriformes; family Phoenicopteridae; genus Phoenicopterus; species Phoenicopterus ruber. The sequence goes on from CM020230.1 coordinate 7,116,584, forward strand.
TCTACATCTCTTCTTAAGCTGATCAGGAAACCCTCTTTCTTCTTGGGATCAAGCCCTCTGCTCCCAAGTTCAACAGCAGGTGATGAGAACAGCCCGGGGGAGCTTTGTCTTGAGACACACTCGATCGACCTCAAAATTAATGGAAAAATGCTTTAAAGCAATGAGGAAAGGCAATTTTGAAGCGGCGTGTTTTGCAAGACACTAGATTAAAATAGCAAGTGATCCCCAAAGCAATCGAATGTCAGGTGTCTGATCAGAAAGCAGGTCACCCACTGAAGGTTTGCCAAATGTGCTGGAACAGAAAGGACCGGGAGGTTTGAGAGGATGCTGGGCGTGTGGTAACCTGGGGATGTGAAGCAGGAGCGAGGTCTCACCATACTGATTCTTCTTTGGTCCTGGAAACAGGTCAGGGTGGCTTTTTGGATGTGGAGGAAGTCTGGGGATCGGAAACATCTTTTGCCCAGGAGGCATTTTAGGGCTGGGATGTTGGGGCAGGAGGCCAGGTTGGTCGGTCGGGCTGTCGTGGCACCCTTCTCCCATGAAGCCCGGGCAGCACCTCCAGGCCAGCTCGGTCACTGTCTTGTAGCCAATCTTGTACTTGGGCCTGAAGAAGGTGCGGTACCTTTCCAGGAGAGGAGAGGAAGAAAGAAGACAGTTTAGAGACGCAACCTCGACATCAAGCAATAGAGAAGAGCGGAGCCACAGGTCCTGTTGGGTGTGGGAAAGCTGGGCACATGGGAAAGCCTGGCCGAGACCCATGTGCTGCACCTGAAGACCGTGACCCACCTCCTCCAAGAGCTCTTGCCGCACCATAGCTCAGTGTAGCCTTACAGCGTCCATCCAGGGACACAGCTCATTAACCAGCACTCCAAAAACACGTGCCCACCCTCTCCAGGACTGGATCGCGAGGTGCAGGTGTGATAGCACATGGGGAGAGTGGAGTTCTCCCCAACAAGTTGGTAACACAACTAGACAAGCTTGAGAAACAGCCTGGGGTGAGGAGGGACTATCTGAGCAGAGCCATTATTTACGTATCTGTGGTTTCTGGAGAGGTTTGTTTGTTTGTTGGACTTTTTTTTAACCTAAGACTCCTGTTGTTAGTTTAGAAAAGCAGCTATAAGTGTATTGCTCTGGTCTCTGGCCTGATAGATGACCACTGTGACAGATGCCACACAGTTTGGCAACTTTTGGCCCAGGAGAGCACAAGATGAAATGATGGAAGTGATTCCAAAACCCCTGCAAGCTCGGACCACTTCCAAGAGTGACCTAGAGAATTTCCTAGTGGGGTGAAAAATCCTCTCTCGACTGCAATCCTGTCCTGAAGCCTCCAGGAGGGTTGAAATACCTTTGGAAAGGTATTTTCTCTATGTGTGGAGGGCATCAGTTTGATGGGAAGCCTGAAGCAGCCTTGCAAGCGAGAGCTTTGGCAGCGGGGCAGCAGAGCCCTGGCGAGGTTTACCGGGGCGATGCCATGGGGTGTGCACAGAGGGGCGGCTCCTTACACCTCCTCCTGCCCCCAGGCAGGGATGCCCTGGGAGGTTTCTCCATCACCAATTTGCGCACTACAACATTGATCACCCCATACACAGCAAACGAGGGTGCGAGCCCACCTCCTTGCCCCGTGGGACACTGTCACCCTCCCTCTCTGCTCTCACTCTATGTGGGGTCCCCACCAGCCCAGCGGGGAGGACTCCGCTGCTCCCAGCTCTTCCGCGGCACCTTCCCATGAGGCGGCAGGGACGGGACAGGGCCCCGCCAGCCCCTGTGCTCCCCCCACCAGCCGAGCCGAGCTGCGCAGGGCTGAAGACAGCGTGTTTCTCACCACGTCTGAAACACCAATGCCTTGAACCTGCAATCTGAATTTACCAGGGCCTGAAAATCCTGAAGTTTGCTGTTTTGCAACCACATGTACAATCAGGCCCTTGTTCTTCTCCAGCACGTTCAGCAGAAGGTCTCGGGGGAGGCAGCACCACCATCCGTGCTGCACAGAGGGGCTGCGGAAGGCACTCGCGCTTATCCAGTCGCTCGGGGCAGCAGACGGGGCCGAGCCTCAGTCCTCCCTGTCCCTGCCCGGGTCCTCGCTGCCCCCGGCCCGGGCTGTACCCCAGGGAATGCCACTTCCACATGAGTCCCAGCGTGATACAGCCACCTCCGAACGTCCTGCAGGGCAGGAGGAGAAAGCAAACCCAAATCCTCTGTTCTCTGAATCACTTCAAAATGTCTCAACATCAACAATTTCCCAAAGGCACGGGACCGTTTCAAAACAAGCTCTTCTTTTTGTTACTCCTCTTCACAGATGCTGCTGAGTTTCTACGGTCTTTCCTTCTGTCTTAGTGTGTAGAAACCTGCCTGAACGTACCACGGCAGGAGACTGCTGCACCCAGCCATTGTCAGGGGGTGAAGTGAGGATGAGGATGGCATCCAGAAGGCAAGGCACCCTCTCTGTGTCACGCCAGCCTCTGCCGAGGAGCCCGGAGCCCTTCGGAACCTCCGAACCCTTCTCTGCTTGCTCCAAATGGTGACAAGGGGAAGTATTTATTGCAGCTGCACAAACATTAGCTGATGGTCCCAGTGCGTGTAAAAACCATGTTTCCCTCTCGTGCGTGGATGCAGCATCCGAGGCTGTGCAGAAAGTCCAGCTGCGGGTCCAGCTGCTTTCAAAAAACACCCTGGTTTCGCCCTGGTTTTGTTTGAAGGGCTGAGGGGGCTGAGCAGCAGACGCTGCGGAGATGGGAGAGGCTTTGGGGATCTCCTCCACGGTACCAACGGCTGCAGGATGTCCTCAAGTCCTCAAATGCCGCTAAAGCACTTGCGGTGGGAGCAAGGAGAGAGCAAGTCAGCGCGCAGGTCCGACGGCCCGTCTCTGCTGGGAGAGGCTGCGTGTGGAGCCCGTGGCACCGCCGGCACATGGTGAGTCCCGGCCGGCCACAACGCCGCGTGCCGGTGCCACAGGAGGGGTGCCAGGCTCTGGCAAAAGCCCCTCTCAGCCCGGTTTTCCTCGGTGCTCAGCTCTGCTGCTCTCGGCGGGCCCGGGGAGGATGCGGGAGTGCGGCATTTCTGCATGGAGCAGCATCCCCGGCCGGGGGCTGCGGCGGGTGGTGAAGCACAAAGCCCCAGTGTCTGCCCTGCCCTGGCTACAGCTACCGGCTCCGTTTCCTCGTCCTCTCAGCCAAGCTCTCACCCAGCTGCCATCTCTCTGCCAAATCGCAGGTCTTTAACAAAATGCTTCCCTGCGCACATGCACATGCACCTCTGGCTTCCCATGATTTCCTGATTTATTTCTGATGAGGGATAGAGCTCCCTCTCCCTCCTGACAGATCCCACCTCGCCTCCTCCCAGCACCGCTGCCCTGCCACTGTCTGCCTCATCCAGGAAAAGCCCCTCAGTCCCTTTCACTGCCCTCTGGAAAACACGGGCTGATGGTCGGAAGAGCAGCACGGGGGCTCGGGAGCCTGAAGAGAGCTGCGACCTGAAGGTGGGAGGGGAAGGGAGCCGTGCCCCGGCATCCCCCGTACTCACAGCACTTTCCCCGGGCACTTGGGTCCCCAGCTGCACTTGTGGTACTCGGCCTTGACGTAGCTCTCGGCCCCATCCTGCAGCGTGCACGTCACGTTGCGCTGCACCACGTAGGCACAGTAGCTCCTAGGGGGAAGCACAGCGAGACACCGTCACCCCCCGCCCCGGCAGGCAGCAGCGCCCTGGGTATTCAGCCAGTCCCCAGGCAGGTCTGCCCGCCCTGCCTAACACCGCCGGCGAGGTCCCGGGGGGGCCGGCAGCTGGAGGGACCCCCCAAGCTGTGCAGCTGCTGGGGAGGGGGCATCGCCCACCCCACCCACTGGGGACAGGGACAGCAGTGGGGCCTGGGGGAGTGCAGGGGGTGGGGATGGAGCAAAGTCCCGCGGTGCCCAGCCGGGTTGCCGGGTGCACAGGCAAGGGGCAGGCAGGCGCTCCTGGTCCAGCCGGGCTGGGTGAATTGGCTCCTGCTCCTGGTGTCCCCGGGCACCCCGGCTTTCTCCTGCCTTCACCCGACTGGCTCCAAGAGCCTCCACAGGAGCCAGCGCTGCCCAGCCCCACTAGCTGCCCCCCGGGTGCCAGGGTGCCACCCCCAGCAATGGGGAGCCTTTTCCTCCGTCCGGGTGGGTCCAGGCATCTCTCCTCTGGGCTAAGGGCGTGCAGCTAAACCCCTGCACCCTCAGCACAGCTCTGCTCGCCTCGACTGTGCTGGGCTCTCGGCTCAGCCTTGGGCAGTGCCCGGCCCACAATGACCCCCTGAGCTGGGGGCCCCATCCTCCCCCAGCTGTGGTCACTCTGCAGTTAAGTTCTGCCTGAGAAACCAGTCTCGGGGCTGGAAACAGGCTGAGCGCCCTTGCCTTCTGATTTTTCACTGGCAATTTCACCATGTGCAAGAAACCCAGAGCCCCCAGGCAGGTCTGCAGTGCCGCCGCGCTGCAGGAGGCCGGGTGCTGAGCGCAGTTGCTGCTGTCACCGTCACAGCCATGTTGTCACCAGTGCTGGGGTGACCCGGAGCCTCAGCCCCAGAGCTGGGCTGTGCTCGGCACAGCATGGCCTGGGTGGCGAGACGGGCTGGGGGGACAAGCAGAACCCCACCAGAAACAGCAGTTATGGGAACAGTATCCCAGAAATAGCTCCAGCAGCGTCTGGCAGGGGTGGTCTGTCCTCCTGCAGCCCCTGGAGTGCTGGCAGTGCCGAGGCCAGCCCAAAAGCCTTTGGACCTTGCTGTGGGTACTGTCACACTCGGACTAAAAGTGTGATGCTGCGGTCAGCGGAGGGAGAGGAGATGCAGGCTGGCCACTCTGCGGGGCTGCAGCATCGCGGCTCCCTCCACCACGGAGGCAGGGACACAACCCAGGTCCCAAGCTGGATGGAGGCTGGAAACCTCTTCAGATCCCTTGCACGGGTGGTGCAAGGAGCGGAGCCTCTTCCCTCCTGCCATCGTGCCTGCACTGGGTGCCACAGGGTACCAGCCAGCTCCAGACACAGGACCTCTCCTGAGCCAAGCAGCAAACCCAGGCGCTGAGGATGAGGTGGCCAGGAGGAAGGCTGCGTGGGAAGGATTTGGGAGTGCTGGTGGGACAGACGGAGGCCAAGGCTGTTCCAGCTGAAGGCAGGGCTGCCAGCAGGAGCAGATGGACTTGGTCCACAGGGGCAGAGAGAGCAGGGATGTGCGGTGAGGCAGGGATTAAGGGCAGAGGGACGTGGCAGATGGCAGAGCGGGAGGAGAAGAGGGCACAGGCACACAGTGCGGAGCTGAGGCAGAGACGGAGAGTCAGCGGGATGGAGCAGATGGGCCGGCGTGAGCTGCAGGTGTGGGGAGATGTTCAGTGAGGCAGGAGGACTCGGCTCTCCCCGTGCGAGCTGGGGTCGCTGCAGCTCGGCTGCCTGGCCGCAGGCTGGGAAGCAGCCGGAGCCCCCTGGCATGGCCATTGCACAGCCTGCGGAGAGCAGCCTCGGGGCTGGCCAGAGAAACGAGCTGCAGGGCCTCAGCCCAGCTCTCACGGGCTTGGCATGATGGTGGTCCGGATGGCGTTGAGACACCTCTGGCAGGTGGAGGTGAGGGAAGGGACTGGGACAGTCATGATGGAGCAGAAGGGTTTGGGGAGAAGGACTGCGGTGTGTCCCGTTTGGGGGAGCGAGCGTGCACAAGTGTGTGTGTGCACAGCCTCCCCACTGTCACCCACTGGGGACAGAGCAGCGGGGCTCTGGCTCACCCTGAGTGGGGAAAGATAGGTGAAGGAGGGACAAGCACCGATGGGAAACACGTGAAGACAAAGTACATCTCTTACCCCTGCCAAGACCCACCATAAGCCCCCCAGTGCCCCCATTCAGAGGCCCCGAGCAGGCTCCTCCGTCTCCAACAGCCCACGCGGGGCAGGAGCTCTCTCCGTGAAGCAGCAAGGTGCGAGCAGGCTCATCCTCCCCCTGGCACCCCGGCTCTCCCTGCTCCCTCCCAGCAGGGACCCCCGACCCCAAACCCTGGAGCATCCCCCCAGGAGCAGCACCAGCACCTCCACCCCGGCCCCTCGCCGAGTGCTCTCTTTGCTCCCCTGGGATGGGCACCGCAATTCCCGGCAGCGACCGACACTTCCAGCCTGCCCAGACGCAAGTGGCTCTGCCCTGGCGAGAGGCTGAGGCTCAGAGCGCGTGCAGGGACCCGTGCTGCTCCCCGCTCCTCCAAAAGTGAGTCATTTATCCGTGCACAGGGCCACGCGAGAGCAAAGGCCAGCCACTTTTCTTAGCTGGAGGGAAGGGAGAGCATGTGTGTGTGTGCATGTGGAAATTCAGAATCACTATCAATCCATAAATCCAGGATCCGCTTACAAAAGAACTGCAAACCCCTCTGTAAGTAAGCTAGTAGCCAACATGGGCAGATCTACTAGCCACTACTAATAGACACTGCCTGCCTGTGACTACCTGGGTTAGGGTGGTTCTGGCTCGCTCTGTTTCTCAGAAACCCCTTTCCTTCTCACCCACCTGTGGCTAGCAGTTTTATAGCTCCAGCCTGATGTTTTAAGAGTGAGCAGCTGGAAAATGTTACGGGTTTTGGAAAGCTCTCACTGGCACTGCCAGTATTGTTCGTCTCGAATGTGACTTTATTCATTTCAGCTTGTCCATAACACCACATCCTCCCCCTTTCAAAGAAGCCCGACAGAAACGGTTCTAGCAAACAAACGGGGAGGGAAGGGAGCCCCCCACCAATGTAACAGCCTTTTTGCAATTGAATGGAAAAAGTCTATAGTACGTGTAAAGCCCACATTCCTCATCGGCCTGAGCTTTCCAGGTTACTTGAAAACATATTTAAACTCCAGTAAGTCTGCGCTTTACAAGCAAATGAGCAAATTCCCTCCAAACCGATCTGTGTTTGCACGCGTAGGGCTGTGTGCTGCCATCCTCCCCTCCCGCACCCCCCCCCCCCACCCCCCCATCTCATGCAGAACAGGTACATGCACCTACCCCACAAACACGCACGGGCATCCCCGGCCCCAGCACCCCCCAGCCCTGCCCCACGCGGGACTGCAGCACACGCGTGTGTGTCCCCCCCCGCATGCAGCCCGCTCCCTCGTGGAAACATAACCCCCGCACCCTCCTGCACTGAGTGGGTCCCCCGGCCTTGCTCTACACGGAGGGGGTGCACCAGGACACACGGACACCCCTGTTCTGCCCTGCCCTGCCCTCCAGCCCCTGGTCAGCACCGGGCAGCTGGTGTGGGGCGAGGGATGCCCACGGCGGGCACCCAGGGACCGCTGCCCAGCAAGGGATGCCCACGGCCGAGCCCTGGGAGATGGTACCCATGATCGGTACGGGGGGTTGGGTACCCCCCAAGGGGTGCCCGCGGCAGCCGGTCCCCCGGAGATGCTGCCTGCCGAGCCCAGACGTGTGGCCGGTACCCGGTGCCCGCGGTCTGTGCCCGGTAAGGGATGCCCGACGGGAGGCGGTGCCCGGAAAGCCCCGCCGTGCAGCCGGTACCCAGGGGCCGATGCCCGCGGACGGCGCCGGCTCCCGGTGCCCGCCGGATCTGCTGCGCGGCCGCGGACGGGGGCGCGTAGAGGGTCGCTTACTTGTGCTTGCCCACGGGCTTGCCGGGGCCGAGCTGCGGGCTGGAGCCGGCCGTGTAGAGGCTGTACCTGCCGCCGTAGGGCAGGGGGGCGGCGGGGGGGTAGAAGGTGCCCTTGGCGTCGGCGAGGGCCAGCAGCGTCCCCAGGGAGAGGCAGGCGAGCAGAGCTCCGCGGCGGCGCAGCGCCCGCGCCCGCCGCATGGTCCCGGGCCCGGCGGCGGCGGAGCGGGACGGGGCGGGACGGGACGGGGCGGCCGCGGGCCCCGCCGGGACGGCGCTGCGGAGGGGACCGGAGCGCCGCCCGCTGCGCCCTGCCCTGCCCTGCCCTGCCCTGCCCTGCCCTGCCCTGCCCTGCCCTGCCCTGCCCTGCCCGGCGGCACACGCTGCTCCGCCGCCCGCCCGACCCCTTTTGTACCGCGGCGGCGGGGGCGGGCCGCGCTCCTCCTCCCGCCCTCCCACAGCCGCCGACCCCCGGCCCCGCGGGCGGGGAGACAGAGCGGCCCCCCCGACCCCCCCCCGCGGGGCTGGAGCTCGCCCCGCGCAGCCCCCAGCGGAGCTCGGGAGGAGCGCGCTGCCGGGCCCGGACGGGGCTGGAGGGGCCACGCACCCCCCCGGCCTCGGCCCCGAAGCGGCCCCTTCTGCCGCTGCCCCCTCCCCGGGCACAGCCCGTTTGCCCCCCGGGGGAGCAGGTGCAGCGGGGCTGGAGCCGCGGGGTACCCGCAGGGCTCCTGGTCCGACCCCAGCCCGCAGGCCGGCTCTGCTTCGCCCCGCAGCGCAGGCGAAGAGAAAGGCTGGAGGGACCTTAACTCTGCCCCTTCGGCGTGTTCAGCTCAAGGCGATCTGTGCTGCTGGAGATTGGCAGCTGTCAATCATTTGGCTGGCACCAGCCTGATGCATCCAATATCACCAAGGGCCCAACGAACCCAGCACCTGGGTTTTGCAGGAAGGGGAAGAGGGAAGCAGTGCTGTTGCGGAGCTGACATCAGCCCTCCCCAGTAGATTTGGGCTTTGGTTCCAGGCCCCGCGAGAGGGGGGAATCCCTTGCCCTTCCCTGCAGACCTGTGGATCTCCCACAGCCGAGTGCACTTCATCCCAGGTGGCTTTGGAAGGCAGGTTTGGGTCTCCTACCCCTCCTGCGCACTGCAGAGAGCCCTGCTAACCTGCACCCTGATGCCCCCACCCACAGGTGACCCACAGCAGTGGGTGCTGGGCGCTGAGCACCCTACCCTGCCCTGACAGCACTCCCCGGCACCGCACCATTAACCTCAGCAGTGTAAGACCCTTTGTGTGAGCCACGGGGAGCCTTTGCCATTGGGCGAGGGGGAGAGGATCCCCACTTGGGGCACTGGGCAATCTGGGAGGGGGATGACATCCCAGGTGCCACCCAGTGAAGGTCAGCTTGCAGCCCTGCAGAGGTGAGGCCATGCCAGGGAGCAGGAGATTTTGTCATATAAGCAGAGCCTGAGCTGAGCATCCCGGTGTCCCCGGGACACTTGCACCCTTGGGCATCCCACCGAGACCACAGCAGGGGTTTGATGAGGCAGAGGCCAGCCCCAAGGCAGCCCGGGCAGGGAAGCTCCACGGTGAGGCGTGCAATGCTTCTCCGAAACTCTTGGAGGAAAACAAGAGGCGGCTGAGAAAGGGTGGCTGGGTGGAATCCCAGATGCAGGAGTGAAACCTGCTGCTGGGGGAAGGAGGCATCAAGGCTTGGGCTGACACTGAGACAGAGATGATAAGATACCGAGACAAACGGCCTTTTTCAGTTAAAAGGAGCCTTTGGCTCGGTCTGAGGTGAATACAGAAACATTAGCAGGAGAAGAAAAATCCATAGGAGAGCCGTGCCGGGGGAGGCAGGCTGGAAAGACCAGGCGGAAAACCAAGAGGAGGAAGTCTGTGTAATGAACCAGTGCATCCTCTCAAGCGGCTCCCTCCCCTCGGTTCAATCTGCTGCAGGGTGTTGCTGCGAGGCACCATGCGCTTGTCAGGCTGCACCCCAGAGGTGGCTGCAGTATGGTTTTTACATGGTATATTTGGCAGCACATGAAGCACTTCTTGTCCAGCTGGTGCATCGAATTGTTCCACTCCGCTGGGATGCTGCAGGAGGGACGGTCTATAAGCAACTCTATAAAAACAAACAAAAGTCGACCGAGCCTGCATGGTTTAATGCTGGATGCCAAAGTCGAGAACTAACCTTGCGCTCAGCCTTAATTTTTTTTCCCTGTGCACAGGGAGTATGAGCCAGTTTTAATAACAGCGTGCTGCACGTGTGCGTCTGAGGCCTCAGGAAAAAAACATCTGGTATCGCATGGTTTCAGAAAAAGCCCTTGGTCCTGGCCTTCAAGCCTGTGCTGTGATGAACGGGCACGGCAGGGCAGAGCTAAGAGCGCTCGTTCGTTCTTGCTAGCCTGGCTGTGAACGGGAAGGACGTGGGAGCCATCGCACTTGTGTGGGTGCATGCGTGTATCCGTCTGCCTGTCCCTGCTGTTCAACCCCACTTTTGAAGCTCTGGGTCACTTTCTGCCAGATTTCATAGCGAGGCAGGATCCTCAGAGAGACTGAATTCCATTTGGTTGTTCTATTGTCTAATTGTTTTTTGAAAAAAGGCATCTGGGTAGACAGGAGAGCGCCAAACTTGAGTCCCTACTGAGGAAATGGATTCATCATCAACTCTATTATAAGACATCAAAGAATCCACACGGGAGAAAGCCATTATGAGTGCCCGAAACCATGGGAAAAACTCTCATGTGCCTTATTAGCCGTGAGCTAATCCAACCATGAGACACAGAGCGGCAGGAAACTGGGATTCGTTAAGTTGCACTTCTCGGGGAGCAGCTCGGGGCTGACTCTTTGATGCTCAGCCGTGCTGCTGCCGGTCCCCACCGCACCGCGAGCTCTGGCTGGGCACAGGAGGGTGCCTGTGTGGAGCCTGGCACGGCATCCTGGCTTTGGAGAAGTGCTCATGTGGAGAAGAAAACGGAGACTCCTTCCTACCAGGGCATCCTCCTGACATGGGCACGTCCCAGGGGTTAACAGAGAAGATGCCAAGCCCCATCCCCCAGAGCTGTGAAGCGCGTGCTGAGCGCCGAGCTCTCCACCAGAATGGAAGGGCTTTACCGCCCCGAACTGCTGCCGAAAGGCTCTGCAGACCTGCTCGCTGGTAACCTTTGGGTCAGGGAGCACCAGCCCTTGGTGCTTCCCAGAGGATAGCTCTACTTTCCCCCCTGGCCTTGGCTGGAGAGTAAAAGGGATTAGATCAGAGCTGATGATGATGATCAAATCTGGATGCTGGGCAAACCTGAGACCCTACCAAGGGACACCCACAGGGCTGCCTGGCCTGGGAGGCTGTGTCCATCAGTGTCCGCGTGTGAGCACCTCCTGCAACAGCCCGGCATGCGACTAGGGAGCTCGTTTCTCCACCTGGACTGCCAGGAGTTGATTATTTCAGTTACGCCTCTCACCCCTGCACAGCTATGTTCCAAGCCAGACCAGGAAGGAACAGGTAGAAGTTCTTCCCTACTAAGGATCCAGCAGAGATTTGGCCAAAAAGCAGGGACATTGTGCAGGTCGCAGGAGGTACCCAGAAACAGGAGCTCAGCTGGAGGAGATGAGAGTAAGAGCAGAGGTGCTACGGGCAGCTCTTCCCCTGCTCTGTCTCCCGGGGAGGGCTGGGTGAACCACCGCAAGGCTAATTTCACGAGCGGATGACACCAAACAGTGACCTGTTCTGCTTCGCGTGCTTTTTAATTAACACCTGCATGGCTTCATCAGCGGAATAATTGCCTCCCTTCATGGGTCAACAAGCCAGCAGCCTCTGACCTCCCGTTCCCACCTGGGTACGATGTTTGGTGCCTGCGCAGGGCGCAGCGGGTGTGCGCTCCTGCACCACCAAACCCTCCCGCGGGCCAGCACAGCAACAGGAGAAGTGACAGGACAGTCCAGGGGTTCTTCAACTCTGCTTGCTCTTGGCCAGGACCAGCCTTGCCCATCCTAATCCTGAGCTTTAAATAGGTACCGCTGCTGGAAAGGCACCCGCCGCGCTGGGCAGGGCGGGGTGGGCCGGGCGCAGTGGTGAGACGACAGTTGCTCTCTGTGTTGCCATGGGATAGGAGCAGATTGCAGCAAGGGAAATTTAAGTTCAATATTAATCATAAAAAAATATCTGGTAGTAAAATGAATATAGCCCTGGAGGAGACTGTATTGAGCCATCTGGAGATTTTAAAGGAAAGGTTAGAAAAAAAAAAATATGTCAGGACCAATTAGGGGTAGGGAAATGGATTGGATGTCTTCCCAAGATCTCTCCTAGCCTGAGTTTTTCCGAGTACAAATTCATTTCCCAAAGTGGCAAGGCAAGAGCGCAGCTCAATTTAGAGGCAGAGTTTCTCCCTAATGATTCCCACTGGATCAAAGGCATTCCTTGAATTGGCACTCGCAGCGGCCTTTTCCCTTGGCAGCAGGTCTGTGTCTGTGCGAGAGAGGGAGCCTTCTGGAAAGCCCAGCTTTCCCAGGTGCACATCCAACGGGATCCACCCAGGGCTCGCTCTGCCGTTTCAGAGTCCCCGCGAAGACACCGCAGCTTTCCCTGCCCCAGCCCCAGGGAGGAACGGGGACACTGCGTTGCCCAAACTGGCAGGCAAGAGGCATGTCCCAAATGCTGTCGCAGTGCAGTGGGACACCAGTCCAAGGAGAGCAGTGACCCCAGTAGGGCCAGGAGTTCTCCAGGTGCTCCAGTTCCCCGCTAAAACTGAGCTCGAGGAAGCCCACTATGGTCATGGCTCAGCTGCAGAACTGGAAGCTCTTGCTGGCTCCCAGCACACGCCTCTGCCCCATCCCAGTTCCATGCTGGGCATGGATCACTTCTCCCGTTGGCCTCAACGGGAAGGAGATGCAGGCGTGCAGGCAGGAGGCAGCCCTGGTCCAGCCGGTGGCACCAGAAACCCAGGCAGTGTCACAACATCTGCCTTGTTTGGAGGTTGCCGAGGTTTCGTTCTGGATCAGACCCTGGCCCCGCTCCCAAGGGGTGTGATTGCAGCCTGTGTCCCCCCCGGGCTATGGGGCGGCGGGCACCTGGGTGAGCCCAGGCTCCGGAGGAAGCTGCGGCTGGGGGCTGAGAACAAAATCCCTTTCTTCGTGGGAAAGTGTAGTGACTTGAAGTGGTCAGACAGCCTTATCTCTGGTTTCGAAAGCCACACGCTGATCATTTGTCAAGATTAGCGCGTGCGGTAGAAGGGATGGAGCTGTTCCAAATCCACGCTCACGTCTCTTCCCTGGGCTCAAGGCCATTCATAAAAATGCCAGAGCAGCAGCGGCGGCAGGCAGCACACGCTGGGGCTGTGGTTTGGGGAGGACTAGGAGGGGTCAACCGCAGGTTACACAAGCTCTGAGCGGGGAGAAGAATACACAGGTTGCTTTATTTATATATCCATTAGCATCCCTCCTCCAGGAAAGTGCGCAAGGAGGCTGGCAGGGGAGACTTGGCAAGGGCAAGGGGCAGGCAGGAGGTCCTCGTGTGGGCCAGGGGTGATGTGCTTAAAAAGCCCCTTTCCCAGCGATGCCAGGACCCTGGGGACGAGAGAGCATTAACAGGCCACAGCCGTGGAGATGGAGCAGGAGCAGTCTCCAGGGGCAGTCCCAGCTGGATTCAGCAGCACACGGATGAAGAAGATGAAGATCGAGCAAGGGAGGAGGTGACACCCTCCCAGTAAACCCCAGCATGTTGATGGTGGGGCACTGGGGACCTGGCTGGACCCAGGCTTTGCACTGGGGTGGGCTGGCCCTGTAAGCCCCAGGGAGGAGCAGCCCTGACCTCAGCTGGTGCCCGTCAGCTCGGGCTCAGCTGAGCAGGAGCCTGGGAATGCTATAAAAGGCTGGATGGCTGGAGGTGAGGAGTGGAGTGTTTCTGTGATCAGGGCATGAGAGGAAGAGGCTGCTCTTCAGGCAGGTAAGTGAAGCTCTGGGGTGAGCAAAGGGAATCTCTATTGCAAGAAAAAGGTTTGTCAGCTTCTGCCTACCTGTAATGATATCTCTGAAGCCAAGGGAAGGTGTTAGGAGAGGAAGATGCCTTCATGTGGGGGCTTGAGGCTGGGTCAGGCACAGAGCTGTGCTGGCAGGAGCAGGGCCCGAGCCATGTGCTGTGAGGGAAGGTACTGGTGCAGCTGGGGAGCTTTTTGCAGGGGGGTCCTTCCAGCATGAACCCTTGCAAGGAGGTACGTGTCCCTCCTGGCTTTGCTGGAGAGGGCTCTGGCAGCAGATCGTGGGCTTGTTCAGCCTGGCTGAGACCACAGGGGGTCCCTGGTCCAACCCACTGGAGGCAGGGTCAGCTATGAGATCAGGTGTCTGAGCTGCCCATCCCGTGGCTCCTGGAGAGGGGTTTGGTGCCAGCTCATCCCCCAACATGTTATCCTACAAACCCTGTTGTCTGCAGTGCCTGAGGAGCCCTGTTTGGGGGAACTGCGTGGCTTCAGGGCTACCTGCAGCTAGGTGTGCTTGGGGAAGGCTCTCCCAAAGCAGCTCTGTGCTGCGTCCCGGCTGGTGTACGCCACAGGGCTGCGGAGAGGTGGCCTTCAGCAGGAGAAGATGACCTTGTGTGCTACTGAAATAACTCAATCACTTCCACACGGTTGCAGTAGTTCAGCACTTGCACTTCAGATGGTCCTTCCCATCTCTCCTGCATGAATGCTCTTCTCTAGGGACTGTCCCTGGTGTAAGAAACACTTTCCCTGGGAGTGGAAAGAACAGCAGCCTGGCATTTTAGTTTAAAGAAATGCCCCTACGACTGGTATGTTTGATTGCTTCTGCAGGGCTCGGCTGGGTTCTTTGCAGAGCTGTGCCTCTGGCTTTTGGGAAGTTCCATGTTCCTCCTTGGCTGCGTGTCCAGCTGGGTAAACCCCTGCCTTTCCTGGGAACAGGATGGTGGCAGCAGCCCAGCGATTTAGCCACAAAACCTCTGCTCGGTGACCTCATTGCTGCACGCAGTGGAAGAAAAACACCACAAGAGCGGAAAGAAAATACTTTTCCTTTGGGACCTGGGGAATATTGAAGGACACTAGTACAAACTGACCTCTTTTTTTTTTTTTTTTAAAGTCACCCAGCACCGTGGCACAGTTGAGCTAATTGTAACCTTTGAGCTCCCCTTTGGGCCCTGTTTTCAACACTCCTATAAAGCAAAGAGTTTGCCTGGCATTGAAGGGCTGGTGCTGGGATGCTCGGGAAGGCTGATTGCCCCTGGACGCCCGGTTCCTGCAGGCAAGGTGAAGGCAGGGAGTCGGATCTGCTGGGGTGACTTCAGCAGGAGAGATGGACCTGAGAGGCAGCTGTGGGTGCAGGTTTCCCTGCACGTGCTGGGCCCAAGGGGGTGATGGCCAAGTGCGGAGGCTGCTGCAGGGCTCTGTGAAGAAGCAGCCTGAGGGTTGTCTTCTGTCTCTTCCATCTCCTGCATTTTGGGGGCTCCACGTGGAGCTTTCCTGGCTGCTCCAACAGCCTGCTTGGATAAGGGTTGTCTTGGTGGCAATGTGTGTTTCTAGGGTGGATGATGGAGAGCAACCCTATGAGCCCACCTAGGATAAGTTATCCTACGCACTTGATTCTCTATTTTGTGCCTGGTTTTGCCTAGCTGCGGACATTTTGCCTGGAGATGGGGTCCTGGGGCAGCAGGAAGGTTTCCCACGCCTCAGGGATGCTTTTCCTTGGCTGTGGTCAAGAGCTGCTTGCTCTAAGCCATGGGCAGCATGGTTCCCATGTGTCCCCAAGCACCGGGTGACTTCTGGATATACCAAATGTGGGAACAGCTGGGCTGAAACTCTGCCATTATCCACGTCGCTTGAGGCAAGGGGATGAGGGGGAGTTATTTTTGGGTCCTAAGAGGGGCCCTTCGTGCCTCCCCGCTGCAGCCAGCTCTGCCCCATCCTCTGAGGTGACCCCGCAGGCACGCGTGTAGGGTGTGCAATGTGAACGGCCATAAGTAATGAGCGGTTATTTGCGCACAGGCGAAGCAGCAGGGAAGAAAGTGTAACTGATACCAGCTTGGGCCCCTTCCAGACCTGCTTGGAGCTGGGACCTCGTGGCTGATATTTGGCTTTGCCGGCTTCCCTTTGCAAGCAGCTGTTCCTGCGGGCCCTGCATCTGCGTTTGGCCTTCTGCAGTGTTTTGCTAATCTTCTTTCTCACTGTACAGCACCGTGTGCTTGCCAAGGTCCCACTGACCCATCACCAAAAAAAAAAAAAAAAAAGAGGAGGAGAACTTGATATCTTCTGCAAGTGAAATAGCTTGGGTTCAGTCTTGGAGGATTTCCCGAACTCTCAAGGAATTTCCTGATCTTAGAAATCTGCCAAAATTTGGGATCTGCCTCGGTTGGACTGCACATATTTTCAGAGCACACACTGCGGTGTTGTGTTTTGGGTTTCCACCTCTGTCTTTGCGAGGGCATGCTCTATCTGAACGGGTCAACAAGACCAGAAAGGAAAGCGTCCCTCTGACTGGCTGCAGGAATATGCAGGGATTTATTTAACATCTTTCCCCCCCCCCCCCCCTTTTATTTTGGGCTCAATGGGATTTTTTTGATCCTAAACTCCTGTCTTGCTTCCCTGTGCCAAACCCCAGGCTGTTACTGCAGCCCTCATGTGAACATGGAAACTTGGGTGCAGTTGTAGTAGTTTAGGTTAGCGTTTCACTGGCAGACCTGGAATTAAAGGCATAACCCTAGATTGACTAATATCCCATCTTTTTACAAAAAATAATGCCTTTGCGGCAGAAGGCAACCTCTTTGCTTGTAGCTGGGGCTCAGTGTTCATGTGTTTATTGCACGTATTTCAAGAGCAAACAAGCTTCTGGGTGGGAAAAGCACAGCCCCTCCTCTCAGAACAAACTCGAATGAAATTCCTCAAGGTCTTTTTCCAAAAATTAATGCTGGCTGGATTTCGACCAGGTTGTTTTTGACCAGCTTTAATCTGTGAAATCAACACCGAGTCAGGAAATGCTTAGATTGACTCTGAATGAGGATTTGGCCAGAACTTTTCTCCTGTTTATGAGGGATAGTTGGAAACAGCAAAGCCTCACAGAGGGGACCTGTCCTGACCTCCCCACTCCTCCAGCCCAGCCTGGAGGGGCTTTATTGTCCCTTAATGCTTGATTTCACCCCCAGGAGCTCAGCAGTCCTGTTGGGTCATGCACGATGCTGGAGTCTGGGACAGTTTTTCCACTGGTTTCAGTGAACTTTGGACCAGGCTAGTTGGACCCGTTTCCCTGTGGGCCAGCAGTGCTATTTTGGGGAAAACCCCCAGGCAACAGGTCAGGGCTGAACCCTTTGAAACACTGTCCCCCTCCCAGCTCTGACACGGACCAGCCCAAAGAGTCGCTGTCTCTGCCTCCCTGTTTGCTCCTGATGCCTCTGCATCGCAAGGTCTCCAGCCCTGAGCTGGGGCTGAGCAGAGCCTGGTCCAGAAAAACCCATGGCATCCCCCGTGTCCCCCCACTCTTCGCCATCCCCCCCTTCCCCATGCGATGCTTTGCAAGGGCATTGCAACCGTGTCGCCCTTGAGAGGGAGGAAAAGAAAACCCAGCGTGAGCACATGTGGCGGGCAGGGGGAAATGGCTGCTGCAAAGTAAGCAGTGCCTTTAAAGAAGTGTTTGTCTGGGGTTTGTTTAGTTATCCTCTAGGTAATTTTACAGCTGAGGAGGCTGGGCCATTCAGGCAATGGCCAAAACAATATCCCCACTGTCTGAGCCGCTCTCGTGGCTCGGCACAGCTCGGTGGAGCTGGGGGGGCAGAGAGAGATGGGGAAGAGAAGTTTCTTTTACTGGCCATAGCCAGAAAATGCCATGGAGGACGTCCTGTAATTAAGACGTCGCTTTGAATGATCAAGTCACTCGGCTGTCAGATTGAATAAACCTCCGGGCTCAGGCCGGGTGTGAGAGGGGGAGGAAGGGATGGTGTTGGGAAAAGCCCAGTCCCATCGTTTTGGTGTGAATTGAGGGTCTGGGTTTGGGGCACCTTGGGATCCTCATTGTGGAGGAGGTTGATGGGATGGGGGGTTGGGTCCCTCGTTCCCATGGGCAGCAATTTTTTGGTGCCCTGTGTGGAGCCAGAGGCAGGTCTGCCCTGCCTGCACCCCTCTCTGCCCCCAAGCCCTGGGAACCAGCAGCTTCAGCGTGTTGGACACTGGTAACCGGGGCTCCGAAATGCCACCTCACCCTCGTGGAGGTGCGTGCGTCAGGGCAGGTCCTGCCCCTCACCCCACCAAAGCACAGTTTGGCCAATCACCCCAACAGATCCCAGGCTGAAATCCCCATGCAATCCCCAGGAAAAGCTCCCCTGCCTCTTCCAAAGGCCTCGTGCAGCCCAAGCTGGAAACGTGGGGGCTCGAGTCTCTCAGCACTACGTGCAAATAGCTCGCATCAGCTCATAGCGCTGTTCCCGAGAGCCGTAGCACTCGCTGCTGGCAGCCAGCTTGCAGGAGGATACCGATATTTCATGCAGACATGGCGAGAAACCAGCCCTGTTTCCCATTCACAAGGGGTGGCTCCAAAACAACATAGGGATCTGTCACAGCATATATGCGGCATCTGTGCAAATTGGCCTGACTGCCTAAATAATTCCGTATATATTTATAAACTGTGAGATGTAACGTTTTTTCCTGTTTACTTTTCGGTTGAATTCCTTGCTCAGGGAAATGAGAGCTGCAGCGCGGCGGCGAGACATGACCATTGTATAGGGAAGACGCTGTACAAACTGTCCTAGAAAATTCTGCCAAAATGCCAGGCCATATCAGCCCTGATCTGCAGCCCCTCGCCCCTTCCCACACGCGCTCCCCCTGCTCCCCCCCACCCCAGCTCCAGCCCTCTGGGTTGAGCTGAACCCAGCTGGATGCTCTCATACCCAGGGGGTGTTTGCCCAAATATTAACTGGGAGGGAGACTGCTGCAGGTAGATTGGGTTTGGAAAAGAGGGAGAAGAGGGTGGGGAAGTTTTCCACCCTGCTGAGATTGCTGTGAATCCGAGCTGGGCGAATCCTCTGCGGATAGAATCGGAAGAGGTCCCTGCCCCACCAGCCGTGGGTGGGATGCCCTCTCCCACGTGCTGCTGAGCATCGTGGTGCTGGCAGCACCCGGCACCGAGGGCGGCTGGCGGTGTGAGCCCCACCGTGGCGCGGCTCCGGGAGCAGCGCTGTCACCGTCTCCACGGGGATCTCCCGTGGCTGATCTCGGTATTCAATGTTTGCTGAGCACCTCTGAGGTGTTGCTGAGTCGCTGTGCCCAAAATAGCAAAGTCGGCCAAGGTGATGCTGCAGCAGCAATTTGGGATGCTGGGAGGGGCGGGTTCCTGGGCTCGGCTCCTTGGTCTGTGTTTTGGGGCCAAGGACATGGGATGGTGTCCTAGTTACATGGAGCTGCAGTGCTTGTACCAGATGCAGCTCTTAATGCTTGTGTGGGTTTGGGATTGAGGTGTCCGGAGCATTTGGGTACCTGCGATGTGAGGGATAGGTGCAAAGTGACTGGCTTAAGGAGCTCACACGGCTTCTGCATCAGCCAGCAAGGGGGTCAACGCGTGCCCAGCTCTTGCTGCAGACAGGGTCGTAAACAGCACCGCGAAGGGCCAAGATCTGCGGGAGCCAGGGTTAACACATCTGCTAGGGAAAGGGAGAAAAGATTTTAAACACTGAAAGTGTAATTTTAACCCTGTTTTATGGCTGCTTGGAGGCCACACGCGAGGCTGCCCAGGTGGGCTCTAGGAGGGTGGTGAGAGGGGCCCGCGCCACCGCGAGGGCTTGACTTTCTTCCTGCCCCTCGAGGGATGGGCTTGCACATCCCACCCTGTCCCGTTCCTCCGGGTCCGGTGGGGCCACGGGGAGGTAAGGATGGGAGAGCACCTGGGAGCTGGAAGGATGGAGGAGCCTCTGGGTCCTGCGGGTTTTCCCCATCCCACTGCACCCAGCTCCCCTTTCGTGGGCACTCTCACCCCTGGGAGGACTCACTCCCAAGCACTGGCTGTAGCTCGTCTCGCCCTCCAAAGCAGGAATGGGTGAAATAACCACTTCCACGGCTGACAGACAGCAGGGATGGAGTGGGGCAATTGGAACATGCGTGAGGCCTCGCCGTGTTTGCGCCTGCATCACGCCGGTCGCTCCCCTCCTCAAATCCATGTCACCTGCTGGTGGCATCTTTGCTTTCGACTCTATTTATATCATCAATTCAATTTAAAACTTACTTAGCGGTGATCACAGTTATTGTGTCATATTTATTTATAGTCTTTCGCACTTGCTTCTGTTCACTCTGTCGGTTATTTCAGGCACATTTCTCGTCCCTTACATAAAGGTCTGGGAACAGCTGTGCTGGAGCGGATCAAAGGTCTGTGGAGCCCCATGTCCCCTCTCAGATATTAGCCAGCGACGGGGACTGGGGACGGAGGAATGAAGCAAGTGTGCAGTGATCCTCCTGGCAGTGAAAGAGTGAGGCACACCTCCGGGTCAGCCTGCTGCGCAGCCCCCCGGGACCTCCCTGCACGGCTCTAATCTCTTTTGCAATGCGGTTATACTTCTGACCTCCCCGTCGCCCTGACCAGTGAATGTCACATTTCACGGTGCCTCGGGTGAAAGGGGACTGTGGCCACGGCATCCGTTCCCCTGGGACAGTGGGGGGACCAGCTGGTGGTGGCAGGGATCCCCTGTGAGCAAGGGGGGGCTAAAAAATAATAATTATAGAGTGTGTTGAATTCCTAGAAGTACCTTAGAATTAGGAATTTCTGTGCTTGCATGTGGCTCGGGGAGCAGGTGGGGCCATGGTGGCCTCCCAGCCTCTGCCCTTCCTTGGGGGATGCTGCGGGATGGCCATGGGTGTCGAAGGCATCGGGAGGTCCCGTGCACCAGACGCCTGAATCAGGGATGCGGGCTGAGCTCCCGCACGAGCGATGGGATGCAGCGATGGTGCCCAGCCATGCTGGGACCCCGGCTCCTGCTCGGTGGTGGGTGCTCTGCTCGATGCCCAAAGGCAAGTGGGCTGTGGGGTGGGAAGAGCAGCTGTGCTTGCAGGAGGGCAAACGGGGCTCCTGGGATGGAGCTAGGCAAGTGAAGAATCACCGTTAAAGCAAGGGTCCGTGGAAATCCCGGCTTCTGGACACAGTTGTTTCATACAATGCCAAAAAGCATCAAAAGGAGGCGAGACAGGCAGAAGGGAAAGCATAATTGGATGTTTTGGTAATCCTTTTCTGAAGGAGACATAACGGCTTGTCCAACCAAGACGGGATAACGGCTCGTACGCTCCAGGCTGCTCCGCAGGAGGGCTGGGAAAGCCCCTGCCCCATGGAGCGGGGGGCAGGCAGCTGCCCTCCCCGCTGGCATGGCCACCAGTGCCAGTCCAGGGCATCCCACCTCCTGTCTTCTCCCTGGGCAAAGAGGAGGTGGTCCAGGGGTGGGCAAAGGACACAGCAGCTCCTGGGCAGGAGAGGGGCCAGTGGGGCTGTCCCACGGCCGCTGCTGCTGGCTTTGCCAGCAGTGCCCACATTCATCACCAGGGATGTCCCCTTTAGATAAATCTCAAGCCTTGGGCTTGACTTTTATGGGGTGATGGCCAGGCTGAGGTGTCCCTGCACCCTCCCTTGGGTGCCACGTGCCCCCACCTCAACTCAGGATCTTGTCCTTGCTCGGGGCGATGTGGCTGATGGGCAGTAAACCCTTCGCTGCAGGACTCAAACCCAGTTTCTCTTTGCTTTACCAGCCTGGCCACGCGGTATCCAGGAGGAGAAGGGCCTGGGGAGTGCAAGTGGGGAGAGCACGGGCGACAAGGCGCTGCCTGGCTGGTGTCTGGACCTGGAGGGAGGTGGGAAGGTGGCAGGAGGAGGTTCTGGTGCTCTCCCGAGCTGGCCAGGATGCTCCCCCTGCTTCTCCATCTGGGTTTTAATCAACATGGAGAAACCTGTGGCAAAGTCAGTCCTGCTCCCTCCGCTCTCCCGTGAAACTGGATCTATTTCCTGGGATTACATGCAGCACCTTAAAGAAAATATTTACAGAATTTATATTCACATCCCGTTCGCCCTCTTCTCAGGGGGCTCTCCCGTGCCCTGCCTCCCTCCCGCTCGCACTTCATCTCCCCCGCGCCTCCTCCCGCTCGCCTTCCCCCCCCGTCCTGCTACAATACCCGCCTTTGTGAGAGGAACAATGTTTACTCTCCATCGAGGATGGGGGGGATTGGAAATGAAAAGGGCTGCCTCCCCCTCGCCCCGGCCCCGAGCTGCACTCGGCGGCGGGAGAAGGAGGAATTCCTGCAGGAATGCCGATGGCGACAGCCGGCGCGAAGGCAGCCCAGGCGAGGGGATAAATATTCATGCTGGAGGAGAGAGGGAGGAAAGAAAGAGAGAGAAGGGCCTGGGGACCAGTATAGTCCAGAGTCCATCATTTTTCTCTGCAGCTTAAGGGTGTGTTGGAAATTCCCCGCCGGCCCTGCTGGGTTTACAGGTCCGTGATGCAGAACGGGTGCAGCTCTCTCTTGGCCTAAAGCAGGAGATGAAAGGCATGTCTGGGCTGGGGGGGCTGCACAGCAGCCCCCGGAGTGGGGAAGGGGATTTGGGGCTCGAGCGAGGCGAGGGCTGTGAGAGCCAGCATGTGGCTGCAATTACGGGGATGCTTGCGAGGATGGTGTGCTCGAGCATTGGAAATGCATCGCTTTCCCTCCCCGCCCTTCCCCAGCGCTGGCTGCGTTTCCCTACCAGAAGCCAAGATTTCTCCTGCTGCTCCTTGCTGGGAAGCCATCCAGTTGGAAAAGGGGAGCGCTGGAGGGAGGCCTGCTCCGCAGCCGCGGGCGGGTGGCAGGGACAGGGACCCCAGCCTGGGCACTGCGAGGGGCGGTGGCAAGCCTTTGACAATAAATTAGTAAAAAAGGCGACCTTTTTCTTTTTCTCGCTGTCGAGGAAAAAACGTCAGGAAAGCTGGAGAAGCTCTTATTATGGGATGGCTTTGCCATCTTCAGTGCCCTCTGCCATCCAGTGCCAGCAGCCCTCGCTCCCAGGGCTCGGTGGCAGCCGGAGCCAGGCACCGCTGCTCTTTCCCCTTGCAGGCTGGCCCTCCGCCAGCTTTTCTGAGCCTTTCCCCATGCGAAAGGGGAGATGGCCGGGGCCCCCGGAGCCTGCCTGGGCTAAGGGTGCTTCGGGGTCCCGTGATGCCTGTGGGAAGGGCTGGCGGGGCAGGGAGGACACGTGGGGTTGGCAGTGACGCGGTGACGGGCTTTGGGGCCAGCCCTGCTCAGGAGGCTAGGAGCCATCTCCGGAGGTGAACACAGAGCTTTGTACAAGCCTCTTTCTGTTTCCTGAAAAAAATCGACGTCTAAATATAGCAAGTACTTGGGCATTTTACTCTGGGAAGGGAAAACAGCTCCAGTGCCAAGAGAGATCCTCTTCTGTTTGCACAGCGTGAGGGCTGCGTGTCCCCTGCCTGCTCCCGTCAAGGGGGACCTGCGCTGACAGGGGCTGGCTCACCCCGAGCCCCGTCTGTCCCCCGGGACCCCTGTCCAGCGGGCCTGGGCGATGCGAGAAACCCCGCACCACGCTTTGGGCGTCGAGTCCAACTGATGCACGAGCATGCTGAAAGGCGCTGCTCTCTCCTGAAAGCGGCACGAGCCTCTTCCCACTTCGTTCCAAAAAAAAGGAGAAAATATTTGCTGTTTTATTCAGGGCTGAGGCAGGAAATCATTGTTCCGAGAGCTCTCTCTCCCCGCTAATTGGGGACAGCCTGGTCGGGTACCACATCCTCTCGCCCCAAGCAAGAAAGGAGCGTTAGGAAGAGGCATTCGTTGGGATGTTCGTTCAGTCAAATTCCCTCACTGGTGTTCTAGGAGGAGATTTGGGCACAGGGACCCGTACCGTGGTCCATCTGCGTTGCAGGCTGGAGCCCCAGCAGCTCTCTGGGCACTGTTCTTTTCTACCTGACAAGTGGGAGGATGCAGCTCTCAATCTTCTCCCTGATTTCCCAACCGGATAGGTGCAATGGGAACCCTCAGTCCGCCCCAAAATGTTTTATTCGCTTCATATCCAGATGCTAGAGGAAAAATGCGCTGTGCAGAGTATTGTCACGCAGCTGGATTTAGCCCCGCTGCCTGGGCAATCCTGGCCCTCGCCCATCCTCGGGCTGCTGGGAGCAGTGGCCGAGCAGCCGGGCACCACCGCGGGCATCAGTGCCGCAGCTTGTGCTCATCAGCTTTGCATCCCCCTGCCTGGCTGCGGCTCTGGTGTGACGGGGATGGCAGGTCCCCCCTGGCCCCATCGCTCCCTGTCACCACCGAGGGCTGTGGGTGGTCTGGGTGACCCACCTTTGCCCCCAGCCTTTGCTCCCCAAATCAAGGAAAACAAACGAGTGGCAGCCACGTTGCGAACGGCAATGGGCTTTGTGCTCCCCGGGCTCTCCACCTCGCTGACCTCCCGGCTGCTTTGCTCCTGCGCTCTCCTTCAAAGCGGGATGCTGGCCCAGGAGCTCGGAGCGTCTCCGTGCCACCGCGCCTGGCACTTGGACTGCACCCCTCGGTCCGGCGCCCCGGGCGCTCGCGGCTGCTGGGTGGTGGGTGACTGCAGAGAGAGCAGGGCTCTGCTCCGAGCCGAAACATGTCCTGAGCTCAGGGGGGACTGTAATATTCACAGGCTGTGCAGGGCTCGGAGGAGAGCAGCTCCAACGCAGAGGCTGGGAGGCTTTGCCTCCCTTTATAAATTGTTTTTCCGCAATTCCCCAATGATGCAGAGCTGCAGCTACCGTTGGATCAACAGCACACCGGGGCCGCGGTGATAACTGCTAGTGAGTCAGTCCTAGAGACACCCCGGGGAAATGCAGCGTCTGACTGGGAGCGAGCATCATCCTGGCGGGGTGGGAGGCCAAGATCTCCGTGCTGCTCCAGGAGCAGCCCTCGGCTCACGGGGATTGCCCGGCACCGGCTCCCGCTTTCCCTGGGCTGCCGGGCTGGAGGGGGTGCGATGCTCTGCAAACTGCACCTGCCACAGAAAGGCCACCAAGGTCACCTCCGAAAGCTGCAGGGAGCAGGTTTTGCATTTGATAGCTTTGCACAGGGAAAAGGTGGCCCAGACTGTTTGCAGAGCGGTTGGGCTCCTCTCGCCGGGTCGGCTGGAGGAGGCTCTAACGGAGAGCAGGAGTGAGTTACAGGGTGGAAAGAGGCCCTGGATTTCTCTGGGAACGCAAGGAGGATTAAAATCTCTGGTCCCTATATTGCTTTTTCTATTTCCTTTCTCCTTTTTTTTTTTTCTTTCCCTCCTCATGGTATTATTTGATGGTTAGAGAAAAAAAATCTGGAAACATAACTGCATAAATTGCTGTTATTTCCGGCTATCCCTGCAGAGCCCGGCTCTCTCCTCACCAGATGGACCGGCTTAGAGAGCCTCCAGCTCCAGCGCGGCTCCCGGGGGCCCGAGGCTGCCCTCTTTTCATTTGCCATGTTGAATTTTGCTCCCACCACTCGGGCTTGCAGCGGGAAGCAATCCCGCTCCCCGAGCCAGGTAATGGAGGCAGCTGGGCTCTGCAGGCCCCCGCTCGGGGAGGCACCGAGCCCTTGTTTGCTTTGGGAAATGAAAACCGTGCACAGCCTGTGGCTGGAAGCGATTGGGAAATGTTGCTGCAGGCAGTTTGGGGTGAGCGCTGGGGCTGCTGCGAGGCGATGGCTCGGGGGTACAACGCGGCCGCGGCAGTGCTGTAGTGGGACAGCAGCGCGTCCCTGCTCTCCTTTGCAAATACGAAACCTCCTCGAGGTCTGCTTTCTCCTCACCGTGGGCGTGCGAGGGGGTTTGGGCGGGTTTGTCCTTCCCCGGGGACAGTATTGCTCTGTGTATCTCTGTGATGCCTCGGGGACCAGGAGGGAGGGCAGGCACAGGGACAAGGGGAGCAGGACAGGAGAGGAAGGAGACCATGGCAGTGACCTGGTGATCAGTGTCCAGCAGGAAGGAGGAGGCGGACAGATGCCCAAGTCTTTGGGCTGTACGTCCTGATAGAGATGTTGGACCTGGATGAGCCCCATGGGACTGGCAGCTCCTGCCAGCGTCCAGTTATTCCCCGTAAGCACGCGGCTCCTCGCCGTCCCTGCTGCCGAAGAGCAGTCCCAGCACTGAGGGGATGTGTCCCTCGCCGCAGAAAGCTGTTTCCCAGTCCTGTCCCCGCAGGGGCTGCTGGCATTGCTGGCTCCTGCGCCACGGCCGGCAGAGCATGCAAAAATTCCTCAAGTGCAGGAGCAACGATGTGTTCAGCCTCATGTGCAAGGAAAAATAGGTATATGTTCCATATGCACAAGAAAGAGGCCTTGAAAACCGGGAGGATGCAATGATCAATAAATTATAGCTTGGATAATATTTTTCACCATCACCAAATAAATCAGATCTTATTTTTCCCCTATGTCCACAGATTTAATGGCAGCAACAGTGCCCTTGGTGGTCGTAAAACTCCATCCTCTTGCTGAAGGGCCTCCCAAACAATTTGTCATTTGGCCTTTGCTTGCTTGCTTTAAAATTAGCCGGTCCAGACATTTAATAGCCCAGGAGCTAAGAAATCCATCAACCTATCCCAGCTTCCAACTATCTCTGCGTGCACTCTGAGGCTGCATCGCAGCATGGTGGGTGGAAGAAGTGGTGGGGAGGGAGCACGCTGTGGAGTCAAGGATCAGGGGGGATATTTTTCATCTGAGCTTTAAGATCACCTTTCCTATTTCCATTTCTTTCTTTCTTCCCATCTTTCCTTTCCCCCCTACGGTCCCTTCACCTCTCCAGCTGCCACGAGCAATACTCTCCTTCCAGCCGCAGTGAGCAAGTCAGGAGCTGACCCTTCTCATAGGTGTAAACACTGCCTTGTTAAAAGGGGATAATTACCGGGGTCTAGTTAACCCTGGTGTAAAATCAAAGTGAATTGAGCCCCGCTGAGACTTCCAGCCATGCGGACCATGACGCCTGGGCTCTGGGGTAAACAGCCAAGGCTTCGCTGCTTGTCAGCTCAGTGCATTCAGTGGAAAGTTAACTTCTCCCCGAAACAGAAACGCTGTCTTTTGGGCTGATGTATACCCCCCAGACACAGACCAGCTGAGGGGTGGGTCCTTTTCCCATCGGAGAGCCTTGCCAGGATTTTTCTGGCTGCCCCGTGGGGAAAGAGCAGGGGTTTAACTGCGGGGGGTAGGCAGCGTGTCACTGCATAGGCAGCAGCCGCTGCTTTGACTTGCTGAGCATTTTCAGCCCCTGCACCCTGCGACGGTCCCTGGGGTCCCAGGAGCGGCAAACCCAGGGCTGCGCACAGGAGCTGGGAGGGTGCAGCTCGGCTGCCATTGTCCCTGTTTCTTGCAGGAGCTTGTGGGTCACCACCACAAAATGGTTTCTATAGGGTTGGAGGCCTCCCATGGTAGCCAAGGGGCTGCTGTTGCATTTCAAGCATGTGCTGGCTCAGCGCTGCCCTGACTCACGTCCCCACAGTGCCCCGCTTCCCTGGATCACGAGCAGATTTTAGGAATAAGGATGCTCGGAAGGCTTTTCTCAAGTGGCAGGAAAGTGTGCACGAGAGGTGGGAACGGAGGCCAGCCCTTTCCCGCGCATCCCTCCCAGCAGCCTGCCGCAGCCCGCTCGTGCATCCCTAGCCAGCGGAGCTGCCCCCCCAGGGCGGGGAGTGGGGGGCAGCAGCACCCCAGCTGGGATGCCCTGAGCAACCTGCAGAGCAGCCAGTCCTGCCTCTGCAAAACCAAAGCATCGGAAGGACGTTCCCAGGCCAGCACGCGGGAGCAGACGCCCTTCAGGCTCCTCCAGCCACATTGAGAGCGAAACCAGCTCCCTGGTGTTATTTTTTCCTATTTGACCAGCGGGGCCGGTCACAGACAGCTCCAGTAATTCAACCTGAAATGCCAAGAACCCTATTTCTGCCGCTGCTCGCTCGCCGAGCTCTGCTCGTGGCCTCAGAGCGAGATAAACTCTGTGTGTGTGAGTCTGGGCTGTGACCGAAGCCCGCGGGCTCAGGGCTGACTGCAGACATCATGGGAGAGAGGGGCTCCGCAGGCACCCAGATAAAGGCATTTTGATTGCTTCCAGGATTACTACCCAGCATGTTTATTCCTCCAGCAAGGAGGACTTCATAACTCAGGGACTCCTGACAATGTATATATATTGAAATCTTATAAGAGTAATGACCATATCCAATGATATTTTGTTCTCATCTTGCCAATATAAACAACTCGCTGGACTTACCGAATTGCATTGGGTCATCCTGAATAATTAGGCTCGCATGTTCCATTTATTACCTTGAAAATCCTTTCTCATTGTATTTTTTATATATATATATCTATATCTAAATGTAATATGTTTAAATGAAAACCAGATACAGCTCCGAAGGAATTTGAAATATGAGGCTGAGAGTACAAGAAGCGGCAAAAAGGTCCTCGGCTAATAGGAAAAGCCGAGCCGTCCGGGGCTGAGGAATAAGGGAAGGTCAGGTGTGAGCTGCTGCACGGGGCTGGGCTCAGGCTGCGTCTCTGCGGACAGTCTCGTGTTTAAGAAAATCCAGTGAGTGACTGGTGAGGACGCTGATACTGGCAGGATGCAGGGAGGAGCAGGGTGGGATCATAGAATCATAGAATTGTTCTGGTTGGAAGAGACCTCCGAGATCATCGGGTCCAACCATTAACCTATCACTACCAAGTCCCCCACTAAATCATATCCCTTAGGGCCTCATCTAAACGTCTTTTGAATACCTCCAGGGATGGGGACTCCTTGCGGCTAGGTCCACTTTGATGTCCCCTTCAGCCCTGAGGTCTCTCTTCAGGTGGCTTCAGACCACCGGTGGGGCCAGGCAGCATGAATCCAGAGAGCATCTCCAGACCTTTTCGAGAGCCTTTGTTCGGGGCCCAGAGAGCATCCCACATCATCAGCAGGGAAGAAGCTGCCAGCACCCTGAAAAGATGAAACCGTAGCGGGGTGAGGCAGGACTGCTGGCTGCCCCTCGTGTGGGGGTGAGGGGTGAGCCTGGTATGAGCCCAGAGAGCGTTGCCAGGAGAAAATAAAAGTGTCTTCCCTGGAGCCATGTCTGAGAGGGAAATGCTAGACGCGGACACGCTCAGGAGCAGCTACTGGCAGTGACTCAAGGTGGCTGAAAATCACCACCGTGTCCTCCGTGAAACAAGAGACCACATCGTCAGCTACCCTTAACCAGGGCGCTCCCCGACGTCGATGGATTCATGGTGGGGTTTTGGAGAATCTGACAGGTCCATTGCTGTGTTGGTTTGTTCTCTCAGTAGGGACAAGGAGGAGAAGTCTGAAGGCGGAGCAGACAAATACATCTCATGTCAGCACTCGCCTTTGCCATCTTCCTCCTTGAGGATTGCCATGGAAACCCCCCAAATGGGGACCAGACAGAAGAACCTGACCCATGCTCTGCTTGACTAAAACACTGCTTTCAGGTCACCAGGAAGAGCAAGGTGTGAGCCACGGTGTCCATGCCATGGGGTAGGTGTCCTCCAGCGAGACGTCACCCAAAGCCACCTGAAGCCAGCGAGAACCAGCACTTGGCCAACCGTGAGGATCTCGGTGGGACAGACCCGGTGGCAGGGCGGCAGGAGAACCCTGTGAGGATATTTCAGGTCAGCAGGGAGGTGTGTGGCGGATCGGTGTGTGGGAAGCTGGAGCAGCCCTGCCGGCACTCCCCATGGTTCTGGCCAGCGCTGTTGAGTGCTTCACTTGCATGAGCACCGAGAGTAAAACCAAAATGACATTCATTAGATGTTTTAAGGAGTGTTCAGGCATGTAATCCTCCTGGAATGAGGCAGCCATAACAAGTTACTGTAGTTAGTGATGGTCATGTCAGTTAGCCTTTTCCAAGGATTAATCACCATCCTGCTCAAGCCCTACAGGATGTTTTTATCTCTGTTTTCTCCCAGTGTTCCAGCGTGCAAAGCCGGCTGGGCTGACCGGCGTGGCTTCCGAATCTGGGGGGGAGGTAAGCTCCTCATACTTAGATCCTAAATATTTGACAGTTTGGAAGAGCACAGCATTTAGAAGAATTGCTGGGGCAGAGCTGCAGCATTTCCAGGTTTCATCATGGAGAGTCTGAATTCAAACATCCCCACCACTGAGGTCTGGTGTGCAAAACGATGGCAATTGCCCCGCGGCAGTTTGCAGCCTGCAGGAAGGATACTGGCCCAGGAGAGGTCTTGCTTTGGCTACCACTGCCATTACAGGTGCATCTGACGCATCATCCAGAGAGGATGGTGCAGAGCCAAGGCAGAGCTCCTCATACCCAAGAGGACGGCAAACAAGGTCGTACCGTTAACTAAAAGACCTGAAGATGATCATTCTTTTGCTTTGTTCTGAGTAAA
The DNA here is from genome assembly GCA_009819775.1 of Phoenicopterus ruber ruber. Lineage (NCBI taxonomy): Eukaryota > Metazoa > Chordata > Aves > Phoenicopteriformes > Phoenicopteridae > Phoenicopterus > Phoenicopterus ruber. Next base: position 7,146,464 of record CM020230.1, read on the forward strand.
AGGGGGAACTAGGGGGGTGACAGCACCATTGCTGAGCTCAGCATGGGAAGAGCACAGCACAAGGGTGACACAAGCACCAAGTGCCAGCATTTTCCCAAAACTGAGGCTGCCTTGAAGAATCCTTGAGTTTGAGCAGTCTCAGAGGCTGAGGCTCCGTGTGCAGGGGGGATGTCCCGGCCACCAGCCCGGCAGCAGCACACAACGGCCGAGCACCCGTCCCAGTCTGAACTCCTCTGCTCTGCCCTACCCCTGGGGACAGGCAGTGCCGTCCCAAAACCCACCCAGGCCAGAGAATGAAAGCAAAGCAGAGGGAAGTGTCCATCTGCTCACTCGCAAGAGGGAGATCCTGGCGTGCTTGGCTTGGAGGGTGCAAACAAGTCCAGGATCTTCAGCTGCAACTCGGAGCATCCCGAGGGAGCCTGGCCGTGGCCCAGGAAGAGCTCCCTGGCTGCGGCCGGAGGCAAGGTCCCGCAGCGGAGGTGTGCAGTGCTCGCACAGCCAACCCGCCTGTGTCCCTGCCTGCTTTCTTGCAAAACCTGGCAGATCTTGGTGTGCAGCTGACTTGTTAATTGGGAACGAGTGACTCCAGAGGTCCTGACCTCCAGCATTTGGTCAGAGCCCGTTGCCTGCAAATGCTGCGGAGCAGCAAGGGCTCAAGGGAGGAGGGGATGCCTCTTATTTACCCACTGGCTAGCGCAGCCAGATGAGGGCCAGGATTTGTGCTCCTTGGCAGTGCCAGCATAACCGAACCTCCAGCTGGAGCTGGATTTGTCCTCTTGCCCCAGGCGTTTGCGTTGGCACTTCTCAGCTTGTCCCTTCTCCTACACGGGATGGTCTCAGGGCTCATTTTCCCTGCAACCCTGATGCTGGCAGTGGTCTGGAGTCTGGAAAGGGCTCCCGAAGCCACACAGCTGGGCTGGGCTAGGGAAGAAACCCCCTGGGTTTGGGCAGCCCCATCCAGCAGCCTGAGCTCAGGGTCAGGAGCAGCACGGGGTGCCGGGCATCATGGATGCCCTCTGGGGAGGCTCTCCCAGGCTTCTTGCCCTCACAAGACCTGGCATTGCCTTCAGCTATCATGCTTTCAGGAGAGCCAAAATCCCTGAAATCTCTCAATCACCCAGCCTCCCTTATCTTGGGAACAGAGATTTGCCCCTAAGCTCTTTTGTATTCATGCACATCACTTTCTTGGTGCCTGCAGGGACATGGGGGTGTTTCTTGCCCTCCTGGTGCTCAGATCCCTGCCTGCTCGGAGCAGCAGCAGACGGACACAGGGCTCTCCCTGTCCCTCTCTGGTCCCCGCTCACGTCCCACCGGTGGCTGGGTGACTTTGAGACCCAAGCGCTCCTCGAAGTGGCTGTCCCGATGGCAAGGGGCAGTGGGGGAGACTCATCAGCCCCACCGGGAGAACTTCCCACTCGTTACAGCAGGGTCCCACGGCATGTGTTAAAACCAAGCACACCAGCAAGGCTGGAAAAATGCCGCAGATCAGAGGAATTAGCGTTAATCAAGCCTAATCAAAGGGAATCGCCCCGATGTGTGGCGCACGGGCGTGCTGTATCCCAGACAGGCTGGCGGGTCCTGGGCAGCCCCTGGCCGAGGGACCCCGGTGACTTCCCAGTGTTGTCTCTGAGAGTGGTGACCTCTGACGTGAGCTCTTCGCTCCCAGCCAGCGGGGAGAGAAGGAGAAGAAAAAAAATAATGATGCTTTTTCTCTCCCCCTCGGCACCTTTGACAGACCTGCCCCCTGCCTGCTTTTCCAGAGGTTTCCCAGGAGCTGATTAACCTCGCCACCGAATGCGGGGCTGAGTCAAACCGGGTTTGACTGGGCATGCATGAGGGCTGCTTCGTTAGCCAGCCTGCTGCAAGCCCACCGGGATGGAGGAGCCCTCATCTGCCCACACCGGCTCTGTGGGCTGCATGGACAACCCTTCCATGACCACATCCCAGGAGGAGAAACCGGTGGGAGAGAGGTGACCCGAAGCCATGGGAGATGCAACAGCTTCAGCACGCTCTGTTCAGCTCAAGGCATGCTCAGCTCGGACGGGGAAGGTCTCCTGCTCAGTGCCCGGAGACACGAGGTGTTTCACAGACATGAGGTGTTTCACGAGCTGCCAGAAGCAGAAGAGCTGTGGGGGCAGCTTTGCTCTGCCCCCCCCAGATCTTCCCAGCTCTGCCTTGTGTGCTGCTTAGGAAGGGGTGGGACAGCCAAGCCCCTCTTCTCCCAAGCCAAGGTCCACCTCGTCCACTCCGGCTTTTCTGTCCATCTCCAAAAACTGATGCCTGTTACTGCTGCAATGGGGTAAATTAAACTCTTTTTTCAGCATCATTTCCTTTGATTCATCTAGGTGGGAAACTCTGCATTTTACAGCCCCTTGGCTTCTCATCCAAAAGGAAAAAAAAGAGAGAGGAAAAATGCCCTTTAAATAGAACTTTCCATGCTGGAAGCACCTCTGGAAACACAGCGGAGGGGGAGCCGTCAGCATGAGCGATAGGTGCAGGCGCAGTGGGGTGTGGGGGACAGGGGACGGGCCAGCACAGGACAGGGCTCATGGAGGTGCTCCTCTCTTTGCCTCCCAGCATGGCCATGAGCTCCTTCTCCAGCCGTCAGTTCGACTCGCCCGGCCGATGCTCTGCCCTCGCCGCGCGAGACCGAATCCCGAGCTCTTGCCCTGCTCAGAGCCACCCCAGGGAGCTTGGGAGCCGTGCTGATTCCTCACCGTGCCGAGGGCATGTGTCACGCCGGTGCCCTCGGGACACAGGTTGCTCTGTTGTCACCCCCAAAGCAATGGGAAACACTTGCCATGCCCCAGCAGAGCCCCATTCTCAGGGGAGCTGCAAATGCCTGCTCTCCTGCTTTTAATTTTGCCCTGCTTTTGGGTGCACCCCTCCCCACCCCAGGTTAACCTCTCCATCTACTTTGCTACAGGAGAACTCCCAGGATTATTTTTGTGGCCGGAGCAGCTGGTGGGAATGCGGGCTGCTTACAGCAGGGAAAGAGAAACAAGATGCTTGGCTCCTTTTTCCAGCTCCCTGGCCCCCGATAAAAGCCATGCTCACCAGAGGAGACCACCAACCAGGCCTTTAAAGTCCAGGCACAACTGGGAATTCACATTCAGCTAATGATGCCGTGGATGCAGAGTGCCCTTCACCGGCTGGGCTGGGAGCTGTGAGCCATGCAGAGCAAGAAGACCCACGTATGTCTGAGCACACCCTGGGCAAAGCGAGACCACGTCACCGTTGTCCCAGCAGCCGGGCAGCTTTGCTCCGGTGTGCCCCAGTCAGCAGCTTTTGGCTACGTGGAGGAAAATCATGGTTAGCCACGGCAGGGGATTGGCTTCAGGGCTTTTTACGGTGTAAAGCTGCAGATGTGGGCATGGCCTCAACTAAAATGCAGCCATTTGGGGGGAAGAGCACAACCGGATCTCCTCTGATGGAGGACACAACCCATCAGAGACGGGAATGAGGAAGGATCTCTCTGAGACGGGGAGGATGCCTGAGGACACGGATACATTGTGCACTGTGAAGCTCAGAGCTGGGCAGGTTTTGCGTTGCTCCAAATAGCAATACAGGCTGACTTGCAGCAAATACTGCCCCACAGACCTTACCGCTCCATTGTCCGAATAATTTGCATTTATTTGATACTCTTTTTTGCCAGTTTTTCCCCTTCTGTGTCATCTCCAGGGATCGTTATTTCATACTGCAATGATTTATCCGTCTTGCTTAGCTATGCCTTGGCACACGCCACCGATGCTGTTTCTCTGCTGGGATGGGACGAGCATGACCCAGGCTGGCAGGAGGGCTGGGATAAGCCATTGGGATGCCTTGGAAAGTGGGAGCAGACCTGAGGGGTTGGGGATCTGGAGAAAGAGTTACACGATTTCCCCTGTTTTATTCCTAAAAGAGCTAAATGTGCTGGAGATGTGCTGGCTGGCTCCAGCACTGGTGCTGAGCTTTCCCCCTTGCAGACCAAGAGATTAAATGTGTTATCAAGCACAAAGGTGGACACCGGTCGGCCCTGCCTGTGCCAGGGGGTTTGGTGACCCCTGCTCTCCTGGAGCCCCATGTGCAAGGCTTGAACGTTTGGTTTCCATCGTGCTCTGCACAGGTGAGGGTCAAAGGCTCGGACGTCGGCGCAGGACGAAAGCAACGGTGGTCCGAGCTCAGCTGTGCAAATCTCGAGTCCTCCGTCTGAGCTCATCTCGACGGAAAACATTTGGGGGAGGACGCGTCCAGTTCGGATTCGTCATGTGGAGCAGTTTGGCAGGTCCAAAAGCCCCTGGGGCCCTTCGCAAGCATTAACCAGTGGATTAAATCAGCCCAGCCATTGCTCTCGCTGCTGGGATGTGGATTTTTCTGCCGAACACCGCCGAGATGAGTGGAAAAAGCGCGGTCTGTCCCTTTAAGTCCAAAATGACGAGTGTATTTCTGGAGGCTCTGGAAAAGAAGTCAAGACTATTGGCTTCTGCGTCACCAGCACCGGCCATTGATTCCCTGGAAATGTTTCATATTTGGCCAAACTGGCTGTTGACGGAATAGTTTCTGATTTAACACTCTCGGCTGCAGTCGGGACCCAGCTGGGTCTTGTTAGCTCCGGAGAGACCGTCCTTCCCGTTGGCTGCTGCAGAAATACTTCCAGCATAGCCCCCTCCTCCTTATTCCCAAAAAGACACTTAAGCCACTCTAACGAGATTTGCACAGGAATCCTGGTTATTTCAGCCTTCAGCCGCTGTTGTCTTTTATCGTTATTATTATTTATCTTTGGCTTTAATGCAAAAAAATACATGCGTGATGACGAGCCCCAAGCTGGTCTCTCCCCCACCTCCAGCCCAGCCCTCTGCAGGGAGCAGATGGGGGTGTCCTCGGGAGCTCCCAGCCTCGCACCGACACCTTCCCCGCGTGCTCCTGTCAGACCCCATGGTCTGGAGAGGGTCCTCCCGCTCCTCCTTCCCCCCCATCCTCCCACCCTGTCTCTCCCAGCCTCTCATCCTCTCTGCCCTTCTCGCTCCCTCTCTATTTAGTCTGTGTGTTCAAAACTCAGCACAAAAGCTCTTACAGCTCCCCGGGCTGTGACCCAAACAGTAAAGAATGTTTATATGCTGGTCGCCTTCCATTTCTGTGTATTAATATTGCACACACACGCTCACGCACTCACACACGGCGTTTCTGGTGCCTCTGCGGGCTGCTGGCCAAGGGAGCCCAGCCAAAGTAAAGGCATCTGGGCCCTTCTGGAGAAAGCAGGAAAAGAAGAAGGAAAGACAAAATACAAAAGCAAAAAGGATTTGGAGACAAGCAGCTCCTCCAGCCCGTGCCCCTGCGTCTGCTGCGGATGGGGCCAGAGGGTGATGCGGAGAGGGGGGGTTGCCAGGCTGTGCCTCTCCCAGCAAGTCCCCCGTGTCCCTTGTCACCCCCTGGCTTTCCCCGGGGGGCTCGGGCAGGTGATGGGGGCCGGGTGTGAGCCACAGACCCATATGGAGCGGGGGTAGATATGCAGAAATTGGGGGTCTGGCTTTGGACAGGGCTGCAAGCTGCTGGAGCCCACCTCGCCGCACGACGCCCGGCCGTGGGGACAGCAGCCGGCCACAGCCGAGATGCTGGAGCCCCAAAACGATGCTGGGATGTCGGGGCTGGCAGCCCGTTTAAGAGCTCTGTAATTGGGGACGGGGGATGGATGAGGTTCTGGCTCCTCATTGACCGATGCCACACGAGAGCCTGAACGTCTCGTTAAACCGCTGGCCCGTGGGGTCACCCCAGGTGCTGTGAGTGGGTGCAAGTGTGAACCCTGCATGGTCTGTGCAAGCAGAGATGGCTGCCTGCAGTCAGAGGCAGGTTGGTCCTTACTGCCTCTAAAGTCACCTGGGGATGCTGCTAAAAAGGGGGAAAACAAGGCAAAATGTGAGGGTGAAGAGGGCCAGGAGTTTCGGCTCCCCTGCTCCCGCGGGAAGCCCCCTGGCTGCTGGGGTGCTGGGGGCTGCAATGCTGGGACAAATCTACGAAGCCAGTGGCTGACTGGGAAGGGTCCGGCCTCTGGCTGAGCTCATCCTGCTCTTCTCCAGGATCCCCAAAACAGGGCCACACGCACATGGCGTCATCAGCACCCGCAGGCTGTGATTTAGGGACGGGGCAAGAGGAGCCTCACTCATCTGCATGGTGAAGATGCTGCCTTATCTGACACGCGCTGCCCGGGCTGATCGCTGCCGTGCTGGTCCGGACTCGAAGGCAGCTGGGCTTCCCTGGGCTGGTCCCTCACCCCTCTGCAGGACACACAGCCTGTCCTCGAGCCCTGTGAAGGGGAAAGGCTGCCTAGTGCCAGTGAAGCTGCTGAGGCTGCTGCTGGGTGCTGTGAAAGCTTCGTGCGTTGCATGGCTTTTAACCCCAACAATCTGATGGGCACCGAATTTCCTTCTCATCTTCCAGAAAAATGACCTCCCGGAGGTCTCGGCAGGGGTTAACTCTGCGCAAAGTAGTCACGCAACGGGGAGGGCTTGTTCCAAGCACCAAATAACTTACAGAAGTAATGCATTTGTTCCTAATTAGGATAATTGCCCCATCACTTTTCTCTGTGGCATTGGCCAACCTAACACACAAATGGCTGAAAACACCAGCTAAAGTATAACCAAATTTAGGAGCTGAGTCGAGTAATATATCGCCATGATTTGTCTTAAAACATGAATTGGCTGGGAGTCCTCCCACATATTGCATTTCCAGGGAACATAAGGAACCCATTGTGTAATTAGCAGTAGTATTTTCAACACGCCGCAGCGTGCAGCCTTCCCGGTGCTCTGCTCTCCTCTCCCGCGCTACTGCACCTCCTGGGACCCCCAGTTCGTGGACGTGAGCGGGTGGGGGGGGTTATAAAATGTGTCTGTCACAGAAGTGTTGAGCATGGTTATGGCAAAGCAGGGGATAAGGGCTTGCCTGCTCCTTCATCCCTCTAGTCCCCAGTTTGGAGGTGGCCAGAGCGGGGATGTGCCTGCCCATGACCTGTCTGGTGGCCAGGAGAAGACCTGGGGACAGAACGAGGTCCTGCGTTGGAGGGTCCAGCTCGCAACCATCGCTGCCTGCCTGCAGTTGTCAGCAATCAGTATCTCCCCAGCCATGGGATACCCTCGCTGGGAGCTTGGCACCACAGCAAGAAATCCTGCCCCAAAGGCTGCAGGGAGGTTGTGAAGCTGAGCCATAGCAGGACTGCGGGGCCCACCCCGTGCCCTCCTGCCCGCCCATACCCTGCTCCCCAACCCTCGCCAAGGCCATCTGGAAGGACTCCCCATGGTCCCTGGTGGGAAATCTGATGGATCCATTCAGATCTGGACAAGACCTGGTGTCTCCCACCCTCCCTGCTTTGCTTGCAAGATGCAACGCTGAGACCTCGCCGGGGATCCTGCCCGCCTCAGCGGGCACTGAGTGCCCCTTGTTTTGGGTCTCTGCTCTCCCATCATGATCTTCCCTTCTCCCTTTCCAAGCTGCTTTGAGCAACTCGGGCCCTACGTACTGGCGACCCTAGATGAGTTGGCTCTCGGATGAGCTGCATGCTTGGTGTGACCCAGGAGAACATCCTCCAGGACACCAGCTTTCCCCACCTTGGTCTAAGCCCATGTTTGACAACACTCCTTTCTCTTCCCCTTGTGCAACACCTTCTTACCATGCAAGGGACCATGTGTGAAGGCCATACCTGGCGCTGGAGTCCCTCAAGGCAAAGCCTTGGAGGGTAGCATCCTCTCCCTGCCAGGCACCCGTGTGCCCACCACAGGCAGCTTGCAGAGGCAATCTCCTGTTTGCAAAGTGCCTGGATATCTCTTTCATGCTCATCTTTCCACATTTACTCACCCCCTCTGAATGCCACATGAGGCTTCTTTGCCCCAAGGGTGTTGACATTTAAAGGTATTTGGAGAAATCCATTTGCACTATAAAAATTACTAATGGTTGAGCCTGGAAGTTAATTCAGTCTCCTCCGCATCTCATCCCTGACAGTCCAGGAGCTGGCTGGAAAACAAGCGAGAGCACTTTCCTCCTCCCCTTGGCTGTTTGTTGTCAGCCCCGTGTGTTTACCTCTCACATCTCATCTTGAAATGTTTTCCCCCCTTGCGACTTTCGGAAGCTTTTGGAAGGATGGGGTGTTGCTGCCCTGGTTAAGCAGGGTAGGGACGGTCCCCTCTCTCCCACCCGCCATCCTCCCACGGAGAAAGGGTTAACAGCAGAAACACTGGCCGAAGCAGGAAAAGAAACTAAGAGAGGACTTTCTGTGTGCCAGGACATCCATTCAAAACAGCTAGCTGGCCTGTCTGGAGCCCCGCTCTGCTAAAGGCATACATTTCCCCTCTATATGGATTTTCCACCTAATCTCCACATTTTACATGGACGTGCTGGGGGGGAGGGCCCAGGCTGAAGCGTTCATTCATTTCCCCAGCCCGGCTTCATTTCCACACCTTCCACCAGCTGTCTCCTGGGCTGGGCGCGCCTTTGCATCCGCTCTCCCCTTCCCTCCCCTCTCGCCCCTCCACCGGGGCTCTGTCCCGTGGCAGCGTGGGGAATACACCTTTGATAAACACCACATTTCTGGCACCGTTATCTGTGCACACGTATGGCTTCATCACGGGAAGAAAGGGAAAAAAAAAAAAAAAAGAAGAGTCCCTTTCTTTCACAAAACCATGGAAACCTCCTCATTCGTGCGTGAGCAGATGGCTTTGCAATCGACTCCGTGGCCGAGGCAGCCTGCATGTGCACAGCAGAGCCCGGAGCCCACCTTGCGCTGCTCTGCAAAGAGGCGAGAGAAAATCAAAATGCTGACACAAGCACGCGGCTGCAATGCAAAACAAAACCAGCCCCACAAAAGCCTCGTTGCCGATAAAATCAAGCACAAGACGGGATGTGAACCTGAGAACCCAGAGCAGCTCTTTTCCCCCTTGGACTTCCCAGGCTCCAGCTGAGCAGTGATTTTGTCCCACTCGTCTTTGTTTATTTTTTGACACTGGGGAGGTTCAAACTGAGACAAATCCAAAGGGAGCTTCGCTCGCTGCACTTTTGCCTGAGCTGCTTTGGCAATCTCAGCCTGGGAGGCCAGTGATGTTGGTGCAGGAACTGCTCTTGCAGGATCAGGTCCCCCTCCGCAGGGTGCAGACCTATGACAGCCCCCCTAACCTTTCCATCTCCTTGGAGCTGCGGCTCCGTTCATGTCCGTGGGGTGTTATAGGGTCGGTATTGCCTCTCCAGCTCTTTCCTTCTGTCATCACGTAGCAGTTACGTTTGCTCCTCGGGAGAGTCGGCCCCTGGCCACTCACATTTCTGTGCTCTCCGGAAAGCACCTAAGCCTCTTGCTTTCAGTCCAAGTGCATCCCCCTGAAATCTCCCTCCTGGATCCGGGCACTTAATAAGTCTTAGCATTTTATTAGCAGATGCTAATAGCAATGGCACAGAGCCACATACTTTGAATTCAAATCCTCCTCGGCTTAGCATGCACCACTCATCCCCTTGTCCACCTAGCAGCTAGGAACCAGACGTCTCCTGCATCCCTGCTTGGAGCTCTTGCTACCAAAGGGATGAGCAGCCAATGTTTCCAGCTAATGGCAGTGCTGGAGAAGGGGGACACTGAACCTGTGGCACCCAGACCTGCACTGAGGGAAGGAGAAACCACCATGCCCCAAAATGCCTTCAAAAACCTTCTCTCCAGCCTCCGGCAGGGAAGTGGACCTCTACCAGGCAAGATGAACCAAGGCAACAGCTCAGCTGGCAAACATTGATGGCAACGTGGAAACTGGTCCAGAAAGGTGTGTGGGCTGGTCCCATCAGTGTTTACCGAGCTGATCCCACAGGCTCAATGGGAAGGTGGCAGTCTCTTTCCTCAGATGCCCCCATTTTGCCTCTCCACTTCCAGGTCCAAAATGTCTCTCCCTGAGGAAACCCTTGTCTGGTTCCTTCCTCCTAGCAGCCATCCTGCCCAAGTTTTTTCTCACAGCTGGGAAAGCACAAAATGGGCCCTGGGAAGTCAAGACACGGTCAGTCCCTTAGTTCCCTTTAGCTTCCCGTCTTCACTATCTGGTTATTGTGAATCCCCAAACAAGTAATACTTCTCATCTATGTGATGGTGATGTGATGCCTACAGACTGTCCCAGTGAGTCCCATGGGAGACCACGGTGCTGCCAGAAATTGTTCCTTACCCTAGCCTTGCCTTCTTTCTCACGCGGAGCTGAGCAAACCGGTGCTCAGCAACCCTTCTCGTTGACCTCCTCCCAAAATGAGATGTGGGACCTGAGACGGCTGCCCAGGATGACTAACGCTGGTACTGGAAAGAGGGACAAGGAAAAGCAATGCTCAGGAAACACACACGAGCCAGGAAAGATCCCATCCGCGATGGAGGCAGTTGCCCCCTCTTGCACGGCACGGAGAGCTGGCGGCTCCCTCCCGCTCCGCCGAGGACCAAGCAGACGCCCTGAGTCCAAGCTGCACATCTGGAAGTCGGATCCATTAAAACAAACTCTATTACATAACAACAGACATCTGGAGCCTGTTACCACTACATTTTTAGTAAAAATAGTTTTTTGATATGATCTCTCCTAAGAATGTGGCAGAGGGGCTTGGAGCCAAAGTCCTCCAAGAATGGCTGTAACTGCTTCTCATAAAACATCCCCCACCTCCTGCTCGGGGCAGGGTTGTTTCCTCTCGGTGCACACACCGTGCCTCCACGCCGATGCTCGGAGGCACAGAGGGGAAGGTTTCAGGCTGAAGGCAGGTGCTAGGGGCAAAGTTGGAGGATTCACCAGGTCCCAGGTCTGCATAGGCTTCACACTTCCCCTGAGATCAAGAGAATTGGGCAGCCTGCACCCAAAATTTCATTTCATTAGCGCAGGGGACTATTAGCTCATGGGATCGGAGAGAAGCATGTCTATACAGAGAGGGCTGGGGCTAGCTGAGACCACGGTTGCTTTGTCATCAGGGTGTAGCGTGATGAAGCAAGCTGTGGGTTTTGCCGGCCTCTCCAAACTGGGGGGCAGGGCTACGTGCCTCAGTGCATTCCCCTCGGCCCCCTGGAGCTTGGAGGAGAGGGCTTCCTCGGTGAGTCTGTAAGTAAACACAATTTGCTTTGGAGGCACTTAGGTACTACAGGGATGGATGGGTGGACGGGTGGATGGATGGATGAAAGGAAGGAAAGCCATCGTTTTCAAACAGTAGTGTCAGACTTCCTTTTCATGACAACTGGAATAAGCAGCCACTTACTGGAGTGAGAAGTTGGGGTGACCAAAAGACAAAACAGCAATAGCTAAAATGGGTGAAGGAGGGATAGCAATGACTGTAACCTCTGTGGGGCTGGGAGCTTAGGAAGCTAGCAGCAAATGTTGGCTAGAGTTGGTGCTGGGCTCCCAAAGCCTCAGGTGAAAGCCCTCAGGTCCTTTCCCTTGCCAGCTTTGGTGACCAGAATAAATGAACCCATGTTTCAATTTCCTCAGATTTTGGTTAACCCAAAACTTCTTGTCCAGATAATTTTGGAAATGCTTCGGCAAGATCCACCTCTGTGCCCCGAGCTTTGTTAACCTGCTCTGCGATGGGCCCAGAGGGATGCTGGTGCTCTCGCTTTCACTGAATTGTATTTCACTTACCGACCAAAAACCCCATCCTCTCTCAGCTAAGTCCTTAGACTAGAAGTACTTCATGGCTGCACATTTCCGCAGCACATCACCTTGTCTCCTCTCTGCCTAGTCTTGACTGAGAGCCCCAACCGGGTTTTGTTGTCACTTGTAATCTTTGCGTCATCCCTAGATGTCCCTAGAAGTTCCTTTCTTACACCACTCACTCCGCCCCTTAGTAGTCTAAGTGCTGAGCTCCTGCAACCTCCGCCTCTGTGTTTTGCTGACTTTCTCTTGAGTCTCCGCTGTGCCAGCCCTTGCAAGCACAGGCGCTTCTGCCCATCATCGTAGCCGAGCAGTCAGTCTCCAGGCCATGTCTTTCCCTCAGCTTCCATTCGCTCCGTACTGCAACTCAGACTCACTGCCCTCATGGGCATGGTGCAATCTGCCCATAGACCTTCCCCAGGTCTCATCTCTGCCCTTGGTGCTCATCAGCTACCAACTCCCCTGTCCTTCCCTAAGTCACGACAATGATGGCATTGAGGGTTTCCTGCCAGCTGTTGTTTACCACCCCTTTGCAGATTGCACCTCCAAACACATCTCCTTCCTCTCCATCTGGTGCCTACAACAGGACGGTCTCTATCCACGGACCCTCTGGACTTTGGCTTTCTCTAACTTCCCAGACGGGCCATCTCGCCTTGTTTCTCCTGAAGGCTCCACCCTGGCCATGAGCTCACCAGTGCCGAGCGGACCAGGTCATGGCAAGCTCAGTAAGTGCTCATCTGGGAGGAGCAGAGGAAATCTTGAGCTGGCGGTGACTCGGTAGCTGCCGTGCTCCTGGAGCCGGCTCAGCAGCAACGCTCTGGAAAGGACCTGGAAGGTCATTTGGGCACATGCATTTGGTGCTAAATATTGAAGTGTGGTTGCTAAGGAGACCTCGGTGCTCCTGGCCAGGGCGAGGGGCTAACTCGGGTACCGTGGCCAAGATCTGGTCTGAGCATCTACCAGTTGTTCCTTCCATAGGTTTTTGACGGTGCAATTTTCTCTAGCGTCACGGCTGCGATCCTGGCTCCCTCGAAGCTCCTCAGCTGGTCCAGGCCGTATGCCGACCGCCTGCAGATCCCAGCCCAGAGCTGGCCCTGCAGCCGAGGAGGTTTTGCCTGATGCTACCAGACCCCAGGCGGCAGCAGCAGCAGCAAGGAGGGGTTTGGCTACCCAGACACAAATAATCAGTCTCCTCCGCAGGTCAGAGTTGGACCGGCACACGATTAATGGAAACTCCCTTCCTTGCTGTTGATCTATCTGCAAGAAAGAGAGCCAGTTTTTGAAATGATGGGTGAGGCTGGATCGGGATGGATCCAAGCTGCTGGAGTCAGGACACCTACATAAGATGGGGTATTTTGTTGCCACACCAAGATGCCAGTCCTGAGGACCCCCAGCGAACATGCGGGGGGGTGCTATGTGCTCCTCTCTCCAGAGCATGGCCGGCCAAGCCTTGGCACAAGGAGAAATAAGACATCTGACCTGTCAGCCGAATGCTCCCCACCCTCCTGAGCCCCCTCCCTGGGGCCCGGCAAGGTTGCACTTCTTGCATATGCACCCCCTGCCCCATCCTCCTTGGGGGGCACCCACGGAGGGACGGGGTGCCTGGTGGGGGCTGTGCAGCACTGCCCATCCTCCTGCCCTGGGCACACGGGGGTGCACACCAGCACAGAGCCCATCAGCTGCTTTCCACGCTCCAAGCCATCAGGAGGGAGCAGTGCCGTGGGAAAATCCCCGGGGTGAACCCGCTGCAGCCTGAGACCCCATCACAAGCAAGGTCCAGCTCCTCACGGCCAGCGAGGCCGTGTCACTGGTCCCACCAGCAGCTGTGCTGGGGCTTGCTGGGCAGGCAGGAGGCAGAGCCAGGCAGCCCCAGCCCCAGCCACTCTTGGCCGGTGGGTGTCCTTAGCCTTCGTTCCCTGCTCAGCCACCCTCATCCCAAACTCCGTGCCTGCTGCTGCCTTTCGATGCTGAGACAACCTCCACCTCCAGCATGGCCGCAGCTCCCTGGCTAGCATCTGGCCCTGGCCACTTCTGCTACCTGGCAGGTCCTCACCGCTGGAAGAAAATCTTTGGGGTTTCCATGCCAGCCCCAAGCACATCAAGAAAAACCTCCTCCTTCCCCCCACACGGAGAGCAGCCGCGCGGGGAGCCCTGGACCAGGGCCAAGCCCTTACATCTCCCCCGGCCCCGCACTGACGGCGAGGCAGCCAGGCACGGGGGCAGGGCTTTAAACGATACCTGGACACGTCTGAAACACAAATCCACGCAAAGCCGCGTGATAAAAGCTCTTCTGGCAAGTAATAAAAGAGCAGAGTGACTGATTATTGCAAACACTTTCTTAAAAGCTTTTGGCAGGAGAGGACACTGCTGCCCTCGGGACAGCCCGGGCACGCGGCGCTGGGTCCCGGCTGCTCCCCGTGATGCCAGCTGGGCTCGTTCCTGGCATGTAATTCCCCGAAGGGGGAGAGCGAGGAGAAAGAAAGCAGATCCCCTGTTTGGACTGGAAGGGTAAATTTCTGTGTGGATTTTAGCAATTGTGGTGCCACATCGCAGTGGAAGCTCTGCTTTCTGTACAGGGGCTGGGGCTCAGTGTTAACGCCTTCAGTGCCTCAGAGCAAGGCTGCACCGTTGCCTTCCACATTGGGCTATAAAAGATACGAATTTAAACCCAGCGTCTCCTTTTTCTTCTGCCACACGTACCAGCCAGACTTGAGTTTCCCAGAGGTTAGAACCTGGGTAGCTTTTCATGTCATCGCCAGCAGATGCATCTTTGGGTGAAGCACATCTCCCTGCCGGAGCAGAAGGCTGCTAGAGCTCCCGTGCAGAAAAGGCTTTTCTTTTTCCTTAACCCCGTCCTCGCAAATGGTGGTGCGATTTTGGCTAATGTGCAGCCAGCCCAGAGAAGTTCAGGCCAAGTGGTTAGAGTCTGACAAAGTTAAAGGCAAATGAAATCAGAGCCTTGTAACTGGAAGTGGCAGGCTACTTTCATTACAGTTCCACCTACAATAAAAACTGCTGGAAATCTGTAAAAATGCTCTTTTTTTTTTTTTTTCCTTTCTTTCTTTTGGAGACTCTCTCCCACTCTGCAGTCTCTGGCTAAAATCAAAGCAGTCCTACTATCATCCTCATTTCCCACCTGCTAGTAAGTCCCTCCTGTACCCTGTAAGCATCCCGAGTGGGCAACGCACAGCCAGGTTCTGACAAGCTGAGGGCAGGAGGAAGAAGGGACAGTGACAAGGACACCGGTTCCAGACCGCTGCTCCAGGCTGACGTGAAGCTGACGCCTGCTTTTGGTTTCATCCTTGCAGCCACCATCTTGGGAGATGTTGTCCGGCTGCTTCAAGCCTTGAAAACAAAAGGTCTTTATTTTCTATCTCTTTTTTTGTTTGTTTTTAATTTGCGGATTCAAACACTGGACATTAATGGGAAAGTCCTGCACAGAAGGAGCAGCAAATGGAGGCTGCTGGGAGATGGGCTCTTGAACTGAGTGCAGTTCATGCCTCTTAGATGGCCCCTCCGCATCGCACTCTTTGCTGGAGCTGCCTTCTATCCCTGGCTCGCTTTCTATCCCTCCCTTTGCATTTGTGTGTTGCCTCTGATTTTCTACTAATTTTATCAAAGAAAGACTGTGAATAAATAGAGCAATCTGGAGAAAAAACAGAGGCGCAGATTAGCTTCAGTTTGCATTTGCCTTGCGATTTCCCACCAGTGCCCTCCTCAGCCACCGCCTGTGGATGTCATTTCTCTAGCTGGAGAAGTAGCAAAGTTGCTGGATCTGGCGCTTTTCCGTGCTTCTGGCAGGCAGCTCCTCCCCAGCCACCCGTGTCTCGGGGGAGCCGCTCCGGGGACCAGGGCGAGGGAAAAAGCTATTTCTGCAAGCGCCAGGCACGCTGGTGGGCGATGGGGTCAGGGGCAGAGGCTGCCCCCGAGACGTGCTCCAAGGGGAATCAGGGATCAATAACTGCCCATCGCACCCGGGAGTGTTCCCAGCTCCCCCGTGTACCTTCCACCCTCCTGTCTCAGGTCCATCCCCCAAGAGGCACGGAGGCCTGGGGGGGGCAGGAGGAGCCCCCCCACGCCCCAGCCCGAGGGATGGCATTGCTCCCTCCAAAGGCACAACCGCTGGCTGCCGCACCCCTCCTGCTCTGCTTGGCCCCCCAGGGAAACGCTCCTGGACCGATCGCAGTGGGGCCCCCGCACACCCAGCTCCCTCTTGGATGTTCCTGCATCCTCTGCTGCGACTCCCAGGGTGCAGATCAGCCTGGGCTCCCATCTCGGAGAGCGGCAGGAGATGCCTCGGACAGGGTTGCCTGACCCACGGTACGTGGCCAGATGCCCCCCAGGAGGTCACACCCCCCCACACCTCTCCCGAAACCAGCCAGCCCCCCCATTGCCACGTCATGGGGACGTACCGCTCGGTCCCACTGCAGGGAAGGTGCTGGCGGGCTGCCGCAGCCCTGGCCAGAAACCCAGGTGTTCTCAAAGCGCTGGAGCATGAGGAATCTACCAAGAAGAGCAAAAATTAAGACACTGATTTGCAGATACTGCTATGAACCAAAGCCCAGAGCTCTGCTCATTGTAATATCTGACATAATCGAGGTCATTATTTATACATTATCTGCATGAACATTTGACACTGGGAAAATACTTGCAGTTCCTGAAAGACTGGCAAATTCTAGCACAAATGTTTATTCATGCCAGAATCTAATCCAGAAACTAATTTTTCTTTCTCGTTGGATATTTTACCTGATGAGAGCATGGGCTGTTGTGAGCAGGCAGAACCCGATCCTCGCTGGGCTGAGCCGCTCTTAGACAGCCTACCTGCTGGAGGAGCCTGCATGGGTGATGGAAATGGGAACGCATTCAGGAACTCATTTGGGAATTAATTCTTAATGAGCCCACGACTGGCTCCAGACACCTCCTGGTCCTGTCCCCGCATCTCCCAGCTGATGCCCATCAGCAGCAATGGGCCACTTGGGAGATGCTCCCTGATGTGCCCGGGGCAGCCCCACTGAGATGGAGGTTGCCGTGCCTCTGGGGTCTTCCGCCAAGGCCGTTTTCCCGAAGCCCACCCGGTTTTACCGAGGCGTGCTGGATGGTTTTGCAGCCTGGGCTGCACCACCTGGCCCAAGCGCTGCTGTCGGGGCTGGGCTGGGGGGCGAGTCGCAGCTGCACCCCGGGAACCTGGAGCCTCCTGAGAAATACGAGTCTCTCAGGGTCTTCTCTACAAGGTTTTGGCAAACTGCTCTTGCAGGGCAGATCTGACCCGAAACCCACCCTTGGAGAGCTGCCTTGTAGGTGCTGTGAGAGAGCCTGTTTGCACAGAGCGTCTTCGCCTCCTCTCCTCCCCAGTCCCAGCGGTGCAGGGAGTGTTTCCCTCCGGGGCTGTGTCCGTCCCAGCACGCTCTGCTGCCTGTGCACCTCTGCCCATTGCCTTTGCGGTTCTGAATAGAAGAATTCAAAGCAGAGGGAAGAAAAAAAGGGAAAAGATGAAAACCAGAAGCACTGTTAAGCTGAGGCTGGAGCTGGGAAGGAGACTCCATCCACCAGCTCCCACGTGGGGTGCACACCCAGGGCAGGGGGACATCCTGACAGAGGGTGACAGTGCCGAGGAGCCGGGAGGGAGAGTGGGCTCAGGGGGTGCTGGGGCTGCGAGGGGTGGGAGAAGGTGTGAACCCCCCTCTCCTCCAGCTCTGTCTCATGCAAGGGACCAGGGATGCCGTTTCCAGCCACAGACCCGGCAGTCGGACCCCAGGTTACATCTCATCCCTTGCTGAAGCCATCAGGAAACACAGCCCTGGCAGCTGCCACCGAGGGAGCAGCGATGGGAAAAGCCTTGCTTGTTTTGGCGTTGCAAATGGCTGGAAATAATACTTTGCTAATGGGAAAGCAAGTCCCAGGTCAAAATGGCTTCCTCGGGAGCCAGGATGAGGAGCATGAAGGAGCCCCGAGATGATACTGGGCAAGGAGGGGCTGCCCCAACCGGTGCGATCGTACTTCATGGCAGGCGGTGGATGAAATGCCCAAGCAGTGAGAGGCAGAGGAAAGAGGATGGCTTTCCAGGTTTTGTCCACATTGCCTCAAAGCTCCCTGATCCAGGGACATAGCCTCTGGAGATCCCGGTGCTTTTCCTGGTTTGCAGGATTAATCCAGCCCCCGTAAGGAGAAGGAGAGGTGCTCCTGCAGATCACAGCCAAAATCCCCACGGGCAGCTGAATCCTGTCACCCCCGGACCAACCCTGTCAGCAGTGATTTACTGCAGGGAAGATCCTCAAGGAAATAAATAAAGAGCAGGAGGTGGCCCGAGGGCGAGGAGGGATGATGGAGCTGAGAGACCCGGCGAGGGCTGTGCAGGGGGACCCGGCTGCCGCATGCCGATGTCCCCACCGCAGCCCTGTGCTTTAGATAAATATTTGAAGTCCCTGTAAATAAAGATCTCACTTGGGAACGGGGAGAAGCACTTTCGCTTCTCTCCCAGCTGTCTGGGAAAGGCGACCGCGCTGGCCGTCAGCCAGGCAGGGAAATGCCCCGCGGGACGTGCACAGGCAGGGATGGAGGTAGTGGTGGGTATGGGTCACTGGCAAATCCCACTCAGACCCTCCTATGGGTCACCCGTGGGGCCCGGGGTGGCCTTGGGGTGGTGGGACCCTCCAAAATCTCCTCTTCCAGCATGGGAGATGGCACCAGCTCCAGCTGCATCATCACCTTCAGCCTCAGACAGGACAGACTGAATGAAAAATGTGCCCAGTGCAGAGCAGAGCGCAGGGTTTTTAGCTCCTTGCCCCTATGAGCCTCCACACCCCAGTGAGAAGAGCCCCATTTCCCTTCCCCTCCTGCACCCCCGTGCCTTTGGCCCCTTCCCACCGCAAGGGAGTTTCCATTGCTCCTCTCAAACCGCAGCCCCATGCTCGGGAACCTGAAACCTGTATTTGCCGGAGAGAAGAAAATCAGAATGTAGGAAATGCAGTGCATGAAAAAAGAGGGGGGGAGTGGAGGGGAGAAACAAAAAAGAAGCGAAGCCATTTTTTTATTGCTCCCAGAATCTCTCGCCGCAGTTCGAACCGTGCTCCTCGTGCCAGCGCACAGCGGGACAGCACGCCTCCCCGAGCAGCCTCTTCCCTACGGCGTCGCAGGGGCTTCGGGGCGCTGGGGGGGGGCTGGGTCTGGAAGGGGGGGGGGTTGCTCTAGGATCTCCCCCACAGCTCCACTCCCTCGTTTATTTATTTATTTACAACCTGGCATATTACCTGATCCCTCCCATTTTCCATGGCTGTCACATCCCCACTTCCACAGCCAAGACACAACGGAAAATATGTTTGATTTTTTTTTCCTGGCAGGTACCCGATTTCTGGGTTTTTTAAAAAAAAAAAGCCACCATCCCTTCCCCCCAGAAATGCAACAGTGGTCCCGGTCCTCCCCATGTTCATCCCGGGATGCCTCCCCGGCCCGGCAGCGGTGGCGGTGGCACCGCACGGCTCCTCCGCAGAGCCAAATGTGGGGCGAGAGCTGGGGTCTGCAGGAGGGAAGGCGAGCGCTTCGTGTTTCTTGAGGGAGGCAGCAGGACCTGGTGGGTAGAGAGGGGGCCAGAACCACTGCCTTTCTTCCCCCCCGCCCCGGGCCCTTTAAAGAGATCATCCCAGATAATTAATTTCGTCTCATTCAGCGTATCCGATGGGAGCAGCCAAGGTGTCAGCGCCGTGACACCCAGTCCCAGCCGAGCTCGGGAGTGGGGCAGAGCTCTCAGGAGGATAAAGCTCCCGCATGCCTTTGGCCAGGTAAAAAAAGAGAGAGCAAAACGTGTGCTCCCGCTAAAGGAAAACCTCGCAGTCCCATGGGGGGACACCGCAACCCCCAAAGGCAGGAGCCATGGGCAACCAGTCCCACGGCTCCCCCCGCCCCGGACCTACGTGTCCACCTGCACCACCAGCGCTGCCTCCTCTGCTTTGCGTCCTCATGTTCCTGCTGCCAAACGACTCGATACCCTAATTGCAACACTTCCGCGGGCTGTATAATTACCAGGCATCCCCACAGCGCTCGATTGCAGAAGCTGGGGAAGAGGGGCCCGATCCTGTCCCTGCTGAGATGCCCTGCTCACAAGGGACGGCCTTTGCTCAGCCCTGCACCTCAGCTGCAAGGAGGGGAAGGGTCTTCATGCCAAAAAGGTGGGCGGGCAACATGGACACCCCAACAGCCCTCTGCCTGCTGGAGCATGGGTCTGGGGGTCGGGGCACAGTGGGTGCACTGCGGGCTCCCTCTCTCCCCCAAGGGGCCAAACTGGATGACCAAGCCCCCCGCTCAGTCCCAGCCGAAGGGCGCTGAATTGCCACCACCGCGCTTGCCGCGAGGTTTGAAGCTCTGCCGAGCAGCGTGGCTCTCCCTGGGAAGGACCGAGAGCATCCCTGCCGGGGCCGCTGCCAGCCAGCCTGGCCACACGCAGATGGGTCCAAGCCACAGGCACGAGCGCGGGTTGGATCCGCACCCGGCGAGGAGACAGACTCATCCCGCTGAAGACCCAAATTAGAACAGACAAGCAGCGGAAAATGGCCTTTGAGGAGCCCGGAGCGGAGACGGCAATATCGGATATCAGCCGAGCAGGAGGGGCCGGGAAGGGGGAGGCAGCGGGACCCCAGGTCCGAGGTTGGACCAGCCCCGCCAGCATCTGCCTTGTGGTGAGGAGCTTGATAAAAGCACAGAGGACACGGGCACATCCTGCAACGGGCAGGATCGACACCCAGGGAGGAGTCAGTCTGGGAAAGGGTAAAAAATGGGAATTGTTGAGTTGTAAAGCATGAGGTTAGAGAGACCTGAAGGTGGGAGCTGCAACCTGGGCAGAGCAGTAAAGGCAAACAGCTCCGGCACCGTCAGTGTGGGGCTTTGCAACACGCAGAGCCCCTGCAGATGCCACAGCTCCTCAGCGACCCCAGCGAGGCCACTTCTCTGGGGCTCCCCTGTCCAAGTGACCCAGGAGGAGATGGCAGGGCAGGACTCATCCAACGAGACCTTCCCAGGAAGAGGTGAGGGGCCCTGGCCTGCAGAGCCACCAGGAGGGGTTTGGGGATTGTCCCAAACTCAAAAGCTTCAGCTGCAACTTTTTAAGAAAACCTTAATATTCTTCATGGAAAGCAGATGGATTTCTGTTAATTTAAGCCAAACCTCACATGTGGGGATAGCTGGCATGGCCAGTCCTCCGACTGATGCTCAGAAACAAACAGAAGGAGGAAGAAGATGAAGGTAAAAGCAAAATAACAGATTTTAAGTTTGGGGTTTTCTTCTTGTTTTGCTTTATTCCCTTTGATTTCCATGTCATAATCTCCTGGGAGCTGGTGAAGCTGGGACCTGCCCCCATCCCTGGATATAAGCATAGAGGTGACGATGTTTCAGCCTCTGAGTTTAGTAAAGGGAAGGACAGAGCCGCTTGTTTCTTTTGCTGCTTGGTTGCATTTCGGAAGAGCACGTGTCATCGGGGAGCGTCTGCAGGCAGAGCAGAGCACTGCAAACCCCCATCTGCTGCGCAGCTGCAGGGAAGGGCTGTATTTGCACACCTAATGCTTGGAAGCATGGGGGCAGGAAAACCAGGGGGTGGGGGGCATTCTCAGGCTGCAGCCCACACTGGCCACGCTCTGCAGCAGGGAACCCTGCCCAGGCACAGGGACACTCGTGTCTTGGCCGGTGCTCGAGCTGCCTCGGCTGAGCTCCACGTCGGCGGTGCTTGCATGTGCAAAACACGCCGGTCTCGGCTCTCAGCGGGATGAAAACCCACCGCCCCGTTGCTTGCGCAGCCCCTCGCTGTAGCTGCCGTTATCCCTCTGCGCCAGCCCCTCTCCGTCCTGCCCCAGCCTTCAAGGCCACCGGCTGCCTGTTATCCTCCCCGTCCCCTCTGGAAATGGCAGCGATGCTTATGCAAACTAGGAAGCAAAAGCTTTACTGTGCTTTTCCATCGTGCGCAAATGGCTGGGGGTTATACAGAGCTGATGCGAGGCTTGCGCCAAGATCCAGCCTTGCAGCCCCGCTCCCAATCGGCCGGCCGGCCAGATGAGCCGGTTTAGAGTTTCAACCGCAAGCCACGCAAAGGAAGAAACAAAACCAAGGGGCAGTGAGACTGTGACCTGAATTCAACTCTGGGGGGCTGGTGTCTCTCCATTCCTGCATCCCCCCTTTGCCTTTGAGGGGTGAGTCCTCTCCATCCCTGCTGAACAGCCCATGTGGGGCATTCAGCCAAGCCCAAGAGGTGGTATGGGAGGGTCTGTGGGCCGCCGTGTTTTCGGGGCCTGTGTGAAGCCCTCCCCATCCCGCTCCCGCAGGCACGCTGGGCTGATGGCCCAGGAAACGCTTGCATTTTAAATACAGAGCTTGGCCCCCTCTGAGGCAGCTTCCTTCCCAGCTCCCACACTGCAGAAATGTTTTGATCGATCTAATCTTCGAATAAAACCTCCTGCAATTCTTGCAGGCTTTTTCTCCGTTTCCTCTCCCATTTGAGCTGACAGCATCAGATCCGTATCTCGCCCGTGACACAGTCTCGCTTCCAACCCTGCAGCTTTGCTTGTGATCCGGAGGTTGCCCCAGAGCTCCCCAGTGGCCAAGGGATGCGGGGAAGCAGCGCCGGTCCCTTCCTCTGCCCTTGCCCGTTACCTGGGGCTGCTCTAGCGCTGGGGAGCAGAAGGAAATACCTGACATTCCTGCTCCATGCTCTCATTTCTCAGGCAGGCCCCGCACTGCGAGCTCACTGGGCTCCTGTGTGATTATTCAGGGAGATTTTCTCTTTCCAGTAATGCCATGGTCTCTGCCGGTTTCCCTCGCCGAGCCAGGCGGGTGGCTCTGCCCAGGGTGACCTCGCAGGCACAGCCCAGCCTTGGGAAACAGGGAGATGGACCGAGGCGGGCGGAGGGGACACTGGAATGTCCAGGAAAGGAAAGGAAAGGGTGTCAATTCTTTATTTCTTTATTTCCCCCTCTGCCGCTGCTGGCCAGCAGCTGTGCACAGCTCCTCCAACATCTGGAGTCTCTTGGCCACCGGCTGGGGCTCTTGGAGGACGTGTGTGCTCGTGCACAACTCGCTGAACTGCGGCACGCTGGCTTAAGGGAGGAATGTGGCTCCGGCCGGAGGAGAGGGGAGGCTGTGCCGCCCGTGCGCAGCCAGCCGCCGGCTCAGCAGGAGCTCCAGCTCCGTCTCTCCCTCTCCTGCCCGCGCCCAGCGGGATGGCAGATCCTGCCCCGATATGGGTGGCCTGCATGGCCTCCGACGAGGGGAGGGGTGCCAAGGTCTGCTGGGGGTTTTGTGCAGCCCGCGGGCCGGGGGCAGGGCTGAGACAGGTGAGCCAGCGGGGCCAAGCCCACATTTCCATCCCCAGCCCCTTTGCTCCACTCATGGTTCCCAGATGTGGGAGGCAGCGGCCGGCATGAGGAGCATTCCTGCAGCGAGGCTTGGGAGAAGCCCAAATCCTGGGGAAATGCACAGCGGGAAGAGATGCTGCCAGCATCGCCCCACGCTACAGGGAGGGCACAGTCCCTCTGCCATCCCCAGCCACCCCAGCACCCTCCCACCCCCAGCAGCCGCCGCTCTTAGGGGTGTCCAGAGGTGGAAAGCGTCTGATCGCGCGTACCAAGCACAGCACGGAGGTGCCTGGGAAAGTGGAGAAAATCCTCTAGGCCTGGGTAACAGCCATCAAGAGGGCTGGAAGGCAGCTGGGTGCTGAAATTTGAGGCGTGCACACTCATGGGACCCTTTTTACCATCCCAGCTACGGCACCAACCATGCCCACCTCCAGCACATGTGTCGGGGTGAGGCGTTTTGTGGCCCGTGGGTTGCTCAGCTGTAAACAGCAAAATAAAATTTCACCCTGAGTGTTGGAGAGATTTCACGCTGCCCAGCCCATGCTGCCATTCACCGCAGAGCGGGGCCTGGCTGCTCTGTCCCTGCGAGGGGGACGTGGTCCGGCCGCCCGGCCGCCGGCACCGGAGCAGGGCAGGAGCGGCTGGGAAACCGCTGCTCCCTCCCAGCGCTGGCGCTGACCGAGCAAACCCTGGCTGCGCGCGCCTTGGCTGGGGCCGCAGCCTATTTTTGGAAGCTCTCAAGACTTCCAGGGAGGGAACTGCCTTTTCTTTCCCTTCATTCACAGACAGGGTCATTTTGATTTGTTACGTGTTTGTGCGGGGCTTTTTTTTATTATTATTATTTATTTATGTCCTGCCTTTTATTTATGGCATCAGAGAAGCAGAGCCAAAATGCAGCAGAGGCGGAGGGGGAGCTTTGGGCTCACCTGTCTGGGGGAGCAAAAGCAGCCAGACTGCGAACACGGCGGGGACGTGAGTGTCTCTCCGCCACGAAACGTCTGTTCTTTGTATCTTGCCGGTGGCACTTGCCAGATTTGGGGATGCGGAGGGAAGGAGAGGAGCCGGCAAGATTCCACCTGGGCCACAGCCTGGTTCCCCACTGCCTGGAGGGGATGCTGCGAAAACTGCGGTTTTCCAAGAAACTGGGCTCCAAGGCTGAGCACCCAAAAACGGACCAGCTTGCTCCTGATTGAGGACATCGGACTACTTATTCCCTTTGTCACCTGCTCCGCGGGCTCCCAGCCCAGCCTTTTCCTTGCTGCGGGGCTGCCTTCTCCCTGCTCCAGGTGTCCTGGGTGGCACCCAGGTCCAATTTCTGGGGATCCCCTAATTTTGCAGCAATCCCCCCAAAACACAAGTGCAGCAAAGGACCCAGAAAGAGCCAGGCCACAATAGACCCAACTTTTAGGAGAATTTGACCCTCTGCGATGGTGAGGCTTAGACCTAGACCTCTCTGGTGACAGCAGTGGAGGGCAGAGAGGGCTGCCTGATTTGTGACCCACTGCAGATGGTGACACTAATTGGGATGTCCCAGGGGAGCCAAACCCCCGGCCTGCCCCAGAGTACGGCTAATCGCATTGGGGATCAGTGGGGTGCTCCCGTGGGTGCGATGCCTCACACAGCCTTGGCCACAGCTCCCGCGTCTCTGCTGGGGTCTGCAGCCTTCCCCAGGGACCCCCGCCTCCCCCAAGCACAAGTGGGGAGGGCAGGAGGGACAGGACCTTCCCCATGGGATCGGGGTGGGTCTGGGCTGTGCTGATGTAAATCGTTGTGGCAGAGGGGCCGGGGAGGCCAATGCAAGCCCCAGCCGCCTCCTGGGCTCTCCCCGGGGAAGGGGCTAACGCAGGCGATGGCATCACCCTGGCTGGTGAGCATCTCCTCACCCATGCCAGGAGAGGGGACACCTCGGATTTTCCTCCTCCTGGGGCTGGCTTGCCCTTCCTCTGTACTGCCCGCATCCCGTGATGCTCAGAGGGGCTCGCGGCTCCCCCGGGGGTCGGATCCCCCCCCAGCGTGGTCAGTTTGGCGGGGGTCCCGGCCAGCGCGGTGCCTCGGTGCTGGGCTGTCCCGGGGCTGCCTGGGAGCGGAGGCAGGAAACATAAAAGCAGGCTGGGCTGTGCTTGCCAGTGCTGGAGCTGCAGCGTGCGGGGACTGCCACGTCTGTGAGCAGAAACAACAGGGCCTAAATATGCTCCCTCCCCCTTGCCCCTCTCTCCTCCTTCCCCATATGGCCCCTGGGCTCACAGGAAAGGGGAGGGGGGTCTTGGGGAAAGGTCTGGATGAATCCCAGGGGCACGAAGCCTCGAGCTCGGCCGAGGAGCCAGGGTGGACAGTTGGGGTCCCACGGTGAGAGGAGTGGGGAGTCCCAGGGGTGTCCCTGCAAGGGTCCCCTCCTCCTGCCATGCTCAGGCTCCTTGTCCCCCCCCAACTGCTCCGACCAGGCATCAGGCTCGCCTCCACTCCCAGCCACGCACAGCGGGGATGGTCCCGCAACATGTCCAACAGCCACCAGGTTTTGTCCCTCCGGGGGAATCGTGTCCTTGGGGAAAGGTGCCATCAGAGTCCCTGGGAGGAGAGCACCGAGGTGCAGCTCAGCCGAGGGGGTTGGAGCTGGCACTCGAGCAAGTCGGGCAGGTGGGGAGGCCGGCGGGGGCAGCTGCTCCACACGGATGCAGAAAGCAAAAGCAAAGCTCCCAAGCTCTGTCCACAGGACTTTGCGACATGTGAAAGTGTTTATTTCATTGGATGGAGATGGAAAAACAAAGCCCCAGCAGAAGCGGTGGAACAAAATCCCCCGCAACAACCCCTGGCCAGGAGCTGCCAGCTCCCATTCCTGCAGCGCTCTTCTGCTTGGGACCCGGCACGCACGAGGTCTGCAGCTCCCAGCCCCTCCAAGGAAACAACAAAGACCAGGGAAGGGCAATAATGAGTCCGCGAACAATTAACACACACGGGGCCAGGCTCTGCTCGGTTAACCTTGGCATAAAGCTGGGACTGGTGGTGGTTCTCCAGCTCAATGCCAGGGAGGCTGTGAGCAGGCTTTGGTCTTGAGAAGAAAATGCAATAAAAGAGTTGAAGTCTCCCTAAAATAGTGAGATGGAGTGAACCGCAAGGCAGAGGGAAGCGGCAGGTAAAGCCCACAAAATGGCATTACATGAAAGTGCCTGTTGAAGTCTTGACGGCTGATGCAAGACTACACGGAGCATCTCTGCACCCTCCTCTTCAGGAGATGGGCTGTCAGAGGACCGCTGGCATAGGACACCTATATTCTCATCGTGGGACATCAGGCCATGGGGCATTTGCAAGGCCCTTTCCAACGGAAGAACTCAAGGCGCTTGGCTCCAAGGTGAAGCCTTGGAGAAGGGCGGCCAACTGGGACCTGTCGGGGTGGGACTCGCGCCACCCCAGCAGTCAGCTGCACTGGCTAGGAATAGTTACGTGACTTTCCCAAGCTCCCCAAGTGACTCATAAACAAGGCTGAACCAGATGTCAGAGCCCTGACTCCAGGACTGACTGGTCTTGGGACCTCCCGACTCTTTGAAAGAGCAGATGTGTTGAGAACCGGACTTGGCGTAAGTGTCCAGGCTTTGGAGCAAAGAGAGGAAGGAGGTAAAACAGAGATAATGTCAACTGCTTTGAGGCGGTGAAAGGGCCTGTCCAAAGTTCAGAGGTCAGGTGTATTTCTGTTTTGCCTTTTGCACATGAAAGCGGTCAGAGGGAGAGGCTCCGGCACCGGGGGAGATGTGCAGCCACACTCATTCCAGCCCTCCTCACATGATCCCACCACTCCGACCCAGCGAAAAACTCCTGGAAAGGCAGGGGAGCAGTTTGTGAAGACATCAAGCGCCTTCACTGCCTATTGAATTCCTGGCTTCTCCTCTGATACACGCTGAGAACGGGTCCAGTGAACGCCAGCAAGAGTGCAGGTAATGCGCTGAGAACAGCCTTCATTTCCCACTGGCTGCAAAACAGCAGAGAGATATATACACACACATATAGATATATATTTGCAGAGGGAGCTCTACGCTGTAATGCTGTGTGGGATGGGATGGTGGCTCCCAGGCTGAAAAACACCTTCCAGCCCTCGCTGGGCTCCCAGTCACTCGCACCAAGGACGTGCCCGTGCTAAAGCTGGCAGCTGATCTCCCATGCCCAGCTCCTGCACAGGCAGGCGAAGCTCAGGCCTGGCCCCCCTGCCCGCAGGGACCCTGCACAGCGTCACCCCAACGACGTGCCCAGCAGAGCTACGGCTGGGGGAGTCGAGCCTGGACATGACGGGTACTGGGCTGGCAGTCCCTTAGGTGGGGAGACTAGGGAAACTGGGAGAGAAGGTGGGGAGAGGACAGGGGGTGATTTTCAAGGAAGAAATTTTTTATGATGAGAGTGGTGAAATACTGGCACAGGTTGCCCAGAGGGGTGGTAGATGCCCCATCCCTGGAAACATTCCAGGTCAGGTTGGATGGGGCTCTGGGAAACCTGATCAAGTTGAAGATGTCCCTGCTCATGGCAGGGGGTTGGACTAGACGGCCTTTAAAGGTCCCTGCCAACCCAAACCATTCTATGGTTCTAATGGAGCTGGTGAAACAAATATACAGAGCTGGTTTTGCTTTCTGATGTCTGTTTGGAGCAAATCCATCAAGACTGCTAAATCTATCGGTGCTGCATCTCAGCTGCAGTCCACAAGGCCTGGCACTGGCAGGGAAGAAGTTTGTCCTTCTCTGTATTGCGCCCACAGAGCAGAACATGCTCTTTATTTCATGAGTTAACGCGGTCCCCCTCCCACGCCTGGAGCATGTGCTTTGCTCAGCTTGAGACATTTCCGATGGATGGGAAAGGCTGGTAGCTCGGTTTCCCTCTCGATGCTTTGGCCATGAATCCTCTCTGCTCCCCCGTGGTTGTGGGGCTGGGCAGGGGAAGGCGGAGTCCTGGAAATGTCCTGGGGATGGACAGACAGCCAAGAAAGTTTCCAGGATGGAAGCCATCCAGCGTAAATACAAGGGTTGGGCATGTGTGTGGTCTCCATAAATTAAAGCTACTAATTGGCTTCAAAGTGCTGTTAAAAAGAATACGGTAAGGCCTCATAACTGAAGCTAGCACCCACAAGCTAGGCCCAAGGGATGCTGGTTCCTTGGTGCCCATCGCTCATCGTAGGGCGAGCAGCCGAGAAAAATCCTTCCTGACACGTTCTCCAGAGATTTCCCTCCTGCTCCCTCCTCAACACCCTCCAGTGATACCTGCCCCTGTCAGCACACACACGCTCATTCGAAAGCTCGCTAGCAAAAGAGAAAAATCTCCGAAAGTAGCAGGTGTCCTTAAGTCCTGTCAAAATACATCAGCACTGTCTTTGGAGCGCGGCTGGCCCTCGGAGCCTGGCCTGACCCCAGGATCCAGCCGCGCCAGGCTGGTCCCTGCAGCACCGCCGTAATTAGGGCTTGGGAATGAGCGGCGCCGGCAGAGAGGAATTCGCAGCGCCGCGTGGTCGCGTTGCCTGCCCTGCCCTCGCGTCACCGGCGCAGGCAGGGCAGCACGGCAGCAGGGCACCCTTCTCCTAAAACAGCATCCCAGGGACGCGGCGGCTGCCAGCACGGCTCACGGGGCCGGCGGGTATCGAAGCGCCGGGTGTTTGGCAGATGGGCATCCCCGGCGCCGCGGCAGGGCCCCGAGGTGTTGGTGGCGAGGAAGGGGCTGCGCGTCCCACAGGGAGGGGAATGGGACGGTCAGACGGGTGTCTGCAGGGCGGCTGTTAGTTTTCTCACCCACAATTAAAGGAGCAGGACATGCTGAGGAAGATCCCTCATTCAGAGTATGCTATAAATCTTCGAGGGCTGGACTGCCAAAGAGATTGAAAAGGGGTTAAGCACTCATTTCTCCGAGGCTGACGGAGTTCAGTGCATGTAGCCTGGAGGTTCTCCAAGGGGCCTGATGTTTTATGTCTTTGGGATGTTTTTGTCTTCCTTCAGTTGTATTCAGTGCTGGTATTGTGTTTATATCAGCAAAATTCTGGATTATTGCCTCTTTTTTTTTTTTCTTTTAACAAACATCTGCTGCTTCTGCTTGTAGATTGTCGTACCACTGCGTCCTGCCAGCGGAGAGAAGCTCCAAGCAGGACGTGGGTGGCAAACATGATGCTACATGGCAGGCGGTGCAGCTCGGCAGAGAGCTCAGCCTGCCACTGTTCTGGGCGACACACAGCAAAGCGGCTCCGTCGCCTCAGCTGCTCCATAAGAAAAAGCACTGCTGGCTTCATTTAGGGAATTAGGTGAAGCTCCCTGCTGTGATGGATAGCAAAGCCGCAGGTTAGAGAGCTCGAGCAGGAACTGCTCATGAAGTGTATTCTGGCGGGGTCCCAGAGCACCCCACGGCTGGGAACTTGGTGGGACCACAGCCCAGAGGAGAGGGGCTGGGCGCAGCTGGGCTGGCGGGCGGCCGTGTGCCGGGTTGTCCCTCCGGGATGCTCATCTGCTTGGAACCGGGCACACATGAGGTGGAGGACCCATTCCATTAGTGTGCCCGCAGGATTTCAGCGAGGGCACCGCTTCCTCATGCTCCCCGGGGACCTGGTGCCGTGCTGGGAGATGGCACAGCCTCATCTGCCCGGGCTCCTGTCCCTGCCCAGCTTCCAGTGGGCACCCCAGCCCTCCCGGCTCACCCACCCGGTCCTCTGCCCTACAAACCTGCCCCTGCGCTCTATCCCCCATCGCCTCCCCCTCCCGGACCAGCTCCCTGGGCACGAAGCCACCACAAGCCAAGGGAGCCCGACACCCCTCCCGGCCACACACCCTGCCCCGCCGCCGTCCCTTGCTTTCCGCCGGCATCCCGAAACCAGCGCACGAAGAGGAATGTGAGTAAACACGGACCCCACCTGGCCCCCTCCCACCCCAAATTCCACTGAACGCCGAAGAGGGGCTGCTGGCAAGCGGGAGCAGTTTCAGTCAACTCCGTGTTTACTTATGAATTCCAGCCAAAGAGGCGACAAAGGTGCTGGAGACCTCCCAGCCCCTGGGCTCTTCACCCCTCGCACCCCAGCATCTTCCCCCACTGCGCGGGGGGGAGCAGCTCCCCGTGTCCCGGGCACAGCTCCCCCCTGCTCAGTCATTTTTCCTTCCCTCCCGACCACCGGGCTCTCTACGCGCCTGCCTGCCTAGCTCCTTTTCCTTTCTCTCTGCATTCACTGGAAAAAAATGTTTCTACAGAAGAAAATGCAATCAAATCAAAAGAGAAATGGAAAGAAGCGCCTCAAAACTTGCTAGACAGGCGGTTTTTGTGCAAGATCAAGGGCCAAATTCTGCTTTCATCGCACTGGAGAAAAATCTGGACTATCTCCCCTTGAATTAATGGCATTCCTTTGTAAGGGGAACAGAATTTCATTCATTCGCGCCTTGTACAGCAGCAGAGGGGCCATTAATCCTTACGGCTTCCAGTCACGTCTCCCCCGGTTCGCAGCTCCACCAAGTCCTGCATGGGAAGCCCCAGATCATTTTCTCGCATCCTTCCTTGACTTGTCAGCTCATGAAAAATAGCATCTCATCCCGATCCCAAACGTACAAGCGCACTGAGTGATTACATCACCTCCAAACCCGCTCCAATAAGATAAAATGCAGCTCGCATCCAATTTGAATAACTCTGTATTCCCCAATGGGCTCTCTCCCCTTGTGCGTAGTGCTCGGGGGCCAAATCCTGGTGTCTGCTGCAAGGCATTCAACCCGCAGTCCCCCCCTTGAATTCGGGGATCATCGGTCCACGTTCCTGCCGGAATCGCTGCTGGGGGACCGCTGGCCTGCTGCGGCAGATGCTCGGCGTTGCTGCCGGGGAGAGAGGCTCGCTCCGCTCCCTGCCGACAGCAGAGCCGTGAAACCACCTTCCCGACACCAGTTCACAGCCCTGAGGAGAAGGTGGGAGAATACTGACTTTCTTCTGTGCTGCGCAACAGGGAGAGGGACCTGCAAATACCTGGAACCTCTAAACATCTGGGCTAGCCTGCCCCCGGTACCGCAGTATTGCACCCACATCTACCAGGTGCCCCGAAGCACCTTCAGGTCCACCTCAATGCACATCACTTGCCCTGAGCAGCCTCACCTGGGACCCCACCCACACCCCCGCCCCGGCCTCGCTGCTCTATTTAAGCTCAGCCCCAGGGTAGCCCCTCTTTGCCTGGGCTGGAGGTGTGCTTCTTGCTCTGGTTTCTGGATGGACCTTGGCTGTGTGCTGAAGGTTGTCTCCAGTCCTCTTTCTGGCTGCTTTTGCTCCTGACTGGGCTCCCTGGATGGACCTTGGACGTGGCTCATTCATTGCTTCCTGGGGCTCTCCGTGGACCCTGTTACCAGCACCCAGCTCTACCTGCTGTGTTTGGTGCCTGCAGGGTTACATCCCGTCAGTGCAGGTACTCCCTGTGCTGCCGTCACCCTTGGCTACTGGCTCATCCTCCACCCTAGTCCCGCTCTTGCTGCTCCCTGACAATGGTGCGGCTTCTTCCTTGATTGCTCATCTTGCTCCTGGACCTCACTCCTGGTAGGACAAGAGCTAGTATTTTCTTTACTGTTGTGTTTTTTGCTGAAAACTATGTAAATACAAAATGGGTAGCAATATTAATGGTAAATAAGGTGGTACTCCTCAATGTTAAGGTTTCTGTCTACTTAAAGATGGGTTCAGATGTAGGACCAAGCTCCTTTAAAGCTCAAGCTGGCATCCAAGGCTTGGAATCCTATCTTTGTTAGTGCAGCAGGTCTTCTCTTGCTTTCCAAAGGGAAGCTCTAAAATGGACAGCAGACAGGTACCATACTGGTTGGGATTGTGTGTTGGGGTGATACCGTTGACCTGAGGAGTAAACTATGCCCATGCATTAAGGCATATGCTGGACTTGCTGGGCAGGTGCTGCAAGGCCACAGAAGACTCAGTCTTGTGCTTTCAGGAGGTGCCCGACTCCCTGCGTGGTGCCTTCAGCACATGGCCAGGATGGCTGGGAACACCAGACCCTCAGCGGTGTTGGCCCTTTCACCCCAGCAGTATCCCTGGGAACATAAAGGCCTTATCGTAGGAACCATGGCCATGGGATGACCCGGTGTTTGTGGGAACGAGCCCCACACCCAGCACAGAGGGTCACTGCAGAGAGCCTTTCCAAAACCCTGCTCCAAGCTTGCCCAGGGCGTGTGAGAGGGAGCCAGCCTGGCACAACCAGCACCCAAAGTCCCGCTGATCCCACCTCAAACCCTTCCCAGATGGGCACCGTTACTTATTCAGATCAAAGGGCAGCAAATCAACGATGGATTTTCTTATGTGGACGAACACTTAGATCTCAGTGCATTGGCACTGAAAGGCCAGCAAGATGCTGCCAGGGAGTGAGGAATTCCCTCTTAACACCTCTGAAGAGCCTAGCAGGGAAGGCAGAGGGCCAAGCCAGCTTCTCAGCAGTACTGGTAGGATGATAACGACTGCCAAAGCAATGGCCCAGCTGCCTAATAGGACCTCCCTTCCTAAGGCATGGAAGGGAGCATGGATCAAAGCACCTTAGCCCTTGGGAGCAGGTGTGGGATTAAAACAAGGGCAGGAGGATCTGGCAGGCTGAGATTAGTCTAGGAAAGCCGGTGGCTTTCTGGGTACTAAAATGAGCTGTGAAAGGAGAGCTGCCTGCCAGCCTTTGGGGAGGGCTCGGGCGCAGATGGG
Source organism: Phoenicopterus ruber ruber (assembly GCA_009819775.1). Taxonomy (NCBI): domain Eukaryota; kingdom Metazoa; phylum Chordata; class Aves; order Phoenicopteriformes; family Phoenicopteridae; genus Phoenicopterus; species Phoenicopterus ruber. The sequence continues at coordinate 7,179,054 of CM020230.1, forward strand.
GAGCAGGCAAGCAAGAGCGGTTCCTTGCATTACACCTCTGGGGCTGCTGCAAGCCCCTGGGTAAATAAACAGCTCCAGCTTCCTGCCAGGTCTTAAACCTTTGCAATAAGAGACTTCTTAAAATAAGCAAATACAGGGAATTCCTGCTGTTTACTGTCTTACTGTGGGAAACGCTTGGCATAGGAAGGAGCAGTAACTGGTGCCAAGCCAAGCGCTGCTGCAGCACGCATCCGGAGCGGCTCCGCTGGAAGGGCTGATGTTACTGCAGGGCAGCGGAGCTCATCACCTGGCTGCCACACTCTGCTCCGCTTGTGCACAAGGCTTTAGAGCCCAGGATTTCCCTGTGTGAGCAGAAGTACCTCACCCCAGCAGCCATCCAGCTGGACCTGTGGAGGTGGGTTCCTGTGCTGGGACAGAAAGGAGCTAAATGGGCTTTGGTCCAGCACCTTGCATCAATTCTCCCATTTGGAGCAATTTGATGTTGACCCACCACTGCAGATATGCCATAAAATTAGAGCGAGGGTGGAGGACAGCACCCCCTGAGCCCCACAGCATTTTCCTTTCAGAGCACAAACTCAGTTTGCCTCATTAGAGCTGGGGCTCTGCTAAAAATCAGTGGGACTAAGCCTGACCAACCCGCTGAGAGCCCAGCACCTCCCCGGGGGAGCAGGAGCCGGCCCCCTCGGGGCTGCAGGAACCTCTGTCCCGAGGTTGGTCTGATGGGGCACAGTGATTTTTCTGCCCTTCAGAAACAGTCACCGCTTAGGCCGACAGCCCAGTAAATGTCTCTTCTCACAGAAGCCCCTTGGGGCACTAGCAGATTTGGATGGGGAGGGGGGGTCCTTGGGTTCGTGTTGGTTTTCACTGAGCTTGATCAGCTCACACATGAGATGAGCAGCCTCGTGCAGCTGGAGTAACCCTGTCGACTTACACGAACGCCTCCAGACACACGCTGGGGTTTACGCTCTGCTGGCACTTACATTTCTCCAGTCTGGACTCGGGCTGGGAACTTTTATTGGGTGGATTCTAGCAAAACAGAAGGCAAGGAATAAAAATAACTCTCTTTCTGGGCTGGGTTGATTGCTCTTACACCGGCATAAATCCAGGCCAGCTCTATTGATTTTTAAGGAGTAACTGGGTTTATGCTGGTGTAACTATGTCCCCAGAGCTGTATGAAATGTTCACAACAAAACCTGAAATTACGTGGAACTAGCAGTGCTTCACTGTTTTGGGGTTTCATTACAAATTTGAATTTCAGACTGAGCTTGTCAAAAGATTCCTTAAGGTTCATGAACCTTTCAGTCAAGCCTTGGCCTAGAGTCAAGCCAAGCCTGAGCTGATTTATAGCTTTGCATGGAAATAATGTGAAATCAGTGGGTTTTGTTTGGTCTCGAAGCTGAAGCTTGATGCTTGCAGCCGAGCTTGGCTTTAGAGAGGTCAATTCTCTTTGAAAGTCGAGCTCAGACCTGAATCTGCAGTGGGAGCTGTAGGAGATGCTGTCTAGATTAAAAACACAGACTAGATTTGCAAGGGCAATGAGGGCGGTGATTTCTTGCACAGCCCTCTGAGTATGAAAGCAGCAAGGTCTGAGCTGTGCTGCTGCTCCAGGCTCGGAGCTGGGTGAAGAATCAGATGCGATTCATTAGGCCATAAGGGCATGTAAGGATCATTTGATTCAGCTGGCTGCTGAAGTGAGCTAAGTACTATTAGTCCTAATCTCCGACAGTCCCTGCGCCTGCCTCTCGGAGAGGCAGGAGATAGCAGCGCTCCTCTGATATTCCACTTTGCACTTCAGAGATGGTGCGGTTCCCGCTGGTTATATATTGCCTGCGGGATTCCGATTCACAGGCAGCAGCGAAGCAGTTGACAATGTGGTTTGGCAGCACCGAGCCGGCAGCGCCTGCCTCCTCCTCCCCGGCCAGCGCCAAATGCAAAGCACTCGCGGCAGCCCCGGGAGGAGAGGGCTGCAGAGCTCCCTCAGCTGTGTGGGGCCACGCTTGGAGCTAGCCCAGCCTGCCTGGCTTGGTTCTTTTCGTGGCCAATTTGGGGTGAAGGTGGCCAGGAAAGGTACCTTCCCCCTCATCCATAGCATTGGTGCAGAAATGGCCATGGCTTGGTAGTATCTGGCTTCATGAAGGGCAATGTGACCCATGGAATGGGCCAAATCCTGCTGTGGCATGGCTCCACAGGAGCAAGGGCTTTGCCAGGGCTCGTGTTTGACCATCTGCATGAGAAGACCTGTGGTCTCTTAGCAGGTGGAAGAGCTTGGTGTGGGGCAAGGGAGGGAGGCATTTCTGCACCAGAAGGACGACAACAGCAGCCCTGGACTCTGTGCTACCATGCAGCCCTTTCCTCAAAGGCTCATGGACCTCTCCTCTGAGAAGCTCCTGGCTGGGTTTTTCAGTGTGGTGTTGCTGTTATTTTAATGCTCTGGTGATGCCTGGAGCATCCAGATGCAATCAGAGCCTTGCTACGTCCCCAGCCCTTGCCAGAAAGAGCTGACCTGGCTGTGTCCCCTAGCTTGCCACCATGGAGGCACTTCTCAAACTAACATTAAATCAGAACCCGAGGTCTGCCAGGAGGCCCTGCAGAAGGCACTGCAATACCCAGGCAGGGGCTGAGGACCCCCTAGACAAGGCAGTAGTCACAGAGCTGGGCCACCCTTGCCTGCCATGGAGCTACGTCCTCAGCAACTGTCTTGCAGTGATGGAAAAGATCCCCAGAGATGGGACCCAACCTTAGGGCACCAAACCCTCCAATTCCCCAGTCTTGTTTGAGCAGCATCACTAGCCTTCTGCCTGCGGGACTACTTAGTCGAACTTTTTGGATGGCTGCACAAGTGCTCAACAACAGCTTGTTGAGCTCTCTCTTTGAATAATGTGATCACCGTGTCCTGGCTGCTTAACGGCAGTCTTGTTCGAGCGTTTTGGGGACTGAGATTCACTGGCAAAACTACACTTATCTAATCTGAGACTAGAGAGCAACATGTAATCTTCCTGGGCAATCAGAGCTAATGAGTGCAGTTCAAATGTTAACTTTTGGCCAGCCATGCACAGAGTAAACAAGCCAAAATGAGATTAATTGAAAATCAATTGAAGGGACTTGACATGTGCTCAGAGATGGCCCAAGCAAAACTAGAGGCTAAATTCAATGGATAAATAACTCATTGTGAGTTATTTGCTCGGCTCTACTTAAGTGGTTGATTATGTGGGTCTTTGGTTAATTGACTTATTGAGTGGCTGGCGTGGGTTTTTGGCTGCTCGCTCACTCCCTGCACGTTTTTGCTATTAACTCAGCTGTTTGATGGAACAAGTAGTCTATTGTCTCTTTTTTGCTGGCTAGGTTGGTGTTTGGTTGGATATTGGCTCTTGGACTAATTGAACACATCTGCTGCTGGCTGTATGGTGGCTTGCTGGGTTCATCACTGGCCCTTTGTTTAGTTGCCTGCCTGATGTGCCGGTGGCCCAGTTTGTCACAGATCGGATCCTTGCCTACCTACCTGCCTACCTGATTTCCTGCTCCTTTGCAATTGCAAACCAGGTTTTCACTTCTCCTGGTTGCCATTTGGGGTTGCCATTGCCTCTTCCACGATGCTTGGGCTCCCGAGCTGCAGCGAGGACTCCTCCTCCTTGGCAAGCTGCATTCAGTGTATCATCTCTGGGACATCTGAGGATTGTCACCGGGAAGGATGGACACTTTCTGGAAGTCCATTCCCAGCTGTAGCTGTGTTCTACAGCCCTGGCATGGCTCCATCCTGACCTTTTACTTTTTCCATTGAATGCTTCATCACTTCTGCTGGGAAATGTGGCACAGGAGCTTTTGGTTTAGAAGCAGGTGGGATGCTGGCTCAGAGGGAGGCTTCAGCTCGAGTGGGAAAGGGGAGGGAAACAAGGGGAGAAGAGACCTGGGCAGGAAATGTCTATTAAACAGCTCAGTTAATTTTGACAGGCTCTCTTCATGCTCTTTTTGCTTTTGGCCCTGATCTAACTTTAATTTTGGGGTGAAGATATTTTTCCACTGTGGTAAGAACCATTCCTTAGGCGTGCTGGGTAGCCTAGAGATCGGCATCACGCAGTGAAATGTATGTTTGAGAGCAGAGCCTGGAGCCACCTGAGGGGACTTCATGGGGGATAAGGGTGGGAAGGAGGGAGAGCCTTCCCTGTGCTCTTCCTCCATGCCTTGCTGGAGCACTGGAAAGCCATCAGCACATGGGTCCCTTGGGGCAGCCCGGCCAGGCTGGGCTCTGGCTGACGTGAGAGGTGTTGACTGGAGCCGAAGCTGACTTGACAAAGCCCCGGGGAGACCCTCAGATTAGCTTGTTTACAGCTCTCTTGCTCTTTCATGTCATCTGTGCTTGTAAAACACTCTCACAGAGGAGATGGTGGGGTGTGTGTCCTGCTGTGCCTCCTGCTCGTCTAGGGGAGGGCCAGCGGGATGCTTGGCAGTGCTGGGCAGCCGTGGCATGAGGGGGCAATGCAGGTGTCCCCCACAACCCCTGAGTGGCTCTGAGTGACCCTGTTCCTCAGGCTGAGCACAGGGGATGAATTGACTCCTGCTGTATGAGCCCTCCAGGTCAAGGTTAAAGTCATGGCCAGGGTGGGAATGCAATGAAATTGCTCTGGGAGCATCTTGTCCCTCAGATGGCCCTACCCTGGCCTTTGCACCCCTCGGAGACCTCATCCCCAGACAGACCAGCCATGGCTCAGGGCCATCCTGAGGGATGCCTGTTGCTCCTCTTAGACACATCATGAAACCCACGGTGTCTGGGCAAAAGCTAGCTGCTTCCCTGGCCGGAGAGTTGGAGGAAGAGCATCCTCCATGTTGGGGCAATTTCTGTTGCCCCAGCCTCCTTCTGCGATGCCGCACAGAAGATATTCTTTGACTTTTGTTATCCTCTGCTCCAAATATGGGATTTTCCTGGTGAGCTGCAGCGGTGGGTTTGGCTGTCAGCCCTGGTGCCGCAGGAGGAGCAGTCCCCTCTGTGCAGCACTGCTCTCCGGCTCGGTGACAGGAGACAAGACTCTTGTCCTCTGATACCCAAGCCTGGTTCCCTGCAGGGGAGAAGGATGTCTCTACCTTTGGGCAATTCCTTGGCAGTGTGATGGAGGAAAGGGGTGGGATAATGAGGTACCACTGAGATCAAGCTTTCTGTTTCAGACCTTATCTTGGATTTCTCCAGCTGTACAGTGGCCAAAACCTCCTAGGTGAATACGATGAATGCAAACCTAAAACTTAGGAGTCCCCTTGAGCAGCCAGAGTCCCTCAGCAGCTGTGCGTGCCCAAAGAGCAACAACTTGTGGCCCTGGACAGTGTGAAGCTTCTAGCTCCCACCACAGACTTGTCAGTATTGCCCATCTTGGTGCATCTCTGCAGAGCCCTGGGCCAGGGATGAGGAGCACACCTGGCACTGAAAGCTCTTGCTCCAGCCATTTGGTTGCACAAGGAATGTACATGGAAATAATTCTTACATTAGCAGTCAACTCGTCTTTCTCTCCACCTGTCTCATTCTTTCTCTTTTTCCATTTCTGTGGCTGGTTCCCAAGCAGGCAGCCTGGGCCGGGCTGGCAGGAGCTGTCCTGGGGCATGCCAGGGAGTGAGGGAAGATGCTGCCTGTCTAAAGCTCCCTGGAGGTCACCGAAAGGTAAAGGAATAGAATAGGCCAAATTCTACACATTTTTGTTGCTGTCTGAAGTTTCTCCTGTCTTGGAAAACGCCTGCAGGGCCATCTTGCTGGAATCCTGCATAAAAACATGGGGCTTTGGGAGGGCAGATGAAATGAAGGTAGTTCAGGGGGGTTGGATTTGTTTGTTTAGCTTCTTGGAGGGGCAGTGAGGAAGAAAAAGGTGAGGGATGGAGTGATTCCCACTTAATGGCAGCTAAAACAAGGGAAAGACAGGAGCAGAGAAAATGGGAAGAGGCTAGACCAGCAAGGGATTGTGTTCCCAGTCCTTGGACTTCAGTGGGCCAGAGATGCCTCCTGCAGACCTGGCCCTTGGCTCCCACTTGTGACCATGAGATGAACCAGTATGGCATCCCCATAGGCTGCCCCATCGCTGTGATGTGAGAATCAATCCTGGGGATGATGCTCTTCGAGAAGAGCCCAGCCTGGGACTCGGGTCAATGCATGCCCGTACCTTGTGGGATGCTCAGCAGCTGGAGCAGGTTCTCCCTGCCCTCACTGTGTGCCCTGGTCCTTCTGAGTATGATGCTAATACAGCCCCTGCCGTGTCCTGTCCCTTGCTGAGCTCACAGCTTGTTTTAGCCCTCCCATGGTAGCACTGAAAGAGGGGAAGGGAGTCTCTACCCAGCTGTCTTCCAAGCCAGGGGAGAAATATTTCATCTGCCAGCAAGGCTGCTGGTGGATTTTTGTCTCGGCAGCATGGGCTGGGGTGGCAGGTGAGTGGCTGTGCAGATGCTGAAAGGTGAAAGGTTTCGTGTACTGGCACCATTAATAGTTTAGATACTGAGGCAGTAAAAGTGATGCTTGTCATGGATGCTGTGTCTGCACTGGCCGCGTGTGTATATTTATGCAGCCAGTTTCCTGGGGAGTACGTGGGTAACATGGAGCCTTCTGAAATGCTGCTGCAAGGGCTGGATTAGCTCCTCCTGGGTAGGTTTACTGTGATCGTTTGTGTGGATCAAGTGATCAGTGATTAAAATCAGAGAGGATCTGCCCAAAGAAATGGCTTGAACTGACATCTCCAAGCCAGCACCCCAACCACTGGGCCAGCCGAGATGCAGCAGCTGGATCAGCTCCACCATGTTCCTCCAAGCTGGTGGCACCGAGGTTCCCCCGGGGCTGGCACCCCTGTCCTCCCCGGCTCCCGTCACCCCTGCCAGGATGCTTTCTTTAGCTCCTTCCCCAGCACAGCCAGCAGCATGTGGCTCTGCTCTACCTCAGCCCGGCTGGACTGGTCTGAATTAAGCGGTGAGCTGCTTTACAAAGCTAAGAGCCGTACAGGAAGACACCGTAAGGATGGGGATGCAGGGGGAGACAAAAGGACCTCCGAGGTGTCCTGGAGCTGGCAGGGTTTGTGAGTGCTCAGCCCAGCACAAATATCAGCTACCCTGGGCCTCCAAACTGAGTTTTTCAGCCCCAGCAAAGTGAGGATGAGTATTAATGTATGGATTCTTGTTCTATAGCAAGGAAGAATTTTCTGGATGAAAGCTTTAATTAGATTTGTTTGGACCATGTTCACGTGCCTCCTGGGTTCACTTTCTGTGAATACTTTAAATAACAGTTTTATTGGCAGGAACATTTGTGCAAACTGCAAATTTGGGGTCAGCATCTCAGCTGATATAAATCAGTGCAGGCCTCTCCAAGGCAGTGGAGGTACACCAATTTACACCCGCAGAAAGGCAGACTCCCTAAATGAATATTGAGAAATTAGTCTTGGAACACAAACTGGGAGAGAAAACCTCCAAGTGTTTGTACTGGAAACCTTATCCTTGAGGCTGCAGCAGCTTTCAAATTGCAGCAGGGAGCATCAACCACTGGTCGGCAGGGATCCTGGCATCCTCCAGCATCTCCTCACCTCCTCTGTCTCCCCAGATTGCGGTGCTCTGCTCCCAGCCAGCCCTTCCCATACCGCTTACCCTCTCGTTACCACCATTGGGAGGGAGCTCCATGGTCTGGACTGGCTGCCCCAGGTACCTGCAGAGCTCTCACCCCTCTGGGGCTTGATCCAGCCCAGCTCCTGGTGGGGGCACTGGGGGTGTTGAGTTTGGAGGCTTTGAGGGATGGAAACCAGGGGGGATGGGGCTGAGCCTGGGGATGGCAGGAGAAAAAGGAGGAGAGGGGCCCTCTGATTGCTGTCTCCTGGAGGAACTGGAGCATGCCCAGAAACAATAAATGTCCAGCAATGATTTGATGTGAGTTAGGATGGAAAAGCATCACAGAGGGTGCGTCTGAGACAAGCTCTTTAAACTTTGGTGAACTCTTGAACAAATTCTTGTACTTCTGCAAAGCTGTGCTCCATATGGGCCAGGGCTCTGGGCCCCCCCGGGGAGGGGGTGGTTCCTTCCCTGGGGATGCAGAACCTGCTCAGCACACCTTTGGCCAGTGCTGCAGATGGGGAAGGATGAGGTCAGGGATGGCTGGGCTGATGCAGGAGCACAGGAGCGAGCAGAGGTGCTGTGCAGAGGCACCGACCGTGTTCTGGGTCTCTGTGGACCCACCATCCGTCACCTCTCTGGTCCCAGGCAGTGATGGGGACAGAGCTCCCTGTTCCAGCTGGCACAGCACAGGCTTTGAGCAGGACCAGAAGGGGGCTTGGGTGGGCTTTGGGGCACCTCCTGGGAGCATCAGCACTTGCTGCCCTTCAAAGCCCCCCTTTGGTTTCATACCCTTGGCTTGGCCATGGGGCTGAGCTCTCCTGGGAAGCCCCAGCTCCCCCATGTCTGGGCAGTGGGGCAGCTTTCCCTGCGCAGAAGAAGGCAGAGCAGCGGGGCCAGCTGGGACTGGAGCCCCTCAGCGCTGTGCCTCCACGGCAGGGACATTGCGGCTCACGAGCTCTCACAGCCCTTTTTAGGCAAATTCTGCTCATCTGGTTGGAGCCCCCAGCTCTGAAACCCTCTCTGCGAGGCTGCAGGTGGACAGTTCAAAAGACCGAGAGGATTTTAATCCTTCACTGACCTAAGTAGATTATTCTTGCTTCCCAGGCCAAGCATCTCAAAGGATGACATCGGGTGTGCAAAGCAGGCTGTGCCTGGCTGCAGGGCTCACAGCGCATGGATGGATGGTGGCTCCTCAGCAGCGAGAGGAGCAGGAGGTGAGGAGTGAAAATATAACAGTAAAGCAGGAAAACCTCCTAAGAAAATACATTTCCCAATGTCTGTATAGGTCAGACCTGGCCATTCCCCACCTTGCCTGGCCCATTGAAGGCAGTGGTAGGGAAGGGATTGAGGAGATGCTCTGATTTCCCATTCCCTGATCCATTGGATGTCCTAAATACTTTCCATCCCAGTAAGTCTCACTCAGGCTGGTCATTTTTGGGGGGCTAGAGGCTGCTGGTCCCAAGGTGGTGGTGGGATAGGGCAAGGTGTGCAGAGCATGCCTGGAGAACAAAGGTCTCTGCGGAGGTGTTTGCACTGCTGGGGAGCCTCTGCTGCAGCACAGATGTGACAGCGTGCAAAAAGCACCGGGGAGAATTGCTGGCGTCGCAGGGCCTGACCTCTGCTGTGTCTGAGCCACCGGCACCACCCAGGGATTTTCCATCTTGGCACAAAGGTGCGGGGCTAAGCTGGGAGCCCTGATCCCACCTGGTCTCAGCAAATGGCACTGGTGGCAGCCAGCCCCAAGCATGGAGCAGTGCTAAAATCAGCAAAACATCACTGAAGTTACCCCCATGCCCATAAATACCACCCAAACCAATTAATTATCTTTCTGATCTGCACGTGGGGCCAAGGGGAGCTGCTCCCTGCCTCCCCTGGGCATCCAGAAGCATGGGGAGTTATTTGGAGAAAGGAGATCCTCATTTTGCTGTGGGGTGTGGGGGGATGAGAGGGGCACAGGGAATCCAGGCCAGGACTTGTCCGTCGCTATCCATCCCCTGAGCACGGGAGCCGAGCCCCCCGGTCAGGCAGGTAAAGGGCTTGGGGTCTGCGCAGTCACCTGGAATAAGAGGGGGAGGAATGCGCAGGGACTGCGGCCTCGCTGGGGGGGTTGGGGTGGTGGGGCTGGAGAGAGGAGGGTGTGAGTCCCTCCCAGGGGCTTTATGGAGGAGCAGTGCTCCTCTGGAAACGGGGTGTCAGTCCTCAAAGTAATGATGCAGCAGAGGGAAGCAGCAGCATCCCCCTACTCCAAGGCTTGCCCAGCCCCAAAGCCACCTCGCGCATCAATTTTGCTCTTTCTCCCATGGTTTCCATGCAGGGCGGCTGCAGCTCGGGGAGGGGATGGGTCCTGCGCACAAGTACCTGTGTGTGGATGGTCCCTGCGTGCACAGCGAAAAGTATCCTAAACAAGCAGCCCAAGCCCTCCAAATCCACTCCGGCATCATTCTGGGGAGGGAGCAGAGGAAGGCCGGATGCGGGGAGCCCTGCCCTCGCACCCAATAAAACGTAGCTGTGTCTGGTTTGTATCTGAAGGGGAAAAGAGAGAAAGAAAAAGCCTCTCTGAAATGAGATTCCTTACATGACAGCGTGCTGACATGCTCTGGAGTGATTTTGGCAAGAAACGGGAAAGCTAAGCAGGAGCTGGGGTTTGCAGGATTGCGCAGGCGCCTGGGGGGGCTGCGGGGCTGCTGTGCTCCCCAGCCCCGCACCCTCCCGGGAGCCCTCACCCCAAAGCTGCCACCCATCCTCAGCCCTGGCCTCGCCGGGGCACTGCCCTGCTGAGAAGGGAACTCTGTAACGCAGGTTTTTGGGGTTTATTTTTTCCCCTCTCTTGCTCGCCAGTGTCCTTCCATCCCTGGCTAAGCCATGAGCGAGGGGGTGTCCCGCAGCCTGGAGCTTTGCAGATTTGGCGTGTGCTGGCGGTGCAGGTGTGTGTCCCTGGCCGGCGATGGGTCGAGTGGGCAGGTGGGATCGGTAACTCTGCCTTGATCTGTGATGTGCGGAAAAGGGAGCAGGGGAATGTCAGGCTCCGCTGCAAAATCCTCCCTCTAACCTCTCCATCCCCTGGGCTCTGGGGAACCCCTTGGGTTTTACCCTTGGGCAGCAGATGGGGAGGGGGCAGGCAGTGCATCACGTCCTGGTGCGCTCGAGGAAGCAAGCGCACGCAACCCCCAACTTTCCAGGGAGCAGCTGCACCCCCATTGCCCCCCGGGGCTGTCCCTCCGGAGCCATCGCTGCGGTTCAGGGCATCGGTTCCCATCCCGTGCTGCCGCAAGCTGTTTTGCATCACACGCCTGGTACCCGCACGCCGGGGTAGCGTGTTTTGGCATGGGGCTTGTTTACGAGCTGTTGGCTTTGGCCACGGGCTCTCTCGTGCGTTAGCCGTGGGGCCAGACTGGCTGGGCAGCGTGCAGCCCTGCTGCCGGATCCCGGTGGGATGGGGCCGGGGGCTGCGGGCGCTGCTCCCACCGACACGCAAGGGGCCAGGGGGATTCACAGGCACTTTTTCAAGCATCTGGAGGTTGAATATTTATGAAGTAGGAGAGCAACCCAAAAGCCAGGAATCAAAGGAAAACGAACCTGATACTTGCAGTTGCTAAAAGAGTCAGGAACCGGTTTCTTCCCCCCGGCTGCGGGGCAGGAGCAGCGTGTCCCCCAGGACAGCGGGGCTGGAGGCAGCAAACCAGCCCATCAGCCAGCTCCATCCCAGCGGGGCCAAGCAGGGCTGGTGCAACCTGGAGTCACGCTGATTTACACCCCCACTGCTGCTCCAGCCCCAAAATACTCATCTCCTTCAGCAGGATCCCCCTCCTATGGCCTTTTTGGAAAATTCAGTGCTGTCCCTGCGTGGGTCTGGTGCAAAGAAATAGCTGTTGCTCCTCTGACTGCAGATGGCTGGGGGGAAGCTGCGGCTGCTGCTGGCAGGGGCAAAGGTAAATCCCTGCTGCCCTGATCCAGCCGGGAGAGGAGGAAACCTCTGGGTGACTGTTCCCAAAGGGGCTCAGCATTTCAGAACCGTTGGGAGCTCCGTGCCACAGCCCCGGCTGCCTTGTCAGCAGCATCGGCACAGGCAGCGCAGGAGGCTGGGGCTCGCACAGCCAGGGTTTATTTCTTCAATCTCACTGCATTTATTTATTTTGTTTTATTTTAATTATTTTTAATAGTTTCTCTGAGTGCTCCCTGAGGCTTTTTTTCTTATTTAGGGACTTGAGAAAATCTGGAGCAGAAGGGAAATATTATCAGCCAAGCTGGGATTTCTACCACATGCAGGAGTTTCATGTCAGGTCCTCCCCTGTGCCCGTCACCACCCTCCATCCACACTCACATGCTGCCAAAGCCAAGAAAAGGCTTTTGTCCGGTCATTCATCCCTGGGGAGCACAGCAGCCCATCCTTTCCCTGGCCTGACTCTACCTCTGCGTGACCACCAAAGTTTTGCCAGCGACTCGCCCCTGTCCTTGCTCTGAGGCCACCAAGAGGAGACCGGTAAGGACCTGACCCCCATTGTAGGAGGCAGTGCAACGGGTAGGGCTGACTTTATTATTTTCTACAACAGAGAGAGGACCTCAAGCTCAAATATCCCATATTTACTGGTGCTGCGGTGTCTTCCAGGCTTCCCCACGCTGATGATTTCAGATCCATCCCGGTGTTGCCCTGCTATCCCCACGGCTGACGAGCCTCACACCCCAGTAATACAGCATCACTGTTGCCTTTGGACACGGAGCCCACACTAAACCTTCGCTGTCCCCTGAGGCTACTGCTCCACCTCCCCCGCTTGCTGCTTTCGGAGTCACTTAGGGATGTGCCAGAAAGTCTCACCCTTGAGGATTTCATTACTGAAAAGTGGCATAGGAGCAGAGAATATCTATTAGCGCGCCTTGTCGGTGGCAGCATGGAGGACGGAGGGAAGCCCAGAGCTGCCCGGCAGTGGTACCCATGGCCCCAGCAGAGGCCGGGTGCTGGCTCGGCTGGGGTGCCGCGTCTCAGTAGCCGGCACCCTCTGAGTTTCAGTGGATCCAGCGCAAACCCCAGCATTCTCTCTTGATGGGCTTTCTGGCTCTAAAACCTCAGGATTTCCAGCCTGTCTGGGGAGCGGTTTACTGGGACGAGTTTCCGACAGCGCCCGTGAGCCTGCCCAGCCACTGGTCCCCAGGGACGTCGGGTGAAGACGGGCAAATCTTCCCCGCACTGGGAGCACGGCTTTGGGCTGCTTGCAAGGAGGCAGTACCAAGAGTTTTTGTGTGGCTCGTTGTACCAAACGTATGGGAAACATCTCCAGGCCTGAGGGGTGGGATACGTCCCCGGGCAGCTGCCTGGCAGGAGTGTGAGGGCAGGGGCCTCCCCAGCGCCGTGGGGCAGCCGGGCTCGAGGTGCTGCGTTCAGGGTGAGCAGCTCCCGGCAGCTTTTATCCCATGGGCTCGCGGAGGCAGGACTCACCATTCCCTTTCCCCCTGCTTTCTATCCAAACAAGCTGTCACACGTTCAGCAGCTGCCTCTGTGCGGGGCCAGTGCCACGTGGGCAGATGGGAGAGAAGCGAGTCCCCCTTTCCTGGGGGCCAGGTGGGGCAGGGCCACCCCGACCCCCAGCCCCATGGACCAGGATGCCTCCGGGGCAACCGGGAGAGATGGGCCCCGGATAACCAGGAGCAGTTTGCAGATGCAGCACCCTGGACTTGAGGCAGTGTGAGGACCTGTGCCACCCCGTGTGGCACCCCCCATGGTTAGGGTCCCCTCCCTCCCTCCAGCACTCCCTGGGGATCTGCCAAAAGGCAGGGCTCTATACATAACCCAAGGGAGATGCCATGCTCGTGTATGCTGAGGAGCCCTTCATATCTATTTGCACTCCTCCATCCCCCCCAAAGCCTGTGCCCCCCAGCCTCCAAGGCAAAGCCCGGCTGTACTGGGGTCCCCGAGCTGCTCCCTGTGGAAGCTGGGGCTTGCACAGCCCCCCCGAGGCTGCAGTGGGCTGAAGTGCTGCAGAGCAGGAGGTGAGGAGGGGGCTCTGCCAGCTCCCCAGGGCGGCTCACCCCGCTCCAGCACAGCTCAAAGCCCAGGTGATGTTAAGGGGGTAAAACACCCTGGGCTGGGCTGGGCATGGGCTAAGGCTGGACGAATGCAGAGGGAAACCTGGGGGGGATCTCCCAGGCAGGCAGGGTCCCCCACCACCCCCTCCTGGGGATCTCCCAGGCAGGCAGGGTCCCCAGCCACTTCCACCCACCCAGTGCCTCCGGATGGGTTGGGATACATTTTCCCTTTGATAACTCCAGAGCCCCAGTCAGGTGGGTTTTTATGAGCCCCCTGCCCCAGCAGGGTCTGCGGGGGGTGAAGCTGCCAGGAAAACGCCTGGTCTTGGCATGCCAGAGCCAACGGGAGCTGGGAAAAGCAACAGGTCGAGCAGTGGCATTTCACCTGTCTGCCTCGTCCCGTCTCTCGCGCTGTATGACCCCAGCTGGGACACCCAGACGGATCCCTCCTTTTCCCCATGGCCTCCACTCCCGCTCCCACCTCCTCCGCTCCCTCTCCCTCCCAGCGGCAGAGGGAATCTGGCCGAGGAGCCCAGATCTGACATCATCCCACAAAAACAGGAGAGTTTCAACATGTACTATGGGAATGGTGCAAACGCAACCCATCTGTTGGAGGCATTGAAGGACTTCCCATCCTGCTCCCAGCTCCCCATCCATCCTCCCACCCGAGGCCGGGATGCAGGTCACGTCGCTGGGGCAGCACGGAGGGGGGGTCGGTAAATCACTTTGCTAATGGGAGACGATGCTGTGGGGGCTCACGTGGAGGCCGTGCCCTGGGGATGCTGTCAGGAGGGTGTGGGATGCTGGAGGCACTGCCAGCCCTGCCAGCTGCCCACCAGTGTAGGGACTGGGCTAACTGGGAGAGCCCCGCAGTGGGCAGTGCTCCTGGGATGGGGTGCCCAGGGAGCCCGCGGGTGTGACAGCCAGGGGAAGGGCCAGGTTCGAGTCCAGGCAGCCTGGCAGCCCTTCATCCCCTCCTGCCGGGAGGGCTGGCGGGGCACGGAGCAGGATGGAGAGGGGAGGACAAACAGCACTGCAGAAAAAGGCATATCAACAATTTAATAAGACCCCCCCCCAAAAAAAATGTCTCCCAGCTGGGATTCATCAGGGAGAGCTTTCCAGGAGTAATAATAAGGAAAGCAGACCCCAGCCAGCGCAATAATACCTTCGTGCTGGCCAGGGCGAGGTGTGCTCCTGGGAAAGCAGGTTGAGCAGCCGAGCTCCCGCAGAGCAGGGACCAGCGGTGCCTCTCCAGCCAGGCGGGAGCTGCCGGGGCAGGGAGCACCCGGAGGAAGGGCTGTCTTGAAAAGCCATTTGCAGGCAGCTGGCTCACAGGCTGTAGCCCTGCGGGCAGCCCCTCCGCTCAGAGCCACCCCAGTGGGGCTGGGGGCTGGGGAACGGGCTCCCGTTCCTTCCTGGGACTGGTGGTATTGAGCCTAAAAAGGGAATCGTTGGAGTTTTTACCAAAGAAGGAAGGCCGGCTGCGCCGCCGGCAGGCAGAGCCGGGGGAAGGAGGCTGCGGCACAGCCCGCAGGTTTGGGGGGTCGCTGCCCTGCTTGTCCCAGGCTCCCCTTGAATGCACAGGGGCCAGATCCAGCCCAGAGGTGCTGCGGAGGCTGGTGCCGTGCACTGCCCTCCTCGGGGCTGCGGCAGGGCTGAGCCGCCCGGATCCTGTGCATCCCGTGCAGTGAGTGTGGGGAGGCAGCGGGGGGTGAGACCTGCAGTCTCCTCTGTAAATTCACCCCATTCCTTCCCTGCCTGCACCTGCGCGTGGTTAAGCAAGGCTCCCCCGGGGGGAGAAGAAGGAGCCACGCTCCAGCTTCCCGCTCCTCCCAGGGCTGTCCTCCACCCTCCGTCCTCCATCTTCTGTCAGGTTGCCCAGAGAGGTGGTAGATGCCCCATCCCTGGAAACATTCAAGGTCAGGCTGGACGGGGCTCTGGGAAACCTGATCTAGTTGAAGATGTCCCTGCTCATGGCAGGGGGTTGGACTAGATGACCTTTAAGGGTCCCTTCCAACCCAAACCACTCTGTGATTCTATGATCTTCCATCCTCCACCCTCCATGCTCCCTCCTCCAAGCCCCTTTGCCCCAAGGGGGACAGCAGAGCAAAGCTCTGCCCCGGGGCGTGCACAGACCTTCCACTGCCCTGCACCCCACGCAGGGGTCCTGGCCCTTCTCCCCAGGCTGGCAGAGTGATTTCACACCTCCCTGTCCCTCTGTCCTTGTCACCATCACCAACGAACTGGAGCTCAAATAGAGACGGACAAAGCATCCTGCGGCTGGAGAGCTGCGCCACGAGGCCAAGCCCTGCCCTGACCAGTGAGTGCTGCTGCCGTGCAAAGGTCCCAGCAAGGAGCAGCCAAAGGCTCTGCCCGGGGCGAGGGCTCCCAAGCTATTTTATAATGAGGGATTGCAGTTCTTGATGGGCTATAGGTCAAATGCACGGTTATTAGAACTTAGTAAATGTGGTTTTAACAACCATCTGGCACTTCTTTTATATGCAATAACCATCCCATTACATCGAAATAAAATCCACATTTAAGGCACTTAATTGCACAAGTGGCCTTTAGCTTTTTCTCTCTCATCTCATAAAAAAAATCCTTCCCATTTCCATCTGTCACAGCAGAAGAGCTTGGCTGCGGGTCTCCAGCCTCCTCTCGAGGCCGGGCTGGTGCACGTGGGGTATTTCAGCCCTGGGGGAAGGAGCCAGAGCCGGCCGAGCTCCCTGCGGTTCCTTGGGAACCACGGGCTCCCTGCCGGCTCCAGCACCTTCCCCCAGGGCAGTGGTGGGATCAGCCACCCTGCAGCCTCTTGGAGAGGTCCCCAGCATCCCTGGGGATTGCGTCATCATCTCCTGACATGGACTAGAGCAGGGCTAGAGCAAGGTCAGAGACTCATCTGACAGCTTGAACAGAAGAGAAATGCCATCTTACAAAGGACTTTGAGATCATTTCAGTTTGGCTTCGCTCCAGCCCTGGGCAAAAAAATCTTCGCCTCCCCCCAGTTTCTCTCCAGGAAGAGCAATGGGACGGGAAATGCCATCGCAGCTGGCCAAAATGTGTCATTTGGTTACTGCAAAACGTAAGGTGATGTAAACCCAACTTGGCAAAACAAAAGCCCTTTCTGGGACAGAATATCAAAATCAGACGCTCTCATGCAGAACATTTTTTCCTTCCCCCAGGAAAGCTACGACAGGCTTTTGCAATGCGCTTCAGAGGAGCTACATCTCCCAAGGGAAAATGGGAGAGGAATAACCCAGTGCAAGGGGGCATCCTCAGCATGGGACATGCTCAGGGCACAGCTGGGTACCCGTATTCTCATCCCATCATGCCCACCCGTGACGGATGAGTGCTTGTATCCTCATACGGGTGCCCATCCGTGCTGTGAGCATCTCCTGCGTTGAGGTGGTCAAACACGTTCAGGCTCAATAATTGGGGGATTTAGGCAAGATTGGTGGTTTGGCGCTGTCGAAACAGCTGATGGGCAGCACGTCTCGGCTGGGCTTTATAAAGCCACCAGCGAAGCTGTCCCAGCCCCACCTCAGTGTCCCCAAAGAGGAGCCGACATCACGGCACGGCTCTGGCGCAGAGGGAGAAGCACGGGCGGTTCGGCAGAGCGGGGAGTAGGCTGCCTTCTCGGCGGTAGCTTCCCACATCTGAGCAGCTCCGCGGCTGTCGGGTCCTCGGTTTCCCGCAGCGAGGCCAAGAGCCTTGTCCACATTACACACAGCAAACACCCCAAAACGCGGGAGAGCAGAGGGGCGGCGGGATGGGTGTGTAAGCGGGAGCTGCTCCGGCTCCACGGGATCTTCCCCGGAAAGCAAAAAGCACAAGTTCCCAGTGCCCTCTGCAGGAGGAAGCACAGCCCTTTTCCCCAGATTTTGGGGCCTTCCAGGAGGGCAGTGAGCAGCGGGACGGGCGTCTGTCACACACACGGCTTGCTGTGTCCCCCGTGGGACAGCTGAGTGTGGGACAGGGACCCGGAGGCCCACCTGCCTGTACCCAGGGGCTCGCAGGGAAGAAGCCATTTTGCACATTGATGTGTGCGTTGCTTCGCTGCAGGAACTTGGGGTCCCCAATAGCGTGGCCATGGCCATTCCCGAGTCACCTGAAATAATCAACACAGGGCAAATAGACGGTGCTATTTATTCCCAGGGGAAATCCAGCTTGGTTAACTGAGAGGTTTGGGTTTTGCATGGAAGAGCTGGGGCTTAACCTTACACTTGCTTTTTTGTCTCTTTTTTTATTTGGACTTAGGGAAAAACAAGGGGAAAAAGAATGAAGAACTGGAAAATAAGGGTCCCCTAAAGCAGGGATCGCTGAAACGATCGCTTAAACCTCGCATGCCTCCATCGAGGAATCTGAGCGAGCAGCGTTGCACAGATTTACTTGTTCACTTGCAAACGCCCTTCCCGAAGCCTCGCTGCTGCCCCGGGAGCTCCCTCCTCAGCGGGAACCCCGCGCCAGGAACGAGGGCACCGCTCCCGGGGTCTCGCCGATGCAGCTCACCAGAAGTGCCCACTCCAGGCTGCCGGAGGCCGCCCACCCCCCGGGGAAGCGTGCAGCGGGGCACTGCCCTTTCTGCCCCTGCTTTGCTGGGAAGAGAAAGCTTCGTGGCCAGCAGCAGCCGAGGAGCCGGTGGCTTTGCCAGGGGCTGGCTGTGGCGGTCAGCTGTAATTAAGAGCAGGAGGTTACTGCGGGGGGTGGCGGGAGAGGCTGACCCGCTGCCCTTCACTCGGGGGTGGCAGAGCTAGCTGCGTCCCGGGTGGATTAGCAGTCCCGCAGTGCTCGGTGGCTGTTCTGTTGAGTCCTGGGGCGTTTGGGGGGGTTTGCTGACACCCCAGGAGATCACTGCCCTTCCCTGGGGGTGTAAGCGCCTTCCCACACACCAACCCCAGGCAGCGCTACAGGCTTGGGGGGGAGTGGCTGGAAAGTGCCCAGGGGAAAAGGACCTGGGGGGATTGGTTGACAGTGGCTGAATATGAGCCCAGGGGTGTGCCCAGGTGGCCAAGAAGGCCAACGGCATCCTGGCCTGTATCAGAAATAGTGTGGCCAGCAGGACCAGGGCAGGGATCGTCCCCCTGTGCTCGGCCCTGGTGAGGCCGCACCTCGAGTGCTGGGGTCAGTTCTGGGCCCCTCACGCCACTGAGGGGCTGGAGCGTGTCCAGAGACGGGCAACGGAGCTGGGGAAGGGGCTGGAGCACAAGTGCTGTGAGGAGCGGCTGAGGGACCTGGGGGGGTTTGGCCTGGAGAAAAGGAGGCTGAGGGGAGACCTTCTCGCTCTCTGCAACTCCCTGAAAGGAGGTTGGAGCCGGGGGGGGGGTCGGTCTCTTCTCCCAAGGAACAGGCGACAGGACAAGGGGAAATGGCCTCAAGTTGCACCAGGGAGGTTTAGGTTGGATATTGGGAAACGTTTCTTCCCCAAAAGGGCTGTCAGGCCCTGGCACAGGCTGCCCAGGGCAGTGGTGGAGTCCCCATCCCTGGAGGGATTGAAAAGACATGTAGATGTGGCGCTTGGGGACATGGGTTAGCGGTGGCCCTGGCAGCGCTGGGTTAACGGTTGGACTCGGTGATCTTGGAGGTCTGTTCCACCCAGAGCAATTCTATGATTCCCGCCACGGCTGCAGGGAAGACACGTGGAGCTGGTGGGACAGCGGGGACACCGGGGCTCCGAGACTGGGGGCGTGGGGAGCTCCCAAGGGCGTGGGCTGGCACGGCACAGCACGGCACACGGCACGGCGTGGCACGGCAGGGACAGCACGGCACGAAACACCCCGGCAGGACAGCACGCGGCCCGCCATGGTGTGGTGTGGCACAGCACAGCACAGCATCACACAGCGTGACTTGGGGCGGCACAGCCCGCCGTGGCGCGGCTTAGCGTGGCCGTGTACGGCACGACCCGAGACGCCACAGCACGGCCCCCACACCCCGCGCGCCTTGCTGCCGCTTCCCCTTTAAGGCGCCGTGGCACGCTGAGCGCCGCGGGCGGCTCGGCCAATCAGCGCAGCCCACATCCTCGCCAGGGGCCGTCCCGGCCCGCCGCCGGGAAGCCCATACCACTCCCGCCGCCCAAGGGAGACGCCGCTGTCTCTTCTCGGGCGGCCCCGCCGCCTCCCGGTCCCCTGCCGCCCCCCGCCCGGCCCCTGGGGTCTGTTCGTTCTCAGAGCTCCGTGGTGGCTGCGGCGGGCGCCTCTGGGGCTGGGCTCCCCTCGCAAAATACGCCGTCCCTCCTGCTTCCCCCGTGGCGCGGGCGCGGTGGTGCGGGCCGGGGCGGGGCGGGGCGCGGAAGCGGCGCCGTGGCCCAGGCGGCATCATGGCGGCGCCGGGTGAGGCGCGGGCCGCGGCGGGGAGGGGGCTGGGGGAGGGCGCGGGGGGGAAGGGCCGCGGGGTAACTCGCTTGTCTCTCCGCAGGCCTGCGGCTGCGTCTGGCGGCGGCCCTCAGCCTCCTCCTCCTCCTCCTCGCCGGTGCCCAGGCCCTCGCCCCCAGCCACCGCCTCACCGCCCGCGACCTGGCCCGGCTGAGGGCGGCGCTGGAGCGGCCCTTCGCCGACCTGCAGGCCGCCTTCTACTCCATCGTGGGCCTCGGCAGCCTGGGGGTGCGGGTGGCGGACGAAAAGGTGAGCGGTTGAGGGCCCGGGGGGGCCGCCGGCGCTGCCGCTCCCCCAGCCCTCGCCCCGCCGGCACCGGCTGCCCGGCGCGAGGGCGCTTTGCCGTGCCGAGGCGCTGTAGGCGCAGCGCAGCGGCAAAAGCCGGGGCACGGTGGGTTTCCCTGGCGTGCTCTGCTTTGGCAGGGCCGTGAGGAGCGTACGTGCGTTCTGTCCGCAAGTGTCAGAGCAAACCTTGGTAACTGCGCTCTTTCAGGTGCGCTGTTTGAGTACGTTGCGCCTCTGTCTGGGCAGCAACGTGCCGCGGGCTCTCTTACACTCACTGCCTCTAAGTGGTGCCTTCAGGGCCTGCTCCTCCGTAGCCTGTTGTATTACCGTAGCTATCAATTTGCTTCACTGTTTTGTGAAGAAGATTTCTGGGGCACATTTGCTTCGCCGTCCTCTTAAATAGAGCTCTCATTATTTCATTTCAGTTCCAACCCCTAATTCAGCCGGGTCACACGATCTTGCTATTTTTGATATAAAATATGTTCCCTTGCGTGCAGACTAGAAACAAAGGCTCGTGGTATCAGCATGATGCTTACTGCCCTTTCGTGTCTTCAAGCATTTCTAGTTTAGATGTTGCAGGTTGTCCTTGGAACAACCTGCTTACGTAGGCGTGCCTCCTTACGTACGCATGCATGCTTACCTGTACACCTAAGCTGCAAACATAAGCTTGTTCTTTCCTCATAAATTCAGCTATTTCGGTGGTTCTAAACCATTTGAACTTAGTTTCTCTTTGAGTGTTGTGCATTTGCACCACAAATGCTTGACTGTGAGGCTCTGAAGGTGTTGTGGCTCACCGCACAGCACACCTTGCTGTGGTCGGTTACTGGTCATCTGCGGGCGAGGCTGAGAATTGCTGCTTTAGTTTATGTCAGTGTGGCTGGATTTTTTAATGGTTCCTAGTTTTGGCAATGATAATACAGCCTTTGCTTCTGCAGGTAAACAGTAATTATTTATTTGTTCCTTGGGGTTTGTGATGAGACTTTTTTCTGGACAGTGTACCTCTTCACGGGGTGAGACTATTTAAAAGGTAGAGGTAGTAAAAATAATAATTGAGCATAACAATTGAACGTATTTAGATATTCCTAGGTAACTGTAGCATGAAAATCCTGTCCTGCTTGTAAAGGCCTGTTCTCCACATACATAAATCACTGGTCTTTGAGTATGAGCAGTTATATTCTTGGTTATTTTCTAGTTAAAATGCAGTCTTAGTGATCCATCTATCTAGTTGTCAGTTAATAATAAACCAGTTACAGATTAATGAGCAGTCTCACTGCCTTCATACTGTAGCTGCTTACCCAACTTTTCTTTCTGTATGCTTTGAAATTCTGTAGTCTGCCTCCATTAATGGTTGTGTGAGATATACAGCTGGGAAGGAAGCTCGCCCACAGAATTTCTGCTCTGCTGTTCTCTATCCTGGGAGATTTTCCCTACTAAATATACGCATGAGACTTCTATTTTGATAGGTTTTATAATTATACTCAATTTAAATTTGAATTCTGGTTGCAGTAGAGTTTATGTGAAAATCACTTTTCTCTTTTAGCAGGAACCACCTTTGTTTCTGTGCAGCACTTCTCAGAGTAGGGTCTGGGGGGGTTCTAGGCTCTGCTGCGTCGGAAATATTACTAAGGATTTTGCCTTTTTCAGTATAAAAATGCACAGCAGTGTACATGAAATTGTCTTAGAGTATCATTTAAATCTCCTTCCAGTGACTTAAGCTGAGACTGTTGCTGTAAGTTAACTTCTGTGTCTTCACAGGCTGCGTGCAATTTCATCAAATCTCACGTGGACTCCAGCAGTGTTGATTCCCTCTTCTATGCCGCACAGTCCATCCGCCTCCTGTCGGGCTGCGAGGTGAGTTTGGAGCTCTGAGGACAGATGTTACCAGGGCAATATTTACCTGGATCTTTTTTATTGGTTTTATTTTATGTATAGCTTCTGCTTTTACTTTCTTGTAGTGGGTTGTACTCTGTTGTGTCTTAGGTAAATAAGTTCTGAAGTCTCTGGGAGTATTCTGTACGAGGCATGGTGTAAAGATATAAAGCGAGTATTTGGTCCAGAGTAATTCTGAGGGGATGTTTCTTGATTAAACATTGCTGGCTAAGAAAAAAGGAGTCAGCGCATTTTAGTAGAATTCACAGCAGCTGTGTCAACTAAAAACTCTTTGGGTGGATGATAAACTGTTTGGGTGTAAACCCTGTGCTGAAACACTGCAACGAGACGGATGGAGCCCACCCTTGCCGAGTTGTGGCTGCTGCACGGCAATGTGATGCCAGATGAAAAGCAGTAGCAGGTTACCAGGATAAGTCTGAATTATGGGTTATCCTGACTAATTGATAGTTGACAGCAAAACTTAGGGATTTAATTAATTAAACTGAAAGGTAATGAATCATAAAAGGTTTTTTCCCAAAAGCTTACAGTAGTTCACCAATCAAGTGTGTTGCTCCAGGAAGAAATCAGTGGTGACTAGAAGGCCTTGTTTTCCCCAGTGTGAATCGATGTGTTCCCTGTGTTCTTCCTCAGGTTACCATTTCAAACGAGACCAGGGAGCTGCTGCTTGCGGCTGTCAGTGAGGATTCCTCAGTCACCCAGATCTTCCATGCTGTTGGGGCTCTCAGTGGCTTTGGCCTTCCTTTAGCATCTCAGGAAGCACTTAGTGCTCTTACTGCTCGTCTTAGCAAAGAAGAAAATGTGCTGGCGTAAGTCTTTCAGATGGAAATGATTCACTGTTGCATGTTTATCCTCTAGGCAGTTGGGTTTTGGAGTAAAGGATATTTTAACACTTAATTTTTGTAATATAGATGTGGTAGAGTAGGTGCTGTGTTTTCATTTGATGTATTTGTCCAGTTCATTATTGTCACTCTGGGGGAATGAAGAATAGGAGTTGGGGCTATTTTCTGTGTGATTTTGCAAATAAGCATATGTATTCATTTTAGTTCAAGAATAACCGTCAGTGAAGAGGACACATCCCAAAGAAGCCTCCTTTTTTAAAAATATTCACAACGATTTTTTTTTTACTTAATACCCAGCCATGGTTCGGTGTCATTTATGGTTGATGCTCTTCCTCAGCCCTGTTGTTTGTAGGTTGGGATGCTGTACTGTGAGATGGAAAGAACGTGCCAGTAAGCAGAAGCAATCTTGGCATTTATGACCAAAGAATTAAGTAATTTTACTATGAAATGAGAGAATAGAGCTTTCCTTAAAAGCTGAGGAAGAAAGGGAAACTTTAAAACTTGCTTTGTTGACAAAAAAATGGATTCCTGGAAGCTTCAGTAGCAAGTCTGGGGATCTGTGCTGTGCAGGGATCAGTTTGGTTTCTTCTCTGCCGTTGAATCTATGCATTCATTGCAGCGCTGATGCAGCTGAAGTGGCGTTCCGTAACGAATTCTAAGTTTCCGCTAAATCACTTCAGATTCATTGTCTTGAGTCAACTGAGTGCAGTAACAGCTGTTTTACACTTCATTCGGAATAGAAACTGTAGTTGCTTTGATTTAAATGGTGTTTGATTTTTAAGGATGGAAAAATCATACAATTGTTTGTTTGTTCTTGTTTAAGAACAATCCAGGCTTTGGAGACGGCATCTTACTTGTCCCAGCAGGCAGATCTAAGCGGCATTGTTGAGGAGATAGAGGTAGGAACACGATATGTTCTCTAATTATTCAGGAATGTGTTAGACCTCTGTAGTACTAAGAGATGTATTAATGTGAAACACAAAATGAAAAACCGACCTGACCGATTCCTTGCCTGCATGATGTGGGTTGGCTTGGCTCTTCCTTTCAAGCAGATATTTCTTCTGGACTTTTAAATGTTTCACAGTGGACTGAGACACAAAGTCATGACTTTTAAATATAATTAAATCCACTGAAGGCTGAAGGTTTCTTTTTCTTCCTGTTTCTAAATGACTCTTACAAAATACTTCAGTGATCCCGTACAGATACTCTTGATTACAGGCCTAACAGAATTAACTTCTGTGGATCTACCAGAATGCAATTTAAATTTTGATAACTCTTTCTGTCAGGATCTTGTTGCTCGCCTGGATGACTTGGGTGGAGTTTATCTGCAGTTTGAAGAAGGAATTGAGGCTACTGCCCTGTTTGTTGCTGCTGCCTATAAGCTGTCGGACCATGTGGGTACAGAGCCAGCAATGAAGGAGGTCTGTGTCTGCCTTCTCCTCCCTTGCATGCTGTAGCTCACAAAAGGGATCTGCCTAGTCCCTGTTGTGCAGTGCAAGAGGCCGGTATAACTGGGTATATACTGGAAAAAATAATGAGCACACTCATCGAAAAGGGACATCTCAGAGGGAATGTGAAGTAACAGAATGTAGGAGGAAATTCCACCTTCAACATCGCAGGCTGAATTTGGTTTGTTTTTTTACTTTTTCAAATGTACAGAAGGAAATTGCAAGTGAGGCCTAGTTTTGCTTTGTTTATTTAGACAAGCTGCTGAGAAAAACCCCTCTTGTTTCAGAGTTTGTTCTGGTATTTGGCACTTGTCTAGCACTTTCCAGCATTTCAAAGTGTTTTGCAAATGTTATTTACCTGTGAGGAAATGCAGGCACCCTAGTTTGGGGTGCCAAAAGGGAGACAACATTAGTATCATATCCCTACAGGAATCCAGACGCAAAAACGTGTTGTCTAAAATGAAAGACAGTTGGAAATTCCTTTTGAGCTTGATTAAGCTAGAAATCATTACTGCAAGCTATTCACTTAGTGGATTTTTATTCCACAACAAGTTAACTGAGTTAGATGTACTCCTGATTGAGAATGACGGCTCCCTAAAGCACAAGCCAAAGTGGCAGGGTTGAGACAGAAGCCAGTGTAAGACATCTGAATTAATTCCTGGCTCTCTTCCATGCTGCTGCCAAACAGACTAATGCAAAGTAATTTTGATGTCATTTTTGAGATGGTGATTCTGCTACACACAATTCAGACTGTCAGCGTCCAAATGATGTTTAAAAAAAAGACCAATTAAGGAAAATTGTTTAGTGTAGTTTCAGAGTTGTGCTGTCAGAAGTGCTATTGTTGGGGCTTAAAGCTTTCTCTCTTGTGAATGGTGAGAGTGCCACCAGAATGCCACAAAACTCTCTTTAAAAATTAACATGTAGTATTTGAAAAAAAGAGCTCCCCTTCCCCCCCCCCCCCCCCCCCCCCCCCCCCGCAATTTAAATGAGTGTCAGTTGCTGATTAAGGTCTGGAGCTATGCCATGCCCTCCATATAAATGAAAATCACTGCAGGATTTGCCCTGTGCAGGAGTTTTGTAGCATCTGTCTGGATGCTTTTTCTGGTTATGTCATGTACATTGGTGCTCATTCATACAAGTAGGAGGGTGAAAATTTGAAATGCAGTGGATTTTGTTTAAAAGTGTTCTTTGTAGGTTACTAAATTGTATGCCGGTTGATTTATTTGGGATTGTCTTTGATTATTCTCATTTCTGATTAGAATTTAGCCCACAATCCTTTCTTGGATCAAAGTACAGGTAACCAGACCCTCTGTTTTCCAGACTAGCAGGGAGTAATGGAAGAATCCCAATAATATGGCATACCCTGCGGAGTGTGGCTCCGATACACTAACCCTACAAAGTCAGACTGCAAAACCAGCTGGGGGACGCGGTCCCACTCCTACTTCGGAGAGAACAAATTAGCTTTGGCACATCCCAGAGCCAGAGCTGGCTCTGTGCTCCTGGTGGTACTGCTTTAAAGCTAATCCTCTTAGCTTGAGGACACTGCTGAGCATAAGGGGATAAGCCTGCATGGGCCTAGACTGGCTCCTTCCAGAGCCATTCGGATGCTTTGCATCGCCTCTCGGTGGCCTTCCCAGCTTGGCAGGTAGCCAGGACATCTAGCCTAGTCCTTCTCCGCTGTACGAAGACAATTGGACGGCTCCTGGAGCCAAACTGTCTTTCTGCAGCTGCGTGCAGTCTGGATAGTTGAGCTGACGGCATCTTCCATTCTGAAGCACGTAGTTTGAAGAGATAGATCCAAATTCTGGTTTTGCAAGTTTTCAGCGCGATTACAGCGATTGTGGTTGGAACCTCCCAGCCAAGAATAAGAGTGCTAATGTGACATTCAAAAGGTAGCTAATTTTGCGTTACCTCATAACTTGAGTTATTTTTAAAGCAACTGGGAAATTAAACAGTCTTTATGAATTACGTTTTTATTAATAACACTATACTGAGCCAGTTTGCAATGCTGTGGTAAGCTGCTGGTGCTTATGTGTGATTTGCTTTTCCTCTTTCAGGATCAAATTATCCAGTTGATGAATGCAATTTTTAGCAAGAAAAACTTTGAGACGCTCTCAGAGGCCTTCAGCGTTGCTTGTGCCGCAGGTTCTTTATCCCGGAACCGCTACCACTTGCCTGTCATTATTGTCCCCGATGGGCCTGCAGCTGTGTCTCACCATCAGCCCATACTCAGGGTGAGTCCTTAGCCCCAGATCTGAACTCACCTCTTGGCTCAGCCTTTAGTATTGTAGGTCTGGACTGACTGAATGTGTGAGGTGATGTCTTTCATTTTTAGCTCCAGGGCTCAGGTTCCAGCAGATCTGGGGTTTTAGTGCTTTTATGAAGTGCTTCGTAGGAACCTCTGCTTCCGCAGGGCTTACCAGACAGTACCTCGAGAAGGCACTGTGTGGAAGTCAGCTCTGCTGATTACAAACTTTAGCTTTCCCAGTTGTGTTGGAGAGAGCCAGGTGAATCTGGGATGCTGGGCAGGGGAGAATTCTGGGTGGATAATACAGAGGGGTAGTGAGTCGCCTGTGTTCCTGCATTCCTTCTGGGACAACAGGTTTCACGGAAATTCTTGTTTTTTCTCTTGTAGCTACAAGTGACCGATGTTATGTCCCAGCCACTGACTCAAGCTTCTGTAAAGCTCGACTACGCCAAGTCTGCATCTAGCAAAGCCACTGTCCTTCAACAGACAGCGTTTGCTCTGTCGGGGTAAGAAAATAATCTTTTTACAGTTTGTAAGGCAAACACGTGTTATTTAAATAGTGTTGGACTTATTTTCCTTACCTGTTCTTCCACCGGAGAAATGTTTGTATGATGGAGAACTCAAAATGCTGTAGTTGTGTTTTACTGGTAACGGGTGACTGAGCACATCTGGTAGCGATGGTGAATTTCTGTGGCTTTTGATTGGGAGTGGGAAATTGCAATGTTCTTCTGACTTCGGGGGAACTTTGAAGAGTTCTTTTCCTGCTGCTCTTAGCAATGTTAGTTTTGTGCTGTGTTTGTTTGCTTGCTTCATTTAGCATATTTGGAGACTTCCTGGTAGCAAGACATTACCTATTTGTAGGCTGCTGTTATTGTCCCAGAGGATATTTAACACCTTGCTTTTTTTGTTATAGAGATGTCTTTGAGCTTAACTTCATGAATGTGAAACCTGCAAGTGGATATTATGATTTCTCTATCAGTGTTGACGGAGATAAGCGGTTTATTGCTAACAAAGTTGAGGTGGGTATGCTTTTTGACGGCATTTTAATTCTGTGCCTATTCACTGCAACAGCTTTTTATTTATACCTGTTAAGGATGTTGCCAGTTGTATGGCATTTTTATCACATGTTTTTCTGTAATGCATTGGATTTTGACTCAGGATTATGACTGGTAACCAGATTAATAGGTGATCAAGAGAGGTTTGTGTGAATTTCAAAACTGACTTATCACTTAGATGCTGATCTGACAGCATATGAACAAGGCTAACAGTGAAAGTGTGTGTATAGCAGCCCGAAGTAGCTATGCAAAAACAATTGCTAAGAATGTTAGTTCGTCAGAGCATTCAAGATTTGAGTCTGTAAATCTCAAGGGTTGGCTAGCAGTTGTCTGGTGACTGCCTGATGTATGGAAGCTGCACGTTTGTCGTTGTCTGTCTGTATAAGCTCTAGAGCCCTAGAAAAGAGTCAAGGGGGGTCTTTTGGCATCTCCCAGTTGTGTATATGCTGGTGCTTTTGTAGTGGAGAAACAGTGACCAAAGCGAATGCAAATGAAGTCTTCATTTCATGCATACATAGCCCCTTTTTGGTGGCAAAAGCTGTTATACCACACCTTTCTGAAGAAGAGTTTTATATAAACACTCGGAGTTTTATTTTCCTCGAGTTTGTTACAGTGAGAAGAATGTGACCTCTGTGACTATTCATGTAGTCACCCCAGTGTCAACAGCTGAGAACGCTCTTCTCCAGTGATGTCTATTCCCAGGGTTAGTTTTTGCCTTCAATCGCCTATTTAAGGAAAAGATTAGCTTTTAAAGTCTTCCAACATAGTCAGCCTGGAGTGGAGGAAGACACTTATTTACAACTGCTGACCTTTACTCTGCGTATCAAATTGATGTTGTCATTGTAGTAGTAATGGCACTTAGGAGTGTCAAAAGGGGATTGATTGGTCCTGCTCAAGCTCGCTGCTGGCACACAGAGGCACCGGTAGGAATGCATTAACGCTGGGGCGGCTTTGTGTGAGCTGCTTCTAATACGACACATTGTTACGGGGGAGGACTGCTGGGGGAACTGCTTTTTTTCCTTACTGTTATTAGCATTAATTGTCCTTAATGCACCATCGTTTTGACAGTAATGAGCTAAACCAGTGGGTTATTACTCTGGCAGAGACTACATTTCCTGGCATTAAAATATTTGAGAGATGTTTGTGTACTGTTCAGTTGGAGGGGCTGTGTGCGGCAGCTCTGAGTTGCCTTCACGTAACTTTTAAAAAAATTAATATTTCATTAGTCTATCTTTCTTTGCTCCCATCTTGGAACAAACTAAGGCTTTACTAAAGTTAGCCTGAATAGTCTACATGTTAATGGATCTATTTTCAGGGGTAACCGCTATCTTATACTACACTTTTTGTTGTAAAGGAACTGTCAAGATCGTTGTGTTTGAAGTCTGACCTGAATAGTTTGGTTTATGTTTTTACATATTTTTCCCACAGGTTCCCTGTGAATTACTTTTCAGGGTGAGGGTGTGGGGCTGGTTCACATGAGCAAACCTGTAATAACAAATTGTAGTATATGATGAAAAATATCTTGGCAATGAAACTTTAATTCTCCAGGGGAGCATTTGTAAGCTGTGAGAACAAATGTGCTAATTAAAAACTACAGGCTGCAGTAACTGCTTATGTTTGAGGGAAGGATTGAAATCAGTCAAACCCACCGAGGTTCGCTGCCTAGATGGTCTGTGGTTTGGGACTGGGGAGGGGGCGGGAAGTCATTTCTCTGCTTGGGGTTTAGACTGCACTTAGCACGAAGGAGTGTGATAAATGGCAGCCCTGCACTACGTAATAAATGCTGTGACTCCAAAGGAAAGCTTGCTGAGCAAAGTGCAGGGCTGCAGGAATGCTTTGGCTTTTGCCTGCTGGTAATAAAATCAGCAGAAACCTGTTAGGCTTTAGGAGCCAACAAAGGCATAACTGGTTGCTGTCCGGAGACCTCTCTCATCTCAAATTGCTATCCAGTAGGCAGAAGTACATATGCACATGCAGTTTTAAGTTGTATCATATGTGATGTAATCTTTAATAGCTAGTTTCTGCTAGTTCAAAAGGAAAACCAGTTGGATCTGGATAGCTGGACTGTTGCATTAAAAACAGTTCTCCAAAGGGCAGCTAACTCCAGCGTGACTGAGAAGCTGATGTCTTCAGAGCTGGCTGCTTGTGCAGGGAGGAGGGGGATGGGGTAGGGTTAGGGACTGATGCATGAGCTTTGCCGGAAGGTAAATTGTGTAGGTCCTTCTGTTCAGGTTAGATTCTGTCTTTGGCTTAGTGTAAGACCCTCTCTGGGGAAGGGGACGGAAGAGCTAAAGCTTCTGCAGTGAACTTGACCATAATTAGTATATGTAGAGTGCTCTGAGTAACTTTCTGTTGTGTTTTATTGCAGCTGAAGGTGAAAGTTTCCACAGAAGTTGGGATTACTAATGTAGATCTTTCTACTGTGGATAAAGATCAGAGCATTGCGCCAAAAACAACCAGGTAAAACGACTCAGTGCATTTGATCCTTTAAGGGGCAACTCTGGCTCTAGACTGGAAGTCTTCTGAGCTTTGCCTACTTCAGGTAAACCAGAGGAATCTTGTATTGGAATAACTACAGAGTTATACCCACACTGTTTCTCTTAAACCTGTGAGCTCATTGGGAGAATACTGGTTATTTTTATAGGTGGTTTTCCTTAATACTGAAATAAGTGCTAGCAGAAGCCAGGCAACCTGAGTCTTCTGTTCCTTTGTCAACAGCTCTCCATAGCGAAAGCAAGTTAGAAGAATTGTGTTAATGTTTCTGGTATTATTGAGCTTGGGTAGAGATGCTCTAAGGCAACACCTACGCTGTATTTGGGGGGTGTGGCTGTACCATTGCTAGGCGTACTTGAATGTAATTGTTTTTTTAACTGACATCAGTTAGAGTGTAATGTGGAATTTAAATTGGGTTTCACAGCCTCACTGAGGCCCCTCTCTGTGCTGGTACAGCCTTTCTGTGCTGAAGTTTGAGTGTCTGTTTTTTCTGTTCTGCTGGCATCACACCTTTGGTTGTAGCGTAGCCTTGGCTAAATGGAACGTGGGATGCAGTATTAGCAAAACATTCTGGTGTTCCTTTGAACCTTACAACAAACAACCGTTTTAATTGAAAATGGGCAAGGTATGTAGCTCACAAAAATCCTACTAAAAAAATTCCATTCATTTCTTTTCATTGAATTTATGGTGGACGAGAAAGACAACTTAGTTCACCTGACTTTTTGATAAAATAGCTCATCTGTGCTGAGTAGACTGCAGTTCTGCTAGGCAGGCTTGCGTGCCTCGGTTTCCTTGAACACCCGGCCTTCTCTGGGAAGATCACCTTAATTCTGTTTGGTTTTTTCCTCCTAGGGTAGCTTACCCAGCCAAAGCCAAGGGCTCATTCACTGCTGACAGCCACCAGAATTTTGCTTTATCCTTCCAGCTGGTAGATGTGAACAGTGGAGCTGAACTCATCCCTCACCAGGTTAGGACAAATTTTTGTCATTGCTGTGTCACCAAGATGTTCCATCTTGAAGCATCTGAGGTGACGGTTGCTCTTGAAAAGATTTGATAGGTTTTGAGAAGCCTTATGTTTGTGACATGGACTGCGAAAGTCACTGATCTTGGTAGATGGGAAGTGGATTCAGTTCATTTGTTTTGGCTGTATGTTAAATGAAGCCTCTTCTGGCTCTGGAGCTGTGTCTTATTTAACTCAACAAAGTAAGTGCAGGTAGCCTGCACTGTAAAAGCACACTGCTGATTTTTTTAATATAGTTTGTTTGCTGAAAAAGTCCTTGAATGTAGACTTTCTTTAATTTTTTTTTCTGTATAAAATAGAAAAAAGAGGGAAAAAAAAACCCACCAAAAACATATATGCATACATCCCTGTTGTGTGCTGTCGAGTAACATTCAATATGTTGCTCTGTACCCCAGGTGGGCCACTGGACAGTCTTGGTCCTGTGTTAATGTAGTTACTCGAAGAGACGTAGAACTTTGCTGATTTGCAGGGATCTGGACACCCAGGCTCCCAGTTTATACTCCAACTTTTGTTAATGTTGTGCTTTTTGATTGAGGGGTAAATATCTCATTTCGCTGGTATTTGTAAACGCACTGTGAGATATTCCAGAAATGTTACAATCTTTCCTTTCAGACTTTTGTCCGACTTCACAACCAAAAGACTGGCCAGGAGGTAGTGTTTGTTGCAGAACCAGATAGCAAGAACGTATACAAGTTTGAACTGGATACCTCTGAAAGAAAGACTGAATTTGACTCTGCCTCTGGTACCTACACTCTTTACTTGATAATTGGAGATGCCACCCTGGAAAATCCCATCCTGTGGAATGTGGTATGTAGCTGGAAGTGCGATGATGTGGTTTTGAGATGACTGGCAGTCTAACAGGAGGGCATGGTACAGGCTTGGAAGAAAAAAAAGCTCAAATGTTTTGTTCTTTGTAGTGAACCAGAATCCTTTTGGCCATTTATGGGCTCCCAGGTTTTCTGTTCATTAGCAAGCATCAAAGCAAGACAGAAATGAACATTCATTTCATCACGTGGTGGAACAGAAACTTCAGAAAATTTATGGGTTTGATTGTAATTTTGGAGCAAGCACTTCGAGGTTTAGCCTTTCTGTGCTTGCTATGCTGGCAATAAGTCCAGTTCTTACTAATGGGTGAATGGTGTTACTGCCTCTGTTTAGGAGAAATTGCTTCATAAAAAGTCTGCTGGCTTTTTCTTAGTTTCCTTTAAAAATCATGTCAATCATAGATTGACAAATAAGGAAGTAGGCCACAGTAATGGAATAGATTTTATAAAACTTTTAATACATTAAGATCAAACTTCATGAAGCTGCACGATTTCATTTCAGGCTGATGTTGTGATCAAATTCCCAGAAGAGGATGCGCCATCCACAGTCCAATCCAAGAACCTCTTTGTTCCCAAACCTGAAATCCAGGTACAGTCAAAAACAAAAATTATATTATGATCCTACTAGTGTTATTTGTTCTCATCGTAATTTGTTTTTGAAGTCATCTCTCATTAAAAAAAATTAATATCTGTAAGTAATGTAATTAAAGGAAGATCAGAGTTACTGCATAATGGAAAGAAATTTGTTGCAGTCCTCTGGAGTATGAATAAGCAAGCTGTGTGTCCTACCTGTGAGAGAGCAACTGGTGTCACTGAGAAGCTTCAAACATAAAAATTTGACGAGATAAGCACCACCGAAAGCTCTGCTTCTGAAGATTCCTCTTGCTTCATTCCAGCCATCTGTGCTGATGACAAGCTAACAAGTGCTTCTGTGAGTGCAAGGAAAAGTTAACTGTGCACGAGATCACAGGTGCAGAGACTGGAATAGACACTACTTTACAGAGTCGGTCTTTGCCTTAAGAGGAATGCTTATCATCCGAAGGAACATCTGGGAACAGCACCAGGGCTGCAGCTGGTCCTCTGGGGAGCCAAGAAGCGGCTCTGTTGGAATTCTCCTCCTTACGAGTTGGTTTTGTTTGTTTGCAGCACCTTTTCAGGGAACCTGAGAAGAGGCCTCCCACTGTGGTATCCAACACTTTCACAGCACTGATTCTCTCCCCCCTGCTTTTGCTGCTCATTCTGGTGAGTGAAGTGGGCCACAGAAGAACAAAATTTTTTCCCATCCAGTCTGAAGTCACTTAGGGGGGAGGCTGGCGAGCTAAACTTCCTATTAAAACTCTTGGTTAATCCTGACTAGCACAGCAGTGCTGCAGTCAGCTAGCAAATGTCCATGCAGAGCGTTGGTCTGGTAATGTCTCTTTCCTAAACTGGGGGGTTTTGAGTTTATAGTCAAACACAAAAACACTGCTGCCAAGTAGAAGTAGGTGGGTTGAGTTTCTCTAGTGTGCTTCTGCTAGGGATGTTGAATAACAGTGGGAAATTAAGTTATAACTAACATTAGACTTCTACGGGGAAAAAAGCAGTGGTTCTGCCTCGCACTGAATATATCCGTCACAAAGTCTGTGTTACTTAATCAGATTGATTCCCATTTATGGACATAATTGGTATTTGTGTGTCTGTAGTTGAAACATCTACTGCTACTCACTGTATCATCAGATCAGTGTTTTGAACTCAATGCGATACAAAATCTCGTCTAGTCAAGTGAAATTACTCCTTATTTGGAAGAGGAAACGGATCCCTTACTTGCTTGGCAGTAATTTCCCATTAGCTAGTCTCCCTGAAAGCTGGCATTCAGATAGTCGTGTCCACTGGTCTCTGGAATTCACAATATACATGTTGATGACACTTTAATGAAAAATCTCATTGCTGCTGCTCCTGTTTTCCATCCTTCATGCCTTTCTCTTTTGTACTCTGAAAACCGACATTTTTTTATGAGCAAACATCTTGTATCTATAGCTGTTCTTTTGCTGAGTCCAAAACTAGAACCTTTTCTTTGCCTTTTTAATTGAAATTAATTCAGCTGGGTAGAAATAGCAATGTTTATTTTTCTGGAAAAATGTAGATTTGGAGCAATAACCTCTCATCTTTAAGAAAGATAATTGAGGAACTACCTTTGGGCAGTCAGAAGCAGCAGGAGAAACTTTCCCTAAAGGAGCTCAACAGTGCTATCTTTGGCAAAATTACTACTCTGTCCTCTTGCGGTAGGAAACAAGTGCTTCTGTAGAGAATACACTGTATTCATTGAAGAACTTAAAGCAAACAGGCTTGGAAGATACTGAAGTTTAAAATAAAAGCTCGTGATTAAAAGACCATTGTAACTCGGGTTTTGTTTCTTTTCATTGTAGTGGATAAAGATAGGCGCCAACATCTCCAACTTCAGCTTTGCTCCCAGCACCATTGTTTTTCACATGGGACATGCTGGTAAGTGTCAGAGGCTTTCTGCTTTGTTTGACCTTCTCACCTGGGAGTTACAGATGAGAGCCCTGGTGGTTAATGGGTTTGTGGTCTATTAACTATAATGACATAATAGCATAACATTTGTTCTCTTGTTTTCATCTGCCTTCCTGCTTTTCATGATTGTTAATATGGTGATAAACCTGTTTTGGCCATCAGCTTATAACAGCCGTCATTATCCGGGCTCCTCTCACACACCATTTATCTGTACTTAATAGAACTTCTTATTTCCAGAGGTCACACTTTCTTTATTGCATATTTATCCTTTGTAAGCAGGGAATTTCTGTGGGGATTGAAACCTGCGGGACTGCTGTCTACATCTTTTTCTTTAAAGCTCTTCCTGTGAAAGCTGCTCTTGTTCTTTGGCTGGACCATTTTTTTTCATCAATTTTATTGTGCCCTTGGTTGCACAGTTATTTACTGTCTTGGTAGAATTTAAAAAAACATAGCAGGTTGGGAGAACATTGGATCTACTGTTTCCCAAATGACAGTGTGTTGCTTAATCCAAGCCAGTTTCCTTGGAAGCTTTATAAAGCTGTAAGCTCCTACAAATGTGCAAAGGTTTAATATCCTGTATTGAAATCCAGAGTATCCTCCTCCTTTTAATAGCCCTTAATGTCTATAATATGTCCATAATTCTGCCACAAGAGGGTTGATTGCAAGCCATCAGTGTCGCATTTTTCTCCAGTATAGAGACCCAGGCGCCTTCTTCCCCTGGCAATAACGTATAGTCTTTAGATCTGCCATTCCAGAGCTTCAGAGATGAGATAGAAACCAAATGCTTAGGCCTGGCAGTGCAACGTAACAATTGTTCTGAGGATAACGAATGGTCAGTCTTTGAAATGCAGTTTCAGCCATGGGCTCTGTCTTTTTTTCACAGCAATGTTGGGACTCATGTATGTCTACTGGACTCAGCTCAACATGTTCCAGACTCTGAAGTACTTGGCCATTTTGGGTGGCGTCACATTCCTGGCAGGCAACAGGATGCTGGCTCAGAAAGCAGTGAAACGGTAAGCCAGGGATGGATGCGTTGGTGGGAGCTGCTTTTAAAATCAGTGGGGAGGAGATCGCATTGATGCTCTCGTGTGTCTGTGATTGATACAGTAATGAACGCTGCTTTTCGCTCTTGGATCTTGCGTGTGGGGATGGGCTGCTCGGTCCCACTTCCGTGTCTGTTTTCAGAATAAGGGCTTGAACTGACCAGGGCAATGAGGTGGTGCCGCTGAGATGCAGCTCCTTCAGAGAGAATGGTCCACGTGGCCGCTTGCTGAAGCGATCAGGCACACGGAGAAAGCAAAGGGTGGAATGTGCGCTTTGACATGGGGAAACCCACATTTGGTGAGGCACACTCACTGACAGATTTGTTTTACTACATGATATATTAAGCTCTTAGAATATTGTTAGATAATGAAAGCCACTGTAAATGCAGAAGAAGCCCAACTCTTCTGTAGTTGTGCTTGTGAGATAAGTTTTAAGAGGAGGAAGGTAAGGCAGGAGTATCTTACTGCTGTCTTCCCCTACCTAAAGGGGGATTATAGAGAAAAGGGAAGGAGATGCTGATTGGAGGCATGTGGCAACAAAGTGCAACACATGCAAGCGAAACCAGGGAAAATTCTGGTAAATGTCAGGGTACAACATTGATTTCTGTACTGGCACTGGACTGATTCTTCACACTCGTGTCTTCTGCCATGCAGTGTCTCGTGAATGTGCTCAGGCAGCCTGCAGGCAGTTTGCTGACCCAAGCTTCCAATGCAGTGCATTAATTAGGGGTCAAACCGTTCCCTCTCCTTCACTTCTGCCACACAGGGTTGCCATGTGAGACTTAAGTTTTAGCCCTTTTGTACTAACGTAGAGCTGGCTTTGAAGATGATCTTATTGACCTGCTTTGCCATCAAACCTGTGCTTTTCTTACTTTCCTCTTTTTGAGCCACGAGGAGTTGTTTATCCTTGCATACCTATTTGCGTAAGATATCTCTGGGTTCTCACTTTTTTGATTAAACTGTATTAAAACCAGGGCAAGAGCTGTAAAAAAAACACAAGAATATAATTTTCAGGGGCTTTGCATTGATTTGTTGTCTTTAAAACGTCTCTACTTGCATGGCTGTAGCAGGGAGGATGATTATTGTAATCATCCCTTTCCATACCATCCTCCCAGCTTTCTCAGCCTTGCTCCCTTGGATCTCCAGCCCTCTCCACTGTGGCACTTTCTCTTGTTAGCATAACAGTTCCTACTGGGATTTTGTTGCCAAGGGGGCTATGTTATGTCATTTAATCGTATTTCCTTTTTAATTTAAAGAGTAATGATAAAATCGTTATTAATTACAGATTGCCAAGGATACAGATTTGGGAAAAAAGAGTACAATGAAGCTTACTTCTAAGTGTCTTCGCTCAACCAGGGCTTCTGTTAGCACATAAATGCAGGTGGTTGGTTCCTACTTCAAAACACTGCAGGGGGTATCTGTATGCTTTTTCACTGTAAATGACATGAAGCTGCAACTACAATGGCAAATTTGAAAGTAAAACTTCTACCTTAGGCTAAAGTTAAACCCTTTGTACATGACTTTAAAGTTCAAAAAGACGTCTTTTTGTTAACGTGCTGCTAGCCTGTCTCAGATGAAGTGTGGTGATAATTAACTAGATTGCACTTTGAGGCAAAGCTGCTGTTCCACCTTGGAGACCGCTGGCGGGGGTGGGAAGGGGGACTGTATAAACCATCTTCTTGCAGAAGTTACCAGAAGGCCTGGTTTTGCTTTTTGCATTTCTGTCACTGGCTCTGGTTCCTGGAGCAGGGCTGCTTTCCTCCTTCCTATCTTCTCTGAACCTTTCTTCCTCTCTCCTTTTGGCAGGATCGCTGCAGAGCAGAGCAGTAGGTTGGCAAAGTATAGAACGCTGCGGTAAAGGGGGTTTTGCTAGTGACCAGCTCTTCTAGAAGTAAGGGCCTTTTTTGGAATTTGCCTTTCCTGGGCATGCTGCCTGTTTCATTTCACATCATCACTCACTCCTTGTACAAAAAGATACCTGAGCTGAAGCTGCTTCCTTCCAACATCGCTTATTGGGCTTTAAATCAGTCCTTGGGTGTCCTTGGCTGCAGCTGGGTTTGCATATTAGCAGTACATGTCCTCCGAGACCAAATTGCCTTTGTGTGATTTCCTTAATCATCTGAAGCCTGTGTGGTAATATGTGCACATGTGAATATGCTGTCTTGGGCCCCAAGCAGCTATCAGGTGCTGAAATAAACCTAGTTTAAGCAGTATTGTTCCTGTAAATAAATTATTAGTAGTGTCGACTGGAGGAGAACGTGATGAAAGTGGCTGATACCTGGGCTGTTCCCATCCTGCTGTGGGTACTCCCTATCCCCATCTGCAGTATTCTGGTTGTTCAGCTGCCAGGCACTCTGACTGCTGAATTATGTCCTCGCCTGGGGTGTGAGAGCTCTGCGTGTGGCAGAGCCAGGTCAGCACCGACTCATTCAGCTGAGAACATGACCCAGTCCAGGGTTCACCCTCCTATTAGACCGAACTGGTCACGACGGCTGTCAGCGGCAGCAGCAGCCAGCCCCCCCATTCAATACAGTCATCTGATAGGTCTCCATTGTCATTTACCAGCGCAAAGCCCTTCGTTTCCTTTCATTGTGAGCAGGTAAGGTCCCAGTTTGCTATATCCACAGTGGCATAGGAGGCAGGACTGCCTGCCGCTCTGCATGCTGCCCAATTCTGAGTGTGCGTGTGTGGCTTCATTTCTCGTTCAGCACACTGTTTTATTTTGGGGAAGGGAGAGAGCATCTGGAACAAGTCCTGCGATGGGACCGAAATCACTGCAGAATGTGCTGCACTGGTACATCTCATGAGCGTCTGCTTTCTCTCATGTTCATAGTTGGTGCTCCAGGCACAGACACGCACAGAGCGCGTTGAACGGAGCTCGGTTTTTGTGGTGCAAGGCAAAACCAGCGTGGGTGGCTGTGCCGCAGAAATGATGTGCGCTGTGGTAGCAGATCAGATAGTATGGAGGATGGTTTCATGAAAAGTACCTATGGAGAATTTGGCATCGTGTCCCATAGAAAAACACCTTGTTACTATCTCTTCTGTCCCCGGAGTGTTTTGAGGTGTTTGAGCACAGAACAAGCTATGACAAGTAACTGGGGAGGACCTGGAGATGGCTGTCGCTTGTTCTAGTAGATAAAGGCTGGCTGCATCCTGACCGTGTTTGCTGGTGCTGTTCTGGTCCCTGGACGCTGCTTTTTACCAGAGCTTTGGGCCAATGGTTTTCATTTTTTTAATGGCCTGTTACCAAATGCCTCACAAGTGTGTTCCCCCCAGCATGCGTGTTTTCTGTTTCTCAGCCTGGTATTTTAACTCCTTAATTCCCCGTGGGCTGTGAGTAATCCTGGAAGATCTTGCAAATAACTTACTATCCACAAGCCATAAGTTAGGTTTTGCTGTCATGTGCAGCAACGAGCATTTTTCCTTACTGCTGTTTTTTCTGATGCCCCAGATAAGTCGGTTAAGACTGTATTGTTACCAGCTTCTAGGGCTGGACTGTCGAGTGCTCAGCATCCATCGCTGTGCCTGTGTCTGGCATCTTGGAAGAGAAAAGGACCCCCAAAAGATGGGTCTGCTGTGCCCACATTAGACTACTTCATCTTCTTGGGGACATCAAGATCTTTCCTTTGTGTTTACATCGACCAACTGATTCCAAGGGGATAGATTGACCCTTTTTAAATAGAAGAGCAGTTAAGGTACCTGCAGGCTTTGCGTTCAGCCCTGCTTTTTGTTCAGTTCTGTAATTTACAAGGCTCATTTGGCCCTTTTGCACCAGAAATTAACCTTCATTTTGTCTGACCGTTTCCATCCTCCTTGCATTCAGTCCGTTCCATTGCAGTACTGGTTTTATCACTCCGATAAGCTTCCTTTGAGAAGCTTATCCAACAAGCTTCCTTTGAGAGAGAACAAGGGGTCTGGGGACACTTGTACTGTGCAAGGAAGTGCTTTGTTGCCTGGAAGAGTTAATTTTTTGGATTTTTCTTTCCAGGACACACTAGTACCGGAAGAATGGAAGAAATGGGGAAAAACAAAGCAAATGCCTTCAGAACAGAAGTGAATAAATAACTGAAAGACCAGAAGAAGGAAGGCAGAAGCAGATTTTTTTTTTTTTTATATTAAGTCAAAAGGGTGCCAGTTATACTTTTTTTAAAAATCTGGTTTTCATCGTTGTGTTCATGCTAGTTGAGTGCTTTTCATATGAATCCAGAAAATCCTTTCTTCCCTGGATCCTCCCCCCTTTTTCTCCCAGGACATTTGAATTTCCTTTAGAAAACGAGGAAGAAGAAAATACAGTTCTGCCTTTCCCCAGGTGCCCTCTCCTCATCCTAAACGATTTGTGAATAAAGAGGAAGGAATGGTCCTGAATTCTGGTTTTTGGCTGTCTGAGAGGCTCTGATTGGAAGTTGGGCTCACATGAGAACGAAAAGAGCTTTTTCTGGTGGGTAATTTTGTGTATGAGTCATTGCTGTGTGGAGCTTCCTGCTCTTTCATGTCTTTTCCCGGAGGGACGTGTTTATTGGGGGGGACTTCCCACTCCTGCCTGTCCCTTGTGTGACGCTGTCATCTGCGTTTCTCGGCTCACGGCTGCTCTCCCTGACGTCAGGCTGGCGCCGCGCTGGGCTGTGCTGAGTTGCTGCGGGCCCTGGGGGCTCGGGCAGGAGGAGTCCTGGGGGCCTGGCCCTCGCGGGGAGCCAGGAGCGGTGCTGGCGTGCCTGGCTGTGTCTGGCCCTGGCAGGTGTGGTGGGTCCTTTGAGCGGGTTCACTTTCTTTCCAGCCTCTGGAAGGAACCTTTTCACTCCAAATACGAGTTTGATTGAGGTTATTGTCTCTGTTCGTCTATGAAACCGAATGCCAGGAATCTGCTGGTTGCCATGTGGCCATGTTTGAGTTATTTGAGCTCTAACTTCTCAACCACTTACTACCTGCAAGACCACTAAGCAGTGTGGAGGCAGCAGATTTGGGCTTTATTGAAGGACACACTAATAGTAATAACCAAAGGCCAAAATCTCCTCCTGATGAGCAGCTTCCACATGGGAAACTTAACGGTTGCTCCCTCCCCTGCATCTGTGTGTTGGCTCCCGTTTGTCCCCTGTCAAACTAGTTTCTTTAAAGGCCTTTTGGCAAAGGCGCTTTATCAAATGTCTTTTGGAGATCCAAGAAAATGATATCAACCAGCAAGCATGTGGATAAAGGGTGTGGAGCCAAATCCTCCAAAGAACTTCACATGTGTGAGACATGACTCTGCTTTATAAAAGCCATCTTGCCTCTTCCCCACTGCAGTTGTTCACACTTAGCTCACTGTTTCTGTTCTTTGTAATAGTTCCGACACGTTTGTTCATTGTGAGCGTTATAGTGAACGCCATAGAGGTTTAATGAACTACTCCTTTGACCTCCTCTGCACTCCTTCGAAAACCTGATCTCATGCTGCACTCAAGTCCTCTGGGACTAAAGGAGTTTTAAGCAAGAAATAGTTAAGCTACTATTTGTAGTATTTTACCCTGAAATTCCTTTTCACTCTGGTGAGTTCTTTTTGAGCCTCATATTTTGTTACTGCTCACTTACCAGCTTTGTTTTATAGCTTAGTTTTCTACTGATGCTTCATGCTAAGGCCCATCGTCCAGTACTTTCCCTGTAGAGCTCTGGCACGTTATCCAAGGAGAGCACAGATGCAAAAGGAAAATCATGGAGTGCTACTGTGATCTATCTTCTCTAAGCTGCATGTGTTGCTATTGATTTTCTACCTCCTTGGCTATGTGTTAGGAAAGGTTGTTTTTATTCTTTTGACCTTTTATTCCTCAGACATTTTCTGGTTTGCTTTATTTGTTTTTGTATTTAATCTCCCAGAGTTTGAGCGTTTGTTTCCTCATTTTGACACAAACTGAATTTTCGAAGGAGTCCCTTTTATTCCAAATAGCTGCACCCACCCAGCTGTTTAATCACGCAGACGTAGGTCTTTCCAAAGTGTTTTTAATAGGTCTTTTGATTTTTCTCTGGAGTATCCAATCTAGTATTTGCATATAGCTTTTATGCCACTTAACAGAATTTTTTTGCCACCATGTTTAATTAATACTTTAGGAAGCTGCTTCTTTTTTATAATTCCTTTCCTTGGAGCAAGTAAGTCCTAATGGCTCCAAGCGTGTTAGTTGTTACAGAACAGGTTTCCAAACACATTTCAAACCAGGCCTACTCAGGTTGCTTTTTCTTTTGCGGGTTCTCTGTCCAGCTGTACTGTGAAGCGGAAGGATGGCTTGCGTCTCGCTGTGCCAGCTGCCTGCCTGCGGAAGGGTAACAGCTTACCCTGCACTTGCTGCTGTCACAGCTTCACTGATCTCCCTCAACATCCCCCCGTTGCTTCCCATCCTGCTGGGCAGTTAGTAATATTTTCGTAATGCTGGAATTGTAAAACCTGAACAGGGGGAATGTAATCTGTAGGAATTCGGTGCAAGTATGAACTAATCTCCGTGCGTACTGAAGCCTGCTGTCCTAAAACATGGTCACCTGAGGAAAAATGAGATGGTATCTGCTGCAGACTATCAAGGAATTGTTCAGGTGCAAGGACGGATGATTTCAGAGGCCTTACAGTGGCATGCAAACATGTATTATTTCCAAGCTGGTATTGAGTTACTAGTACTGGACCTGGTGCCTTTGTTAGCACAGCTCTGAGTCATCCTCAGTGCACTCGACCGCTGTCTTGAGCGGCGTCTTCCATTCTGGGCCCAGAATCAAGAAACTAATGTCTCAGCAGACAAAGAGCCATCTTGACCTGCTGTTGGACAGGTTTATTTAGAACAACTTTTATTTCCTGCTAACGATGGGAAAGCAGACCCCATCCTGACGTTATTTACATTTCTGAAGACATAATTATTACACAAACAATAGGGGAATTGGGGTGACAGGGAGGGAAGTAGCTGTGTGAGATCACTGGGTTAATAACTTAATTCTGTGAAAACATTTACAGTTGTAACCCTAGCCACGGTGGAGTGCAGAGCCACTGGATGGCACGTCGAATTAAAACATAGTGACAGCCCAAGCTGATGCACAGGGATCTCCTTTCACTCTTGCAGAGCTGTACCTTCAGTTTGAAAACCTCAAGGCTGAGCACTAACTGTAGCTGAGCTTTTTAGCATTCAGTTTTGCTGCCAGGGCTCTGTATCAAGGAGCTTGACAGCAGCAGCCCCCAGCAGCGTTTCTAATGGGTGGTAGACGTGTGGATTCATGTCTTGCCTCATCGTGATCCGAGCTGCGTGTGTGGTTGTGCCATCAGCGTCTATTTAGAGGAGGCTGTAATCAATTTAGTAAGTTGCCTAAAGGTGCTTTTTGGTGGCCTCATGTTTATTAATCAGGCCCTCAAACAGAATGATGACTTGGCAGAAATATTGCTACGCTTTGTGATTTGAAAGCCTTAATTAGTAGACAATATGTCCCCAGGACTACAAGA
Source organism: Phoenicopterus ruber ruber (assembly GCA_009819775.1). Taxonomy (NCBI): domain Eukaryota; kingdom Metazoa; phylum Chordata; class Aves; order Phoenicopteriformes; family Phoenicopteridae; genus Phoenicopterus; species Phoenicopterus ruber. The sequence goes on from CM020230.1 coordinate 7,222,092, forward strand.
GTACTGGTTGTTTTAGTCTTTGTATGTAAAGCAGCCTGAGGTTAAACCACGGAGGTGGTTTTTTTCTGATTCAGTACACAGACCAGTATTTAAGAGGGGGGAGTTGAGTTGTAAAGACTAAAGTAAATTAAGTAGTGCATCAGAACTGCATTCCTTTGAACAGATCTGAGGAGTGTATGCATCAGTTTCCGGCCGATCACATCCAGGAATGTCTTCATTGCTGTGAAGGGCTTACTGTACAGTTAGATCCATGAGCTCTGAATTATTCTAGACAGAAGTGGGAGGAAAAGAGAATGATGAGAAAACTTTGTGAGCACACACTGAAGTTTTTTCCTTCTTTGGAGGCTTCTCCTGGCTGACCTTATTTGTGGAAAGGTAACCAAGTCAAGCATGGCAAGGGAGATGCTGAAATGCTGTGCTCAGACATGATTTATGTAAAGTTCTGAGTTCCCCCCCTCCCGTGCCCCCTTTTTGTTTAGTGTGCACCCAGGCCTCTCCACACCCCTTTGCATTGTGCTGGCTGGGGCTGGACAGGCTTCATTTCTATGGGACCAGGAGTACGATGAGTTTGCTTCGAACAGGACAACTGATGTTTGTACGAGTGAAGGTATTCCCAAGGATGGACTGTCTGCTGGCTCACAGTCCCCCAGGGCTGGCAAGTCTTAGAGCGTAATTCAAGTTCCAGGTGACTACTTTGAGGAGTGAGGGGTACAGAAAACAGTAAGACTTCCTCTCCTAGTCTGTGCAGGGAAAACCAAGCTAGAGGCAGGTTCTGCTCCTGGGGGAACACTTTTGCTGCCTTTAGCCTGGCTTGGACACTTGGGCACGCCGTCTCAGATAGCTTTACAAGGCTGCTTTTGGTTGCTGCAAGCCTGTTCCCAGACATCCACATGCACCTTCACAACACTCATGGTCTATCTGTTCAGACTAACAGAACTTCAGGTACTTGACAAAATTGATTGGGAGTTTTTTTCCCCTTAAATTACAGCAAGCACCCTTTTTCATGGACAGCAGTGGGTGTTGGCTTCACTGAAGGACAGCCTTCAAACCGCTTGAGCAGTGCAGAAGCAGCGTGTGACGTACAGAATTGAGCAGGGAATGGTACTCACCAGAGCACGGGGAGGTGAAAAAGGGAGAAGTATTTACATGAGCTTAGCCAGGGTGCTGGGGAAGCCTTCTAACCGACTGCTGTTGATGTCCTGAGGCCTGTGAAAGAAGAGAATAGGACAGTGATGGCATATTTGGGATTGAGAGAGAAATTCTTTTCTTCCACTGTTATTTTACTGAATTATGGAGTTGGGAAGATGGCACAGTGATGCGCTACTGTGTGTGGTGTGGGCTGGCTCTGGATAGGTTGTTCCTTATCTGCACCCTACTTGCCCACGCGAGCGAAGGGCTGGGTTATGGGGTCAGGTAAGAGCTTTATTCTTTCCCTGAGTGTACCTGAAAGATAATACTTAATCCAGTAGCTTCACATCTGGAAGCCAGACAGCAATAAGGACCTTGTCTTATTCCTGTGGTGAGCAGATAATGAACTGATTCCCACCTACCTTTGATTCTGCAGAATGGCTCCCAGGAAGTCCCTTAGTACCATCTGTTGGTGGTAGCGGCTGTCCATCAGGATGCTGTCAGACTCGCGCCTTGTCAGAAATCCGTGCACCCCTTCTCCTGGGCTGCTCTCGCTGCTTCTGTTATGGAAAGATGAGAAACATCTTTGTTTCAAAGATGCTTTTTGGTCCCTCGCTCTAAGTTTGGCTCAGGCTGAGCAGCACAGCAAGGGAACCTGCTGGGTCTGAGCCTAGGGCCGTTCTGCTTAATTTCAGTAAGAAATTGGTCAGCTGTATTTGCTCCTGTGTTAAAAGAGGGATTGGAGCTGGCTCGCATCTGACTAGTTGGTCTTAGATCAGTGACTACCACTAAATATCTAGCCAAAGCTACCCGAGTGGTAGTGGAGAGGCTCTTTTCTGTGTTCAAACCAGGCCAGGGATAACTGTTTCCTACCAGGGAATGATCGTTGCAACTATTATTTACAAATATTATTGCTTGTTGATATTATGGTAGAGCTCTCAGCTGATCTGACACTTACAGCCTTGGAGGAAAGGATTAATTAGGCTGCTTAATGATAGTTGTGATTAGGGGGATCCGAGACATAGGGCTGCAGGATGCCCTTCGGGATGTGGAACAGCAGGAGAGATTGCTTCTGTTGCTGTGGAAGGCAGCTATTTCTGCTACGTGCATGAAAGAAACTGCCCAGTGTAATAAAGCAAAACATTAGCCCTAGGACAGCAAACCGCTGTGGCTTACCCAAGCCGCTTGCCAATGATGGTCTGTAAGAATTTGCGGGCCGAAATCTGTCCCAGGAATTTCCGGTAGTTGTCGGTGAATATGGCGTCAGCATGGCGCTGCATCCTAGGGTGAAAGACAAGCACGAGGTGTGCTCTCTGAGCTAGCAACGAACCTTCTGGGTGAGAAATGGGTGCTTCAGATGACACAATACACCAAAGGTAACACTGCTGGTATCAGGGGCAGGTAACCATAGCAAGCGCCTTTTGGTATTGGACTGCGTTAGTGTTGGAGGGTAACAGGATTTGAGGGAGCTCAGTCCTGACACAGAGGCAGCAGGCAAAATAAAATGTCTGTTAATCAGTATCCACGCTAAAACAAGTAAGGAGAAGTGCCTGCAAGCCAAAGGTGAGGTCAGAGAACCAGTGGAAAGGAGGAGGAGAACCACAGGCTGGGAGAGGGCAGAGCTGTGGCTGGGACATTCCTGTGCGCTGCAGCAGCTCCTTCACCTCCTGGGAGCGCTGTGGCTGGGACAGGGTGACAGGAGCCTCCAGCAGGTCTCTAGCCTGTGGTTAGACCCAGGCTCCCGAAAATCCACAGGTAAGGGAAACACGAGCCACTTGGCTGATCCCACTGTTGTAAGGATGAGTCCTTGTGCTTCAGACAGAAATAACCATCCTCCATCTCCTGGCAGGAGTGGAAAGGAGAGGCTCTAACAACCGTGCGGATGGATTCCCAGAGCTCAGTGGAAAATTATGTTCCCTGCAGGAGTGCTGGGCCTGTGACCCTGCCCCTGTCAGTACGTCCCTGCTGCTGGGGGACAACAGGACATGGCTCCGGACACGGGTGAGAGCTGGCACAATCCCAGCCTTCTGCTCCGGTTGCAGGACTCAGCTGGGTTCTCCCCCTGGAGCCTGGACTTTGTGGTGCCGGTGGGACTAAGTGACCTGCTGGTCTGCTCCTGGGCTGGGGGAAGATCGTAACCGGTGTGCTCTTGCCGCAGCGGGGCTGAGAGGTGAGGTACAAACCTTTTCTCAGTGGGGTCTGTTAACAAACCCTCCTCCTCCTGTTCCTCTGCCGAGGGGTTATGGCTCTGCAATGGGCTGCTGTGCTGCAGCTGGAAGTTCACGGCCTTGCCAGCGACCGGCCCTGGACTGTACCTGCAAGACAAACCCAAGGCAGACTGCAAGATGTGCTCAGTTGCCAGTCAGGGATCAGTCATCTTGACCACTACTCCCTGTTCTCCTGCTTTTTCTTTATCCTTTTGCCATCCCCATCTCATCAGTAACACAAGTGTTGCCCATCACTCTCTCCAGTTAGAAACTGCCCTGAAGCTATTTCAGCAGTGAAAAGATGGTTGATAGAGCTGCCTCAAACACACTTCCCCCTCGCTGAGCTTCCAGCATCCTCAAGCAAAATTCCAGCGATTCTGGTATCGTTATGCCATGGCTTTGGCACAAGGCTAAAGCATTTTCTGTGAAACACTGCAAATCCACATTATAGAACCCAACGCTCAATTTTGTGCTCTTGTCGGTTTGTAGTGGTAGAAAGTAATATTACAACTTCTAACAGTCGACAAGGAAATACTTGAAATATTAATAGGCAGCTGTTGAGTTCATGTACAAGAACGTCTGCAGTTCTGACTTCAGTGCAGGTGACCTGCAGGTACAACTTTTAATCAGTGATGGAGCTGGAGGTGCTGCCTGCTGTGGAAATTGCCAGATTTCCCTTTACAGAACCCAGTATTCAGTTCTAAAACAAACTGTTTGGGCTGAAATATTCCATCAGGTGCCTGCTGTCTTTGGAAACCACCTGTAGGCTAGCAGTGTACCCAAAAAAATAAGCCAGGGCAAAGAAATAGGCTTACCAAGGCACATACAGTTCATCTGGCTTTCAGAAGTGCTGGCAACCTTAATTTGGCACATGCTTATTTTGCACAAGGTCAGAGATGAGGCAGGGCATGACGGTGTGGATAAAACACTCAGCAGCTTACCTGAGAGCTGGGTAGAGAGGAGAGGAGATGGAACATGCGACTAAATGCAGGAACAGGAGCAGGGTGGCCTTATCCAGCATCTTCCACCCTTCGGAGTCACCTGAAAGGCAGAGCAGTCTGAGTCAGTGGCAGTGAGATGCTCAGGGCCAGGAGGGGAGGCCAAGTGCCACCTTTGTGTTCTCAGTCCCTGTGCTCGCTTATCAGCACAAAGGGACTGGAAACGTGACTCCGTGTTTGTGGTCATGGTGTTTCCCAATGCAGAGATGTCTTGATGTGGCAAAGTCTTCCCCAGGGAGCGCAATTCCTGGGGGCAGCGGCTGTGTGTGACCCCTCAGGGAGCTGGTGTCTCCCTTGGGTCGGGAGGCAGGGCTGACGAGCAGGGTTTCACGCTGTGGGACCCCCTTAGTGACCTGTCGCGCTGCTGTGGTTGAAGGAGAGCTCTCAGGCTGGGGTCAGCCCCAGGGAGCACTGCACGGGCTGTAAAAGCACCTGGATGCTGGAGGGCAGCAGTTAGCACAGGACCATCTGCGCCCAGCCCCTGGGACCTCTCCTGCCCTCTGCTCTCCCGGGGACGTGTGTCTGCTCGCAGGTCTGTACGGCACAGGTCTGTGCGTAAGACATGATAGGCTGCCTTGCTGGCTGTCCAGAGACAGGGGAGAAACAGGGAAATCCAAATAAAATTCCTGGGCAGAGGGGTGACGCTGGCCCGGAGGTAACCCTGGCAAACCCATGTATTGAAGGCAACAGTGCTGAGCTTGGTTAGCCAAACAAAACACAGACTCTTCCTTCAGTTGTTGCGCTTGGGTGAGGGGGGACTGGGCCGAAATACGTCCCTTCGGGAGAGCTGCACTGCTGCTGTGTCGAGAGGAGCCCTCTCCGCTGCTCAGCGAGGCGCCTACGCAGCTCTGCATGCCGGCTCCGGTGGGAGGCGAGATGGGCTTGAGCCGTGTGCGTCTGCCCTCCGACAGTCGGCTGCAGCGCTTCGCGTCCTGGGGCTGGCCGAAGTGCTGCGAGTGACTCAGGGCAGAGTCGTCTGAGGTCGTACGCCCTCGGGAGCTGAATGCGATGCTTTTGTCATTGGAAGCCAGGGACAGTAGGAAGGTAGTCAGTGAAAGCTCTTCCTCAGTTTTGATTGAAAGCGGTTGATCTTTTGCTCAAAAAAGATTCTTTAAGAATGTGGATAGAAATCTTTAAAATACCAAGTTTCCCTGTTCCCTGTCTTATTTTACACAAGAAAAGAGCAGAAAGATGTTTGATCTCCATAAGAGGAAAAAAAACTTTAGAATTTTTTTTAAAAGACCTTTCAAATGTATAACAACACTTTGTTGCAAAAAGAGCGGTTTCCAAATGGAAAGGGTTTGGTTGGGCTTCTAATTTCCCAAGCGAACTTTCCAAGCAGTGGGTTTTACTGACAGTGGTGGCAGGAGGGGGCCCGTTCCGATGGGAAACATCAGCAGTGAGCTCTGTTCTTCTGCTCCGACGCAGCTGTCCGCCCTTCTGAAAGGGGGAGGCTAATTAAGGACCGGTGCTCGTGCAAGTGGGTCCAATCTCGGTACCGTGGAAGTTAATAACAGAATTAGTGGCAGTGTCAGAACTGCATGGACAGACGTGGGCAAAGTGGTGCACTAAGACACGGGGTTTCTTGCCATAAACTCATTCTCAGCCCGGTGCCTGTTTCTAGCGGCTCACGCTCCCAGCCCATGGGTGGGGGTCCAGCAGCTTCCCCTTCTGTTCCCCTGGGAGCAGCGCCGTTGCTCCTGGCTCCAGCAGAGCTTCTTGCAAACACACGGGTAGCATCCCCTACCTCCGAAATCTGGTTTCTTACGGCACCACTCTGGCCCCCCAGAGAGCCAAGGAATGCTCAGAAGAAGAAAAAAAGTGACTTTGAGAGAGACTTGCAGTGCTCCTGGGTTTAGGGCAAATTTCCTGCCCTTTTTTCCCCCCTCCTCCTTTTTTTTCATTTGAACTTGAAAAAGCATGCCTCTTTTGTGCTTCTCTCCCCTAAGTATCTCCAAGACAAATCCCAAATCAGATCTCTTTCTAGACAGAAGAAGTGATCTAAAGCATCTGTCGGGGGTACCAGGAGACTGTGGCACCAGCATCTGTAGAAAGTGCCAACCAGGAGATTTAATCAGTACCAGGAGAGCTATGTGAGCTGAGAAGTGAAATATCAATGTAAATGAAAAGAAAACCTAGTCCAATGTCGTCTGCTTCCCTTTTTTCTTCCTAGGATACAGCCCTGATTGCCACTTTCTTTCTGTATCTGTTTTCTCTTTGAATGCTAGGTTTTCCTCCAGAATCACTTTTTGTCCCTTTGAGATTTTTTTTTTCTCTTCTCCGCTATTAGTTTCTTTATGATAATTTGGGTTTTTTACTTTCTGGTTTTGCCTTTCTTCCCCTATCTTGCTTTGTCTTCTCTCCCTTCACTACATTCTGCTTCTCATCCCAGCTTTTTGGGTATTTCTGTCTCCCTTTTTCCCTCGGGAAGGAGCCTGAAATGAAAGTCCTACACCCCTTCCCAGAAGTGTCTGCTATTTCAGAGGAGAAGCTGGGGAATTGAAGTGTCACCCTGCATACAGGCAGCTTGACAGCTCTGCAAAACCTTGTCACCTTCGAAATTCTCCTGAGGTGAGGGACACCTCACTTTCCATTCTGGCAGCGTGTGAAAAAATGATTAATAAATAATTTCCCTTAAGATGAAGAGCTTTCAGCGCCATTCCAGCAGATAAAGCGTAATAGCTTCATTCCGTCCTGTGCAACGCTAGCAGCAGCATTGTGACAGTGATGTTGGAGAGATGGAGTAACTATCTCTTACTGTTTCTGAAACCTTAACCTGATCAGTCTTAAAAATACCACTGTGTAGATGAAATGAAGTTTTTACTGTGCCTGCGGTTTTATAAAGTTCAGATTTTCATACTATGAAATACTACATTAGAAAAGCAGAAATCCTTTTAAGTGCCTTACTCTGCCTCGTTGTAGCTGGCTTCGCGTTACCTGTAACACACCGTTTGCGCTTCTGCTCACACTTTGGTTTGGCTCAAATGCAGTGTTATTGACGGGTGAGTAAAACAGCGTTCGTTTTCCAGGGTAAAAGCAACTCGCATCAGTATAGCAAAAGAGGAAAACTGTGCTACAGCTAGTAAACATCTAACACGTTTTTACAAGGCTCATCTATATTACAATTCTATTGATTTGCATTTATCCTATAGTTCAATTATTGTTTCATTCTGTAACTTGGTACAAAAAAGTCTTGTATGGTACAAAGGATATTGTACCTGGCAAAGCTAATTACTGATGCCAGCTTTGATTGCATTTCAGTGTAATTTAATTGTCTCCAATTTCCAAATAGACATTATCTTGTTAAATGCACATACAGAGACTCGCACTTACCGTTCCCTTGGAAAACAAGCGCTTCCTAGATCGGCTCCTGCTCAGGTGTTTCCTTCCCTGTTGCAAATACAACTTCTCCTTCTGTAGAGCTGCTTCTGTGAGCCCTGCTGGGTCCGTCCCTCCGCGCGGTGCCTGGGCAGGACCCGGGACGCGCGCTGAGCAGGGAGGACACTCTCGGATCTCCCCCCGGCTGTCCTCTGGCTGCCAGGGAGGTGCATCTCCTCTTTTTATACCTGTGCTCCCTCAGGAGTCCTGCGGGCTTCTACGCGTCAGAGAATCAATTATCCTCCTGAATTTCAAAGGCTGTGTTTAGCATGCTCCTTTTTGTGCGTGCAAGGACGCAGGCAGGGAGGTTGCGGCGAGAGGGTTATGCCTGTAGTCGAGGGTCATTTGCATGCTTTCCCTTTATTGTTCAAAGAGTGAAGAGCAAATAATAACAACGATAATCTGGCAGAGTGAATGACAAATTTGCTTTGCAAGGTAAACTTCTCTTTCCCTTTGCAATTGCATTTTTTCCTCCTACTCCACAATGAGAGTTAACCATTAATACTTTCTCAGACTGCCTGCTCAGGAGGGTTTATCTTTTTGCTATTTTCTTTTTCTTTGATTATCAGCCTTTTCCTTCTTCTCCTTTGTTACTCACACCTGCTAGCGTTAGCGGGGCAGTTCACGCTTCAGTCCCTCGCAAACATCACAGCTTCACATCAAGCACACAAAGCAGCTGGAGAGCCCTGCTCTGTTCATGTGCTCTGGAAAAAGGCAGGGGTCTTCCCTGCGGTGCTGCATGCGCTGGCGGCTGTTTTCATTCCTGGAACAAGGTTTATGAAAACGCCATTAAAAAGAACACATAGCCTTGGTGCCAAGAAGACCAGGACAGTTCAGAGGAGTTAAAAATGAGGTGCCAGCATGAGTTCCACCTGCCAGATTTTTCATATTGACTTTATAATGCCCAGAATTGATGGGGACCCAGACCTTCCTGTCTCAGGGCTTGTGTGACTCGATGCTGGGAAGAAGTTTCAGCAGGTGAGATGACTCATAGCTGCCTGCTGCAGAATACCTTCATCTCGCACTAGAGCGCCCGTCGCAGCTATTGGTGGCAGAGATGGATTGCAGGGAAGGACGGTGCATCTGGTGAGTGCCTGCGTACACAGGGGATCGAAAGCATTCGGCGCTGGTCTAACTCTCTGCCGTTGCCCCTTTGCTTCTTGCCGAGGTGAGAAATCAGCGTTGTGATTATGGCTCACTTCTTAGCGAAACAATATCCTCCTTCCAAACTGTGGGCTCTCAGCAAGCAGTAACCCAACAGTCGGGAAGGCTCGAGTGAGCTCAGCACGCCAAATGACTCTGGTGTTAAATTACCATCGGTCTATACCTCGACAGATGTGCACCGAGGACTTTGGGCTCTCCCTGCTTTGAGTGCTCCCAGGGCTCATGTTCTCTTTGGTATCAAATCAGGACCAGGACACTTCACAGAGAAATGATGAAAAATGATTGAACAGACCAAAGCAGGAGCTCGAGCTGACCCTGAACTGAGCAGCTGACCAGGGCCCTTCTAGTGGAATCCAGAAACAGAACAACAACGTGAAGAGAAGCAAGAACTACTGCCTTCCTCCAGTTGTAAAAAGAAATGGCACCAGCCTGTTCATGGGGAGAAGAGCTGCCGTGCAAATCAGGCAGGTATACCACAAGTATCACCTTTACTCCTGAACAGCAGAGAAGGGGATTTCTGGGTAGCGCAGAGCAGGTTTTCCAGAATCCCGGTACCGGTGCACACCACTGTCTCTGCAAACTGGAAAGGGATTTTTGTTTGCATTTTTGAAACAATCTGTTCATGTTCTCTCATGTGTGAGGCTGGTTGCACCAATTTTTCAGCATGATTTATTGTTCTTCCACTGTCTTGGTGCTGCACTGGCTGAACAGATGAATCAGACCATGTTGTTAAACCCATCGAGAGCCAACGCTATTTCAAGGTATTACCCTATAGCGTGGTTTTGAGCTAATTCTCTGTCTGCCTGGCCCGTTGCCTTACACAGAGCTGCTGTAAGATACCGGGCAATATCTCTCAGATCAAGGGGAATCAGTCTATAATTGACTTGTTTATAGCTGCCTGCTGCCCAGCTTGGATTAGGAGGGCTGTGATCTGCCTTCATATCTCAAGTGAGCTGCTTTCAAAGGAGGCTATATAAAGCTCCATCGTCCTGGGGGTTTCCTTGCTCTGCCTGGGTTGGGTTCCTGTCGTGCACAGCTGGACCCAGCAAGACTCACACAACAACAAGCTCTCTTTATGACTTCAGATTAATTGCGGGAGGCAGCAGAAATTTCTAAAAACCCTCCAGGCTCTGTCGGGTGTATACAGCTTAGGAGTTCTGAAATAGCATAAATAGAGCAGCTTCTCTGTCCCCAGGATTTCCTGTCCCAGCTTTAGTCAAAACCTTTGTATCTCCCCAGGACCCAGAAGGGTTGTTTGTGAGGCTCCTCCGCCAGACTCCTGGAGCTCTCCCTCTGGCTAGCGAGGCTGCTTCCCCTGCAGCAGGAATGGCTGCGATCCCCACCGCTGCCAGCAGTTCAGCCTCGGCCTGACTCCCACGATGGGTGCTCTGGCTGCTAACGTCTCTGGACAAAGGTGCTACAGGCTGTGATAGGATACAGTGGTGTTTGGAGCCGGTTCTGCATCCATGCGTGTTGCAGCGTATATCTGAGGTGGCAACTGTGGTCTTTGTTCTCGTGGTCAGTTTTTTCAGTAGGGTGGTCACGCAGGGAGGGCTGGTACCCCCTGCACGCGCAGGAGGGTGGCTCTGCCTGCCCTTCTGCCCTCCTCACAGCCTGAGAGCTGCTCTGTGCCTATCAGTGGCAGTCAAAGTCTAAATCTACTACTTGTGTGACAGCTTTCCTCATGGGAACTTCATTTTAGGGGTAGTATCAATAATACTTTGGCACAACAGATGACAAACTTGTTTTGCGAAATGAACAGCTTTTTCTCTTTAGAATAGCTCTTGATTTGTCCCTAGAACCTTCGCAGTTTCTCCCCACCTCTCCTCCCTACCGCAGCTAGTGTTGTCAGCATCCACGGGCTCCCAAAACAGGAGGAATGTAACGCTCAGATGACCTCCCACAGATCATCACTTCAGGTTAGCAGCGCGCAGTGGGTAACTGTCTATTTGCCCTCTAAACCCAAGCCCACACCGTGCAAGCCCAACGGAGTCTACAGCCAGGGACGAGCTGCCACAGGTACCTTCTGCAGCTGGAACTGCAGATTTCACAGTCCCATCCATGCAGACCTAAGCTCCCGAGGGTCCTTGGGTGAAGCACATGCCAGCTAGTCCTATTTCAGTGCCAATCCTTCGCTGACAAAGGACACAGTGTTAGGATCCTGCAGCAATTTCCCAGGTATTGATTTCCTCTTAGCTTTACCTCCTCCGGTCTCCATGCCATGCTTTAAAAAATTGCCCCTGTCTATTCCAAGTGCACAACATACAGCTTCAGATAAGCTGAGCAGCATGTGAAATGGTCCTGCTCACCTTGTGAGGTTGAAACTAATGACGGTAAGAAGTAACTCATCAAATGGCAAAAAAAATCCCGTATTCTCAGCTATCTAAAGCTTTTCTGCACTTCTCCAAAATGGCACAGACGGTGGCTGTTGGTCCCCAGCTTCTTCGATCCCCACCACTCGTGAGAGAGCCCCACACAACTGTCCTCTCTGGTTTTCTTTTACTTGAGAGCGGTGGTGGTGACTAGCTTATCGCAGGTGCCCTAATGCTAAATTAAACAGAACTGCCTAAGATTAGAAGTTATATTTTTTGCCTAGGTTTGCCATCTTAGAGGTAGGATGGGACACGTTTTGGTTCAAATGTCTTATCCCAAGTGGCAGAACTAACGCACATAATAAATAAGTTGATCGTCAATCATTTAATTACATTGTCCATTACTGGTGCGTACACAGTAACTTTCATTCCTAAGTTCTTTGCAAAAATGCAGTTATTTCCGTGGAAGGCAAGCAAACAAAAATGAGATGAGAAAGATGAGATTTGGCCCGTGTTGACAGTTTCTTCTGAGGAAGAAACAGAGGACCCAAAACTTAAACCCAGCAGGTGTGGTGAGACTTGCCATTAGAAAATTATATGAGATTTGGTTTCTCCACCTTGGAAGGATAAAGTGCTGGGATTTGGATCTTCAGATCCTCCAGATTCAATCCTTTGAACATCAATAGATTTCCCAGGGAGAATTTTCCCTTAAGGAATTCAGATTGGTAGGAAGCTGGATACAAACTTCAAAATAATCTCAAGGAAGGAGTCCTTGAGGAGTCTCATAGTGCACAGTTTGCACTATGAGAATGAGTCTGAAGCAAGGGATCAGATTAAAAATAGACAAAATAAGTCAGTAATTCAAAATGTGCAAGAAAGTGCTATCAGAAAAGACTGTCTCATAGAGTTAAAAGCCTGCTTGAAAAGCCTACTTAATCTTCAAACATTAACGTATCACCGAGACTACAATAGAACAAATGGCACCAGCCTGCGAGATGTGTATCTGTCAGGAGCCCTGATGAGCTCTGCGGGCGAGATCCATTTATAGAGCCCGTACCTGTCTGGCTCTGTTTATTTCCTAGCAGAGCTGCTGGAGTGTTTCAGCATCGCCCAAGTGAACTGCCAAGAGTTTCAGCCAGATGTCAGCATGTTACACTCAGCTGTGGGCTTGAGAGTTACTGGTTCCTGAATTTCTGGCTAATTACCACCTCCTTCCTCTTCCAACCCTGGCAGACAGAGCGCAGATGCCAGCAGTGAATCTCCGTAATTAAGGAGTTCATCTTTGGTCTTACTACTCTCATTTCAGTTTGGAAAGGAGCCTTGGCTAGAATATTACACAGCATGTCACAGAGAGCCGGCTTCAACCCTAACCCTGCCACCGACTTGCGGTGACCAGGCTCACAAAGGTCCTTCGGCTGCCGATTCTTGGGTGCCAGTGCCCCCCTTGAGGACCCTGCTCCTGATTTTTGGAAGCAGTGAGACCTTCCTACTCTGGGATGGAGAGGCAGTGTAGGAAAGGGTCTGCGAACGCCCACCCTCTGCTCAGAGGGCTCTAGTGACTACCCCAACGACAGCCCTTCCCATCAGGGCAAGCTGGGAGTTGGTCTACGCATTTTCTGTGACTTGGTTTCCCATCAGAATCCAAACGCTGCCATTACTGCTCACCTTGGGAAAGTGCTTTAAAAGCTTCTGATAAAAAACAGAATTTGAGTGAGGAAGGCCACGTTCCCAGCAAGGGCTGAAAAATGAAAGCAGTTATTACTAATTTTTTCCTGGCTGAATAATAATATGCAACCTGAGGATGAGAAGACCTGGCATATAGTACATGTACAATGAATGGTAGTAAACAGGTCTCGCTGCAAAGACATGCAGGAGATACTGCAATGCAAACCAAAGAAGAAATGCAGAAAGAACCAAAAGAGCTAAAGATGATTTGGGCTGGGAGACAGACTTCGTGCCTGAGCTCTCTCTGCTTAGAACTGGGTGCTGACAAAATTGCCATTTCCGCTTGTTGAGTCAATTTTAGCTTTGAAACCCACTCGCATCTCATAGGCTTTGGAAAAATCTTCCCTTTTTTTATAAATAGCTTCCTTTTTCATCATTTCACAATCATCGGCTGAAACGAGCGGGTCAGCGTGGTGCTGGCGAAAGGCGCGCAGCCAGAGCGGGCTGATGGCACCACCTGCTTGCGGATCAAAGGCTGAGCGTCTCCCGGGCAGAGCCTGGCATCGCTGCAGGGGTGTTTGAAACTCTCGGGGGGGGACTAGCGGTCCCCCACCTGCCTGTTCCCACTTAGAATAAGTAGTGCCGTTGCTGTTGGGGCAGAGGAGGAGAAAGGAAGAAAACGTACCGTATTTGTTGCAATCTAAGTGTGTATTTTCCTCTTTGCCTGCAAACTTCCACCTGCGAGGATCGGAGCCCGGGAGAAGGTGCGTGTGGACAGCAGCAGCACCGAAGTCAGTGTACTGGTAGTACTGGGAAGAATTTAATCTGTCTGTTTAATCCACGCTGATAGGATCTCTCCTGACATTCACAAGAATTATTTCTCCCTCCTCGGTGTTTTTGCGTCCTAATAGTCAGTGTTTGGGAGCTGAAAGGGCAGAGTTTACTGCCTTTCCTGAGCTCTGGTTTATTCCTTAGCCAGTGCAGCCACTCACCAGGGGCCGTGAAAGCTCAACGTAATTATTTAAGAGTAATTTTTTTCTTAGGATTTTTGTGCTAGAAGAATTTCTTTGTACAAGTGTCCCTGGCCTCTGCAACCCACAGCCCTGTGCATTCTCCAGTTGTCTGTAAAGTCTTCTGCGCTAAAAAAGATGAAAGGTTTTTAATCCAATTGCTCAAAACCTTTGAAATTGTTTTCATTAATACCCATTTAATTCAAATGCTTGGTAACAGCCTAGAAAATCCTTTTATTACAAATGCCATACCTTACTCCCTCAGTAGGTGAGTAACCGATTAGGGTTTTCCCCCGAGTATTTAGGCTCTCCTATAATAAAGCTCTGCAGCAAAACTAACCTGGCACTACTGATATTTTAGGGTTAGGAAAAGGGCAAAACAAATCAGATTCTTTAAATACCACAAACGATCAAAACAAAGCACAAGCCAGTTTTCCCTTTGTAGGTCATCTTATCGAGACATCTCCATTTCAGAGCTGGATACTGAAGCGGGACACTGAAAATAAAAAAATATCCCCGGCAAGAGCAAAGCCAGAAGCACGCGTCTTAATTGTTGCTGCCAGAGCACTTCAAGGGAGCAGATCAAAACCTCGCCGATAAAGAGAAGCCCGCCAGGACTGAAAGGCCACGCTATTGATGGCGGGGATTAAAATGCTCGCACTGATTTAGGGGGCGAATACATTAACCCTGAGGCGCAATGGCTCGGGGTGCTTCGCTGCCAGAGGGGCCGACCCGGGCCTGGCTGTGGGGACCCACCGGGGGTTCGGCACCCACAGGCGCCCACAGCCGGGGCGGGGCCCGCGGCAGCGTGAAGCCGAGCGGCCTCAGGGGTCTTTCGGGAGGAACCCGGCGGCGGAGTCCGCTCGGCCCCACAGGCCCCCGGGCCGCCCGCAGGCCGCCCTTAGCAACGCGGCGCCCCGGGCGGTTGCTAGGGGCGAGGAGCACTTCCTGCCGGGCGGGAATCACTTCCGGGGCGACGAGGCCTGGCCGAGAGGGGCGGTGAGCGGGCCGGGGGCTCTCGGGCTGCCGGAGGGGGCTGGGGCGGCGCGGGGGTCCGCTGCGAGGCGTCCCTGTCGGGGGGTGGAGCGGCGGCTTCAGCACAGCTCCGGCCCCCCGGGAAGCGGGTGGGAGAGCCTCGGGTGGCGGGGAGCCTCGCTGGCTGCGCGGCGGCCCGCTCCTCCTGCCGCCGCCGGGGCTGGGCTGGCCGCCGCTGCTTGCAGGGGGGAGCGGCACAGAGCCGTCGTCTCCGGAGGGCAGGGCGGGCGCTGGGTGTCCCCTGCTCTGAGGCTGCACAGCTGTTTCTCCTGACAGCCCCCGGGCACGGCTGGCAAACCCGGCTGCCTGGCACCGCCCTCAGCCCGCAGACGGGCTCCTTGGCCTCCCCGGTGGTCGTGTTCTCAGCGGTGCCAAGCACACGCAAAGCCTCCAGCAGCCAGTATGAACTGGCCGGTCTCCAGCCCAGACACATACTAAGTCATTTCAGAAATCCAGTGCCAGCTTTTTTTGTCTCATCCTTTGACAGAAACTTTCGTGTTCTGCACTGGTACCTTTGCTCTTCCTTTCCACCCCAAGAGGAAGCTCATATATGTCGGCTGAAGTGCTCTTGCGGCTTTGTCCTATGCTAATTATTTGTGTGGTGATAGGTCTTGACAATGCCAGCTGGGAAACACAGGACAAGGAAAACAAAGGTTTGAGTCTGTCCTAGCTCTATTGAGACGGCTGGTTTAAGGCCCTGATCCTGAGAACAGGTGGTTATTGATGGTAGGGCCTGATCCTGCGCCCAGGGGGAGAGTTGCAGCATCTTCAGTGGTGTCACTGAGCAAGAGCCCCGAGCGGCCCCTCGCAGGTTCTGTGGTACAGCTCTGGCTTTGCTACAGGCCGAGTCCTTTTGGGGGGGGGTAGCTGGCCTGCTGTAAAACCCTAAGAGAGGCAAGACTGAATATTTTTAAACAGATAGTCAAAATCAATTCCTGCAGTGCAGCGTAGCTGTTTGCGATCTATTTCTGCTGTTATGTTGCAGTGAGGTGGCCAGGCCTGTGGGGAGAGGTGGTGGCTGCTGTTAGACCAAATGAGTAGGCTGGAGGGGTGGGGGCGAAGCTTCCTCTCAGGATCTGAAATAGGGGTCGTGATCTTTAAATGCAACTTAAGAGCAATTACTTCAGGTGTAGTCGTGTTACTAGGTGAGGCGGTCTGAGGAAAAAGGTGGTTGGTACCTGTGGAGAAGAAGAGATGTTAGCAAAGGAAGAGGTGGTGAAACTGTTAGCTTCTCGGGAAGAGGGAGGAAGACTCTATTATCATCCAGGGACCTGTTGGATTAGCTGCAAGGCACGGTGTGAGGAGTTAGAGCTCTCGGTGAGAAAACTCAATTTGCAAGTTTTGCCTTCAGTGCCGAAGGTGGTGGTGCCTGACGCTGAGCCCTGGCTCCCCCCCCGTTCAGCTTTGGCCTGATATTTGCGTGAGGTTTAACCTCCGTGCGTGTGCAGGTTTCAGCCTTTTGTTAACCACACAAGTTTTTTAAAACAGGGAACAATTTTGCTAATATTAGTTCAGCTCCACTGATAGCAGGAAAACTGATGGTACAAACGTGGGTTGCCTGCTGTGGCTACTGTGCAAGCAAGGATGCTCTACCATGACTAGTTGGAGCATGATGTCAGATCTTCTCTGAGCATATTTCATGGGGTAGTGCTTAAAATGGCAGTGGCAGCTGCTACCAGCCTGCATGAGAGCTCTTGATGCTGGTCATGACACCTGGGATTTGTTAGAAAATTACTAATGCCCTCAAGGGAGGTGAGATAGAAAAGGGGAAAGGAGGGGAGACTTGCAGAAGATGAGGATGGGGATTTTTTTGTTTTTGTTGTATCAGTTTCCTTTTCTAGTTTATTTTTGTGTGTTGTGTTTCAGGTGTCTGAATCAGGATTATCAGTAGGAGTTTGTCCTGAGAAGACTCCGGGTAAGGAATGAAGCAACGTCCCTTCCTGCTCCGTTTGAGGAACAGGGTGGGCAAGAGTAACATTTTCAAAAGATATCCCAATAAATAAAGTTGAGATAAAATGCAACTCAAGTGTGAAGCTTTCCACGATTCTGTTTCTTGCTTAGGAACTGCTGCCTTAGTGGATTGGGGGAGAGGGCGTTTTAAAAGTTAAAAGCAGTTAGGGATGAGCCACATTTCTGCACGCTTTGTTGACACCGTTGTATGTCCAGTGCAGCCTTTGGGTCTGCGTTGGGACTTGCTGAGCCTGAGTGGCCCAGCGTGTGTTCTGGCTTCATGTACAGGTCCCATGCGGCCCTTGCTTATTGAATTTTAATCAGATTTTGGAAACTTTTCTTTCGCTAAAGTACAGACCTGGGAGGGACCACGAGAGGTCACCTATTCTTATCTCCTGATTCAAAGGCAGGATTATATACACTCACGCCCCATCCCAGGCGAATGCTTATCTGATCTCTCTTCTGAATCACCAGTAACAGGGATTCCACAGGCTCTGTATTCCAGTGGCTGGCGGTCTGTGCAGTTGGGAATTTTATCCTGTCTTTTAAAATTCAAAATAAGATCCTGTACTTCAGCGGAATTAAAACAAAATAATTATTTCTTGTGATTTATATATACCACTCCTTTTAGTATGTCCCCAAATGACATTTGCCTCTTACGCAACGGCATTGAGTTGTTGATCCATTCTCAAATTTATCAACTATAACTTTACGCAAATTACACTCTAAGTTTACTGTCTTTCTGAACCGGGTCGCATCTGCAGATTGTAGAAATCTCCTCCTAGCCTGAGAAATACATACCCTGCTTTGGAGATAATTTCTAGGAGGCAGATTGCTACCATTCAACTGAAGCGTGTGTGTAGCACACCCAAGGTTTAGTAATACAGAGAGTTGTATCAATAAGCAGTGCTGATTCAGTAAGTACACACCGGGATTGTCTGGGTCAGGAAAACTGAGTAAGACAGTAATCAGAACTGAGTTCTGATGGCATCTCAGACTAATTGGATTTCCCTTTTGGGACTTTCTGTGGCGTACTCCAGCAATTGTGGCAGCAGAGTTCTCCGCTATTGTGGAAAGCCATTAGTCATTCATAGAATGAATTGACAACTCCATTAGCAAAAGATAAAGGAAGAAGAAAGGATGGTCTGGTGGCTGAGAAACTAGCTTGGGACCCAGGAGATCAATATTTAACTCTGCCACAAACTACCTGTGTGACTGTTGCAAGGTATATAGGGCTTAGTGTAACTGGCCGCTAAAGCCATGCTTAACTTTAAACACCTAACTCATTCCTCCTCTTCAACAGATCTACCTTCTGTGTGGTTTATTTAAGTAGTAGTTGGTTTTGCACACCGTCTAAAACAACAGGCTGTGACCACATACACAATGTAAGTAAAAATGAATAACAGTCACCTTGCACGCATGATCGACTTCAGGGAGAAGTATGTTCTTGCTTATTAAGCTTTTTCCTTATTGTTTCATGAATATTGTTCATATTTTGTTTGTCTTGCCCTCACCTGCAAATGGACTAACACTAGCATTTGAGGACTATTTTCTCAGGCAGGTGGTAAAGACAAGCAGCCAGGCGAAATGCAAGTTTCATCTCCCTCTTTGTTATTGGGTCTGTAGATCAAGGGTGTCTTCAAAAAACCATCATGAGGTAGTCTGTCATTTTTTGATAATGGAAAGTGAATACCAGAAAGCATGATGCAAATAATTGCTCTTTCCCCCCCCCCTTGTAGTAACCAGTCTTCTTGAGAGCATTGGAGGAGAAGAAGGGTGCACTCACGATGGCTGCTGAGTTGGATTTCTCCCCACCTGAAATCCCTGAGCCCACGTTCATGGAGAATGTGCTACGCTATGGACTCTTCTTCGGAGCCATTTTCCAGCTTATCTGTGTGCTAGCCATAATCCTGCCAGTGTCGAAGTCCCATAAGACAGTAAGCGTGCTCTTTAGTATTGATATAGACGGGCAGAGTCAGAGAAAATAGGATGGGGGGGAAGTCTGAGTAGCTAATGGAGACGCAGTGGTCTGCCCCTGGGATTGATGACAGTTTCATTGTTCATTTCCCACCTCCAGCTTTTGTCTTGTGATTTACCCCCAGATTAGAAGGTCAGGAGCAAATACCTGAGCCAGGGTCTCTGAATATCAGTGAAAAAAGTGACCTGAAGCACTGGCAAGGTGTGCTAAAGGTACATGCTGTTCCTGACTGCACACGAGAAGGCTTTAGTCCCAGCCCCATATTGTCAGCCTTCTGCTGATTTGCTTTATTAATTGCCAGGCAGGGTGTCCCCTTTGCAGCACCTGACTCTCAGAGAATGACTCTGGGCTCTAGTTTGTGTGGGATTTTTGGCAACAAGATACAGGTGAAATGTCTAGTATATTTTAACATGAGGAAGGCAGTTTTCAGTACTGACACCCAACCCTGTGCTGGCAAGCGGAGGGTCCTTGGATGCAGTTAGTACAGGAGAAGGTTAAAGTGAAAGGTTGAGGTGAGCTACAGGACTCCGACTCCTCTAGAGTGGGCGACGGTGGGATGGCCTGCATCGACCTGGCTTTTCTGATAAAAGAGCTCCATGTGCTTGGTAACATCTGTGGTGCTGGGGACAGATCTTTCAGTGCTGGTGATAAGGCTGCAAGTTTGGGGGTTTGATACAGATTTTGTCTAAATGCGTGTGGTATATTTTCAGTAACAACTCAGCATGGGAAGTTTTGTTTTCAGGCTTTGTAGCCACGTTTGCTCCCTCTTGTGCAGAGGAAACATGGAAATTTTCAGCCTATCTGGGGAAGGGAATGCCTGGGGGTGAGGTACAGTGTGAAGGATACAGTTCATGACCCAAGTCTTTCACCTTTAACTGTTGGTGTGATGTGAAGTTGCGGTGATGTAGTGGATTAGTGACGCTGCCCCGGCATGGGTGCATGCTCCCTCCTGCTCATCCTGCCACAGGAGCTGCAGCTCCCAGCAGGGAGATGAAGCAGGCGGCTGCCGGTCATGATGCAGTGGCACTGCGAGTCTTGCACCATTATTCTGCGGCCACCAGCGCCCATCTGTCAGAGTCCATGGTTTCCCCTGATAAATTTTTGAGAAGTACTGAGTAGTCTGATTCCTGAAAGCTGAAAAGAGTGAGAGCTTTAGTTCGAAGTGGGAAACGGAAGACCAGGCCCCCAATTAAAATGATAAAGCTTAAGGCCCTGTTACTGTTTAAGTTTGCAAGCATGCTTTGATGTTTGCATGCTCTACTTTTTATTTTCTCCTTATGTATACTGTCCTCTTGATTTACTGTCCATATGACTAATTTACAAGACCGTAAACACTAGAGGCTACCCCTCCAGGTCTTGGGAATGATACTTGGGTCTGGACAGGACACTGAGGAGCTTCTCTGTCTTGGAGGCTTCATGCTTTGAAGTCTGCCTTGGTTTGAACATTAGAAGGCAGCAGTGTTCGCTTTACGGCAGCAGCACGCTGCATCCCTGAGTAATAACTGCATGTTGCTCCATTTCTCCAGAGCCTGCCAGCTCCCCATGCGCCGATTACAGCCTTCGGAAAGCCAGCCAAATCTTCTTCCTTGGAAAGCCACACAGATGTGAACTGTAATAGCCCAGTAACTTGAGAGACGTTTGAACCAAGCTCCTTGATTAAAAGGATACTGTCAGATGCTCGCCTCCCCCTCCATTATCTGGAGCACTGTCTTGGAAGCTTGAAACTAGCACGTCTTGCTCAGCCGTTTTTTGTGTGTCCTTTTCCAGTTGGCACGCTCTGACTGATAGAAACCAAGATGCTAAAGCAATATTTATACTCAAATGCATTTAATGAAAGGAGGCAATCTGCATGTGTGCGCTTTCTCAGATGAGACTGGCGCTGTTCCCTTGTGTTTTACAAGATAACTAGACTTTATTTCCCATGGCTAAAATATTATCTGTCATCTCCCCTGAAGGAAACAAGCAGCATATCTAAGCATTCCTTGTTAGTCCAGGTGAAGAAAGCTTTGCCTGCAATTCCCTCCCTGGATTCTGAGTTTGGTTTAGAGGCTCTGACTTTACATTCACACTATTGTTTTGGGGAATATTTTTTGTCTTGCACATGATAATCATTAACATTTGGCAGAAATACCTGCTGAATGTTTCCATGCACACTGGTGATTATATGGTATCTTCTCCTTTTCCTAATTTGAATAGTTTTCACTTAGTGTTGATTTTCTTCTTGCCTTTAAAGTTAGGTTTGTTTTTCTTCTCCAAAGCCTGTTTTAGACACTTAAGCTTTTAACGGCTTCTCTGGTAACAAGCTGTTTCTGTGCATAAACTCACACTCATCAAAAAGCACATGCAGAAGAAGCAGAGATAGTGCTGCTCGAGTCTCATTAAACGTGGACTCGGTTTGATATAGATGTGTTCCAACAGGGATACCCAGCACTTGCTTCCTTTGGCTTATACTCAAATTCCCGAAGTGAGCTGTCAGCAAATTGTAAAAAAAAAGTTACTGACTGTTTCTTAATTGATTCTTGTAGGACTCGGACAGTTTTGAGCCTAAGAATTCAGAGACAGTGAAGAAGCCAAAGGCAACTGCTCCACAGATAAGCAAGAAACCCAAGAAGGAAACCAAAAAGAAACGATAAAGGCATGACGGATGAGCCTCAAAAGACAAAATAATCACCTATAATCATGCTTCCTCGGAGATGACATCAAAGGCAACTAAATACATTAAATGGTTTTCTGGCATTGCCATGCTTTACCTTTCGGGGACAAGGGAGAAGGAGCTTATAAGAGTGGAAGGGGTGGGATTCTGCCATAGATTTCGTACAAACAAAGAGGACTTCACATGTCTAGGACTTCATTTGACATGATTAATATGTCAGTCACCATTAAAGTGACTTCTGTCATTTCTGATGGGTAGAGAGGCCTGTTGTCCTAGCTCCTCCGCGCTGGCTAGGATTTGTAGTAAAGTCCCTGTGGAAGGTGGAGCATGGGTTTGCTACTTTGGGTGCTGGTTTATGTTGTGTTTTTTGAAGGCAGAGGGATCAAATGGATCAAGGATGCCACACTACACAGCTTTGTATTCATCTCTGTTGTCATCTAGTCTGAAATACATAGCTGCTTTTTATGGCTTAATAATGATGTCTTTGTCGTATTCTTTAATTCTTTAGGTAATAACTCGTCAGACTCCAGACTGCTGTAGATGAAAGCTTTCATTTCCCCAGCATCGCTACCACTTTCTTATTCCCCACCCATGCACTTTTCCTTTCTATTCCCACCCTTGAAAGTAGGTACATTTTGCAGAATTGAGGCCGTGGTGGGGACTGCAACGACTACGAGGATCGGGGAACAATTTGATTCTGGAAGGCACAGAATTCAATGCCTGTGCTTACGGGGTGTTCTTGGGAACTTGGGAAGACCAGGTAGTGCATGTTGGAGAAGAGCTGCTCTGAGGTGGGAGTCTCGGAGTGCTGCACTGGTCATGTGTGGAACAGCACCGCCTCGCTGTACTGCTGATAAACCCTCCTGTCAGCTAGCCGAGTCCTCACCATGTGCTCCGTTTCGACACAGCTGGGCTTTGTTGCATTTGCAAGCTCCCTCCCGGCCTTACCTGCTCTAGTCTGCTGCATCTCCTCTTGTTGAATTCTTCCTGAAGTTAAATATGATCTCAGCCTGAGGAGGTGTGGTATTTTAAGATCCAAGGGGTGGCAAGCTGGCTGTGTAGCGTGACTCTATGGCAAGAGACATATACACTGTGTTCCTTCAGGCTCTGGCTCTCCAGGCCCAGGGACAATCTAGCATTAGATTTAAATATGGCTAGACAGGACTGGAAAGAGAGAGGTGGTGACGTAGCCACAGAGTCTCTGTAGGGCAGCTCGAGCTTCCTGATGCCAGCTCACATCTTGGTTTGTTTGATCAGGAATGACTCAATGGGAGGAGAACCTGCTCTTTTAGGCGCACCCAGGGTTCAGAGCAGCTTTGAAGGAAAGGGTTCTCTGGCAGGGCTGCAAGTCTGCGATCCTTTTTGCATACACAGACTCCCATCCCCAATTCACAAATGCCTTGTGAGCCCAGATACAGCAGCAGCGTTGTGCTGCGTGTTCTCCAACAGGAGCTGAACAGCACATTTACGGGAACCATCGGTGTTGAGACGATGGCCACGTCCTCTGCTCGCTGTTGCTTTTGGTGGGTGAGACAGGTGGATCCCAGTACCAGTTTGATTCTAACCTCTCACTGCTTCCCTGCTCCAGGCTCTCTGCTTCTCTTAACCAGAATGCTGACACCAAGTTGCACTGCTTAAAATCCAGCTTAGAGTCCTGCTTTAAATTCAGTGTTTTCTTTTTCTTCTTTTTTTTGAGCTACATAAAGGCAATACTAGGACAGAACAAAGCATGGGAGACACAAGCACTCTAAGGTTGCTTTGAGTTCTCAGTACAAAGAAACATTACAAAAATTTCCCACGCAAATAACAAAGAACAATATTGTGCTCTGAGTTTCCATTATGGACCTGTGTTCCTGCCTGTGATCTGCAGGGGAAAGAAAAGCGTTGCTACTGCCCTGTATAGGTACTGTAGATCACCTCTTCCATTTTAATAAGTGAGGATGGTGGTGGTTTTATCTAACAACTCTGGCTTTCCGCAGGTTACCTAAAGCAAGAGTTTAATGCTTTAACGGACTTGCAACTATTGAGAGAGTAGCACACACATTACCCGAAATATAGACGTGCTTCCACAGCAAAGAACCAGTTAGCGATGAGCACTGTGTGGTTGTTACCTGAAATAGCAGGCTACTACATCAACATCTACATCTAGCTATCTGCAGGCTGGCTTACTCATTGCTAAGTAGAAATCCTGGATATTGGGGTTTGGTTTTGTTGGGGGGAAGAGGGATTAAGATAAATTTCCCAGTCTGTTCCTAACATCTTTATACCTATTTGAATGCTCTTGTTAGCTGAATTTATAGTATGTTTTTAGAAATTACCAATATCCCATGTATTTTAGTTTCTCTTGAAATGTGTAATAAATACAATCAGAATCTCTTTGTTTAAAAAGAAATCTCTTTTTAAAGCTGTGCTGCCTCTTTCCGTGCATTCATTGTGAAAGCTGCCAGAACTCTCAGACTATAGGAACACAGGGACATAAGTAACCTATTCATAAAAATGATCCATTAAGGGAAAGCCTTTCAGATCCTTTAATCTGTGAGAGATTGGTTAGTTAATACTGTCAGGCATGTGTGTATCTGTGTTTGACTTGGAAGTAGCAAACTGTCTCCCAGTACAGCTTCAGCTTCCTGGAAGGAAGGAGGAAAATGGTGTGATGACTAAATTCATTTGCCTCTCATGAGAGATTTTGGCTCCGAGAGCCCCCATGAAGGCAGCAATAATAAAGGCATCATTTGTTAATACGAGCAGGGGGTTAGATGGGGATTCAGTAGACTGATAACAGGGATTTTCAGTAGCCCCTCGGTGTGTGGTTGTAGCTCAGGTTTATGTGGTTGGAGCGTGGAGCTGTCTGGTGGCTCTTCTTGGCTGCGGTAAGACCGGTGTGGTAGCCAAGCTCTGGCAAGCGTCTGTTGGTTCCCTCACCAGAAAACCAAAACGAGAGGACTAGTGTGGTGACTCCTTTAATTCCCAAGCACTTTTCTCCAGGCTGTTTTGTAATTAACATCCCAAAGGGAGCTGAAGACCTCATTAAGTCGCTGTTATTGAAGGGGAGGTTTTCAAAGGTCTGCCTCCAGATACCAGCCAGTAGGCAGCACCTGGGTGAACAGCACCTTGCTCTGCCACCCAGAGCCCAGGATCTGGGCGGAGAGCTGCGTTTGCTCTGCTAATATTTGTTACGAAGTTCCTTACCCTCAACAGGCCAAGCCTCAGCTCTGAAGAAACATGGCTGGGAGTTGAGAATTCTTTGCTTCATTTTTGATCACGTTCAAGCAGCTCTGCCTCTCTGGCCGCGCTCGTCTCGAGAGCTGTGGCCGTCGCCGTCCCCTTGAGCTGTCCCACGCTCACAATGCATCCTTGTGCTCCTCCAGCGCGAGCAGCACAGTCCCTTGAGACGGGCTAATAAGTAGCTCGTGACTGGAGTTCCAGTTCACATAGTTCAATTAAATCCCTGTTAATCTTGTTCAGACCTAATTTACTCTCATTCTCATACACATGTTTCTCTCTGCTTCGGAGAGATTCTGGTGAGGTTCCCTACCGACAGGAACTGAAGAGCCCCAGGCTATCTCGGAAGAGGGCTGATGTTTGCAGAGCGGCCCCCTTGTCAAGTCAATAAGCTAAGATTATTTCCCAGCCTGTCATGAAGAATGTGGAAATATTCCTTCAGTGCCTGGGTTTTGGGGGGTGTCAAGGCTGGATGTGATGATGCTCGAGGAGAAGATAAGGAAGCTGTAGGAGGGGAGGACCTGCTCCGTGTCTCTGTTTCCCAGGGCACTGCTGAACTGTCCCCCTGTGTGCGTGTGTTAATTTTTGGACAGCTGAGAGCTGGGGTGCTGGACTTCTCTCTTGGGAGCTTTCTTACACGCCGATACTTCTGTCAGGCAGAAGTTAGGTTGTTCGCAGCCTGTGGCTGCAGGGATTGAGATGACTGTATTGATTCAGTTGTTTGTTTATTAATCTCATGAGGCATCAGAGACTGACTGCAGCGAGAAAATGGGATGATGAATGGAGAGTGCTGGAGTACAGAGCGTGGCTGCTCGTTTGGTGATTAGGTTGATTGCCAGCTTTGGCACTGGGAAAGGATCTGACCCTCCTCCTCCTCCTCCTCTTCCTCATCCAACCAGAAGAGATGATTCGGTTGGGGAGCGTTCCCTTTCTCTCTGGCAAGAGACATGGGCAGTAATCAATGTTTGTGTTTCTTAAATTGGTAGTTACTGCAGGTCCAAGGTCCTGCACTTCTCCTCTGGTAGTTTGTGGCTTTTGAGCGGTGGTTTGTGGGGGTGTTTTCTGGCTTTTGGTACTCGGGCCAGTATGCAGTAGCTGGTCTAAATGTCTCTTGCTTGGGGCTGGCAATTGCAGGGCGGTGAACTCAGCTTCTTGCCTCTCTCTTGAAATTCAGCTGATTTTCCTGTTTCATGTTGATTCTTCCCAATTTGTGGCTTTTCTGTCACCGTAATTCACCCCCATGCCCCCTCTTGTTGCTTCCACTCTGTAGCCTCATGTCCATTGCAAGTCTTCTGTCCTTGCAGCCAAATTTTACCTGCCAGTGACAGACCGTGGGTATCACCTGCTGTTACAAGGACTGATACAAAGAGAACACATGGAGAAAGGTGTCCCCTTGTAATCAGCCCCTTTAGCATGTTTCTCTTCCCTGACGATTTTTTCAACCAGCAGATGTAACTGCTGGGGAAGGACAGCTCTCCGCCTTGGGAGCCCCAGGGATACCCGGGAAGCTGTGCCACGCACATCAGCCTACCCTCGAGCCATGAGGAGTTAAAACCATCAAATACTACGCTTCCGAGCTCTTGTGATAAGTGAGCGCTACGGTGCTGTGCGTGCTTCACACCGCCCGTTCAGATCCTGCTCCTCGCCAGCACACGCTCATTTGTCTTGTGCAATCCCAAACCTCTCGCAGTGCTCGCTTCCCTCCTCCCAGCTTGCCTGGTTTCATTTAGTGCCTGGAGGCCCCGGTGTGGCTTTGATGCTCCTTGCACCCTGCTTTGCTGGAGGCGTGAGCAGCCACGCACCGGGAAACCGCAGTCCCGCCACGGACCGCAGCGATGCAGAGCAGGCAGTTGGAGCAGAGAGGCTGACAGGTTCCTCCGTGGCTCGAGTCCAGCTTTTTTGGCTGGTAGGTACAAGGTAAACCTGCTCTGGATCACATCTGCTTTGCTTTTTAAAAACATCTATTGCCTGGCTGATGTCTCTCGTCACACTTGAAGAGCTCGGCTCCCGAATGGGGGTGCCGTGGGTGGAGGGGGTTGAAGGGCTCTCACTTCTCCCTGTCTTCAGTTCTAGGCAAGGAGCTGTGTCCCTAGTACCATGCTCTCCTGGAAGTCCTATTTACACGCTAAACGCAGCATTGCTTATTTGCGAAACCTGCACTCTGGACCGTCCCCTCGTTTCTCGCCAGAAGGCCATCCCAGCCTCTGATGTGCCGCCCCTGTAAGTGTCAAGTTCAGCCAGTCCTGGTCCATGGACTGGGGCCACGGAAGGCATCAGCACTGGCCTGAGATGTCTCGTAGGCAGTTCCTACTGCCTTCCCTCTGGCCGCTGCTTCTGCAAAAGCCATCCCAAGCTTGTAAATTCACCTCACCAAAAGCCAAAGTCCGGAGTACGACAGGCACCAGCGAGCTCTCACAGGGAAAAGCTGCTCCCTCCGCTCAGGGAACCGGCTCCGGACGCTTCCTGCTGTTATTTGTGCCTCCGCTCTGGCAGCGTGGGCAGGAGCCGTGCTGGAGCCGTGCTGCCGGCGTGGGGCTCGTGGGGTCGCATCCCTCCTGCTCCCCGAGGGCAGCTCTTGCACATCGGCATGTGCTGGGTGGGCCCACGCTGTAGTCAAACGGCTGGACCGCGGCTGCTGGGGTCTGCCCGGGAGAGGGCCCTCGAGGCTGTGGTCCCCACGGAGCGACTACTTGTGATGCTGCGGCGGCTCCCTTGGGTGGCTGAAGCTGATGTCCCCGAGGGCCAGGCCTCTGCGGTGAAGGGAATCGCAGGGGAGGCAATTTTTGAGAGAAGAGGAGAAGCTGCAACCATTGCTGCTCCCTACCTCCCCCCTTATTTAGCTCCCTTTAAACTGAGCACAGATCCAAACGTCATATGGTTTAAATTTTTCAGATTCAGACTCTGGCCTCCTTAGCCCATCCCTCGCTCGAAGGACCAAGACGGGATGATTAAGGGGAAACACCCTTGTGTCTGCTCCGGCTCCGCTTGGCGCAGGCTGCAGCCGCTTGCGGGCCGGTGAGCAGCCGGGCGCTGGCAGGGAGGCTGCCCAGGACTCCTCTGCTGCCCGGGGAACGCCACGGACCCCCAGGGCAGGGTTGCCTGGATGTGGCTACCAGAGCCTTGCGCTAGCCAGCCATCCATCTGCTGCTCTGTTAGCAAACCAAGCTGGAACGAGGACTATAAATCTCATCTGGACGAGTTTCTGTGCGCTTTTCTGAACTGCTCTTTTCTATTGATACTAAGACTGGCCAAAAAGCAGAATTTCCACCGCTGGGAAATGCTAACATTTTGCGTGCGGCTTTTCTGCTGAGCTGAGGCAAGAAGCAGAAAGTGTCGGATTTTTGCCCAAATGAGCCGTTCCAAGATACCTAATTCAGATTGTATCAAAACATCCTTTTATCAGTCAGAAACCTGACGGAAATGTTGTGCCTCTATTGAACACGCAGATAATTTCCCCCCCACAGCTGTTGAACTTGATGCCTCCTTATCAAACATTTGCACGTCACTGAGTCAGTGGTTTCCCCGCGGTCCTTTCCCCCAGGGAATTTTGCAGTGCCACTTCCTGGCTGGGGCCGCCTGGGTGCTGGGGTTAAGGGCCCCTTTTGCACGGCAGATTGTCACCGCACTGACGGACACGGCGGGTCCTGAGCTCTCCTGGTGACTTCTTCTCAGCCGCCCCTTTTTATCCTACAACTGTGGGACGCTGGCGTTGGCCGCTCGGCTCCTGCAGCCCTGATGCTCGGTGTGGGAGAGAACGGTCAGAATTAGCGTTTCTACCATGAAATATTGCCAAATGGCTCGTACTGCAGGAGTTATTCTGGCCAGTCCCACTTAGTAAATCAGCTCCTGAGCTCGTAACTGCAGCTTCCCTAACGGGGCCGGTGGTGCCGATCGTTTGCCGTCACACGCTCACTGTTTGCAGGGCTGTAAAGCTCAAGGATCGTAAAATGTCGGGGCAAGAGCCGCGGCTGCTTCTGCGTCTGTCCAGCATCTCAAACACAACCATTATATTATTAATAGTAATAATTTGTGCACATATATTGGGAATTTGCAGTGAACAAAATGCAGCTAGCCTCAGGAACAGAATCCATTAGACAAAACGTACTCACGCTTGCCAAGGGGGTGCTTAAAAATAAATCTGGCTGGAGATGAATAGATGGTTTGCTGTAAATCCACAGCGACGTTGGAGAGGTCAGGACTCAGATCAATTACTGGACCCAGAAAGCGCCCTCTTACTTCGCAGGAAGATTTCAGGAGCCCCGTGGAGGAGTTTGAGCCGCACACCTGGAGGGGGAAGGAGCCACGTACGTACTTACTCATGAGCATGACAGTGCTCTGCCTGCAGTAACTCATTCTTCTTTTTCCTGATGAAATTTGTGTAAAGGTCAGCAAGAAAGCACAGAAATACCTGAGCACGTCTTGATTTCTTGTTAGAATATTGCTTCAAGATGTGCTGTAATAACCGAGCCACCAGAAATACTCAGTGCTACTGGTTTTTAATTTGAAAGTTCCCGGTTTTCAGTTTCTGTACCCCTCTTCCTCTCCCTGCGGTGGGTTTTATCGGTGCTATTGAGAAGTGAAGAGAAAGAATCATCTCAAGAACCTAAGTTTCAGGGAAGAGACTGAAATCCCTAGTTGGGTAAAAAAGAAGTGTGGATTAGACTGTTTAAAGATAAATACTTGGAGTGGGGCAGGCGGGAAAGGAAAGCGGGCGCCGGGGGTGTCCGTCAGGCTCGGGGCTTCACGGCTGCGTCAGGGACGCACTGAGGTGTGCTGGGTTGCTTAAACTTAAACGGTCTTAAATCGCATTATCGCCAGCGCTGCATGTTTAATGTCAGAGTCCTGTGAGGGCACATTCCTGAATCCAAGCCCAAAAGATAAGATACTGGTTTTAGAGAGTATCTATTTGCCATTTTAAATTTGCACATTGGCATCTTCTTCGAAGAAGAGATTATGTCGTGGACTTGGTGTGGCGCGTTAAAAGGCACGGTGCCTTTGCTGTTTGCCTTCCAGCAACGGGCCGGCGCTGCCGGAGATGAAAACTGATTGTGGGACAGCCTGTAGAAAAGGAGGTGATTGCAAAAGAGGAAAACAAAATTCAAATATTTATAAGTCGTAATTGCATCTTAGATTTGGGTCTGGATCCAGTAGAGGCTGAGTCATCCTAACCAGCTCACCCGGCGCTGGGGCCGGGTCCCTGCTGCCCCAGGGCGCTCTCCCCTCCGGCACCGGCTCCTCCTGCCTGCTCCGGGACCGCGGGAGCGGGTGCTCCTGGGATCGGGAGAGAGAGGGGAGCGTGCCCATGTCCCTGTGCAGGCACAGCGGGGAAAAGGCGTGGGGGACCCCGGGCATTGACGTACCCCCCTCTTTGCCCTACAGTATGTCCGAAGTACTAACGTATGAGTGAGCAGAGCAGTACCCTGGGGCTGCCCCACACCGTGCGGTTAATTCCTTAATCCCACATCGACGTTAGGTCGGGGAACCCTTCCCTACACATCCCCACGCCAGCCGGATAGCGGAGGGGCTGGCTGTGAATTAACACACCCAGAAAGCCTCAGTACAAACCGGGCTGCTGTTTGATGCTCCGGCAAGGAGCAAACAGAGCTGCTACCCCCAACCCAGCCGCTGCCCAGCACCAGCCGCCCCACGGGTGTGCGGGGAGCCCGGCCGCCCTCTCCCAGCCCTGGGAGGGAGCCGAGAGGCAGGAGGGAAAGCGTCGGCCCTGCCCGGCTGTAGGGCCCTTATCAGCGGGCGGCTCCTCCCAGGGAAGGGCCCCTGGGCGATGTGCTGGCCAGGGGTGATGGATCAGCGTGTGTGTGTGTGTGTGAGACTCCTTGTTCCCGGTGACTCATGGATTCGCTGGCCTTCGCCAGTGTCATGGGAAATATTTTTTTAATAACTCAAAAGAACAAGGCAGGGGGGGTGGGAAACAGAAAGAAAAACTTCGCCACATACTTCTCTGAAACTTGTGAGGTTCCCAAATATTGTTTCTGAAGTGTCAGGTCTTGCTCAGAGCAATGGGGTTTTCAGAAATCTCCGCTGAGTGGCTGCAAGGGTTGGTCGGAGGGGTGGGCAGGGGAGACGGAGGCGGTGCTGGCTGTGGAAACACAGCCCACGGGTCACCGGAGCCGGCCAGCAGCCGCATGTGCCTCATAAACCAGCTGACTGGGGGTTTAAGGAGCGGACTGCTTCACCCCATTTCTTCCTGGAGAATAAAGTGACACGGAACACCTTCGTGGATGGCTAATGGGGGAGGTGGGAGGGCTGCCAGCGCCGCTGAGCTGGTCGGGCAGCCCCGACGGGCTCGGTGCAGGCGTCGGGGCGCCCAGCCGAGCCCTGAGCCCGCGTGTGCGCCCCAGCACTGCTCTGCGCCGGGGGAAAGCTGGGCATTTTCCACCTCCTCCCAGCGCTGGAAGGGGAAGGGGCTGAGGAGCAAGGGAGGGACAGCTGGAACTGTCCCCATGTGCCCACCTACCCGAGTGGGACTCAGCGGGACCCGCACCTCACCCGGCCCTGCACGGGGTGATGCTGCCAGCCGGGGACCGGGCACCCCAGGAACACCCACAGCTCCATTCTGCCTCGTTTCGGAGGCTGGCACCAGCTGCAGGGGCGACCTGGGGGTGCATAAACCCACACACGGGGCAGATGCCCCAGCGTGCACGGCCACGTGCCAGCGCGGCCTCCAAAGGGCCCACAGCTACCCGGGGTTCCCCAGGGAGGCCCAGGCCGTGGCTTATCTTTCCCTGCTTTTCCTCAACGCTGAAGTTTTGCCTCCCTCCGACTTCAGAGATGGGGGAACGTGGATCGCAGCCCCCTGGGACGGCGAGGTGTCCCTCCTGGGGACGGGGATGCAGAGATTCAAGTGCAGAACCTGACAAAACAGCGTTTCTCCCTGCTATCCGCCGTGTGCCAGAACTGTTTAACAAAGCAACCCCCAACCCAGCTGGGTTTTAACCTCCTGAAAATCACTTCTGTTACCAGCTCTGGCTTCCAGGTAAACACAACGCAGCCCACGGGGGCTCGGAGCGCTGGGCTCGGGTGGGAGAACCCCACCGCCGCGGGGAGCCCAGAGCCCCCCCCAGCCCCTCACCCGCGGGGCCGCGCGGGGCGACGCGCACAGAGGACCGAGGCCGCCGCTCCCACGCGTGTCCCCGGCGCGACCAGGCGGTTCCCTCCGCCGCGGGCCGGGGCGCGGCGGCAGAGCCGGCGGCGGGGGCGGCCCCTGGCCCGCTGCGCGCCCCGCGGAGCCCGGCTGCCCGGAGCCTTCTCCCTTAAAAAAAAAAAACCCACGGAGGGGAGGGGCTGCTGCCTTTTTCCCCCATCCGCCGTTTCCGGTTTGCTGCCATATTCCTCTTTTTTTTTTTTTTTTTTCCTCCCCTCCCCGTGGGTTCCCCCCCCGCCCCGGAGACGGGGTGAGCGGGGGCGGGCGAGGCGGCAGCGCGCCGGATCCGCGGCGCTGCGCGATGCTGCTGCTGCCGGCGGCGCAGCCCTGAGCACCCGGCTCGGCTCGGCGCGGCTCGGCACGGCCCGGTGCGGGCACCCAGCGCGGCGGCGGCGGCGGCGGGGGGCGGCGGCCGCGCCCCCGGCGCGGAGACAAAGCCGGGGCCGAGCGCTGGAGGCGAGCGGCGGGACCGGCCCCGCTGCGCGCACGGGCGGGAGGTGAGCGGGCGGCGGCGGGGGGCGGCCGTGGGGGCCGGCGGGGGATGCCCACGGTCCGCCCGTGGGGTCCGGTGGGGGATGCCCGGGGTCAGCCCGCGGGGTGCGGCGGGGGGATGCCCGCAGTCGGGTGAGCTGGTCGCGGGTCCCATCGGGGGTGCTGGCAGTTTGGCAAGGAGGCTGTGGGTCCAGCCCAGGCTCCGGTGGGGCAGCTGTGGGTCCGGCAGCGGGGGATGCCCGCAGTCCCGTGAGCTGGCTGTGGGTCCCGACAGGGCTGCTGGCGGTCTGGCTGTGGGTTTCGGTGGGGCGGCTATGGGTCCAGCGGCGGATGCCCATGGTGTGGTGGGTCAGCTGTGGGTCTGGCTGGGGATGCCGCTGTCTGGCGGGGCGGATACGGGCCCAGCCGGGGATGCTGAGGGTCCAGCGGGGCGGCCGTGGGGTCCGGCGGGGCGGCACCGCCTGCCTGCAACTCCCCTTTGTTGTGATCAGGGGCTGTGGGGGACCCCCGGGAGCGCAGGGCGGGGAGAGCCGGGCTCTATGTAGGCCAGGACATGAAATATTCATCACCCCCCTGCTTTGATGTCTCCTGATCCGCTTCCCTTGTCGTGTTTGCTCACCGGTAATTCTGGGGCTCGTGTCCAGCCCCGCTGGGCCTGGAGAGCCGTGTCCGGCCGGGCTCCTCGCTGCGCCCCTCGCCGGGGCCGGCTGGCTCCAGCCTGCTGGGGGGCTGCAGAGCCCCGGGCTGCCCGATTAAAGGCTGTATCCAGCCGAGAAGTTCCCCCATCGCAGCCTGGGTGATCCAACCCCCCTGTGTGGTTGCGAGTGGTGGCACTGGCGTGTCCCCACCGTCCCTGTCACAGCCCCCAATGCCACGGAAGAGCACCGTGGGTTTTGCCCTGAGCCACACTGGGGTTGGGATGGGCTTTTATCCCTGCCCGCTGCCTGGGGGGCTGTGCAGGAGCTCGGGCAGGCTGTACTGCGTCCTGGTGCCGTTTGGCATGGGCATGGGTGGGGGGCAGCCTGTGGGGATGGGGCCCACTGCACAGGGCTGTGTGCGCTGGGGACAGGGGCAGGAGGGGGGGTGGCATGTTGTGGCACTGACCCTGGCATGGTCCTGTCTGGTGCCGAGCATCGTCTCGGGGAGCGGCGCAGCCTCCTGCGAGACCCGCTGGAAATGAGTGGGGATGTGCCGCATCTCCCCGTGTTTTGCTGGCCCTGCACAGCGCACTCCTCCCCCGGCCCTTCCTCGCCCCGGCGGCTGCTGTAGGGTGTCGGGGCTCAGCCCCCTGGCCTTGGGGCCGGGAGGTGACTGTGTCCTGGTCCCGATCCGGGTCCTGGCCCTGTTCCCAATGCCGTCAAGCAGCAGTAAAGGTCGTAGGTGGCAGGGAGTGGGTTGCACTACCCTGCGTGTGCCACCGGCTCATCTGTGCTCCTGGCTCCCCAGGAGCGATGCAAAGGAAGGGACATGATGTGGCTGCTCAGTGCAGCCGGGGCGTCCCCCAAGACAGGTCCCACCAGCCCGTGGCATTAGGAGCTGGGGCAGTGGAGGGGGCAGAGCCCGGGGGGTTCTGGGGTGAGCTCCTGCCTGGGGCCAGCGCTGCCTGCGCAGCGGGGACGGGGACAGGGCAGCCCGGACCCAGCAGTGCTGTATGCAAACTGAGCTGCGGGAAGGTGGCAACAAAAGACTTGATTTTTCTTCCTCCTGCCTGGCTGGGGCTCCCCAGAGGAGGAGGTGTACGGCAGGAGGGAGCTGGAGGGCTTTGTCACGCTCTCGGCCGAGGAGATACCCACTGCCAGCAGTGACCGGTGCGCGGGTGGGAGAACGAGTCGTGACAAACCCTGCCAAGGTCCAGCCGTTAATGGTGCGAAGCCGCTCGTCCCTGCCAGGCTTGGAGACCCCCCTCAGCACCCGGCAGCTCAACACGCGCCCGGGCCCCCCGTGCAGCCTGTGTTGGTCAAACAAGGGCGGGGGCTGGCAGGGCTCTCCGGGGAGGCGTGAGGATGGGGACGTGCAGGGGGACATCAGTAATCCTGCACTGTAAAGCAATGTCCTTTTTGTTATTTCCGCTGTGGGGCTGCTCCCGACACCTTTGCGGCCGGAGGGGCCGATCCTGGGCTGCGCTGTGCTAAGCCAGCTGTTCTGCGCCACTTCGTGCTGGCGCAGGATCCGGCCCATAGCGAAACCTTGGCTGTTCGGTGTCTCTGAGACAAGGCTCGTGTGCTGGCTCCCCAGGGAGCCGCGTCTCTGTAATCATTAGCCAGTTCATGCTCGCTTGTCAGAGAAGGGCACCTTTGCTTGAAAGATCGAGGGTCAGTTCATGGTCCAAGCTTTGACCCGGGAGCAGCAGGGCAGAGGCTCCTCCAAACACCTCGCCTCGGCGGCTTTGGGAAAAAGCAACCCAATGACTTTTTTTTTAATTTTTTTTGGGGGGGGGGGGATGGGGACGGGGAGACGGGGTTATTTATGGGCTGGTGCAGCAGCAGCTAAGGGAAGTCCAATGTTCCCTGTCTCGATCGTTAGTGGCCTTGCAGTGCTCCCTATGTGATGGAGATGCCCTAACGATAGCTCTGCCCTTTAATGACTTTGTGCCAGAGTGATGGAAAATCATGAAGGTACCGTGGGGAGGCAGAAGGGGCTGTCCCAGCCCCCGGCCGGGGTGCTGGGGGACAAGACGAAGAGAGAGCTGCGGTTCGTGGTGACCGACCTATGCGGAGGCTCTGCTGCGGAGACAAGAGGCTCCTTTGCTGCCTTGGTGGCACGGAGGGGACATGAGCGGTCCCGAGGCGGGGGTGGCCTTTTGCGGCGTGGGCAGCTCCCGGGAAGCAGCATCGTTTCGCCGGGCTCACCGAGGCGAGGAGGGGATGGACCGTGGGGGTCCCGTGCCTCCGAAATCCCATCTGCCTCTCCCTGCTGCTGGTGCCAGGATTGCGCCTGGCCTTTGAAGTCATCACATAGCTAAAACTCTTATCTAATGAGACCTGAAGGACTTGGTCCGTAACCTTTCATTTTAACAACCAGCAAATGCCTATAATATCTTGAAAGAGAAAAGGTAGGAGCGAGCAAACAGCCTGCGCCTCCTCCCGGCGTGTCTGAGGGGGTGGAAACCCCCCAGCATCACTGGGACAAAGCGCCGTACTCCTCGCATCTGCACTCCTCGCATCGCTGGGGGAAATTTGAAAGCCTATCTGAAGTGCTATTGTTTCCTGTACTGTCTATTTTGCAGCTCGGTTTCCAACTCGTTCCTTTATCTCTCAGAACAATTTCCCATCTGAGCTCACTTCCTCAGCGCTCCGCATCTCGCCCCGGAGCTCGCCTGGAGACGCGTCCAGCGCCCGTCCCGGCAGACAGCGGCGTGTCCCCATGCTGCTCCGTGCGGGAGCGATCCCTTTAATCCGATGCCCGGAGAGCAGCTCGCACCTCTGGATGGAAATAACCATCCTTGCATGGCTGTTCCTGGAACAGGAGCGCAGATTGTTGCTGTTTCCAGTCCAAACTCCTCTTTTCGACCGCCTGTAGCTGCGGGTGGTGCGGACTAAGTCCCCGGGGGCTCGCGTCTCGCTGAAGTTACCGCCCATCAGCAAAAAATGTGCAGCGTGTCGCGGGGCTGTTTTAAAACGGGCTGCAGGAAAATAGTAATGCCTTTGGTCCTTCATCTTTTACATGGGCAGGAAGCTGTGAGATAGCCCAGTATAGTGCGTGCTTAGGAGGGAAAAAAATAATACAGTTAATTGGCCGAGCGTGGCTACATCGGCGTGGGCTGCAGTCGGTGCTCGGGTGCACCCAGGCCCCCGGCTTGGCCCCGTGTTGGCGCAGGCGACCTCAGCGCTGGCTGCAGCGGGAACCGGTGCTGCTTTGCACATGCCTCTGCACACGCGTGCTTTGAAAATAAAGCCCTGAAACAGATTTCAGAAACAAATGTGGTTTGAACCTGGGCCAGGAACCAGGACCTGCAAATCTGCGTCTTGCACTGACTTCCCTTCAGGCTACGGATCTGCTGGCTGCCCTCGCTGCGGAGCGCGGAGGTGTTTGGGAGGGCTGGGGGCTGGCAGGGCTGCCGCGGGGCATCGGCCACGGGGCAAGGGGGGGCCGGCCGTTGATTTTAATTCAGACCTTAAAGAAATCTGCCCGAGCCCCTTGGCTCCAGGTGGTCTCGGTGGAGATGCAGCATCCGAAATATCTGTAGCCTGGCATGCAGGATCGGTGGGCTCATCTGGAGGAATTTGGGGAACAGAAGCCCCGGTCATTTAGGGCAAAAATATAAGAAATGGGGCACATGCGTAGTGCGTAGTTCCCCTTGCCGTCGGGGAACGGGTGGAGGTTTGGGCAAGGCGTGCAGCCTGGCACGTGTGGGCCCCCGCGCCAGGAGGGCACCGGGATGGCTTCGGGGTCCGCAGCGAAGGGCGAGCGGGCTTTGCTGGGTCAGCGCCTCTGCCCACGCGTGACACGGGGACGCTTGTGACTCGGGCTGTGCTGCGCTTCCTTCCCCGCCCTGCAAGTCTCGGAGGCCGGCCCCGAGTTTCCCGGCCCCGTCCTGTGCTTGACCTGTTGTGGTCTCGCTCCCGTGACCGTGAGGTTTCGGCTGGCCCCGAGCCCGCTGTGTTAGGGCTCGCTGGATGGAGGAAAACCTGACCGCGTGCTGCAAAAATAGCTTCCGCCCGGCGTGGCTGCTCCCATCCTTCCCGACCGTTTGGCAATCTCGGCCACCAAAAACCTGGGCGATGAGGGTCAAAGCTCACTGCTGCATCGCCCCCTCCACCACGGGTGAGGTTAACAAGTCCAGCCCGTCCCCAGCCACGTGCCCCCTTCCCACACGGCGTCCCCCTTCCCACGCTGTGCCCCGGTTTGGGGACAGCGTGACGGAGTCAGGTCAGTGCTAAATCGATCCTAACAATGTCCTAAAAAGGGGCACCCTTTAGCAGGAATTTGGGGTTGGAGGTGCAGCACTGTGTCTGGGTTTCACTGCTCCTCCTTGCTTCCCCACCTGGTAAGGTGCGTTGCGTGCCTCGGTTTCCCCCGTGACTGCCTGGGAAGCTGCCGTCGGAGGTCGGTGAGGCTTTGCACTGAGTGCGTGCCTCAGTTTCCCCTTCACCAGCCCCAGCTGCACTGCCCTACACCATGCACGCACCATGGGCAAAGCTCTGCCTTAGGCAGGGCAAGTACAATCTGGTCTCCATGAAGCACCACCGCCTTCCTCACCCGCTCGGCCGCAGCCTCTCAGACGGTGTTTCCGAGGGCTTCCCCCCCAGACTGTGCCCCGGCTGGGCACCAACTTCCCAGCCCGAAACCAGCCCTCGCAGTTTGGTGGTTTTGCGGTGCCGCCGGGCTGCAGCCGGTGCCAGCGGCAGCGGGGTTGGGTGGTGCCATCCTGGGCTCTGGATGCTCCGGCGGTGGAACCGTGCACTTGGTGACTTCTGCAAAATAAATCCAACACGAAAAGGCTGTCGGAGTCGCTCCCTGCTCGGCTGGGCCCTTTCCTTCCCCTGCCCATCGCGCAAGCGTCGGCAGGGCCCCGCTGTGCCGGGGAAGGGATCGGGAAGGCTCGGCAGGGCTGAGGGGGGGGCTGCCGGTGAGCACCCCGCTGCGCCGGGCAGGGAGGGTGTCGTGGGACGAGGAAGGGCGCGTGTGGAGCTGCAAAAGTCACTGCGACCAGGATGAGTTTCATGCTCCAGCGTCACGGAAGGTTGAGTTTGGAAGTGTGTGGGGTGGAAAGGCGCAGGGTGCCGGGACCGGTGTGTGTGGCCGGGGAGAGCAGCACGTGGGGGCAGCTGCAGGGAGCTGCCTGCCCGCCCCGGCTGCCTGCACACCTGCACACGCGTGTGGATGTGCGGGCACGGGTGTGTGCACACTAACCTGAGCCCTTCTTGGTGCTTTGGGGGTGGGGATAGCTCTTGTGCCGTGGTCTGGGTGGGCTGTGCTGAAGCCACCGTGATGGAAAGCAGAGGAGATGCCCTTCATCCCTTTGTCCCTTCATCCCGTCCCCGCAGGCTCTGTCCGAGGGCAGGAGGGGGGCAGCTCCAGCTCGGGGTGGTTATTTCAGGTAGGAAGAGCAGCACGAGCGAGGGCTGGAGAGATGCCATGGGAGGGTGCAAGGTCCACGTGTGGCTCATCCCACGCCACTGTCTGGTGTCGGCAGCTCAGGGCTGGTCCCATCCACCTCGCCCATAGCCCGTCTCCGCTCCCCACCACCGCTGCAGCGAGCGGGAGAGGTGTGCGGAGCCCGGCTCTCCCCTCCAGGAGTGGCAGGGATAAAAGACACCAGCTCAGCGTTTTTCTTTGTTTTTCATCTGCTCAGGCTGTTTATAGCGAGCACCGTCTAGGGCTGCACCTCCCAGCCGGCTCCTCTCCCGGCAGCTCCGGCGGAGCTGCTGAGCATCCCGCTCAACCCCAGGAGCGGCTGGGGAATCTGACGCAGCCTTTTGGGTATGGAAATGCTGTCTGGGGCTGGCTGATCTTCTCCGTTTGCCCCTCCAGACCCTCCCTGGTTGCTTCCTCTGACGCATCCTGAGCGCGTTGCTTTGTTTTGGTGGTGCAGATGGGAGTGGCTGGAGGGACCGGCTTCTCTCGGGGCTCTGCCACCAGCGAAGTCCGGGCTCCCCGGGCACGCCTTGGCGTGGGGTCTGACAGTGCCGAGACCAGAGCCGCAGTCCTGGGCTGTGCCCGCTGCTGCGGGAGCTGCTCCTCGTCCCATCCGTGCCCGCGGAGGTGAAAGCGGGAGTCGAGTGCGCATCGCTGGAGGCTGATCCTGATCTCCCAGCCTGGACCCGCAGCCACCCGCCGCCCCCGTAGCGTGTGTGCGTTAGGGCTGGTGGCCCCACGGTTCCCCAGAGCATGTGGCTTGGGTCGGGCAGATGCCCCAGAGTCCCAAAGCAACCCAGGAAAATAAGCCGATAATCAGCATAAATTTGCTGCGTGGGGTTCTGCTTATTCGTTTGAAACTGTTCAGGGGTCTGCAAAGTGGGAAGCGCTGGAAATCGGTGATGGAAGACCCTTGGCCTCTGCTTGGCTTCTCCTTCGTACCCTCCTGTTGCACTGAACCCCGGCACGTGTGGCTCCCCGGCCGGGAGCAGGGCGATGCCCGGCCCCATGGGGTTTGTGTTGCATTTCCCTGCATTTTCCCTTTTTTACCAGCAAGTGTTTCAGTTCCTGTTCCATGTGGGAGGGTGTCGGGAGGGTTGCCGGGAGGTTTCGTGCCACGGGGGTCCTGCAGGACCCCTCTGCAGGGCCGGTGGGGCTGCGGCCCCATGCCGGAGGGACACTGGAGCCCCGGGAGCTCCTCTCCTCGCTGGACTGGATGGGCTGGTTTTTCTGAAAGTGGAAATGTTTTAGCAGTGACGCCAGCATGGCCAGGGGTGGTTGTAACTTGCTCAGATCCGGAGCTTTTCTGCCTCCTGCGTGTTCCTTGCCCCCTTCCTCCCCCTGCCCCGGAGATTTGCTGCCTGCCTGCACTGCCGTCCTCGCCCCGGGGGGGAGGTTGCTGCGGCGCTGATGGGTGCTGTTGGGTGCGGCGGCCCTCGAGCCGGGGCACGCGCAGGTGGCAGCACCGTTTTGGCCGGATCTGAGCCACCCCTGAGTCACATCAGCCTCTCGCTGCCGCCTGCCCCTTCCCCAGGAGCCGGGCTCGGGGCGGGCTGGGTGCTGCACCACGGCCATCCCCGGGGAGCACCCGGGGCACGTGTCCCCTTCCAGTAAGCAGAAGCAAACTCTTTCCTGGAGCCCGAGGCTGGCCGTGCTGGGAGAGGCGCTGCAGAAATGGGGAACAGAAATCCCCTGCTCCTCCTCAAGAGGCCAGCTCGTGTCACCGCGTCTCTGTCACCCCCTCCAGCGGGGCCGGTCCCTCCTCCCGGGACTTCGCCTGGAGGAGGACGGGAAGAGCGTTAATGTGGTGGGGCCGTGGGAAACTGGAGAATTAAGTGGCAGGTGGTGGGAGCTCATGGATGCCAACGTGCCCGGGGGCTAGTATTAAAAATGTGTATTTTGGGGGGCACTGAACCCCCGGTGCTGAGCTAGAGGGCTGGTTTGGGGAAGCGTCGCCTTGTGACTCCAGGCAGTCCCGGTGGCCAGGAGCTCCGGCTCCTAGTGCTGGCCTGGCTCAACATCAGCGCTTCCCGGCCCCGCGGGCACTCCTACCCTTGGAAACATTTCCTTTCTGTTTCCTTCTCCTGGACTTGGCAGGAGGAGAGCGGTGCCCTCATCACCTGTCTGGGAGAAGCCGGCTTCAGGTTAATGCAGGCCAAAGGCTTTGTGTGCCTTTGGAAAGCGTTTGCTGGCGCTGGTTGGGCAATTCCTGGCTTTGGCTGGTGTCCTGGTGGGGATGCTGGAAGCGCAGGCTGAGTCGGGCTGGGAGGCACCGGTAGGCATCCCTGCTCCGACCCGGAGCAGTGCCAGCGAGGTCAGGCTGCACAGCGCCCGGCCAGCTTTGAGCATCTCCTGCTGGAGATCCCACCAGCATTCCGGCCCTTCTTCCTGTGCTGGACCACCCTCGTGGTGGAAAAGCTTGTTTTTCCATCTCTAATTGCCAGGATGCCCTCGCAGTGCAGAAAGGGACAGGGGATGCGTGCTGCCCGGGAAGCGGGGTGCTCCCCTTTCCTCTGTGTGCACAAGCAGCAGACTCGGGCTGGGTTTGCAGGATCCGTGTGCTTGTTCTCCTCCTGTCCCAAAGCTCTCCCAAAGCGCTCGTGCATGGAGCAGTAGGGGCTCCAAGAGCCTTCAATTGACTTTCATTTCCTCCCTGACCCCAAACGCTTCCTAGCAGCGCCCTGAACCCAAGGGGTCTCCTTTGGACCAGGGCATGGGGCTGGCGGAGCTGCGGGAGCCCTGATTTTCGGGGTGGCTTTGTTGCTGCATGGAGGTGGAAGGGGGTGATGGGGCACCGCTGGCTGCCTGTGCTCTCTCGGTGCAGCAGCGGCTCCCCACGCAGCCCTTTGCAAGGGGCTGCACCTCCCAGCACCCACCACGCAGCATGGCTCTGTGCGTGACGCTGTGCCAGGAGCTCCCGCAAGCCTCGCTCGGTGGCGTGCCGGTCGGGAAAGGCGGGTGCCAGGAGCTCCCGCAAGCCTCACTCGGTGGCGTGCCGGTCGGGAAAGGCGGGTGCCAGCTCCCTCCAGAGCCCTCTGCACCGCCTGGTGACGTATGTTAAAAACCCGCTGTCTCGGAGGAAGCTTTGAGGGGGCAAAGCTTCGCCAGCTCCCAGGGACCTGGTGCACGGGGCCGTGGGCGAGCGTCGCGGTGGGTCAGCATCCGTGCGCCGGGGGATCTGTAGACATGGCCCCGGCAGTACCCAGGTCTGCTGCGGCGTGGTGACGGGGATGTGACACGGTGTGGCAATGGCCACCTTCCCTTCTCCCATCCCAGGTCCCCTCTGCCTGCTCCATGCCCTCGCCCAGGTGCTGGCGTGATGGGTTACACCCTGCTCCTGCTTCTCGTTAAATAAAAACCGGTGTTCTGCCCTGCCGGGGGAGCAGCCCTTGGGGGAGAAAAAGGCTTAAACCCGAGCTCTCGGCAGCTTGGCACCAGCGAGCCCAACTTGCCGCGCATCCCGCTCGCTCCAGGCAGCTCGGCGCGTTCTTTCGGGGAGATAAGGCTCGCAGCTTTTTCTTGCCAGCCTTACGCAAGACAGTGCTCGTGGGGTGCCTGCTGTCGAGCTTCCCCTGCCCTCGCCCGGCCTCGGGGTGCTGCGGGGATAGCGGGGGGCTCTGCCTGCAGCTGTGTGCAGCCGCTGGTGTTGGCAGAGCCGCTGCCCGTCGCCCCGGCCAGCCGAAATCTGCCTGTGGAGGGGCTGGCCCTGCGACGGTGGGGAGAGCCCGAGCTCCCTGCACGACTGCCTGTATGTATTTGGTGGTTCCCAGTTTCTTGGCCAGACAAACATCCAGAACCTGCTTTTGTGCTTCTCAGGGGTTTGTTTTGGTCTTTTAAACTCCCTGTTTTGACACGTTTTTTCAGAGGCATTTTGCATCACTCCCGGCCGTGACTCTCCCCCATGCTTGGGGGGGTGAATTTGGATGGGTGATTTAATTATCCTTTCCCCTTTCGTGACCCACTGTCCCCTGCTAGCTTGGGCTGTGGAGCTTTAATTAAGATGGTTTTAAATTTAACGGGAGTTGACAGGGTCGGATGGGAGGGGCTGGGACTTACATATGTGGGGAGCGTGTAGCCAGGCTCCCGCGCAGCAGCCGTGCCGCCCTCCCCTCTCCTCCGACAGTGATTCCTTTCCTCTGGGAGAGTTTTCCATCAGCTGGGGGGAGCCAGGGGAGGGCTGAGGTGCCTTAACTCAGGTACCTTTGCCATGCGGTCACTGGGCAAACTGGGGATCCTGGGTGGGCATCAGGGGCACCTGCCCATGGAAGTGGCTCCCCTGGTCCCCGAATTAGAGCCAAGAGATGAAGCAAGCGTCTCCACATCTTTCCTTTTGGTTTAGGAATTAGTGCAGGTGAGAAACGAGTGTCCTTGCGGAGGAGAAGGGCTGGAGGCGTGACCCAAGCATCCCTTCGTGGCATCAGCTGGGCAGGGACAGGATCTGCAGCATCAAACCCTGGTTTGTGGGGCTGGGGGAGCAGCTCCCCCTTTTTCACCAGCCCTTGGGACTCATTGCAGCAGGGCTGGTCCCAACATGGCAGAGACCTGCCTCCATGGTCCCCCTCTTGTACCGAGCAAAGCCTGATGGCATGGGACAGGGGATGGGAATTGCTTTTTCCACGGGGGACTCGGTGACCTGCCGTATTCGGGTGGCAGGAGGGGATGGTGGGCTGAGCCGGGGCAGCGAGGCTTTCCC
This sequence comes from Phoenicopterus ruber ruber, assembly GCA_009819775.1. Taxonomy (NCBI): domain Eukaryota; kingdom Metazoa; phylum Chordata; class Aves; order Phoenicopteriformes; family Phoenicopteridae; genus Phoenicopterus; species Phoenicopterus ruber. Next base: position 7,265,217 of record CM020230.1, read on the forward strand.
CAAAGCACCCGGGGCTGTGCTGCCGTTCGCTGGCCCCCAGCTGTGATGCTTGCCGTGGGAAAAGGCAAAGCTTCAGTAGCATCCCCTGGGACCGAGGGGGAAACTGCTGTGTGAGCGTGTCTGGGGCTGCATTTCCTACCAAAATGCGGGGAGGGAGCAGGGGGTGATGCAGGGAGGGGGCCGGGGCGCTGGCTGTTCGGGTACCACCCTCGCCGTGGTTACGGCAGCGCCGACCGAGCAGCAGTGCATCGCCCCCGGCGCGGCGGCCGCCGTCTCCCCGCGGCGCGGTGCTGCGGCACTGACCCCGCTGTCTGGGCTGCCGTGATCGCGGGGGCAGCGCTGCCGCCTCTTTGTGCTGCCTGCGCAGGGGGATGCGGGGGACGGCGAAGTGCCCTTCGGCTCTCGCCTGCCTGCCTGCCTCCAGCCTGGGATCTCTGGTTTTAACGGCACACCTCGTAGGCAGCTTCTGTTTGTCCTGCTCTACCCCGGCTGGCTCCGCTCCCGGGCCCCCGTCCTGCTGGGAGGGGGTCGGTTGTGTGCAAAGGGGGATGGAGCGGGTCAGGGTGGGTTTGGGATCGTGGCTCTCTGCTCCGTTCCGTCCCCGGTGCCTGCTGCCGTGGGCTGGGCACCGCGAGGCTGCTTTGTCTCGCCTGCCGTCCCACACGCTTCATTTTTCAGTCTGGCGTGAGACAGGTGCCGTTATTAATCTCGCCGGGGCTTCATGAGCCGCGGATGCAGCTCGGCTCGCTCTGGCAGCGGGTGGGCGCCGGTGCCCCCGGCCCCTCGCCCACCTCTCCCCCAGCATCCGCCCCACCCCATCTGCCAGCGGTGCCGCTCGGCATCCACCCGGCTCCTCAGCAGCCCCAAGGACGGAGCCTGTTTGCCTGAGATGTCTCCCTCCCCAAGGCTCCGTGTCTGGTGTCGGGCCCCAGCCTGTCGCGGCATTTCCCAAGGTTTCTGCCTCTGCCTCGCAGAAGCCGTACTGCTGTGTTTTGTCTGCTCCCAATCAGTGTCTTTTGTTAGTGTCTTTGAAAAGACGATAAGATCGATTCCCCCTCCGCCGCCAGCCCTGCTATCAGCCTGGTGTTGCCACGGCCATTGTATCCTTGAGCGATCCGGGTGCAGCAGAAAACAGCCGGAGCGGGACTTGCCAGAGAGCAGTGGTTCCCCTCGCTGGTGTCTTTCCGAGAGCATCTCTGCCGTGGGGAGGTAGGGCAGAGGATCGAGCCTTTTCCTGCATTCCAGCTTGCCAGTTAATTTGGGGGGGGGGAGAAACCCTGGGGATGTGGGGTCAGAGGAGCGGGGATGCTGGGCAGGTCAGGCGGCATTTCCAGCGCTGGCGGGGGAGGATGGGGATGCCACTGTCTCGCGTGCTGTGATCTGATCCGAGCTGAGTTGTGCAGCTGAGTGTGCTTCATTTTTAATTGCTTTTGGAGAGGGGAGGGCGGGGGCGGCCTCTGGCTCCAGCTCTCTCCTTGCTGCGGCCCCTGCCCCGGGCAGGGTGTGCGGCTGGGCTCAGCCCTGGCACCCTCCCCTCCGGCCGCGGCTCAGCCCAGCCGCTGCCTGGGGGCAACTGGGGGACCACGAAGACCCCGAATGCAGAACCCAGCAGCACGTGAGGATGGCAGGGCTGGAGCGTGCCGGAGCGTGGCTGCGGCCATGGCGGTGATGTGCTGGTTGGGATCGCAGCCCCGCTATGGAGCAGGCGGCAGAGCTGTGCCGGGCTGTGCCGGGCTGCTGCCACAGCGGCCGCTTTCAGCCACCAAATACCCAAACCTGGGAGCGTGAGGGATGCAAGTGCATCCATCCGCCTGGCAGCTACGCGGGGACGTGTCCCTTCCCCTTCGGAGGGCTTTGCGCCCAGCACGTGGCTGACCCCAGGCTGAGGTTTGGGTTTCCCCAGTGGCTTTTTTGGCCCTATTTTGTCTAAACACGGCCACGGCCTCGCAGCGTGTGCCCGGGAGCCCAAGTGGCACAGCGTGCACGGGCAGCGGGGACACGGGCACCACGTGCGTACGCGGCGCAGCCTTATTTGTATGTGCTGCAGCCTGGAGTTGAGACTGCAGCTTCCCCCACCTTCCATCCCGCTGTGCAATTACTGCCAGCGAGTATTAGTCAAGTACAAATTACAAACCATTCAAAGTCTTAAAGAGCTGTCAATCAGCTGCTGCTTATTATCCTAATCAAATGCACTAAAAATAGTGGCAAAACTTATTAGCAGGGGGAAGGGGAGGCCATCAAAATAAACCTGCAGCGTGGCGCATCCCCTGCGTGGCAGCCACCGCCCCAGGCGCCCGCCCAGCGAGAGGGACGCGGGGCGGCTGCCCGGCATTACGCTGACCCCACGGAGGTTTGCTGGGCGGTTTCCACCCTCGTGCCGTGGTGTTTGCAGCGTAACAAGCCCGGCGTGCGTGCCGTGGGGCCGCGTGCCGTGATCCTGGTGACGCCCGGGCTGAGTGGGTCGGCGCAGCTGGGGCAGGGGAGGCTGTGATGGCAGCCGGCGGTGCTGGGGGAGCAGCGGCTCCTTCTCCTCTGCTGCCGTCTCCGTATGAGCCCTCCCCTCGCTACGCCTCGGCGGCTGAGGGCTCTTGCGTAAAGGCTGCGGCTGGTCTCCCTTCCAGGCTTGCTCCCAGCAGGGTTAGATGGCAGCGCAGCAAAAACCTGCCCACCCTGTCCCCATCCATCTGGGATGTTCCCCCTGGATGAGATGTGAAACCTGGGCTCCAGCCTTTGAGCAAGACAGGAGATGCTGCTCGGGGCTGTGAAGCTGGGGGTGCCCCGGGGGCTGAATCCCCTCTGTGCCGGGCAAGCAGGAGCCCCTGAGAAGCCTCTGCCTGGCACCGGGTGAGCAGGGCTGGCTGGAGAGAGATTTTCCTTTCGGTAGGAGAGAAGGGGCAGTTCCTGCAGGATTGGGGGATGGAGGGGGTGGCAGAGCCAGGTGAGTAGCTGCCCCGGCTCTGCAGGGCCCTGCCCTGCTCTGCTTTGGATCGAAAGCTCTGCCCCAAGGCACTGCTGCTGACAGGTGTCCCCCCATCACACACACTTGCAGCAGAAAATTGTCCCTTTTGAAAAATTTGGCTAAAACGTGCTTTTCTGGCTGAGTCAGGGCTTGAGCAGCGTGAGGTGCTCCCAGACCTTGTACGGGGTTCATGCTATAGCATCTGTCTGTGCTGTTGGGGATGGAGATGGTGACTCTCATCCCTGGGGACAAGGTCCCTGGTTGGTGGCCGACCCTCCCTGCCACTGGTCCCGGCTGTCCAGAGACGGAGCAGCAGGGCTGGAAACGCTGGCGTGTCCAGAGGAACCGGCTTCGCTTCTCCCCCCAAAAATCCCTCGGTGGGCTGGGGGTGCCTGCACTCCCCTCTCGCCCCGGTGTGTCACTCGGGGCGGCTCCAGCCGCCTCCTCTCCCGTTCCCGGGTGGGTTTGATGAAGTGGAGCAGAGAATCATCCCCTCTTCACACGTGAGAGATCAGAGCGAGCGGGTGTGAGCTGCCAGCTCTGCGCTGGAGGGATGGCGAGAGGAGGAGGAGGAGGAAGGCAGCGGCAGCCCTGGGCGCCGGACCGTGGCACGGGGGGGAGAGGGCGGCGGGGCGCGGGGACGGCAGCGGCTGCCGCGGGTTTCTGACGTCCCCTCTGTCTCGCAGGCTGCGGCGGGAGCTGAGCTGACTTCGCCGGCGGCCCCTCCCCACCCCGCGGCGAGGCTGTAGCCGGAAAGCGCTGGTAAGGCATCTCTGACGGCCCGGGGAGGGGGGACCGGGCTGCTTTGCTGAATGAACCCCCCTGGGAAGAGGGAAACCCTCCTGACCCTCTGCTGGGGCTCAGATCTGGGGTACCGGGTGCTCCGCAACAGCCGGATTTGGCCCTCGAGCATCTGTGGGTGGGTAGGGTGCTGGGTGCAAGAGCAAAAGGCAGAGCCCTCGCTTCATCCTTCCCACCCCCTGGTGCTCCCCATGGCGTGGCCGGCCCGTGGGGGCAGAGCCGAGGCCGCGCAACTCAGCACCGCGGCGGTTTGCAATTTGCCGCCGGCGTTGACCCCCCGGAGCGGAAACCAGGGGAGTTCCTGCAGGCTGCGACGTGCCCGGGGTGCTAATCCCCGCCGCAGGAAAGCTGCCTCCGTACGCCGCCTCACATCAGTCGGAGGCGAGCGCCGGGAATGCTGGCCGTGCTCCAGCCCGCCGCCGCCGTGCAAACCTCCGGAGGGGAAGCCCTGCCAAAAGCCGAGGCACCGGCCGGGATGGGGAGCGATGCTGAGCCCCCCCATCCCAGCACTGTCGGCTGTGAAAAGCACGGGAGCAGGGAAACATCCCGCCAAGCATCAGCCGGGCTGCCCAGGCTGGACGCTGGTGGCTCTGAGCGTGCCTGCAGCCTGTTACACGTAGAAATACCATACGTTAGATAAAAATACAGCGTAGCTGCTGGCGGTGGGTATTTTTTGCAATATCTGGTGCGGCTCCCAGTGATGCTGCTGGGGTGTGCTGGGAGCTGCCATGGCCGGGCGGTGGGTTCACCTGCTTCCCCTCTGCCCCTTGGCTCTGGGGGGTTTCGGCGCTGGCTCTGCCGGAGGCAGGGGGGTCTCTCCCCACCGGCGGGGCTGGTGCGTGGCCTCTCTTTCCCCGGGGACCTGAGTGCACAGCACATTCCTGCCGTCATTAATAACTCCTCTGCCCGGCCTCTTGCACAACCCCCCGCCTCCTCCCAGGGGAATTTGCACCCTTTCCTCGCCGGCTGCCAAGGCAGAGATGTGGGGGCTGCAGGGGATTTCTCAGACCCCCCTCTTCTCCCCGGGGGCAGGTGGGGAACGTCCCCCCCGGGCAGGTGCAGGGCTAAAGCCACGTGGTTGCTTTGGCCGAGTTACTCGGGACTCGGAGTGGGGATGGTGCAAGGTTGCCGTTGCCTCCGGGCACGTTTTGGGGTTGCCAGCCTACATTTTGCACTAGCCAAATCGAAGCAAGTGTGTGCAGGCATTTAGGTGCAAAGGTGTTTGCAACAGGAGAGCACGGAGTGGGGCTCGCTGCTCTGCACCCCCTTCCCCAGAGGACCGCAGGCTGGTGCCTCGTCCTCCTCCTCCTCCCCATCTTTGGCTCCTGCAGCCAAAGCCCCAACGGCTGGATCGGGCCCTGTCAGAGCAGCACGTCCCGGTGACCAGCAAAGCCCTGGCCGAGGAGGGTTAGCACCCAGGCGCGAGCTGGGAGCTTGTGATATGTGCTGGAGAGCCCTCCCTCCCCAAAACCACCGCACGAGGAGGGATGAAGTTGTGATCCACGGCGTTCCTGGCTGGGACATGCCTGGAAGATGCATGTCCTGTGCCTGCAAGGCTAGCGGGTGCCAAGGCGAGGACCCCCCTGCTTTGGGGACATTGGGGAAGTGCCTGGGGGGATCCAATCTCCCCTTTCTGTGCTCTGCTCCTGGCTCATCTCTAGGCGCTTTGTCTATTTTATACTCTGATTTTTCTCAGCGCGCTGATAAATCAGTTGCCGACCAAGGTTGGCCAGGCTGGCAGCCCCGCAGGGTGCTCTCCGGGGACGCTTGTGTCCCCAAAGCACCGCTAAATCCGCCGCCCCGGCTGGGGTGTTTTCCTGCCTGGGGAAGTGCTGCTTCCAGGGGAAACTCTGAGCGGCCGTGTCCCTTGCTCACGGTCCCGTGGGCAGTCACAAGCCGCGCGGTCACAGCCCTGCCGTGGCCCTGCTCTTCTCCCTGCGCTGCCGGGAGCGCCAGTGGGTGCCGGAGCCCGGGGCAGAGGTGAGCGAAGGGCTGGCCAGGGGGACGGGGAGGTTCGCTTTCCTTAGCGGCGCGGGCTTTTTCTCATCGCTTCTGAGGTCCTGCTTTCCCCCCCCAGTTCTGCTTTAGCATCTTCTGCACCAGGGTTTGAAAAGCACATTTATTTACGGAACAGACGCCCTCCCCTTCGCCGGATTGTTGTCGGTGACAATTTGCAGGCGTAAAGCTTATATTTGACCTTCCTTTGCTCCGAGGCCCCCAAAGCCCAGCACAGATATGCGTGGGCCGAGTCCCGTGGCAGATAGAGGCATCGGTCCCTCCTCATCGCCTGCACACACAGGAGGAAGGTTGGCTCCGCTCCTCACCAGAGTGGCTGCCGTAGCCGTACCTATCCCAAAAAATCAGTTTATTCCGATTCCCAAACCCTGGCAGGGTCTGATCCCGCCATCAGGGTTGCAGCTGAAGCAAACCTGCATGGAAGTGGGACAGGGGATGCTGCCGGTCCTCTCTGCAATTTGGGAGCTGGAAAACAGTAGACAGAAGTTGGGTCTTTTGGGAAATAAGCCCTGATCGTCAAGCAAAGCCCTCACCGTGGGGAGGGGAGCTGGGAGAGCAGCAGAGCTTGTGCCAGACACCCCTAAACTTCCCCGCGGCAGGAGCCACGGCTGTGCAAGCTGCTGGAGCTGCCCCATGGCTCTTGTCCTGCTCGTGGGGGCTCAGCCCAAGCTTCTCTCGAAAGCTGGGTAAGAAAAACAGTCTGTTGGGTGAGGCTGAGCCCTTGGCAAAGCCTCACGGGCGGCTGCATCCAGGACCCCCGCCGGTCCGCACCCCGCAGGCAGCGGCTGCCTCCTCTGCTCCTTCCCTGCTTGTTTTTTATCACAGAGATTCTCCTCCCTGGTTGTCTCCACCTCCCTTTTCCCTCCTGCCATGCATGATCTAGCCTAAATATTTCCTTCCATAGCTTCAGGACACTGCTGGATATCCTGCCATCTTTGGAGACTGCAAATAATTCCCTTCCTTCATTTATATCATTACCTTGAAGGTATTTATAGAGCATGATCTTGAGTGGAAAGGAAGGTATGACTATATATAAAGCCGAGATCCCTTGGTCTTTAGCTGCTAACTGCCTGGAACTGCTCCTGATTTAAACTTTTCTCCCATTTGCTGCACATTTTGGACTTTACAGGAATATCCTCTGCATTTAAATCCCCATCCTGAGCAAGGACAGCGATGCAGCTATGGGTTCTCCAAATTTCTGCTGTCGGAGTAATCCAAACACGTGAATATTTGTTTGGGTCTTGTCTTCTCCTGTCCGTGCCCTGGTAGAAACCCCCATGTAGGAGGAAATGTGGCTGTATGGAGTGCTGAGCCGCATCCCACGGCGGGCGCCTGGCCCCGGGGCACCCACAGCCGTGCTCCCACGCGCCGGTCCAGGCTCCATCATGGGCATCCTCGCCCCGCAATCCCGTGGCTAAGCATGCTTCCCTCCGCTCCCAAAGCGCACCCCGGCAGCTCTGCTCCCAGCGTTTCGCTGGCTGCTGCGGCGAGGCGGGAGGTGGCTCGGTGTTAATGAGGGGCGATGCTATCCCAGGGCAAGGGCAGGATGGCCAGACTTTCCGGCAGCTGATGATTGAACAGACTCCGGAGGTTGTTTCGTTTCCTAGTGGGCAGGCGTCTGTCGCGCAAGCCCTGGGAAGCAGCTTAATAATAATAATAATAATAATAACAGAAGAAGCAGCTCTGTGCATGTCTGTCTGTCTGTCTCCTGCAGCCCGGGACCATGGGGAGCAGCAAGAGCAAGCCCAAAGACCCCAGCCAGCGCCGGCGCAGCCTGGAGCCCACCGACAACGCTCACCACGGGGGCTACCCGGCCTCGCAGACGCCCAGCAAGGCGGCCGCTCCCGACGCCCATCGCACCCCCAGCCGCAACTTCGGGACCATGGCTGCCGAGTCCAAGCTCTTTGGAGGCTTCAACACCTCCGACACGGTCACCTCGCCGCAGCGTGCCGGGGCGCTGGCTGGTTGGTGTGGGCTGGGGCTCGGTGGGGCAGAGGGGTCTCGGTCGGGTCTTCGGGGGTTTGGTTCCAGCTTCTTCTCATAGTGATGGGGTCTCCTGCTTTTGAGGGACTGTGTCTTTCAGCTGGAGGGGGAGCAGATCTGTGTCTTACCGGCTGGTGGGAGGATGGTGGGAGAGGAGGGTCCCCCAGCGCCATGCTGCGGCAGCGCCGGTGGCTGTGCCCCTCCTGAGTGCTCTCTGTCGCAGGTGGAGTCACCACCTTCGTGGCCCTCTACGACTACGAGTCCCGGACCGAAACGGACTTGTCCTTCAAGAAAGGAGAGCGCCTGCAGATCGTCAACAACACGTGAGTGTCCCTGCCCCTGCGGCCGAGCCCACGTGGGTGAGCTGTCACCTTCGTCCCTTCGGCAGAGCCCCCAAGCCCAGCCCCGGCAGGGCCAGCTCTCCCAGGAGATGGGTGCTCGAGGAGGGATGCTCCGAGGGCCAGCTCTCCCCTGGGATGGGTGCTTAAAGAGGGACATGGGGACTTGTCTGAGGACATCAGTGTTGGAGGCGATGGCTCGCCTGCTCGTGCATCCTCCCGTCCCTGCTGCTGGTCACTGTTGCCTTGCAGCCTTGTCACCAAGCCACCTCCTCTGCTGCTGGCCAGTCCGTGCCCTCCAACGTGGGGCCACGTCCTCACCGGTCCCCTGTCCCCATCAGCGCTCAGCTCCCTCTCGTTCGCCTGGACACATCTCCTCAGCCTCACGGTGCTTCCCCCTCTGCTTGCACAGTGTCTCTGATCTCGGCTTCTCTCTTGACTGTTTTTTTCTCTCCCCTGTGCCACGCTGTCGCTTAGGAGAAAAGTGGACGTCAGGTGTGTATTGCAGATTATTGCTATTATTATTGTTAGTCATCTTAAGTGATAAAAGCCCATCTGCTGCCTGTGTTAGGGCGAGGTTGGGTGGAGCGGGGCTGGGAGGAGATGTTTGCCCAATGGTTTTGCAGTTGGTTGTGTTTGTCCTCCCTGAGCGACTGGGGCAGAGCGGGGACCCCCTTCCCGTGCCGAGGAACTGCTCCATCCAGAGCTGCATCTGCACCCAGGAGCTCTGAACCTGGCCCGCTTTCCTTGTCTGCGCCTGGCACCTCTCTGCAGTCCCTTTTCAGTTGGCTCTCTGCTCCCTCTTGGCCTTTTTTGCATTTATTTTTGCATTCTTTAATTTTATTTTTATTTCTTGTGAGTGGCTCAGGGGACTCAAGCGCTTCCTTAGGGGTCTGGCCCCTGCTGGTTTGCTCTCCGTCCCGGTCGTAGCAGCGCACCCGTCACTTGCCGCGTGGAGCAGGGCAGCGTGACCAGCTGGAAGATGCTCCTAAACACGATCCTGTATTAAACCCGTGTGTGGTCTGTCCTGACACACGGCACGCACGGTCTCAGCATCCTTCGGCTGCGCTGCTGGAGGCCTGGCTGGCCGAGCCGCTGTCCCCAGCGCTGCCGTGGGGTCCCTGGGGTCTGCGGCTCCCACTGGCTCCCCCCGCTGCTGTCTTCCACCCTGGGCACCCGAAACAGCTTTGCAAAGTCAAAGGGTGGAAAGACGAGGGAATGTCCTGGGGGTGATATTTCTCCTGCAACGGTTGGGCAGTGTTGCACAAACGCCTTTTCAATTTGATCCTTGTTCTTGTTCCAGTGCTGTTTATTAATGGTGATTCATTTAATCCACGAAGTGCAAGATGTGCGGGGCTTCAACGCTGCAGGAAAAGCCTGAATTTGGGGGGTTCGGTGCTTCTTGCTTTCACAGCCTCAGCAGCGCACTAGCCCCAGGCTTGGGTTCTGGTTTGGGCTGTTACAAAGTGAGCTCTGCCCCTTGGGGTTCCGGCTCGGGCCCATATATGAGGGGTTTTTCTTTATGCCTTGTATCACTTCTGGGGTTTCCATACTTTTTTTTTCCTCTGCCGTTGTTTGTCAAAGGCTCGGTCAGAGGGAAGGGTCGGGGTGCGATGGGCTCTGCAGCACCCTGGGGAGCAAAAGGGCTTTTTTTTGGCGAGGCAGCCCACCAGGCTGGAGGGTGCAGGATCTAGCTGCCGCGCTTCCCGGCGGCTGCGCGGGTGGGCTGTCCCCAGGGAGAGGCGGTGGAGAAAGCTGTGCAGTTCGTGCAGCGCTCGGGGGGGTAAATCTCTCTTCTTGGTGAGTTGCTCAGCTGCTTGGGTGCCCAGGTCCAAGCTTTGGGGACAGCAAAAGGCAGGCATGCGATGTCCCCTTGCTCTGGGCTCGCTGGCAGGGCTCCGTGGGTGCCCTGGGGCTGTGGGGAGGGTGCTTGGGGTCAGCCCAGGACGGGCTGGCAGGTCCTCAGCGCAGCGGGAACCCACGGCCACGGGGCCGACCGGCCGCCAGCGGCTTTGCAGGGTGGCTGCGGGTTTCGGCTGCTCTAACAGGGCTGGGGTCGCGCGGAGCGAGGGGAGAAGCCTCCACGTCGCGTGCCTCCCTGCTCCTGCATCCCAGCAAAGCCCACGCTGTCCGCGGTGACCCTCGGCCTCCCGGACGGGCCAAATCCATCCACCCTGGTGCAGAAAGGCTCTTGTGGTACCATTTCCAGCGGGAGGAGGTCTCCTCCCAGCCAGCTGGCAGCCAGCAGGGATGTGGTGGGGTATTTTGGGTAAGATTGTGCAGGGAATTGTCGAAACGCTTTGTTTTGATGATGATGATGATTATTATTTTTTTCCCCACTGAGACATTTTTGGAATAGTTTGTTTTTGCTGAATTCCCAGCTTGCAGCCTTGCAGCCTAAGCTGGAATAAAGCCACAAGTCAAAAGCTGGGCATTTCTCAAGCAGATGTTTTCTCCGGTCCCGTGGGAAAGGAGCCCAACCAGCCTCCCGTCCCTTTCAGAGCCACCCCGGTGAAGATGACCAGGGCAGCAGCTCCGGCTGGGGAGCCCAAGCTACCTGCCATGAGATGCACTGGGACTGGGAGAAGTTAAAATAGAGGCCGGGGCTGCTGTGAGGCTGGGGACGGGCTCCAGGTGGGTGGCAGAGCCCGGCTGTGTGGTTGGGAGGAGATGCCCGGAGGGTCCCTGCTTTCCCCAGCCCCGCTGGCACCATTGCGGGGAGCCGGGGGCCGTGTCTGGCTTCTCCCAGCCGCTTCAAAGCATCACTGGCTTAGCTGGGACAAGCAAAAGTCACAAGCTGCTGGTGTGTCTGGAGCGAGGATGGAGGTTTATATGTCTGCGGGGGTCGGGGATGGGTCTGGATGTGGTCTGATGGGTCTCGCAGTGGTGATTGAGGTTATTAAGGCTTTTCTGTAAAGTGTTTGTGGAAGTTGTCCCGCCGAGTTCTCGCATCCTTGTGGTGCTGTTCCCACGGATCTGCAGTTTTCCTGTAACCTCGCCTCCCTCGCGGTCAGGACAAATTAGGTGACTCCATCTTTGATGGGCGAGAAGATGCAGGTGGTGGGAGGAAGCCCCGCTGTCTGCGGGGAAGGGGAAGCTGCCTCCCGCCGTCCTGTTGTTCTTCTCTATTTATTGTCCTTTCCTGCCCCATCCCGTGCAGGAGCCTGCGAGGAGGAGGGCAGAGCAGCGAGAAGGCTCCTGTGCCCTGCTAGCTCCCGGGGACATGCTTGAGGCCGCCGTGCCGGGGCAGGAGGGACGGCGGGTCAGCCCTGGGTTTTTGGGGCAGAGCCGTGCTCGGGGCCGTGGGGCCAGCACAGCGGGGGTGCGTGGCTCCGTGCGAGTCGCACGTGGGCAGGGGCTGCAGCCGGGCAGGGTGCCCGTCCTGGGGCTGCAAGCGGGGCACCCGGGCTGGACGGAGCCCGCTGCATCCAGGCTGGGCATCACTGCGGGGCAGGTCTCATCCCCCTCCGCCCAAATCTCAGCCCCATCCTGTTGCTTCTCTGCAGCCTGTGTTTAACAAATGCTGTCTCTTGGGGTTTCCTGGTGCTTTTTTTAGTCACTGCCATTATTCTGTCGCTTTTCTCCGTTTCCGCTCCCTCCGCCCTTGCCTGTCGGTCCCCGCTGCTCTGCTGCCTTGGATCCCCAATGCCCCTCAACCTCCAGCCAGACCCCGCTTGCGTTCAGGTGGCTCCAAAGGTATTTTGGCTCGCTGGCTGCCCTGCCCGATTTAAGTTCAGAGCATCCCATATGCGGATGGGTGGCCCCAATACCAAGAGCTTGCCCAAAAGGAGCCACGGGCAGGGGCTGGCAGCAGGAGCCCTCCTGGCTGGGGTCCTGCTGCGGGGCTGGGGGCTGCGGGGGCTGTACCCCTTCCCGGTGGGGCTCACCCCCCCCCCGGCGCTTGCGGGCGGGAGAGGGGCCGGCCGGGGCGGCTCCTGGCTTCACACTGAGTGTGTTTTGGTTCTCTTGCAGGGAAGGTGACTGGTGGCTGGCTCATTCCCTCACTACAGGACAGACGGGCTACATCCCCAGTAACTATGTCGCGCCCTCAGACTCCATCCAGGCTGAAGAGTAATTGCCATCTTTGAGACAGTTTAAAGACGAGCGATAGCAAACGCACCCTGAGCGCTCCTCCCTCCCCCTGCCCCTCTCCCGGGCAAAACCTGCAAGGCCTCCGGGTTTTTCCTTTTCGTTATTTTTCCCCTTTGAATTTGCACACCCCTTAAACGTTTTCCAGCCTTTCTTTAAGGCCCATAAAGTGCAGAGGTGCGGCGCGCTTGCGTGGTGGAGGGATGAGCGGTGGCGTAGCAGGGGCCGTGGTGGACCTGGTGCTCTTGGTCTGGTTTTTACTCTTCTGCACGGACACTCATCCATGTGCGAGGATGCTGCCGGCTCCGCCTGTGCGGATCAGGCTGAGCGCAGAGGTGACCATCACACGGGGAGAGCAGGCAGGGGCAAAGCCGGCTCTAAGTCCAAGAGCAGGAGCTGCCAGCCACGTCCCCGCAGCCTGTCCCCAGCCAGCAGCACAGCGTCCCCCCCAGGAAGAGCTCGGGGGGGGTTAGAGGTCCCCAGAGCCCCTCATTTGGGGAGGCTTTTGGAGTGAAGATGTTTCGTGGTCTGTGGTGCAGGATTGCTCCTCGGGTGATGCCCAGCCCGGGCTGTACGGGGGCACGGTGCACCCTGGGGTGTCCGAGCCCGGACACGCAGCCTGTGGTCTCCGAAATCTGCAGTGGGGGGGTCCAGGGCTGAGCTCGCTGCTTGGAAAGGCAATGGAGGGGGTGGGCGAGTGCCGGGTGCTGAGCCGCTGCCTTGCTCTTGCAGGTGGTATTTTGGGAAGATCACTCGCCGGGAGTCCGAGCGGCTGCTGCTCAACCCCGAAAACCCCCGAGGGACCTTCCTGGTCCGGGAGAGCGAGACCACGAAAGGTGAGCGGGGCCGGGGGGAGCCAGCCTCGGGGAGCCCCTCTCTGGGGGGCAGTGGGGCATCTGTGTGGGGACCCCTCGGTCACTCTGCGTGGTCCTGATTCCCCAGCTTGGGCGCACGGGAAGGAGGAGGAGCTGCACCTTGTAGACAGGAGCCGATGTTCGGGGTCGCTGAGCAATGCCCCTCGGCACGGGGAGCATCCTGGGGTCTCCCCTGCCAGTGCTAGTCCCCAGGGAGCAGGTGCTGACGCACCTTTTAAATCACCGGTGGCGTTTCTGTGCCGAACGCACCGTCACAGCACCGAGCCCACGGGGCTGGAGGGAGGCAGCCACTTCCCTCCCACTGCTCCCTGCCCGGTGGTCGCCCTTCGAAGAGATGGTTCAGCTCTTGGCAGGGTGGGAGCCGGGTGCCCCACCAGCTCCGGCAGGACCACCGGCCAGGATGCTCTGTTTTCCTGGGGTTTTTTTACCCCCCTCAAGTAGATGTTGTTTTGTTTTTTCCTGATCCCTATATAGTGGCAAAATCTTGAACGTGTGCTTCCTGGGCAACCAGGCAGAGACAGTGATGAATCTTTAGGTCCTTCTTTCAAGTCTAACGACCCTTTATACTTGTTTTGTGCCTCCCCGAAGTGTGAGTTGTGATCTTTGTGGTTTGGCTGCCCGAGGATGCCGTTTCTTACCTGGAAACATGGTTTAGTCTGGCTCCAAATGCACCTTTGGGAAAAGCTCCTTGATGTTCCTTTCTGTTTTGATGCCTTGAGCTTGCCACTATTTATTTTATTCTGGTGGAAACAGCTCATTCAAGCAGCAGCATAAATCTTCCCTTTCGTTATTTGGGGCCCCAGCAGTGCAGTGTTGCTCTTGTGTGGGCAGAGCAAAGTGCCCGAAGCGATGCCCACGGTGGGATTTGCGGAGGAGGGACTCGGGCCCACCAGCTCCTTGGCTCCCCTCTGAGATGCTGAGACGTCGGGGTTGTGGATCAGCAGCTCCCCCCAGCCTCCTCCTGTCCGGTCTCTCCCTGGCTTCAGCATCCCGCCTTCGCTGCTGGCACGGGGTTCATCCCGCAGCGTCCCCGCAGTGCCGGCTCCTCTGAGCCACGGCAGCCCCTGCGTGTCCCGGCCAGGAGCTGCGGTCGTTGCGGAGGAAGCAGCAGCGGTGCCACGTGCTGCGTGTTCCCGGAGAGAAGGACCCGGCAGGGCTGGGAGGGCTGGAGGGGGTGATACCCCTTGTTAGCACATCCCGTGGGGATGCTGAGCCAGCTCTCAGCTGCCGGGGCTGGAGGAGCAGCAGGGATCACCCGTGCCCAGATGACTGACCTTCCGCGCTCTCCGGGAGACCCCCACCTCCAGCTGGCCCGGCTGGTGGCGAGGCTTGGCAGAGCTGCCGTGCAGCTGGAGGTTGTGATTACGCGGCGGGGCTGTAACCGGGGGTACGTGCCATCCCTCCCTGGCACGAGGTGCCGGCTCGTGCAGCCAGGAGCTGCTCCCCATCCTCTGCTTTTGGGTGAAAGCAGCGGTCTGCGTGCCCAGTCCTGCTCCCCCGCGCCCACCCCCCGGCGGGACCCCATGGGGAGCACCCGTCTGCGGCGCATCCCCCCCCCCAACCCCTCGGTCCTGCCCGCAGGTGCCTACTGCCTCTCCGTCTCTGACTTCGACAACGCCAAGGGGCTCAACGTGAAGCACTACAAGATCCGCAAGCTGGACAGTGGCGGCTTCTACATCACCTCCCGCACCCAGTTCAACAGCCTGCAGCAGCTGGTGGCCTATTACTCCAGTGGGTAGCCACGTCGGGTCTGGGCGACACCCTGGGTGCTGTGCCTGCCCTCGCTGCAGGACGGGTGCTGCTGGGAAGCCAGTGCAGGGCTGGGGGACCCCAAACCAGTTGGGGGGGGCCCTGGTGAAAGGCTGCTTGGGTTTTAGGGAAGAGGGTGAGGGTTTGGGTACGGGTCTCGGAGGCGTTTTGCGGGGAAGATGTGAGGTAAAGACATCACGTGCCTAAATGCCCAAGTGTCACCCTGATGTTGTCCTCTCCTGCGCTAGAACACGCCGACGGCTTGTGCCACCGTCTCACCAACGTCTGCCCCACGTCCAAGCCCCAGACCCAAGGCCTCGCCAAGGACGCCTGGGAAATCCCCCGGGAATCGCTGCGGCTGGAGGTCAAGCTGGGACAGGGCTGCTTCGGAGAGGTGTGGATGGGTAAGGACTGCTCCCGCCCCACTGTCCCCCCCCGAGTCACCACCCGCATCCTCTCCCCAGCCGTCTGCAGGTGTCCAGAGCCTGCAGTGGGGTGGGGGGAGCACGGGACATGGCCCCCTGCCCCGTAAACATGTCCTGAGCGGTGTGTCCTGTGCCGCAGGGACCTGGAATGGCACCACCCGGGTGGCGATCAAGACGCTGAAGCCTGGCACCATGTCCCCGGAGGCCTTCCTGCAGGAGGCCCAGGTCATGAAGAAGCTCCGGCACGAGAAGCTGGTTCAGCTCTATGCCGTGGTTTCAGAGGAGCCCATTTATATCGTTACCGAGTACATGAGCAAGGGTGAGCGCGAGAGGGATGCCGGGGGGCGGCTGAGGGGCTCTTCTCCTCCGGATTGCCATGACTGTGGTCTTCCTCGCAGGGAGCCTCCTGGACTTCCTGAAGGGTGAGATGGGCAAGTACCTGCGGCTGCCCCAGCTCGTGGATATGGCGGCTCAGGTGGGTTTGTGCATCCCTGGGCCTCCCGCATCCCGCTCCGAGGGCACAGGCTGCCCGAGCACCTCGCTGGGCTGTCGCCTGTCGGGCGGCGGGGTGGTGGGGTGCTCCACAGCCTCGCTCGGCTCAGGCTGGGTGCCGCCGTCCCCGCTGGGCGCTCAGCCCGGAGCTGGGTTGCAGTGAGGGACCATCATTTTGCCCATTCCCGTTGCTGCTGGCTCTCCCTGGCCAGCAAACCTGCGTCTGCATGGGTTTTCCTGAGCAACCAGCTGCTCCCACCCCCCGGCTTGGGTCCCGCTGCGGAGCCGTTCCCCTCGGCGGTGCCAGGCGCTCCCTGGGGACCCTCGTGTCACCCTGCCAGCCTCAGTGCCCCATGTCCTGGTCCCCGCAGATCGCGTCTGGCATGGCCTATGTGGAGAGGATGAACTATGTCCACCGGGACCTCCGGGCAGCCAACATCCTCGTGGGGGAGAACCTAGTGTGCAAAGTGGCTGACTTCGGCTTGGCGCGCCTCATCGAGGACAACGAGTACACCGCTCGGCAAGGTGCGTGCCTGGGGCTGCCGGCACCGTGCCCAGGCAGGTGGCACCGGAGCAACGGCCACTCCGTGGTCCCCGGTCCCCAGGGGCGTGCGTTGCATCTCAAGCCAGCACGTGGCCCTGGCTGCGCGGGGGTCCTGGAGGCACTCGCAGCCGTGTGCCCTCGGGCATCGCGGGGCCGGGAGCAGCCCCTCACCCTGCCTCTCCATCCAGGCGCGAAGTTCCCCATCAAGTGGACGGCCCCCGAAGCTGCTCTATATGGCAGGTTTACCATCAAGTCGGACGTCTGGTCCTTCGGCATCCTCTTGACCGAGCTGACCACCAAGGGCAGAGTGCCGTACCCAGGTGAGGGCTGGCACCCGCCGGCAGAAACCCCATCCCCATCACGGTGCCCTTGCCCAGTGCTCACCCCTGGCGCTCCGTGGCCCCCAAAGCCATCGTTGCGGAGGAGCAAACTGATGCAAAGTTTCTCCTGCAGTTTGGGCAGGGAGGGCGGGCTCGGGGGTGAGCTGCCCCTTCCCAGGTCGGATCCTGCCCTGCTGGGGCAGGGGGAGCGCAGCCCGGCTGGGGTGCGGGGTCACAGCCACCCTGTCCTGCTCTGGTCCCCAGCAAGGTGACAGGCTGGCGGGGACGAGCGCTGTTGGGCTGGGGGTCCCTCTATCCCTGGGTCACTGGGGTTGTCCATAAGGCTTGTCCCAGCACGATGCCCTCGGTGTCCCCTCTGGGAAAGGCGCGATGCAGGATGTGGCCCAGCTCTCACTTGGTGCCGTGTCTCCTCTGGCCGCACACAGGGATGGTGAACCGGGAGGTGCTGGACCAGGTGGAGCGGGGGTACCGCATGCCCTGCCCGCCCGAGTGCCCCGAGTCCCTGCACGACCTCATGTGCCAGTGCTGGCGGAAGGACCCGGAGGAGCGACCCACCTTCGAGTACCTGCAGGCTTTCCTGGAGGACTACTTCACCTCGACAGAGCCCCAGTACCAGCCCGGCGAGAACCTATAGACCCGGAGCTCCTCCTGGCACCAGGGACGCTGCCGTCCTCGCCGCGGGGCGCCGAGGGCTGGCCTCCCCGCCGAGGGGCCGGTTTTTGTGGAGCAGCCCTGGAGCGGGACGGAGCATCGCCTCCGGATGCGGCCAGGGGAGGTGTTAGGTTGCCCAGTCGCTCATTAAGACTTCTGGCCCATGTTTAACGAAACGGTGCCATCCTGCTGGCGAGAAGAGCCTACGGGCACCGTCGGAGCCAGCTCGGGAGGGCGAGCGGAGCATCTCCCACCGAGAGACTTGGCTTTCAGGAGACCTTCTGCCCCAGCAGCTCTGGGGTGAGCCCAGAGGAATTGGGGGGTAGCATCACCCCACCTCGGACACACAGCCCTGGCCTCCTGCACCCCCTTTCTAAATCAGCACAAATTTCCCTGCTCCTTTGCCCGCCCCGCCGTCCCCCCCCCAGCTCTGGTTCTCCCGAGGGTGCTGGCAGAGACGTTTTGCCACAGGGAAGGCGCACGCCCTGGCTGGTTCGGATGGGGCAATGTGCCAGGGTGGTGGTGGCAGTGGGATGCTGGCAGTCCCACTTCCTCGGGCATCCCTCCGGCCTCGCCGTGGCAGGGCTCTGCGGCTGAGCCGCGCTAGCAGGCACCAGGAGCATGAAATGCAGCTGCTCGTGGCTCCGGTGACCGTCACTGTCCCGTGGGAGCACCTGGGTGCACGTTCGAGTCTTCCACCTGTGTCTGTCCCCCCAAAGGACCAGTCTTGTCTCTCCTGGGAGCGGCCCCGGGGGAGTGCTGGCAGAGCCCTCGCCCTGCCTGTGGCCAGCCCTGCCACCCGGCTACGCTTTCTCCCACGGAGCGCTCCTGGTCTTCCAGCCGGCCCCTTGGGAAGTGCCCCAGAGCCCCCCCAGCCGCCCTCCCCGGCTCCGCCGCCAGCACTCCCACCGGCAGAGTCCCCCGGGCTGGCCCTGCCACCAAATTCGGTGCCACCACGGGGCTTGGGTGTGTGGCACAGGTGGCTGTTCAGGGTGTGGGAGTGTTTTGGGAGAAATATTCATCTTTCATGGATGCTTTTGTCCACCCGGTATGTTTTTTAGCTGCCTTCCCCCCACCCCTCACGTCTCAATTGCCAGGCTGCAGTCCCCATGCAGTAAGAGCATCCCTGGTCCCGGGCCACCATCCCGGAGAAGACTCCCGGGAAGCACTGTGCCACACGGGAGACGTTTGCATCCTCTTCTCCCCCCTGCTCGCTCCCAAAGGCCTCAGCCATGTTTCGGCAGCGGGTGGCTATCCATGCCCAGTTTTGCCCCCCAACACGCGGGGCTGAACCCCGGGGCCGGCGGGGCAGCACCCAGCCCCGGCGCTCTCCCACCCGGTGCCTGCTTGTACATAGCCCTCGAGCGGCCCCCGCGCCCTCCCAAACGTTGACTTAGTTGCATGTGTTGGTTTTCCCCCCTCCTGCGGCTGTACCCAGCTGGAAACCCTTCACCGTGGTGGCTCACGAGGCTCCGCTCCCTCGCCTCTCGTGTCTTGGACACCCTCGGTGCCCCTTGCTCGGAAAGACCCGGGGGCTTTTTGGATGCTCTCCTGGACCAGGGGTGGGATGGGGGGTAGAGGGGGTGCTGTGGGGCAGGGGTGCTGGCCTGGCACACCCCAGCGGGAAGGGCCCGGAGAGGGGAGCCAGCAGCTTCGCCCACCTCTCGGTCCTTGGGCAGTGGGCTTTCTTTGCCTCCCCATGGCTCATGGGATGGGGTTTCCCTCCGGCACAGCCTCCTTGCAGGCAGCAGACCCAAATCGCCTCTCGTCAGCCCCCGCTGCCATGCCCGTGTCCCATGAAAGCTGGGTGGGAGCCGAGCACGGGTGGGGGGTGGCCAAAACCCCCTTCTCTCCCCAAATCCCCGGCAGAGCATGGTCCGGGCACGCTGCTGCCTCCGCTCGCTCCCGCAGCTCCCCAGCCACTTATTTATGAACCAAGCGCTCGCTTGGTTGGTTGGTGGCTCCTTTTTAATGAGTAAAACCTTCAAAATCAGCTTGAACGGGCTCTTCAGCGATACGTAGAGATCCTGCCTTTGCTGGCTTGGAGAACAGCGACTGGTTTAATGGATTTTTAAAAAATCGTTTTGGGACTCGGAGCCTTTTCTCCCCCCCTTTCCTAGCAGATTTGCTGTGCCTGCATTTCTGCATTGGGACAGGGACTCTCCAAACCTCGATGTTCTGGGTCTTTCCATGTTTGCATCCCTGGGACGGGTGGCTGCCGCGTCCCCGTCGGCGCTGCCAGAGAAGCCCTGTCCCGCAGCAGCCGGTCCGAGGGGTGGCGTGTGCCGTAGTTCTGCCTAAATTATACAAAATCCCCATTCCTGGGAGAAACCTGTTAAAACTGTAACGTGCAGAAGCCAGATTTGATCTGAAAGCTGGGGAGAGAGAAGGCAAACGCCCATGTTAAGGTTTGGCCTTTGGTTGTCTGCAGCATGCACAGGGTCTTGCACGAGCACAGCGGGACGGGAACGGGCTTAACCCGGCGGTTTCATTTTCTGGCTCTTTCTGGCGCACGGCAGAGCAGGAGCGCAGCCTCAGTGCACGGAACACCCCGGGCTGGCTTAATTCCCCGTGGGTTTTGGCGAGCTGTGATGAAGGAGATATGCTGGGGACATTTCAAGGCAGAAGACAGTAAAGAGATTCCGGAGGAACCTCCCTGCACGGGGCTGGGGCTGCGTGTCTGCGTGTCCATCCGTGTTTCTGTGCCGCGGTTTTGGTGGGACCCAGCATCTCCGGACTCGCCGCTGCAGCCGGCACGACCCAGAGGCCCTGGGGATCGAGAGCCTCTCCTCCATCACCATCGTCGTCTGCCAATTTATTTTTTAAGCCAAGAAACTGCAGAGGGGAACCCCCACCTAAGGATGCTCTTTGGCTTCCTGGGGTCAATACCGCCCTACAAGTTATTCTCCTCTGCTGTTACCATTTTTTTAAAGTGTTTTGTAAGATCTCCAACTGACTATGCAGAGAACATGTGGATCTGTGTCTCTCTCCCCAGCTCCCCTCTCCCCCCACCTGCCTTTTTCAGTGTCTAAGTAAAATATTTAGCTGCTTTTTTTTTTTTTTTTATATATAATAATAAAACTTTGGAAAAAAAACCTGAAAAGGTCCGGCTTTGTGGGTGGTGGGTGGTGGAGATGCTTTGAAACTCTAATGTTGATGTAAATACTTTGCAATTTGATAATTAAATACAAACAGACCTCACAAAAAAAAAAAAAAAAAGCAGCGTAGCTCGTGTATGAGAGGACTTCTTAGCATCCCTGTGACGGGAGTCGGTGGTTCCTGGAGCACGTGCAGTGCCCATGTGTGGCTCCTGGTGCTTCAGAGGCTTTTTCTGGCCGATGCTTCTGGGATCTGGTGCCGTTTCTGTCCTGCCGGAGCCATTCCCATCTCCCCACGTGGGCTCGTGGGCCAGCGCAGTCCCACACCTGCTCCTGCACGAGGAGCCTCATCCATCACATCCCTCCTGCTCCGAGGGCCAGGGCCGGCGGGCTGGCAGCAGCGGGCGAGCTCCCCACGCCTGGACCGCTCCGGGAGGGAAGCGCTGTGTTGGCAGGTGCAGAATCAGGCCGTGCACCGAGCTGAGCTGGGATGCAGCCTGCATCTCCGGTGGGATCCCAGCTGCAGCCGCCCATGCCGAGCAGAGGGCCGTGGCACATGCCGCCGGCACGCGGCGTTAGCCACGAGGGACCCCAGGGGCTCCTCTGCTGCGTCCATCGCTGCTTCCCAGCCTCTGCGTGCTGGGACAGCCGGGTCCCTGCCCACGCGCGGGGAGCGCTGGCCCGTGTCGACACGGTGACCCTGGTGTGCAGGTCGCTGGGCTGGGGGGTGGCAGTGGGGGGTGGGACTGGGGGGCAGCCCTCCCTTCAGCAGAACCTGCTTCATCAGCAAGCTGACAAGGCAGGCCTGCTTTGTTAGGATAATTAGTGGGTGCTGATTGGGATCCCTCACTCGGTGATTAAGTAATTGATATATAGCACAGCGCTGGGGGGAGTAGGCCCTCTAAAAGCAGGGCTGCTGCTGCTTCTCCTTCATCACCACCACCACTATGGTCTGGGGGGGCTTTAGTGCCCCGAGCCCCTGGGTCTGGCTGCTCAGCGCTGGCGTGCGGCTGCTCCCTCCTCGGGCTGGTGAGTGACTCAGTCTTATCACCTTAAATGTTTAATGCTTTATGTTTTGCTTCTCTTTAAAGCTATTAAGTGATTGAGGGATTATCTCTCGTCAGCAAGTCCTTTGGTCTGTGTGCGATGTGTGGGCTGGGGGTGGGTTGGTGAGGTCACCCTGGGAGGGGAGCTGGGGCCGAGGCTCCTCCAGCCCTCGGCTTTGCACCTTCGGCATCGCTGCTGGGGAGCAGGGAAGCTGGGGTGCTGTGGTCCAGCCCGAGCCCTGGGGCAGCGTGGGTGTCTGCGGTGGGTCGTGCCAAGGGGGTCAGATTTGGTACTGTGGCACCGCTCGCTTGCTCCTCTCTGTCCCCTTTGCTCTGTGTCTGGTCGTCAGCCTCAGTGGCAGCTGAAGCACCTTAAAAAGACGGTCGGGGCAGTCGGCAGTACCTGCAGCCCACCCTGGCCGTGCTCGGTGGCCGTTTTGCCGTGGAGTCACCCCCCTCGGCGACACCCCTCTTGACTCCCAAGTCCTTTGTAGAGGCCAGCCCTGGGAATGGGGTGGGAAGGGGGCGATGTTAGCTTGGTGGGGGCAGAGGCTGGCTGGGCCAGGTGTGAGATGGGAATCGCTGCCAGGGTCTGCCCGGACCAGCGGGAGCCCCTGCCTGGTGTCCCCAGCCTGAGCTGGGCAGATGCGCCTGGGATTACACCATGTGCCTCCTTTAATGGACTTAATCTTGCTGTTTGCTTCACGCTCGTGTTGCGCCCTGTAAGCCTGGGAGAGGATTTGGGTGTTAGGGTGGGGGCTGCGGCTGCCGCCACAGCAGGTCTGGCAAGGAGGTGGGCGTCCTGCGCTGGGCAGTTTGTGCTGGCAACGGGTTTCTAAAATGGCAAGGATGAGTTGTTGTTTGGCCTGAACATCCCCTTCGCTTTCCCCAAAGCTCAGTGGTAGCACCCCCAAAGCGCATCGAGTCCCAGCTCTTGATCCAGGCTCCCAGAGGATAAATGCTTGTATGTGAGGGGCAGCCCTGGACTGCTCCACATGCTGGGGATCCCCCGGAGCAAACCCTGGGCTGTGCTGCGGGTCTGGGGTCTCTCCCATAGCCCAGACCCAGCAGAAGGGCTCTGGGGGCAGGAGCAGGGTGTCAAAGGGCTGGCTCACAGCGGGGCTGAGCCCCAGTGCCAGGCTCTGGGGGCTCGCTGTGCCTGCTGCTCGCTGGTAGCAAGGGGCGAACGGGAGGCTGCCGGCACACGTCGCCTTGGAGGACAAAGCCTGGCTCTGTCCCCTGGGGACTCTGCCACTCAGATCTCATCCCCCAGCAGCAGGTCTGGCTGGCACCTGAGCTGTCTGTCCTCCCTTGCCCTCCTACCAGAGGATTTGCTTTGCTGGGAGGAGTAGCAAAACCCTCTTGCCAAGGGTTAATCTCCAGGCTCCGGAGGGAAGGGCTAAAGTCCTCACCTGATGTGTAGCTTACCTGCTGCGATTGCTGAGGGCTAGGAAACTGCTCTGGTGCAAGGAGCAAGAGACAGGCAAGACCAAAGGGCACTGGCAGGGCAGGGCTCCCTGTGGCCCAGAGTGATGTTTGTGGTTTCCCTGGCTGAGGGGGTTTGGCTGGACCAGCCCAGGGTAACAGCACGAGGGGATGAGGATGGAGGCTGTGGGAGCCCGGTGCTATCAGCAGTGGGGCTGCACCTCTCCGAGCCAGCCGGTGGGTGCTCCCAGCCCAAACGGCTCCTCGCTGGGATCAACCTCTCTCCTCTGTCTGCTGCTGAGTTAATAAGGCTCTGTTGTGGGCTTGCCTCAGGGTGAGCAGGGAGAGCATCCAGGCAGGAGGCACTAATCGCCCAGCAAGACCCAGGGATGGACGGGCAGACGCTGGGAGAGCAGGCTGGTGGCTGTGGTGGCCCCAGACTGCTGGTTCCCTACCCGCACCCTGAGTGGTGCCATGAGCGTGACTGCCAAACATCAGCCTCTGGGATGAGATGCACCAACATGGACGTCTGGCAGATCTAGGGTTCAAAGAGCCATACCAGCCCGGCAGTCACGGCCAAACCTTCTCCAGGGGAAGCCCTGCGGTGCCCCAGTTGCTCGTCTCGGGGATGCTGCCTCTCCCTGATGAGTGGTGAGGAGGGGACCGAGAAGCCCCCGGGCCCCGAGGCTGCAGTGAGGAGCCCGAGGACTGCCTGTGCCACGCTGCGTCTCTGTTTCTAGGGATCTGAGCCTGGGTTTGGGGTTTGTTTGGTTTTTTTTCCTTTCCTGACCCTGCTGTGTCACTGATCTGTTATGTGACCTAGAATTAAAATGATCTCTCTTTCAAATGGAAGGACAAAGGAACAGCTTAAGGCTCCTGCTCCCTGTATCTAGGGAGCACCAGGCAGATGGACACTTCATAATACAGCAAGGTGATGAGACTCACTCCATGCCAAAGCCCTTGTGGGCAGTGTCCAGGCTCGACAGGACCTGGCACAACACAGTGGTTGCATTTTAAACCCCACTGCTGCCAGTGTAGCTCCCCGCCGGAGCGCCTGCCCACCGGTGCGGTCCCCATGCAGAGACCCCTCGGTGCCTCCAGGATGCCAGGGGACAGAGCCTCCCCACTGCTCTTCTGGCAGAGAAGCTCCTTGAGACCAGGGCAAAACGTGTCCTCGGAGCTTTCTCCCGTGCAGCCGGCAAACGCCTGCCCGAGAGCACAGGTGCTGCGTCTGTACGGGCTCATCCCATTTGCGGTGCACACGCGGGGAAGCTGTGATGATGCTTTGCAAAAGCCATCGGGTTCGACCTGTTCTGCAGTCGCAGGCTGGTTTTTCACGGTCTCTTTATAGAGAAGGACGAGCAGGGCATTAGCATGGGCTGTGAGACCTGGTTGGGTTCCTCACTCTGCCTGAGGCTTTCTGTCTGACCATGATGAAGTTGCTTTAATTTCCTATCTTTAAAACGAAGATGGTATCTCAGTGCCTTAAAGAGGGTAAGACAGTGTGCCGGTGAGGGCTGCGTGCATATCAAAGACTGCTCTTTATCTGCATTTGGGGTGGGAGGGCTGCAAAAAGTAGGTTTCTTACCCATCAGTCTGCTGAGATCTCTCCTGTCGCTACACCGGCAGCTTCCTCCTTTTGAAGTGCTTTTCTGCTCCAAGTTGGGTCTCGCAGAAGGGAAAGCCTGCAGCTGCGTCTTGAACCCCGTGTACAAAGCCAGGGCTTGCTCTCATCCAAAGGACTGTCTGGCTTCGTGGTTGGGATTTATTTAAATTGCTGTAGAGTGCAACTTGGCTAGTTAGCAACAAAAATGTAGTCTTAAAAGAACTGACTGCATTAGCTTAAGTAAATTTAAACTGAAAAGTTGCTCAGAGCGCAGACAAGTCTTGCCATAGGTTGCAAATGAGATGCCCTCCCCTCTCCTTTCTGTTTGTTATTTATGCCGTAGCTGATACGACAGCTACTGGGATTTCCCCTGGCCTGACAGGTGACAGAGCTGTCATACCTATTCTTGGCGATGTGGCGCACACTTGTTTTTAAACATGTAAACACTGATATGCCCTGAACCCTTTCCGACTTGGACTTGGTCTTCAGGGCTTTGGAGCAAGGGCAGAGGAAGGCGGTTCCAGCCCCAGCAGCACAGCTCCTACGCCCTTTAACTCTCCAAGGTGCTCCTGGGTGCCGTCAGATCCGACAGTCCCGTGTCTGGCTGCAGCATGTCCCCCTTCTGCCCCCGGTAGGACACAGGGTACCGGCCAAAGCTGGGGAAGGGCCGACACAACCGCATCTCCCCCCGGCTGGCTCGTGGCTGTTGGGCCGCAGCCTGGTCTCTGCCCGCAGCAGGGGGACAGGCCGGGAAGACGTGGTGCCGTGGGACGGGCTGATGCCGGGTCGGCGCCTGGCAGATCACACTTTTACTGCTGGCGTCGGGGATTAGCAGCTTTCAGGACGTGGCTCAGTGGTTTAATTTCGTAAGCGGTAAGGAAAGGGGGAATCTGTCACGCAAGTGCAGAGATACACGCAGCACAGGAGGTCGCTTCTGGTTGTAAAATGAGTCTGTTTAGGAATCGCCAGGATGGTTCTCAGTCTGCCCACGGCAGGTTGAACAGTTAACGAGAAGAGTCAGTACTGGGAGCTACAGGGCAAAGAGGCTCTGCCTCTTGCCGGAGACTCTCTGGGGTTACTGTGCTGGGAACAGAACAATACAGAGACATGATTGCTGGGCTAAGGCATCTGCAATGAACAGCCAATGCATTGTGCTGGGCAGGAGGCCATAGACCAAAGTTTATAAAGCTTTATTAAACATTTTGAACAGCTGTGCAATGAACAAACAATACTCTGGAAGTTTCACAACCTCATAGCTTGAACTTCCTCGGGACAGCAACAGCCACTTCTGCTGCTCTCCACTATGAGACTGAAGTAAAGACAGAAGGCAAAGGGGAGGGAAACCTTGAAAGTTTGGAGACAGTATTTTGTGTTAACCTCTAAGGTTTCTCACAAACAGACCTCTGCCCCAGGCTGGGCTCCCCAAGAGCCACAGATGCACAGAGTAATGTATGCAGCGTGGAGCACTGCACAGCTGTGGCTGTAGGACTGACCCACCACCACCACGGCCTCTTGCCATCCTTCTGCCAGGGGAGATGGAGACACCAGGCGCTCCTCTAGCCTCCTCCCTCCTCCAGTCAGTAGCACCAGCACCTTCTGTCACCCCTGGCCCGAAAACACTGTCACTGAAAACGGCTGAAGCATTTACTGCTTCAGGCCATGCCTCCACCTCGGGATCCTCTCCTGCCCTGCCCACACCTGGCCTTTTGGGCCAGCAGCAGTTTTATAGGGTGAGGTTCACAGTGGCTTTCAAAACTCCACATCTTGCAGTATACTGGTTCTTTATCCCGACAGTCAATACCTTGGCCAACCCTGGAAATCTAGGAGGAGGGGAAGGGATGGGACAGTCTCTACTACCTGTGAGGCTTTATAAAAGCAGCAGCATAACTGAGGCTTTCAGGCTATGATCTCGGAGCATAAGTAGTTCAGAAAGCACTTTGGCAGTGCACGCATCTCTTTGGCAGGCTGAGCAGGAGGAGATGACTCAACTGCCTCTGGCTCCAGCAGCTTTTGGCCAAGTGCATCTGTGAGCTGTTGAGCTTGCCCTTGATCAGCAAGGTGGGAAGGCTGGCTCCCCACAAAGAGAAAGATGGAGAGAATCTTGTAGCTACTCGAGCAGAATCAGCGGGCCGAGAGCCCTGGGTTAGACCACCACGGCCTAACACAGACGAGTGAGTGACATGCAACTCCACCACCGCGCAACAGCTGGGCAGAGGCCAGCAGCTCGGTCCTCCATCAGTTCTCAGTTAGGAGGGCTGGTGTCCATTCCCGGTGATACGGGAAGGGAAAAACGAAGATTTCTGCTTCTAAAAAAGCAGGTGGCGCTGCCAGAGTTCACACAGTAAACAAGTCGAATTTCACAGGCAGAGTGGGAGGAATTTACCACTCCAGTCCACACAAAGTTACAGGAAACAGGCTGTTTTTACTCCAGTCACATGCCTAACACCCCCTCCCTCCTCCCTAGCCCACCCCCTTTTTAAAAGCAAAACAAGAGCCCTCAGCAGACTGGAAGATTATTGTTTTCTAGGTGCCCACTATGCTGGGATCGTGAGCTGATTCCGGCAACTGGGATCCTGTGCAGTGATACAAGAAGCAGTTCCCCCAGCAGCTGTAGCAGATGAGGAATAGAGCTGCCAGGAAGACCAAGGCACAAATCGTGCAAGGTTTCCGTTCCAGGAGGAAACTGAGCAGGTAGAAGCCCATGAACATTGAGTGACTGAACCACAACGCTGGGTTGAGGGGCTTGGGTATGAGCAGGACAGGTAGCAACCACTGAAGGCAGTACATTGTGGCTGGCTGGCTGGGCCTTGTGGCAGCAGCGATCAGGTGTGCTCCGGAACAGTCTCCAGCAACTCCTCCGGCGGGCAGGCTGTTCTGTAGGGAGGGGTAAAATGTCAGACTGTCAGAGAAACAGCAAAAAAAATCAACAGACGTTCTTTTCATACAGCTTCATTTACTCCCAAGCATTGTCTGCTGAGGCTTGAACTCCCAGTACTAAATTCTGGCGTGTCTCAGAGCCAGTGGAAACCTTCCTGCTTTCTGAACCACTCAGCTGGGGACATGATTACCTGTTGCTGGTGCACAAGTGTATCCCTTGCCTGCTCTGTTTCTCAGGCTTTCACCCAGGCTAACAGTTGTGAGACTCTCTTCTTTAGCCCAGTGCAGGAACAGAAATGGAGAGGGGGAAACAACAGAAAGGAAAACAAGCTGCCACAGCCTTTCCTACACACATATTTATCCAAAACCGTCCAAAGACTTCAGTGATGGTATAAAGAAATGCAACCGAGAGGTGAACTCCTAGGTGCTACAAACAAGTGTTAAGGAAGTGTTCAGTGCACAAACTGCTTCCTCCCCAGGCACAGACCCATTATAAAGTCTTCCAGCGGGACAGCATAAAATTCCAGGTATGCATGTAGCTACCCAGGAAACCCCGACAGTGTCCAGGCTGCACAACAAAGGGGAGGACAGTCCCTGCTTAAGGATTTATAATCCTTGCCCATCAGCTAAAGTCAGATAAGACAAAGTATGTGAATAGATCAAAGAGGGGACAGTCTCAAAATGGCAATTTTCCTAAGTGCTGTAAACACAGGATTTCCTCACTTGGATTATTATAAAACCCTGTGGAAACAGTGAGCTTTAAGGGCTTCTCTAACCAGGGATGGCAGCACACTACCAGTCCAGAAAACAGACTTCTACCTTTAGCAACCGCATCAACCACACTAAGTGTGTGGGATTTTTCTTTCTAAGCACTTCAAATATTTTCACCCAAGAAATTCAGGCAGCTTTAAAAATAATAAATGCCTTATGGGTGTTTTTGCAGAGCCAGAACTGTTGAAAGGGGGCAGAAGAATGGAGTTCAGCAGCCTGGGATAGCAATAGCAGGTCATGCGAGAAGGTATCAGGATTGTTGGGAGAGAGTAATTGGAAGATTTCCTTCAGTTCGTGCAGTAGGGAAACCATGAGAAGCGGGTACATAGAGACTCCTGGCTTATTACCCCAAAAAGGCAAAACCACGCAGGGGAATGCTGGAAAAGGGAAAAGCTTGGGAAGCATTCTCTTTCCTGTAGCACATCCTGATGACACACAACAGCACTGTACGAAGCAGCTGCCAGCCCGGGCGCAGAAAGACAGGCGAGAGGACAGCCCCAGCCTCGCAGAATGCCACGGCCTCACCCCCACTACGCAGAGCCGGCTCAGAACAGCTCCTTGCAGCAATCCTTTCATCTGAAAATACTCAAGTGAGTAGTGCTCTGTCAGAAGGATGAAGGGCTGAGCCGAGCCTGTCAGGATTACAACTGGGGGGTGGGAAGGTTAGTAGGATGAAGGAGTGAGAAGGTAAACAAACAGCACATTCCTCTGGCTCCTGTTGGCAGGAGCAGGGATTTCCCAGTGAAGGGAGGGAGAATGCGAGATCGCACAGAAAAGCCAAAAGAAAACCACACACGGTTCTCTTCCAGAAAACCACTGAGGTCAGACTTGTCTTACAGCTCTGTAGGCTCGTAGGTACCGACCAGCTCTGTTGTCAGAAGCAAGAAGCACGCTGCCATCCACTGTGCTCTTAGCAGCAGGATCTATTTTAACATTAGTGAGAGAGAATGCAGGCCAAAACCTCCACTGGGGCAAACGGATTATTTGGGGAAAGTATGTTGTGCTGGCACTCCTGCAAGAGAGTGCTCTCCAGCAGAGAGGGCAGCTGGGGTTCAATTAGTAAAACTAAGCTGCAGTTAGGCAGCCAAAGAATAACGAAGAAGTTATTTTACATTGCAAAATGGATAAAGTCAAGTCAAAGGAATAAAACTCCCAATGTTAGTCCTGTTTTATGCAGGGCACTCACTCGTATCTTTAAGGGCGAGTCTAGTCCCAAGCCTGTTTCCCCCATCTATAAACTGGAAATAAGGATTACTTATTTCATAACAAAACATGCTGTCTGCTAGCCTTTGTGAACCACTTAGATGTTTCTGGAGTAAAAGTACAACAGAACTATTAGATGACTTTTTTGCAAGGGGAAGAATGGAGAGAAAAGATTTAACAACAACTATTTGAACAGAAAGGTAATTAAACCCCACCACCCAACTTTTTAGTTCAGATTGCATTAAATACAACAAAGTTGTACCAAATCAATGATCTGCAGCCGCTTTAATCCTCCTGAAGTGTTCCTTCCTTGAAGTTTCCCATAGTCTTTCTCTCCCAAGCGCTCCAAACACTATGCAGTACAAATCCCTGCACAAACATCATGTCATGCTTTTGCTAGATCCAGCCCTGAAATTGCATCAGCTTGACTTCCGTAGCTGGACACGTGCTGCAGTCTTTGGGTCGCCCCTTCTTGAAGCTTTAGCTTAAAGTGCCTACAGACAATTGCTTTGGGCTTTCTCTCTCCAGAGTAAAGAAATGGATAAAAATTGACCTAAGACGATGTGTCTGTCAGAAGAGCACGAGGCTGGAACAAAGCTCTAGAATCTTTCGGGACTAATGTCAAACCTCTCAGCTTTAATAAGGCCACGTGTCACTATTGAGCCTTTAGTCCCCAAATTTATAACTGACTACATTTTAAGAGTATAATTATAATTTGTGATGCAGCTGCATTTAACTCCACAGTCTGGCCTCCTCATCACGGCAAAGACTTAAGCGATAATGCTCTAAACAGTGAGTTGATTCTAAGTGTGTGAGCGTTACCTAAACACTTCCTACAAACACAAATCCATCTCGGAACAAGTTACCCATTTTTAAATATTGGTATTTCCTGGAAGAGCCAGTTGCTTGTAGCAATCAATGCAACCACTCTGCAGAATAAAGAACCATTTAATAGTGGTTATTTTTACTATGAAGTTTCAATGTCAATGCCCTTCAATCTGCAAACCTCTTGGACTTCTAACAAATGCAGATGTTCAAACAGTTATTCTTCTATCTGTAGTCAGTTTGCTTGTATTTTAATGTGCCCCTTCGCTATCCACCAGTTAAAGGTTGAAACCCCTTTGTCTGCTGTATCCCACAGCTGATCCTAGACAAGGTACCTATGACTTGAGACTTCTGCAGCTCTATCTTCCTCAAGGGACTTTCCACTGGTAAGATACATATTCTTCCTAGCTCTTCTCTGGAGATTCCTTTACACAGCTGGCAATGAGACAGAGTTCTCCTTCCATGCTATCTATCAAAGACAAACGGCATCTCCTGCTACCAGCTCTTCACTGAGCAGGGGACTATCGCTCTCCTTGGTGCCCAGCATAGGAAGTCCCTTCTTGAAGCCATCACAATATTCAGTTTTGCCTAGATTCTCAAGCAAGGTGAAACTTGCAAATGAGAAACTCCTACTTTGTTTTCTTTGTCCCCTCCTCACGATCCAAGCTAAAGATTACCACGTCCTAGAGCAAATAAGAACCTGTCACCCAACAGTACTTCTACCAGCTCCCTGTTTCACAACTGCATCCTGCTTTTCCTCAACCAGTTGCTCTTGTTCTCCCCTGCCTGACTCATCTCTTTCCCTAGCCAGCCTGGTGTCCTGCTATCCTCAAGACTGTTCTCGTGCTCCTGCTCAAGTCATCTGACTTGGCGGCCACTCGTGTTTACCAGACGGCTCCTTTCCATCGCACCACCACTGCCTCCTCTCGCTCCTCCACAGCTCTCGGAGCCACTTGAACTTGCTTCGGACCCGCAGTCGGCACTCAGCGGCTCTGTCTGATCTCCGTGTGCCGCCAGAGCCCCCTCCCTGCCAGTTCCTGCAGGCAGAGGAGCAGCCTGGGGAGGTTCCCTGCACACCTCTAGTAAACAAACACCAATACTTTTCCACATGCTTATTAATCAGCTTCCATCGTGTTCGCAGCCCTTCCTTCTGTCACTTTCCCCCCAAGACTATTCAAAACCAGCAGGTCCTACTGGCATATGTTTGTGAGGAGGATTTTCAAATTCCAGCGCAAGGGTAGCGGCACACCTTTCCCAGCCAGAAACAAAATTTTAATTATGGCAAGTCAAAAGTGAGTGCCACAGCACAAGTCTGTAGTGCTTTGCAATGGACCAGTCATAGTTTAGAATAAATCCATCTGAGGAGCTAGCAAGCTGTTCCTTGATACGCTACAAGCGAATTCAGCACTTAAGAGGCCGAGAGGTGTTCCTACACCATAGGTTTTATACGTCAGTATGCCAACACCAACTTTGTACCTTTCTCAAGAATGCTTTAATTCCTTAACAGTCCATTTACCCTGCCAGGGAAGAATAATCAGCTGGCTTTCACCAAGCACTTAAAAGGTGAGCTTATTCACACCTTACTAAGGCAGCTGTTAAGCCAGTACTGTCCACGAGGAACTTCCCAGGCAGATGCCACAGAAACAGTTACCCAGGCTGGCAGCCGAAAGGTCTGCAATGAAGGACTGAGTAACCTTTTTATGCGTGGTGGCGGTGCCAATCTCCAAAGTTTCTGCTTGGGAATGAAAAGACACATTGTCTAGACAAAAATCTCTCAAGTTACACAGTGCACATAAACTTAGAGTAAGCCTCAGGGACTTGCACTGAGTTTCTTACCTATAAGGCTCACCTGTAGTACAGTTTTAAGCAAACTGTTTAAATCAAAAACCCTGTTACAGCCGTGTAACTTGAACTGATGTGTGTGGGCAGTGCTTCATGCTGCCATGTGTTCAAAACCAGCTCTCAAATACTATGTAGAACCCAAAACAGCTGCTAAAAATACACAATATTCAAAGCATTGGGGGGGGAAAAAAAGAGGTGAAAGAGCTATCAAGTGACGCGTTTGAGGAGTTGAACTAAGAAAAGCAACAGCAGACCAGCTTTCTAGATGGCAACCTTCTCTCTTAAAAAATCCAAGAACCATGACTTTTCAAACTTTAATACCTATTTACAGTATCAGGGATTTATTCTTCAGGGGTTTTTTTTGGACTTGGCACTATTTTTTTAAAGCTTTATCTGCCTGTATGACTCAGCTGGAAAAAGTGAGTCTTCCATTTTTGGCAAAGGCCTTACCCCAGTCTTTGATAAGTTCATGCCTTGAACACTTGGTGCAGACACAGAAATGGTGCAATACAGTCGCAAACAGTTTCCAAAAGAGCGGCAAATCCTTGACTGACAAAGCCTCGGGGTTATGAAGTGTTTTGATTTCTCAAGCTAGAGACAAGCCAAAGCAACTCATCTCATGAAAAGCAGAGGCTCTCTGTTGAGCCACTCTTTTCATCACTTCCATAGCTGCTCTCCGAGCTTCGTTACTGACTGGGGAATTGATTAGCCTGTATCCAGAGGTAGTGCAGTGCACTCACAGCACCAGGGCCAACAAACCTCCACCTGTGAG
Source organism: Phoenicopterus ruber ruber (assembly GCA_009819775.1). Taxonomy (NCBI): domain Eukaryota; kingdom Metazoa; phylum Chordata; class Aves; order Phoenicopteriformes; family Phoenicopteridae; genus Phoenicopterus; species Phoenicopterus ruber. Next base: position 7,297,945 of record CM020230.1, read on the forward strand.
CAAGCAGGAAGGCAGCAGTATGATCCGTTTCTCTGCACAGTAAATCACAGGACCAGAACCTTAAGTCAGCCAGCTCTGTGGTGGGAAGAGATGTCAACATCGACAGTTGTCATCTGAAGGCCCACTGCTTTCATTTGTACTAATTTATTAATTCTCAGTGGTCCTCATTCCTGCCCCCCTGCCTTTGTTTAACTGCCAAAGATCATGAATTCCAAGCCCATTCCAAGTTCCCTGAAAAACATAATTATTTTTTTTTAATTTGGATCTCTTCTCTACCTTTTGTGCCTTCGACAAGTCTGAATACAGCCTGATAAAGGCCAGTTTTCCATGCCTCAGGTAAAGAAAGAGAGGCAAAAATGCAGTCTTGGCAAGGGGTTCTGGGGTTATGACATATAGGTCAGAAAGGCAAAAGTTACTTCACTATGACAGTATTTGTGAGATCAATTATAATGTTTCGGTACAGGGGTAATGAAGTATAGGGGAGTTCAGCGTGTTGTGGACTGAGTTAAAGAGCTTCATTTTTCATCTTCTCTTGTGTGTTCGGGATGTAACGAGCAACGTTGATACAACAGAACAGCTTGTAAACTCGCTTTGCAACTGGCTCAAAGCGCCCGCGGGGTCGCAGGGAGGGTGCCTGGCCAGGCACAGCAGCACTGCGGAGTGCCCTATTCTCTGCTGGACAAATGGATGTCCGGGAGTTGTCTTGCTCTGGGGAGAAACGGGCCTGGGTTTGCTCTTGGAAGGTGCTAGAGCGAACAGAGATGTGTCTGACTGAGACCAGACGTGGGGGGGGGGGGGGGAGAAGGGGGGGAGCGTGCAGAGGTGTTATTTTCGTGTGAGGTTGGCAACAGTCTCAGCGTGCTGACGGTGGGCTGACACCGGCTCTTTTATAACCCACGCACGCTGGGCTACGAGAGCGCGGCTCTCCCGCCGCCACCGTACGCGGAACCCCCCCCCCCGCCCCGAGCGCTTCCTCCCGGTCCCCAAAGTTAGCGAATTGTCGCCTCCGGCCCCTCCGCCCGCCCGCCCACTGCCGGCGCGAACGCGGCGCCGAGGCCGGGGGGCATGCGGATGGCTTCAAGGGGGCGCCTCTCCGCCCCCCGCCGCCCCCGAGGCAGGCTGGGCCCCGGCGGCCCCCGGCCCGCTCCCCTCCGCCCCCGCGGCCCGTACTCACGGCGCGGTGCCGCCGCTTCACGCCGCCATCCTGCGGCCGCCTTCGCCGCGGGCCCGTCCGCGCCGCGCCCTGAGGAGGGAAGGGAGAGGCCGCCCTCGGAGCCGGCCGCGCCGCCCGGGGGACGCCCCCCGCCCGCCGCCTGCGCGCCCCGACAGGGCGCCGCCGTCCCAGCAGGACCCCGCCGCAGCTGCCCGCCGCCCGCCTGTCCTGGGCACGGCCCGGCCCGGCCCGGCCCCGCCGCGCAGCAGCTCCGCCGCGGGCCCGCGCTCCGGCGGCTGCGGGGGGGGGGGGGGGGAGATGGGGACACACGCCGCTCTGTCAGGCAGCGCCGCGGAAAGCCCCGCGGGGCGGGCAGTGCGCCTGCGCGGCGAGCGGGGGCGGGCAGTGCGCCTGCGCGGCGGGCGGAGGGGGGCAGTGCGCCTGCGCGGCGGGCGGAGGGGGGCAGTGCGCCTGCGCGGGGGTCAGGCAGCGCGGCGCGTGCGCTCGTGCGAAGCGGCGCGGGCCTCGCCCGGCGGTTTTTGAGTGTTTTCTTGCTTTTTAAGAAATTATATTCATCTATGTATTTTATTTAATTTAAAGTACTGTTTGTACGCTGCTTTGCACGGCGCGGCGTGCTTCTTGCAGGCTTGTTTTGCGCGGCATTGCACGGGGTTTGCGTGCCGCTGGCACGTGCGTGCGTGCGCGCGGCGCTGCGGGCCGCCCGCGCGGTGCTGCGCTCCTGGCGCGCTTTGCTGCGCGCCGCGCTGCTCGTGCGCGTTCTCGCGCGCTGCTTCGCGCTGCGAGACGTGCTGTTTGCCTGCTTTCACGCGTGTTGCAGGGCACTGCGTTTTCGCGTGCGGCTTGCACGGTCCTGTGCAGGGCGCCCCGCTTTCCGCGTGCGTTCTGCGTGCGTTCCGCGTGCGTTCTGCGTGCTGTTTGCAGGCTTTTCTTTGCGTGCGGTTGGCATCTGTCCTTGCACACCACAGCACGCTGTGCACGTGCAGTGTTTGCAGTGTGTGGCACACGTCCGTGCTTTCTTGCGTTCCATTGCATGCTATTTTTAGGCTTGCTGACATGCTGCTTGCTTGTCGCGCATGGCGGTGCACTTTTGCTGCTGGCTTAGCCCCATCCAGCCCCAAGGGGCCCCAGTTTTCCGTGCTGCAGCAGGGTGGGCACCTGCGCCCTTCCCGGTGCTACGTCTCAAAGAGAGGTGGAGCAGAGACGGCTCCGTAGCCTCTCCCCTTAAACACTTTGCTGTTTGACGCCGCTTCTGGGAGCCCTCCGGCCGAGCGTCCCTGGGCTGGCGGCTAAGCCCAGACTCTTACAAACCCTCCCGCTCCAGCCCTTCTCTCTGCAGACGCCCAGCGGCAGGTTACCAAGCACAGCTCAGCCGTGCCCAGCTCCGGCTGGGTTCCCAAGGAGGCCACGCAGGGAAGGGAGGGAAATAGCCCAGGAAAAAAAACCCCAAGCACTAAGATTTGGGGTTTTCCCAGCCATTTAAAAACCATCCAGCCGTGGTTGCACAGCCGCCCGTGTTTCCCGCAGGGTTTTCTGCTTGGCTGGCCCACACATTTGATGGATGTGATAAGACCGACTCCCTCGATGGCCCGGCAGGCGTGAATCCAGCCTGGGACGGTTTTCCTTCTGCTCTGCTGTTATTCTGGGCCCTCGCCGACCTCTTTACAGGCTGTTTAAATTCCTGGTTTATGGAACCATATGGGAATGGCCCCGAAGCCTTTGGCTGATGCCAGCTCCGGCACCCTTTGCCCATGGCAGCTCCTGGCTGGCCCAAGCACAGGCTGCCCTCATCATCCTCAGCACGGGGACTTTTTTTCCTGCAGAAGGGATGGCCGGGTTTGCAGCAGTGCCGTGTTTCTTGCACTCCCGGGTTTGGCTGGTTTGGCTTGAGGTGCCAGCTGTGTCCATGGGTGCTGGCCTCAGCACTCGGGGGGCTTTGCCAGACCCCACCGAACGCCCGCGGCACGCAGGCATCACCCGGGGAGCTGGGCTGGCAGGGCCTGGGGTGCTCTGAGCTGCTCCGGCACGTGCTGATGATTCCAGTTTGCAGGATTTATCCTGGACCCAACCTCAAACAACTTGAGGTCTCCAAATCCTTTTGCAAACTGTGGACCCTCATGCCCGAGACTCCTGGTCGGTCACGTCCCCCTGCCCCTGGCCTGCTGCGGGAGCTGTGCGCTCGCTCAGGTTTTGTTTGGTTGTAGTTTTAGCTTTCTGTAATGAAATGCAGTTTTGCGCTTGAAGCCTGGCTGGCGGAGCTGCTGCAGCAGTCCTGTGGCTGGAAGCAGCGTGAGCTCCCATCCCTCTGGCGTCCTTCTCAGCAAGCAGGGACAGAGAGGGATCATCCCGAAGTATTTCAGCAGCTCTGCAGGCTGCATGGAGCCATCCAGTGGAGTGGATCTGCAAGGAGCTGCAGAGAGAAGGGCATCTAGGGAAGGGAAAGGTGATCCCAGGCCAGCGGGAACAGACTGTTCTGAGCAGGACAGGAGGCAACGGGATTTTTATGGTCTTTCTGTTCAGGCGGAAGCTTTTAAAGGACCTCTGGCTGTGCTTTGCTTTGGTTCTGGGGAATATTTCTTTTAATGCTTTCCTTGTGCTTTGTTTAGCTGCTTGTAGCCAGTTGTCAGCTCCTATCACAAAAGCCACATCCGAGATGCACAGGACGTAGCCCTGAAAGCAGCACCAGCGGAGGCCGAGCAGCACACCAGCGTCCTCTCGCTGCTCGCTCTGAATCGCAGCAAGGTGGTACCTTGTATTTTATGAAAATAACCAAAGAGCGCCGTGGTGCCGGTGTTCCTGCATTCCCAGCCCCAGGCTCTGGGAGGGCCGAGGCTGCCGCTCACCAGCAGAGCCTGGCTGGCCGCAGCTCCGCGCTTGGGGTCTGCCGAGCCTGGAGGCTCCCCGAAGCTTTGGGGACACTGCGGGTGCAGGGGAGCTGTCAGGCAGACGTGCAGAAATGATACCGGGGAGGCAGAGGAGGATCTTGTGCTGCAGCAGAGGGGTGAGCAGGTGGAGGGGGTTCAAAAGGCTGCAAATAGAAGCTGGGAGCAAGAAAAGCTCTTTCTTGAGAAAGAAAATAAACCCTTGGTATGGCTGAGGTATGCCCAAACCCTTGGTATGCCCCCAAATTAATTTGCAAACTGGCTCAAATGTGGTGAAGCGTTGCAGGGGGGCACAGTGACACGCGGCAGTGTGGAGGGCGAGATGGTAGAGCAGATGAACCCAGCTCTGCGCTGTACGTCGCGCCCCTTCCCCTTCCCTTGTCTGCGTCTCCCCCCAGCTGGCTCGGGTAGTGTGCTAGAGACGTAGCAGCTCAGAGTCTCACAGGGTCAACTCTGCCTGTGGGGATGAGAAAGTAAAACCAACCAGGAGCAGCACAAATGTACAAAACAGCTCGAGTTTACTTCCAGCATCATTCCCAGCACGTAAGTTACCCCTCTCCCAAACAGATGTCTTACACCTTTCCCAGTCCAGCAGCAGTGCAGTTCAGTAGTCAATGGGCTTAGAGCCGTTTCCCATCCTAACGATGGAAGCGATCTCTCAGCTTGTTGGACCTCAAAGAGAGGCCCAGGCAGCAAAATGGAGCAGGTTGCTTCCAGCAAAGAGAAGAGGCAGCAGCGCTCTGCTCCCTGGTTTCTCTCAGAGGGGGGGCACCCCCCTGAATTTGCGGATGATGTTGGCCAGCCGCTTGGCCAGCCCGCCCCGGCTCGGCTCTTCCACGTGAAACGTTCTGGTCAGCAGGTTGTAGAAGGAGCCGTAGCACACTGCCACCACGGTGCACGTCAGGCAGATGACGTTATAGGGCATGCTGAAGTCTGGCGTCGGCAAGTTCACCAGCAGCGGCTCCGTGTACAGGCGCACAAAATAGCTGGAGCCATCAGAGGAAGGAAACCTGGAGAGCGGAAGCAGGAAAGGGAGCGTCAGCCCGCGCAGGACGGCTGCTTCATGCTCACCAGACGGGATGACGGCGGCCAGCAGCCCGCAGGCGCTGCGGTACGGCCCCGCTCCCCAGCACAGGCACACTCACAGCGAGGTGAAGAGAGGGCTCTGCTCCACATCCGCATCCTTCATCGCAATGACGCTGGGCACCAGGGCACTAAGCACAGATGAACTAAGGAGACAAAGGACACGCTAGTGTCAGTCCTGCCAGCAAAGAGACGGCAAGAGTTTCTCCTCTCCCCAGAGACCTGGGCAGCGAGTCCTGCGTGAGGCCCAGAAGGGGACGAGGAGCTGAGGTATGTCGTTACCTGACGTAAAAGCCGTGATTGGGGTCAGGCGTGTACTCTGTCCACTTCAATAAGGCCCTCTCAAACTGGATTGTGATCTTGGTGACAGAGTTGGCTGGCAGCTGGATCAGCATTTCCAAGAGGTGAGGCCGTCTCCGGTCCTGGGCTGGCTGGTAGTGGATATAACCTAACGCCAAAGAGATGTGTCAGTGGCATTGAGGGGACCTTGTCCCGTCTCACATTGCCTGGACATCTCCCATGGGATGGGTGCTCCCGCTTCCACTGTCCTGGGAGAGGTTTTCTGGGCAAGTGAAGATGCAGAGGTAGCAAAAAGCATGTGTTAAAGCTAAATCTGGCTGGTCTTCAGAGCTGATGACCCATGAAAGTCAGGTGTTCATAAGGAAAGGTACAAATGCAAAATAAGACCCAGTCATCAGTTTTAAACTGAGCCTCCTTTACTACAAAAAACAACTCACTTTCGTTTAGAGCCTTGTTAGATTATGAAACACTGTCCATGTGCCTCTTATAAAACAGACTTAAAGTCTCATCTGCTGTGAGTGCTGAACTGAAGGCTAGGAAAACATCCTAACATGTTGTGTTTCCCAGTCCAGTTTCCCAGTGATCGCTGGGGCCCGAGGGAGGGACTAAACCATCTCTGGAATGAGCCGCTTGTGCCAAGGGAACCGGGTGGCATGTGCTCCCGGGAGGGTTTACTTACTTGGCTTATTTTCCTTCCCCTTTGTGACGATAGTCAGAGTGTGCACGTAGAGTCGCAGATACCACGGCACCGTCTCCAGCAGGATCACGGGGAAGGCCCGGTACGGGTGAGTGTTGTAGATGAGGGTGCTGATCTCTCCGGTCTGAAGCCCGTATCCGCTCACGTAGCGCTGAGCGTGGAGTGTGGGTGTTGGCAGTTCCGCTGCGAAAGAGAAAAGGACACAGGAATGGGGGGTGATGCCAGGTGACTTTTAGGCCTGGAGCCCTGACCAGCGGCGCAGGTGGAGTGAAGTTCTGGTTGCTCACAGCTGTCTTGGGGCCGCATCCACTTCAGCTGCACATTGAGGCTGCGAGATGTATTGAAGAGCGAGGGGCTCAGCAGGTCATAGACTGCATAGGTTCTCTTGTCTCCCTGGACAACAGCTTCGTGTACAGATGTCGGAGAGGGGGTCACTTCCAGTAACTCCTTTTCCTGAGAAAGCAAATGGACCATGAAAGGAAAAGTGCCCCTTGAAGTAATTGGCAGCGCTGGGCAAAGCCCCTCCGGTGGGCCCTGACCTTTCCCACCCAACGGCCAGCTCAGCACTCCCACCAACACCACCACGCTCATCCCCACAGCCCTGCTCGGAGGAAGGAAACCAACTCCCTTCGCGAGCCCCGGAGGGCTCCTGGGGGGCCTGGCCATGCAGGGGATGGAGGCAAGGATGTTTCAGAGCTACACGAAATGGCTGAACTGAGGGAGCAGGGGGTGTTCTCCTGTCCATGAGCATTACCTTGTTCTTAGGGGAGATGTCAACGTAGACCTTGCTCTGCGAAGCCAGAGGACACGCGTCCGTAAGTGTGCGAGAGAACATCTTAAAGAGGGACCAGTCTGCAGGAGGCAAAGTCAGTGGCAGTCAGAGTGAAGTGCCACGGGCTGGGAGACTCGAGGACCACAGCGCACTGGTGCCGAGCTTACCTTTCTTTCCTTGGCCACTGGAAAAGGTGTCAAAGACCACAGTGAGGGTCTGTCTGAGCTCCCAGGACACAGCCAGGCAGGAGGCATCCTGGACAAGAGAAAGAGAGGTGGCTCTGATCACACCTTCTGGGGGGACAGACACCAGGACGGAGCTGGAACTCCACCAAGACTGCGAGAATCCCATCAGGATGCAGGTGAGACCAGAGGAGCAGGACACCAGCTGTGTTAGACACAGTGAACCCACCGCAGGGGAGCTGGGCAGACCGGTGTGTCACCTTGCAGTGTCACAACAAGGCTTTGGATTTTTATGGGTGTTTAAGGAGGGAGCCCCGAGCCTCGCGCTTACCCTGCAGACGGGGCGGATGTGCACTGCCTGCGAGTGGTAGCTGCTGTGGAACAAGCGCTCGGCCTTCAGCAGCACAGCAAGCCCAGCCTGCAGAGAGAAATGGAGAAACTCAGCCCCAGGTCTGTTCTCTGCTCCCACTGAGAGCAGGGCCCTGCTGAGACTTCCCAGCGCGCGTTCCCGCATCGCTGTTGGAAAGCCAGCTCCATCGGGACTGGCCCAACGAGGCAGCAGGACTTGTCGCTACCTTTGAGCCACATGGGAGCAGCTTCTTCCAAGGCGTGAGGTTCTCTGTGCAGACGACCTCCCGGGGCAGGACGGCGTATCGCAGGAGATGGTGATCTGTCCCTGGGCAGGAAGGTGGAGGGTCAACAGGCTGGTACCGCTACAGGCACGAGAGCAGAAGCAGACCTGTTCCACCCCCCAGTGTACCCCACAGCCCACCACCCTCTCAGTGTCCCTGAAATGCCACGAGCTCAATCAGGAATAGATCCCACTCTGTTCAGAGTGATTTGGAAATAGGTACGGGTAGCTCCTAGGAGATTTTTTCCCTGAGTGCCTTAAATTCTCCAGTCCTCACTGGCTGTTTCATAAAATGCTTTTCAGAGAGACAGTCGAGGGCTGGGAGCATCTGCCACATACTGCTCGTGGGTTTCCTCTGTTCAAATCCAAGCCTCGTTTGTAGGGAGAGGAAATGCTTCCAGGAGGCGGCGAACAGAGCCTGCTGTACACACTCGGCCCCGGAGTCCTTGCAGGACCTGCCCCCCGAGTCTCCGCAGTGGCATGGGGCAGAACTAAAGCTAGAGGCAGGAGTGAGAGGGCCAAGCCGGGCAGCCAAGCGCAGGCCGGGCTCACCGTTGGCTAAGCCCAGGGGTTTGAAGGATGCCGTTGGAGTCACTGTGTTGGTCGAGTCAATGAAGTTGAGAGAAGCACAGAATATTCCCGAGAGGATGTTACTCAGTTCTTTCCAGGCTTTGTCAACACTGTGAGAACAGATACCAGAGATTACTCAGCAGCTCAAATCCGTGGAACAAGCAGCATTAAGTCAGTAACATTCCGTAGATACACCGGGGTGACCATGCTGGCTTTCAGAAGCTGCAAGGAGTGTGCAGGCAGAGGCTGCTGGTCACGCACTCTCCAGCTCTCTTGGTACTTTATTCTAATGCGTGAGATCTGGGGGACGTTCCCCACAGGGGCAGCCCCTGGGCTGGCAGGGCTTCACACAGCCAGGGATCTGGTGATGGGTGCAGCTGGTACGTGAGCAGAGGGGCTGGGGGAGCAGGGAGCATGTGGGAGGTGACATGCAGTGTATGGGGAAGGGGCTGTGAGACCTAAAGCAACACCTTGGTGCAGCTCTGAAGGCTGACCACACCGGCAGACCTGGAACAGGCCACTTGTAGGAAGGAGAGAGCTCTGCGCGCCCAGGCAGAGCTGCTGCCGCTCAACCAGGGGCTGTGTGCTAAGGGAGACTGCGACAGGTATTGGACGAGAGCCAAAGGAAGTGAGTCACAGATGAGAGGTCAAGATATAACCCTTGCAGCGAGGGGTTTGTCATCACAGAGCCCATAAGGGAATTACTTGTTCCTTTAGTGAACAAGGGTTTTCCCTCAGCATCACATCCTGCCCCGTGCACTGAGCGGGGCTACGTTCTGCTTTTCCTTAGAGCTGCTCCTGGGGTTGCAGGCTCTTTATTCCAACCCAGGAGGCCCCCGCACACATCGTGGCTGCCTCGTGTGAGAAGGGCGATGGCTCCCAGGAGCGGTGGCTGCAGAGGGGACCTGGAGGGACAGACCTGTGGCCGGGGTACCTACTCGGTGACGGTGGGCTGGAACCAGACCCAGAGCTCGGCGCCGGCGGGTGCCTGCAGGGGCGGCTGCCCCCAGGTCCGGGTGCGCCAGAAGCCCTGGGTGAGGGCGAGGTGGAGCTCCCGCACGCCCAGCGCCGCCACCAGCCGCCCCAGCGCCTTCGGGAAGAGCCTGTAGTGAGAGACTGCGGGCAGCGTTAGCACCTGCCCTGCCCATCTCGGCCCCCCAGCCTCTTCCCCTGACGTCACGCCAGGGCCTGCCACACACGACGTCATCCCCTGGTGCTGCCCCTGCTTGCGTTGTCACGTGCAGCCCGCTTGCATCACCGCACCGAGCCCTCTCGTGCTGATGTCACTGCAGCCCCCGTAGCCTCGCTATGCCCCGTTCCTGCTCACCTCAGCGCTCCCCAATGCAGCAGGCCTCGTCCCCGCCTCTGATGTCACTCGCCCTTGCTGACGTCATTCCCAACGCGGTAACGTCATCACCCCAACGCACCCCATCACGTCGCGTCGTCCCGCCTCGAAATAGCTCCACCCCTTCCCCGCCCCCTGCGCTGCGCCCCAGCCAATAGCGGCCCGTCCTGGCCCCGCCCCGCCCTACCTGCGCCCCGCTGCAGGTCGGCGTCCCATCGCGTGCGGAACTGGAAGGTGGCGGCCACGTCGCCCGTGGGCAGCGGGCTCAGCAGCAGCTCCTCCCGCAGCGCGTCCCGCCGCTCCCGCCCCTCGCCCGCCCGCCCGGGCCCCGCCGCCAGCAGCGGCAGCAGCAGCAGCGCCGCCAGCATCCCGCCGCCCCCGCCCCACCGCCCACTTCCGCTTCCGGCTCGGCCGGCCAATGGCGGCCGCTTCCGGGGTCGCCATGGAGACGCGGCGCCGCAGCCCCGGTCTGGCCCCTTCCTCGTCCCTCTCGGTGAGGGCCCGGGCCCGGGGCCTGGCAGCCGGCCGGGGAGCGAGGAGCGGCTGCAAGGAGCAGGTCCGGAGCCTGGAGCCCGCCCCGGCCTGGGGGAGGGAAGCGCCTGCCTGGCCGTGCCTGCGCCCGGCCGAGGGAGAGCACCCGGCAGCGGCTGCCCCCGGCCTGGGAGCGAGGGCGTCCACTTTGGGGGTGCTCCCCGAAGGCTCCCTCCCCCGGCTTTTAAAATTGGGGAAGCTGTTGTGCGGCCCGAGCTTGGGTGGTTTGCTGCAAGGCTTTGCTGTGCATGAGGACTCTGCAAGGGCTGTGCCTGTCCCCGGCGTGACTTCCTCTTGTCAGCTCTTCCTGCTGCTGTCTGCTCTCCCTCTCCCCTTGACGTCCCCTTTCCGGAGGGCAGCGTCTATCTCCAGGCGCAGAGCCGGCCAGAAGCACCCCGCTTCCACCGGCTGCCAGCCTGCGGCCACCCCAGGAGGAAGCAAACCGCAGCCACAGCAAGGCAGCGCTGGGGGTGGGAGTTGGATGGAGCTCATGCCTCCCGCTCTGGCCGGTCGTTCCCGGATAACTGGGGCGCTCCAGCCAGTCTCACGAAGGGCTGGCTGACGCAGGAGGGAGTGCAGCAAGGTCTGAACACCCCCTGGGTAGCAGCTGGGATGCGGAGCGTTCCCTGGCTCCTGTTGCTTATCTCCCAGGTTCCTTTCCTCGTGGGGGTGACCGCGGTTGTGCTGACACAGCCCGAGCAGGGACAGCACTTTCCTGGCCTGCAGCCACTGATAGAGGCAGCAGAGCTCTGGCCGGCTTTGTGCCCAACTCCTCTTGACCTGTCCTGCAGGGAGTAAGCGTAGCAGGTTGCAAAGTGGCTTCATTTTGATGGCTCTTCCTTCGCTCCTCTAAAGCAGCCTCCAGCCAGGGCTGCTGCCATCATGCTGTGCTGGGGGAGCAGCGGCTGTGGTGCTGCGTGTGCTGCTGTTCTCCACTCAGCCGATTTGCATGGGAAATGGCCCGGTGTACTCATGGCGGGTAGTTATGGGTCACCAGCAGCCCTGCCTAGGTCAGCTGTGTCTGTACTGCAGCCGCTGGCTCTCTCCCTCCTGGAGGCAGCACTGGAGTTGCTCAGTGTGGTGACCTGCTCCACTAACAGCCCTTCTCTGCAGAGCTCCGTGCTGTCTGCTCCCACCCTGGGCGCAGGCATCGTCCCTGTGCTGGAGCTGGGCTTTGTTTGCTCCTCCGCCGCACCCTTAGCACGCTGCCTTTACACCGCTCTCCCTCCTGCGGTCCCCGCCTAACCCTCATCCCCAGTGCTGTTTTCTCCCAATAACACACACACCCACTGCTTATTTAGATCGGAGTGTTATTTCTCTGTATGCCATTGTTAAATGCTTGTCTGGACAGGACCTTTGTCAGTAGGACAGGGGGAGCTGGGATCCCAAGGGATGGCTTTCTGGGAATGGTGGGGCTGTGGGATGCTGAGCATGTGGGGGGAGTGAAGCAGGGAGTGTTAGCAGCAAAGCCTGAAGAGTTAATTTTGGGAGCCTACAATACCCCTTTCCTTCTCCCTTGGCTGCCAGGAGAACCTGCGAAGGGGGAGGAGGGGAAAACCATCTCTCCGCTCCTGCAGGGCAGCAGTCCAGGATGGGGTTTACTGGGCGCCAGCAGCTTTCCTTCCTCGGGGCTGGCAGGTCCGTACGGAGGAGGCTGGGAGCAGGGCAAAGCTGGCTGCTAGCTTCTTGCCTCCTGCTCTTTGGGACTGTCCTCCTGCAGGTCCTCCTCATCTGACTGCACCACGGGGGTCTCGGCCCCCTCCTCACTGGTGTCCAGGCTGTTCAGGTCTGTGGAGACGGAGGACGTGGAGGAAATGCGTGACTTGCTCTCGGCTGCACTGGGCACTTGCAGGGTGATTTCCTCTGGGCACTGGCCGGCATCTGCCCCTGGAGGAGAGAGAAAGAAAGAGGCTTCTGGAGTTTTATTGCTCCCTAAGCTTCGTGGATAGCCCCTCCAACACGCGCATCTTATTCCTCGGCAGGCTACGCTTTCCTGGCTGCTCCCCATGCGGCTGCCGTGGCTGTTCCCCACCTCACACCCCCAGCTTGGCTCTGGGCAGTGCCGCACATTCCTTCCCCGTTTTTGGCAGTGGAGCCTCTTCCGTCTCGCATGAAACACAGCTTGGAGCCATGCTGCATGAGGCCGTCAGCTGCAGCAGGCAAGGAGACGTTCGGCTTGGCCTCGGTGAATTGCTACAGTGTGTGTGCGTGGGGGGGGAAGGTGCTGGCACCCCGGGCTGTCACTGCGGGACCCAAGCCCAGCTCCCTGGGGTCTGGCTGGGCGGCGGAGGGGTCCTGCAGCCTTCCCACTCGGCACTGTGAGCTCTGCGGCGCACTGGGGACCTGGGAAATCGTGACAAGACACCGGCTGCTCCAGAGGAGCTTCAGGGCAAGAGAATTTGCCCAACGGACTCTGGAAAGTGCCTGGGCTCTCCCGTCCTCTGCAGCATAAGGTATTTACCGGGGTCTGTACCTCCAGGCTGCAGAGGTGGATACTGACAAGGACCAGCCCGGGGTGAGGTCCCTCCAGCCTCACAGACCCCAGCACCAAGTGTCTGTCTTTGTACGGGTGTGGGTGGATCTCACGCAGGGTGGCCAGGGCTGAAGAACAAGCTGGTGTGGGCACTGGGGGCAGGAAGGGCTCCCACCCTGGCCCGCAAAAGGCTCGGACTGCACGTACCTGGCAGGGGCCCAGCAACACTGCTCTCCTCTGTCCCGCAGCCCAGAAACACGTCCACGGTGTCCTGGTCTGACAGGTCCATCATGTCCATCTGCTCCAGCATGTCCACGTTGACCTCCATGGAGGAAATGCTGCCTAAGGGGGCTGCAGAGACAGAGGCCAGCAAATAGGTGAGCGCTAGTGCCAGGCAAAGGGCACCATGAGCCCTGTGCAAGCAGCACCCCGAGGAGCTGAATTCCACTGTGGGGAACTGAATTCCACTTGTTGGTAAGAGTCTGTCCCCCAGGAAAATCATGTTTCCTTAGAACATCCCTCTGGAAGCCCCTGCTGCCTCACTGCAGTCTGTGCTCCTGCTCCAAACTGCTGCCTGGAGGAGCCCATCTGAAGCCAGGGACTACGCAGGGCGCCCGCCTGGGTACCCATGTGCAGTGACTTCAGTTAAGTGGTGTGAGTAATCCACAGCACACCCACACGCAGCGTGTGTGGTCCTGTCTCAGTGCAGGGCGTGCGTCTCGCCGGCCGCCTTTAGACTGGGAATGTCCCACTGATCTCTAACACCCGTGTCGTTGTTCCCCGAACACCCCCAGCCCCGTGCCGGCGCCTGTACCACTTACGTCTCCGATGCTCTATCTGCAGGTGAGACATAGGGAAGAAGAAATCCACGTCATGCTGGAAAACCTCCTCAAAGAACTTCTGCCGGTCCCGTAGTTTCAGCTGCTGCTGCTGCATCTGTTCCGCATCCAGGCTCCGCTGCGCCTGCTCCATGTCGGCTGGGGAGAAAGGTGAGGAGGGTCAGACCAGGCAGGGCTGTCCGAGCCCTTCTGCCTGTCCCAGCTCAGGCGGTACGGCCGTGCTTTACCAGCGCACATTGATTTAGTCACCGTGAATAGATGTTACATGCTGGAACGGCAGCATCACCAGCACTTGCTGTGCTGGAGCCGCGGATCTCGCTTCCAAGACGCAGGGCAGCCAGGAGTTGGGAGCTCATATGCTATGTTTGCGGTTGCTGAAGTGAATTATCGAGGGGGGAAAGGGTGTTGTTATGAGATCAGCTATGGTTTGCACATGTTCAAGTTTCAGTTTCCTTGCTACAAAACAGAGGGTTGTCTGTGACCACTAACGAGCAGGGGAAACTCCCAGGGCCAAGAACGGGCGTTAGTGCTCCAGGCTTTCGGGGCTGAGGGATGCATAAGGAATAAAAGGCACCAGCAACCCTGTCACCCCTGCACACGCGCACCCCTGCCGCCACTGTCGCTATAAATACAGCCGCACCCACGCTCGCAGGCTCCGTTCACGTCCCCCGCTTGCACAGCCAGCTTGGCTTCTGCCTGCACAAACATTTTCATTCCTGTAATTCCTCCCGCAGTTCAACGCCAGTGCCTGTGTCCCTGGATCGCACAGGAGGGAGTGATGGGAGCCCTCGGGCTGCTGCTGAAGGAGCTTGTTGCTGAAGAAGTTTGTTGCTGCATCCCCGGGCCTGGTACCTCCCTTTTGGGTTGAGGACCCGCAACGGCAAGGACCCAGATGGCACAGAGGGGCCGTGGCTGGTGGCCCTGGCTGTTCCCAGGCTGGTGTTTGACCTCAACCATTCCAGATTTCCTCTCTGCTGCTCTTGGCCCAGCCGGCACAAGGAAAATGTGATTACTGGAGCAGGCAGTGCAGTAACCAAGGAAACCAAACAAACATCCTCTGCTCTGCCTGAGCACAGCCCAAACCCTCCGCTCCTCCGGGCTGGGGAGGAGGGAACAGAGCAGGCAGCATCCCCACCCTGTCTGGCAGGAGCGGGGGCGAGGACAGCAGGGGGGCTGGCTGTCAGCACTGTGTAGCAGCATAGGACCCAAACGGGAGAGAGGCGGTGGGCCTGGTGAGATGTCCTGGAGATCAATGTCACAGCTTCCCGAGAGCCCTTCCAGGGCTCCTCTGCACCCCGTTTCTGGGGCATCCTTCAGCTAAACCCCATCATCTGCAGGCGCTTGCCCCGGGAGGCTGGGTTGTGCCTGTGGCACAGCGCAGGGATGCGCCGTGACTCAGGGCCAGTCACCACACGCTTTCTGGAAGAAGCTCTGGTCCTCTTCCAGCTGCTCAGCGTCTTCCTGCGATGCCCGGGGCAGCGATCCTGGCTGCCTGAAGGGGCCTTTGCCTTGGTATGTCTGACTTAAGCACTGGGCGCCTCGCCTGCTCTGGTGCAGAGGCTCGGCGTGCTCTGCAGCACCCGGGCTAACAGCCGCGGTGGTGGACGCACCGTGCTGGTGAAGGTTTCCTCGCGAGGCTGACCAGCAGCTGCAGCCCAGTGCTGCTGGGGTAAGGCAAAAACCTCCCGCCTCCCCTGGGCTATCTGCAAGAGCGAACAGAGCTGGGGACAAGGAGGGGGCACTCATTATGGAGCTGGCTCCCCTCAGCAGCTGGAGCCAGCCCCGTCCTGTCTGTCCCAGGCAGAGGTCTGCCCCCAGCCCAGCTGTGCCGAATCCATGGCAAACCACCGCGGTTCACCGCACCGAGGAGAGCCCGTCAGGCTCCGGGCGTAGGGAGGCTGAGCTCAGAGCAGAGGTTGCACTGGCTCTCACATTTAGGGCCACAGACCAGCTCTCCGTGCGGCATCTTGCTCAATGTGGAGGGAAGGAGAAGGGTCTCTAAATCCTCCTGCAGTGCAAACACAAAATAAACCAAAATGCTAGCGGGCGCTGGCCCGGGTGCCATGAGCGTGGCTGATCCGTGCCATTAATGTTCTCACTGCCCGTCTCTGCCTCAGCACGTGACTGATACTCGGGGTAAGGGTGCTTGGGGAGAGTCACACGAGTGCTGGTGGCAGCATTCCTGTGGGCACCGGGATTTCTCTTGTGGGAGAAATTAGCAGGACCTGTTTATGAACTTGTTTTCGAGCTCTCGCCGGGGAGTCGGGCACGAGCACTGAGATCCCATTATGTAAGGAACGCCGGCAGTGGGAGATGGCAGCTGGGCTGTGCTCGGCCCTGCCTGACCCGTGACCGTGGTGAGAGTCGGGGACGGAGCCTTCCCCCCTCCCGGGGCTCTTCCGGGCCCGGGGGGAGCGAACAGCCCTGCTAGTGTAGCCGCTCCTCAGCAACCCTCGCCGGGGAAATAAAGGAGAGCGGCGTTCCCTGCCGCGGCCCTTCCCCATGTGACGGCCGGTCACACTCCCAGGCTGTCAGTCGCCGGGATTGTCTCATCCGGCTGGCATGTTCCCACCGCGGGACACGTTCGCACGCACAATGCGGCCCCTGTGCACCACGGGGGATCTGTCGGTACCTGCTGGTGGCCTGGCTTTTATTACTATTGTCATGGTTATTACTACAGCCTGCTCAGCCAAGGGGCCGGAGGCTTATCTGCATTCAGAGCCAGGCTCTTCCCCGCTGGCTGAACCGCCCAGCGCGGCTGCGATGGCACCGAGCGCCCCGCTGCCTTCAAATCCTTCCGGCTCTCACGGCTGCTATTAGCCAGCGCAGCTTGGAGAGGAACTGGGGCCAAACACTGGTGCAGAGGTTGGGTGGGCAGGGCAGGGCCAGGATCCCTCCCAGGAGGTGCACGCAGGGATTTCCTTCAAGTCTGCTCCCGGGCAGCTGCCCACAGGGTGGGCTGCGGGCAAGGACGCCGGCCCCGCTGGTCCCGCTGCCCTGCCGGGGCACACCAAGGAGCCGACTCTTGCGTGGTGCGGGCTCCTGGCCACTGCCACAGCGGGGAAAGGCGTGGGAGGGCTGGCTGTGAAGCGCGGCGCTGCGAGCTCTCCCATCCACGCTCTCACCGAAGCGGGCTGCGAGAGGAGCAATTCCTGGGGCGCAGTTAGCATGGGGCGAGGGCCAAGCAGGGCTTGAGCGTGCTGGGAGCACCAGCTTAGGGTGTTCTCTGACCCAGCATCTGGGCTGGGAGTGGAGCACGGTTCAATTATCTGGCTGCGTTTCCACTGGGAGGGGATGCATTTTTTATTCCTCCGTGGCCGGCGGGATCCTGGTACAAGCCCCCCTCTGTGCCAGTGAATAGGAGGGGTGTATTTGGGGGTGGGAGAAGGCTTGTTAGTGGAGGCACAAGGCCAAGAGAGGATGGGGATGGCCTTTTCTTGAAGCCATGGCTCTGCAATACCTTGCAGAGACTTCAAGGCATTTAAAGAATGTCCTGAAAAATAATCTGGGCTGTGGAAAGGGACAGGGGGTGATGGGGAGGGGAGCAGAGTTTAAGCGAGGTGTCACTCCAAGCACGGGCAAGTTCCCTGGTGAATGAAAGGCTGGCCCAGCCGGCTTTTGCCCTTCTCCCTGCGCTTTCCCAGAGCCTGAACCTCTGACTCTGCTCCTCCAGAGAGGCTCGGGGCACCCTGCCGCTGCCCGGCTTGCCGGACTGTGCCTTGCCCTCCCGATCCCTGTGTGCGGTGCTGCGAGGAGATCGGGTGGGGGGGGAAGATGCAGCTCCTCAGCTACCACAGCAGCTTCCAGGAGGCCCTGCAGAGATCGCAAGCCTTTCCCTATCACCCTGCCCCAGCAAAACTGCTGTGGGACAAGGGTAAATCCCAAGGGCTTTCAGCTCCTTTAGCCTTGGGATAAGCAGCTGGCATGGAGAGCTGGGAATGCCCTGGAGAATCGTGCAGGGTCAGGCCGTGTGGAGACGGGATGCCTGGACATGCCGGCTGCCTGAGTGTGAATTCCCTGCGCGGTCTTTTCTCGATCAGCACGTCTGACCTCGTGTTGCAGCACAGCAAAAAATAACCGTAGCCCTGGTGAGAGGAAATGCACCAGGCCAGTGCGAGGGAGGCAGTGGTTTTGGCAGAGCCGCTTGCTGGGAAAAGCGGAGGGGGGGAACTAGAGAGGGAGGACACGGCACCTTGTAACCCCTGCCTGTGCCGCGGTTTCATCGCCTGCGCTCCTCCGAGCGATCTCCAAATCCCCTGCGTCTCAGCACTAAAAATATCCCTGCCGCCCAGAGCTCCTTCCCCAGCAGAGGCTGTGTCATAAGACCCTGCTATTTACGGGGCCCTGCTTCGAGTCGCGGAGAAAAGCACGAGGACAAGAAAGCCAGGAGGGCAGCGCGGTGCCCGAGGAACAGCGGGCAAGCCCCGGGCATGGATCCGTAGCAGGCTGTCCCCCCGCAAGCCCCCTGTCACCCCCGGCTGCCGCTCAGTGATGTGTTTGCTCTGCTCAGCCTCCTAAGCCCCGCGGGTGCGGGGGGATCGCTCCTCCCGGGGGGTTCGGGGCTCCGAGGGGTACCGATGCCACTCCGCAACAAGCCCGTGGCCCAACAGGTCCCCGGGCTCAGCCACTTCCCAGGCAGGTGCCCGCGCCCCCCCCAGCATCCCCATCCCAGCACGGCGCTCCCGGGGCAGCGGTGCCGGCGCAGCAGGTTGGCGCAGCGGGAGGCGGCCGGGGGGGCAGCGGGGGCTCGGGGCGGCCGGGGCTGGGGGGGTCGGGAGTAGCGGGGGTGGGGGGGGGTACGGCTGCTTTGCAGGGGGCATCGGGCGAGTGTCGCGGGGGGGATGCGAGGGGATGCGGGCAGCCCGAGCCCTGCCCGCCCGCCCGGTGCGCTGCCCCGCTCCCCGCCCGCCGAGCCGGCACTTACCGGGCAGCCGCCGGCTGCGGCTCTGCGCCCCGGGCCCCGACATGCGGCGGGCGGCTGCTGCGACCGGGCGCGATGGGGTCGGGCCGGGCCGGGCCGGCTGGGCTCAGAGCGGGGCGGCCGCCCCCCCCCGCCGCCCGCCGCCGCTCGCCCATGCTGCGCGCTGCGGGGCGGTGCTCGGCGCTGCGCGGGGCGGTGCCAGCGCGCCCAGCCCCGCGGCATCGCGGCGGCGGCGCCTACCGGCTGCTGCCCCGCCGCTGCTGGGGGCCGCCGGGGCGGGGGGCCGGGCTGCGGGAGTGCCGCGGCGCGGGGGGTCCCGGTCCCCAGGGAGGGTCCTTGCAGAGGGTCCCCGTGCAGGGTCCCTGGCCCCCGTGGAGAGCAGGGACCCCGTGCACGGTACCCGGTCCTCACGGAGGGTCTCTGCGTTCCTGGGACCCACAGAGGGTCCCCATGCAGGGTCCCTGGTCCCCAAGGAGGGTCCCTGCAAAGAGTCCCCCCCATCCGCAGCCGCCCCAGGCAGAGCGCTGCTCCCCGCAGCGCCCGGCTGCAGCTGCGCTGCTCCGGCAGAGCTCTGCCACGCGTGGCAGGGGGTGGGCAGGGCTGGAGGCGGGGGTCGCTGTGCCTGGGCACGCAGCACTGTTACCATTCATGCTTGCCTTTTTTTTTTTTTTTGGCTTTTCTTCTCTAAATGCCCAGCTCACACGATCACGCGGGAGAGACGACGGCACGCTGTGCGGCCGGGCCGTGGGCTCCCTCCCCAGCTCACCCCGGGCCTTCCGAGACCCTCACTCCCCCAGCAGATCCCAATCCGGGGTGTTTTCTCCCACGTTCAGCCCTGCACATCAGGGCTGCTCGTTGGCAGAGAAGTCGACTTGGCCGCCCGCCGCCTTCCTGTATCTCAGCAGGGTGAGTCAGTGCCTCGCCGTGCCCAGCGCCAGCTCTGTCCGCAGCCTGGTCACTGCGAGCGGGACGGGGGGGGACGACCCACTCTGCCCTTTTCTTTGGCTGAAAGGGAGTTTCCAGTGTCTGCGGCGTGTCCCGCCTGCCCCGTTCTCAGTGTGCTTGTCTCACTGTCTGGATGGTTAAAGATAACTGGGTATTGTTTGTGTCCCAGCTCTGTTTTGGCTACTGTTGCTTTGCTGTCCCCCCCCCTTGCTTCCTGGGAGCTCCTGCTGCCAAAAAATGGCTTTGTGCTGGGGACCTGGTGCCCGCACCCTGTGCACTTGCCTGTAGCTGCCAGCTTCAGCTCTCACACAGGGCAGCGGTTACGAGGAATGAGCTTTGCCCACGTGAGTGTTTATCTGGATCCAAAAAACACCCTGAGTCTTGCCTGACGGTTTCCACCAGAGCGTGGGATGCCGGAGCTGTGGCCGGGCCCTGCAGGGCTGGGGGGGCCAGGCTGGCGTAGCAGGAGGGGGGGCTCATGGTCTCTGAGGAGCTGTGGGAGAAAATCCCTGCAGGGTACCTGGCGGCTCTGGCTTGCTCACAGCTCTGTGTGGTCTGGCACAGCCCCCGGGCAGCATCAGCCGTTCGCCACCGTCCCTGCTGACCCCCTGCCCTGCCTGGCCCTGCCAGCGGGGAGGAGAGGAGGCAGGGCCGGGGAATTAGCTCAGGTCTCTGCTATTTCACACGTCTGTGTCGATTGGCACTGGTTACTACTGCGAGGCGTGGAGGCTGTTTCTGTGCACACGAGTCCCCCGGAGCACCCCAAGTTCCCCAGGGCTCACTGCAGCCCGAGTCCTCGCTGCGGGGACGGTGCATGTGGGTGCTGCCCGCGCAGAGTGACACGCACCCAGGCCCCCCGCTGCCGCGGCCCCTCCGTCCTGCCTCGCTGGGAGGGGGTTGGAAAAGCAGTGATATCATCGGCACGGAGCCTGACTCATCCCGGCTCTTCAGCACAAGCCGTGCCGCTCAGCGGGGCACCCATTTTATTCCAATTAAACAAACGCAGGCAAGCCAGCTCCACATAATGATTTTTTTTTTTCTCGTGGCCAAGCATGCCTGCCCCTGGCCAAAAGGCGAGAGGGGACAGAGGTGACACTGAAGTCGGTGGAGAGTCTCCACTTCTGGTAGGGAGCCCTAAGAATAAGCCTTGCCAGATACCTGCCTCGGCCGCCACAGCATCCCTGCCTCCCTTGTGCCTCCAGCCTAGGCTGGCGGCACCGTCTTGTGTCAACAGCCCTCGCCCTAACCGCAAATGCCCAGGTCCTTGAGAGGCATCCCCCAGAGATCCGGGTCACAAGCTCAGGTAGGAATGATGCCTCTTCTCTCCGTGACACAGAGCTCAGCTCCTGCCAAAAGTCCCCAGGGGAGCCAGCATCAAAGTGCACCCGTCATCAGGAGAGAATGTAACGTGACTTGTTCCTCCTGCACTTCCCGCTCAGGTTTCTCCGTCTATTAGAGGTTTGGGAGGTGAGTCAGGGAGCTGCGGGGTGAGGATGGAGCTGGGGAGGAGTCGGCTGTGAAGGGAAAGGTGAACCAGTGCCAGGCAGGTGAATCACTCGCTGGTGAAAATAGATCTTGTTCTCTAGGAGGCGTGCGTGGATGGGGCTGGGAGTGAGCCGCAGCTTGACTCGATCAGTAAATTACGGAGTCAAGAGAAAAACAAGGCAAGGCTGCTTTCCCAGTAAACAAGGCGACACATTGCAAGGGAGCAGCCTGCAGCAGGCAAGGCTCCAGTGACCGGCGGTCCTGCAGCTCCCTTAAAAGGGGCGATTTTAGCCTGGGACAGCGGGGAGACAGAAGAGCCATAAACACCCTCAAAGGAATATGGCTGCTGAGAAATGAGGATCTCCGCAGGGCCGGGGAGGCGAGGCGGGGGGAGCCGGGCTGCGCCGAGGTGCCGCCTGGCCGGGGTTCACAGCACCGCGCCGTGCCAGGAGCCGGCCGGCTCCTTGGCCGTGTCCTGCCCCGAGGGAGGGGAGCCCCGTCCCGGCACTAGCGGTCCCTGCATGGTGCCGGTGGAGGCTCCTGCCAAGTCCCAGCGGAGTCGTGTCCCCGTGTCCTCGGGCTCCACACCATGCAGACGTCCCCGACGGCCAGCTGCTGGCACGGGAGCTGGTAGAGCTGGGAGGTCCTGTGCGGGCAGCAGGACACCCAGCCCCGGCCCCGGGCGAAGAAAGGATATTCCTGGAGCACCTCGGCAGACACCTGGGCAGAGTGAGGAGAGGTCCTGCGTCAGGCTGGGGCAGGGGCAGCCCCCCGGCCGGCCGCTCTCGCCTGCTTGCCCCGCAATTTGGGTGGGCTGGCTCCTTCCCAGCTGCACCGGCAGCTGTGCTCAGCTGTGGTGCATTTGCCCCTGGTAAACCCACCAGCCCGACTGGGCCCCGCAGCACCTTTTTCTCCTCCTGCATTAAGAGAGGTGACCAAGGCCATGCAGCACGTCAGTGGCAGAGCTGGGGTCCATCTTCCCCAGCCCTCCCTGGCCACTGAACCTCTCTGCTGAAGGGACTGGGCCAGCCTGGCCTTGAGAAATGGCACCGATCCGGCCATCGGGAGGCCAGGAGCCGCTCAGGGCTGGCCAGTCCTGCTCTGCCATAACATCTGCAGAGCCCATGGAGTTGCTTCGGGTAACGAGAGCTGCAGGAGAGCAAAGGATGGGTGCTTGTGTTGGTGACTGCCGTGTACCCTGCGTGTTTGGGCAGGGTGTCCCTGGCTCCCCTGGTGTTCCCTTTTCTCTGTAGGACGGTACCTTACGCACCTGCCTGTCCTGGTCCCCGAGGTAGACCTGCAGGCTGGTGAAGCCGGCGCGTGGGCTCCTCCGGATGCCCTGCACCAGGCAGGGGCCAAGGCACAGCTCCGCACTTGCCACGCACCCCAGGAAATCCTCCGCCTGCAGCTCCTCCACCCTCTTCTGCCGGCCCCCGGGCAGTGCTGTCAGGGAGCCCCGCTGGAAGTGGGGCAGCGCGAAGGCCGTGCTCGCCGCCGGCAGCAGCAGGGACCAGAGCCCACCGGCGCGGGATGGGGCTCGGTGCTGCCGGTACGCGACCGCGGGGCAGAGCGGCCGGGAATAGACCAACGCGTAGCATGGTCCCGTGGGAGACACCACGATGGAGGCAGAAAGGTGAGTAGGGACGGGCACGGGCATCGTGGGGACATCTCTTGTGTCAGCAGGTGGCTTCTCCTCACCCCTCCCCTGTGGGGAAGCAGCCCTGGGAGGTGGCTGCATAGAGGCAGCGCCGGCTGAAGGCAGAGGTGAGGGGCAGGGGGACTCCGAGGGGCTGGGGGGGGGATGCCTGGCTGCTGAGCAGGGCACAGGCAGCGTGGCAGGGGCAACCCCAGCAGCCTGCAGGCTGGCCCCCTCCCTGCCCAGCTCGTTCGTACCCATTGCCAAGCCGGGGGCAGGCAGCCCGTAATACACCTGCGCCTGCGTAACGCAGGCTGCGGGCAGTGGAGCGGCCAGGGGGAGCCCCCCGCCTGGCTCTGTCCCCCCCCCAGGCTCAGCCCCTGCCGGTGCAATACGGCTGGCTGGAGACCAGTGCCCCGGCGGGGACACCACCGTCCCCAGCCCTCCGGCCTGCCTGCCTGCGTGCTGCCTGCTGAGTGATGTCCAGGACACAGCGTGCAGGCAGCTCCTGGCTCCACGATAGTTTTGGGGGGTGCCCTCAGGGTTGGAGGTGCCCCAGCCCTTCCTGCAGGCAGGCGCGGTGCCCGGAGGCTGCCCACAGCCCGGTGCTGCCCCGTCCGCAGCGCCCGCCCTGCTGTCAGCATCCCTCGCACGCCCCGGCAGAGCGGATCTTGCCTGTGGCTGCCGGATCCCCACAGGAGCCGCTGGCTTTGCCCAGCTGGGCGAGAGCCTGGCAGCGCTGGGCAGCATCTGGGCAGCTGCCTGCTGCCCCCCAGGCAGGCAGGGCTGGAGGAGGGCGGCTGGCAGGGCACTGTCGGAGCCTGGCTGCCCAGGGCTGCGCTTGGCCGGGGGGGCTTTCCTCTCCATCAGCTCCCGCTTCTTCAGGGGCAGGCTGAGCCGTCCTGCGCCGGGTCTGCTCTCGCTGCCGTCGGGCAGTCCCGCGTCCTGGGGCATTGCATGGGCTGTGGGCAGGTCCCAGCAACGCTGCTTCAGCCGTCCAGCCCCGAGAGCAGCAGCATCTAGGAGAGCACTGAGCAGAGGGTTACAGGGGATGGGGAACGCCGGGTGCTCAGTGGCAGGGATCCCGGGCCGGCAGCATCGTTCCCCATGGCAGGAGAGTGTTAGGCACATAGAGCGCTGGGGGGAAGCGTCCCGGGGCTGGCTTGTCCCTGCAGCCTTTGGGGGTTGCAGATGCCGTGGGGATGTGGTGGCACCTCGGGGCCAGGCTGGTGCCCATCCACGGGGGAAGGGGAGCAGCGCCAGGCTGGGCTGGCTCCCGTCCCTGTCTCACTGTGGCAGCTCAGGGCCACCGTGGGGAATGTGGAGAAGGAGGGGTAAGGAAAGCTGCCTCTAGGGACCGGGGCTGATGTGACCCACGGCCAGGTCAGGCAGGAGCACCAGGAGGCAGGATGGATGTAGGGACAAGGGGTCGAACCCCCTTGTACCGGTGTATGGGGAGGGGGGATCACGGAGAGGAGAGGCCGTGGCTGCTCCCTGCAGCCATGGGAGTGGGGTGAAGCCGTGGTGTCGCAGGGAGGTCCGGGCTGTCGCAGAGGTTTGCTGGGTGCTGCGTTACCCATCTGGCTTTCTGAGCTTCAGCTGCAGTTCCCACCACCCCCGCAGGTTTCGCCTCCTGTCTTTTCGCGATGAGCTCCCGGCCCCAGCTGCCCTGCGGATGCTCCCCACGCTGGGGAAATCCCTCCATCTCTTTTTACTGCCACAGGGGCTACAAACGCCCCAAGGGTTAGTGCCGAAGCCCTGCCACGCAGGATGCTTTTTTCTGCCATAATCATGCTTTTTTCCCCCCCAGCTTTAAAACTCGGGTGCCTTTAACAGAAAGGGGTCTGCAACCTCCCTGCTCACCTGCAGGGGACTCTGAAGAGAGAGATCCCTTCCCCGCAGGACGGGAGCTTTGCATCCCCGGCCCTGGTGAAGCCTGGAGCACGGACGGCCACCCTGTGCACTCAAATTGGTGCGAAGCCACACGCTGAAGCCTACTGCAGAGGTGGTGGCATTGCCTCTCCCTCCTGCTCGCCCCTGGCACGGTCCTGCCAAGCTCTGGGCTTTCCCCAAATGCGCGTTATTCCCTCCCGCAGGATGGACACCCCGTCGCCTCCCAACTCGGCGAGCAAGGAGCTGAGCCATGTGCTCCCTGCACCCTGCCCCACACCTGGGGCCCCTCGCCAGCATGGCCAGACCCTTCCCACCTGGGTAAGGGGTCGGTGCAGCCCTTACCTCCTCGCTGGGCTGAGCCCAGAGGGTGCAGGAGCTCGCCCCCGTCTCCCGCGCCGCGCCGCAGGCACTGAGCACCGGCAGAGAAGGTCGCCCCACGGGGCGGCGTGGGAGGCTGCTCGCACACGCGCTCCTGCTCTCCCCCGCCGCCTTTCGAAGCAGCTGTAGAAGAGGAGGGGGGAGCCCACCCAGGTACACGCTGCAGCCCCGCGCCCCAGGAAACCTGAGCCCGTGGGTGGGAAGAGGGTCTGGGGCCAGAGGTGGCTGGGGACACGGGACCGGTGGGCTGCAGCCCTCGCCAAGGTGACTCCACTGGCGCTGCCATGCGGGACAGAGGGTGGCCCTGGGAAATTGCCCATGGAGCCAGTGTCATGCAAGCGCTGGGCATCCCGGCGTGGCCTCGGCCCTGTGGCCGTCCCGGCAGCCCAGGGTCCCAAGACCCCCCTGGGTCCTGCTCACCCGCAGGGGAGGTGGGAGGAGGAGCAGAGCCGAAGCCGCCTCCTCCAGCCCTTGACATTTACGGCACACGCTCTGCTTCTGGTTTGCGGTTAAACATGGCTGGGTGAAAACGCCTTCCCCGGCTTGGCAAAGTGCATTTCACAGTCATCTCGGTACCGCGAGCAGGGGACGGCGGTGGGGAAGCACGCCGAGGCAGTGGCGTGGGACAGGCTGCCAGACCGGGGGGAAGCGTGGCTGGCAGTGAGCACCCCGGCGAGGTCCTACAGCCTCAGCTTGAAGGCACCAAGAGATGCCCAGCACGGTGCTGAGGACAAGACAGGGCTGTGAGAGATGCCCAGGGCCAGAAGCACCACGGAGGAGGAGAGGAGGTGCTGACCCACCGTGCAAGGTAGGGACAACCGCTTGTTTCTGCCACGCTGCTGCTTGCCAGCCTGTTAGCCCTGCAGCAGGGCCAGCTTCGTCTTCCTCCTCTCTGAGAGCAGCAGGAAGGTGCTGCCGTCGGGAGCATCCTTCACTTCCCTGGGGACCCCGGTGGTGGGAGTGGGGTTGTTGGCTCCCAGGGCTGGTTCCCCAGGGATGCAGCAGGCGGCAGCAGTCCCCCCCCTCCACCTCTGTGGCGAATGCACTCACTGGCCTTTCCTCCCACCGCCCCGAGAGCCGTCGGCCGCTGGTGTGAGTCACCACAGCCACAGCCCAGGGCGAGAGGCGGCTGGGGGAGCCGGGGCAAGCGGGGAGGGAGGGGGAGCTTCCAGAGGAAAATGCCGGCAGGGATAGAGGGGTGCTGCTTGCATGCATGAAGTGCGTGCACACACGCATGCAGGGATGTCCGAGTTCAACCATCCTGAGCTTTTTTAGCTCACGCTTAAACCAGGCAGTCCTCGCCACACGCTGATGGCAGCACCTCTTGTCCTTTCCTCGGCAGCCTTCGGTGCACGTTGGGCGCAGGTCCTTGCACGGACTCACCCCGTGGCGTGTCCAGCTGGAGCACATGGCAGCGCAGCCGTGTCCTACTGCCACCTGCGTCCAGAGGCCAGCCAGGGATGAATTCCGCCCCCGTGGCCGTATCCATGCTGGAGGACATGGGCAGCGCTTGGGTCGGCTCGCTGGCTGCTCGTGGGACAACGAAAGCGCAAAGAAGATGGTCCTCGACCCATGGAGCTGGCTCTATGCCCCGGCCCTTCTGCAGCTTGGACCTGCTCGGTGCACCTGTGCCGCGGTCAAGATGAGGTGGTGGGGAGTGGATGGCAGGCTGGCTGTTCTCTCTGCCCCCCCCGGTGTTCTGGGCTGCCCCTGCCCCCTTCCCTGGGCCCGGCCAGGCGCAGGGGGGAGCCCGAAGCTGCCCCCTCGGGGCTGCAGGGCTGGGTGCTGGGCTCAGGAGGGGGAAGCCCACTCCCAGCTGAGCCTCAAGCTGTGTCACCCCCCCCCAGGCTGAGCCCTGAAGGGGAAATTCACATTGTAACTGCTCAGCAGGGGGAATATGCGACCGAGGAAAGACCTGGCACGGAGGGCAGGACGGCCCGGCTGCAAGAAGGAGTGGAGCTGGCTGGCAGCAGGGATGCCAGAGCCAGCAGGACTCCCTGCAAGGGAGTGGAGTTTCCCTTGGGGATGAGAGCAGAAACAGCCACAGCATTGTCCTGTAGCCACCCGGGGCCGGGAGCGCTCGGGGGCCACCTTTGGGCAGCAGAGCGGGGCTGGGGGATGGACCCAGGGCCGGGCTGAGGCGCCCCGTGCCACCGCTCAGGGACGGGTGCCGGGGCAAGCGGGCATAAGGGATCTGCTCGTGATGCGTCTCTGCAGACTCCTGGAAGAACCGCTGATGGCGGCAGGACTCTGCCCAACGCAGTGTTCATTCATTTTATTTTCTGTTTAAGCACAAAAGTGTGTTTAATTCGTCCCGAGGGGTAACAAAAATTCCTCCATGTTCCCCATGAAGCTGACCCCTTAAGGGGTCATCTCCATCCCCCGGAGCTCCTGTGACACGGAGGTGTGATGTCACAGCCCGTGTTCCAGCTGCAACTGGCAGTGCCCGGCAACGAGCACAACGCAGCCCGTCTCCCCTGCTCCCGACGCAGCCCGTCTCCCCTGCTCCCAGCTTGTTCCTTCTCGCCTGCTCCCGGTGCCTCTGCACGACCCAGCCCTTCTCACCTGCTCCCAGTGCACCATTCCCCGTCCCAGTGCTGCCATCTCGGTGGCATCATGAAGGCCCAGAGGAAGAGGATGCTCATCCTGCCAGAGGTACGGTCCCTCTCCACGGAGGGGGGCACCCCTCCACTGCCCAGGCAGGCTGGAGCAGGCACCGGGAGCAGCTGGGTCCTGCCCGGAGCCTGAGCCAGTGCCTCCTCTGCCCCTTTCCAGGCTGGAGCCACGGCAGCTCAGGCCTGTCTGCGGTGCAGCACGGAGCCAAAAAGCCGCCTGCGCAGAGTAAGGAGCTGCTTAGCGCCGAGGCAGGCGCGGGCCGGGGTCTGTGCCCGGGGCCCCGCGGGGCAGGGAGCAGGGCCGCTCAGCCCGGCCCTCTCTGCTCCGGCAGATCCACAGGACCGTTCCGCTGCCCAAGCTGCTGAAGCACACGAAGCGCAGGATCCTGCGGCTGCAGGCGCTGGCCCGTCAGTGGTGGTGGGTGTTGGTGGCGAAGGAGCCTCCCAGCCCCCAGCCATCTCCTGCTGGGGATGTGCCCAGGGGCCCCATCGCCCCCCACGGCTCTGCCCGGGCGGCCAGAGGGGCAGGGGTGCCCAGACCCCCGTCCCACAGGTCCGCTCGGCTGGCCAGGCCAGGGCCAATGCACTTTTCTGCTTGACTTTGCCTTAGGATTTGCTACCTCGTGCTGGAGGCTGCGGAGCCGGCTGCCAGCGGGGTGCGTGGGGGGAGGGAGGAGGACATGGAGGTAGATCTCGATTTGGAGGAGGAGATGGTGGTGGATGTGGAGCTGGAGGAGGAGATGGTGGTGGATGTGGAGCTGGATGAGGAGATGGAGGTGGATGCGGAGGTGGAGGTGAAAATGGAGACGGACCCACCGGCAGCAGGACAGGCACGTGCTCCCCATCCACTGCCCGCAGCCAGGGTGGGTCGCCAGCTGCCAGGCTGGGGCTGCGCTGGGTGGTCCCCGCTGCAGGGACACGGCGCCCGGTCCCCTCGTCCTGGCGGCACAACCGCCACCCCCGCCCTGCCCTGAGCGCCCGAGTCTCACCCTAAGGCCAGCCGGGGCTTAGTGCTGGCGGCAGAGTCCCGCTCTCCCCAGCGCATCCCCGGGCTGTGGCCAATCTAATGCCCACCAGGACGAACCCCAAGGCGAAGCTGCTGCCACCGCTGAGCCGGCTCGGGAACCCCCAGCTCTGCTGGGCGAGGCGCTGCTGGATAGCCAAAGGGCCCTGTCGCTTGCTTTTCTTCCAGGGCTGATGGAGATGTGGGGCTTGGTGGCGCAGGAGGGGAGTTTCGAAGATTTGTCGGATGTTCTATTTAGTTGTTTTTCTGTAAATAAAGAGTTTTGTCTATGTTTGTTCAGAGCCAAGCTCTCTGTCTCAGCGTTGGGCACACGCGGCGTTTGCAGAGTTGTGGTTCCCACTTGCTCTGGGTTCCCGGGGCTGGAGGCGGCTGGGGGTGCTGGCGCGGCCGCCCCGGGGCAGGGGGGACCTGTGCACAGAGGGGGTCCCTCTTACAGAGGTCACGGCACTGGGCACCAGCGGGGTTCACGGGCTGCGGGAGAGTGGTGTCCCCAACAGCAAAGCTGTCAGCAGCAAAGAGGGAGCTCTGGCCTGACCCACCCCTGTGGCGATGCCATCAAAGCAGCCAGGAGACCTGCTCCCCTTCCTGCTGGAGGAAAAAGAAAGGGACTCCCTTGGCCGGAGCCGGGATCAGGCCCTCAAATGCCGCGTTTGGAAGGTTCTGAACCTGCACACGCTCAGGGCTTTGTTTAAGGTCCCGGGTTGCTTTCCCCGGTGCCACTAAGAGCACGAGAAGTGTGGGTGCACGGAGAGAGACTAAAGCCAAGCCAAGCCGTCCTTGCCCTGCCCGGATTCCTGCTGCTGGCAGCAGGCACCGGCCCCTGTTCCCCTCTCGGGGTGACACGCGGAGTGGGCAGCGCAGCCTGCGGGGAGGAGGGTGCTGGTGAAGGGGTGCTGTGGGGGCCCGTGGGTGCAGGGGGCTTGCGTGTGGGGCGCAGGCTGTGGAGAGCCGTGGGCGCTGGCAGAGAGTGCCGAGGGCATGCGATGCTGTGGGGTTCGGGGGTGCAGGATCCAGGGAGCCGCGGGGCGCGGTGGGGCCGGGGGTGCGGGGGGCCGGGGGGTGCGGGCACGGGCTGCCCCCGGGCGCTCGTAGCCGCGGCCCAGCCCCCTCCTTAATTAGCCGCGGCCGAAGCGGCTCATTAGCGGCGGGTCGGGGCCGGGCGCCCTCCCCGCAGAGGCGGGCGGGAGCGAGCGGGCGGGCGGGGAGCGCTGCCGGCCATGGGGGTGCGGGCAGCGGTACCGGCAGCAGCAGCAGCGGGGCTGGAGCCCGAGCCCGAGCCCGAGCCCGGGCGGAGCCGGCGGCGGGATGGGGCAGCGGCGGGGCCCGGCCGTGCTGCTCCTGGCCCTGGGTAATGTGCCCGAGCGGGGGTCGGGGTGCCCGGGCGGGGGTTTGGGGTGCCCGGGCAGGGGAGGGGCCGCTTCCCAGGTGGGCTCTGGGGTGTCGTGGTGTGGAGATGCGGGGTCCCCTCCGTCCTCCCTGGGTCGGTGCCGTGCGTCTCTCCGTGGCGGGTCCTGGCTGCCGGTGCTGAGCTGGCCGTGCCCCCCGCCTGTCCCTGCCCCCCGCCCCGGGCCGGGGGTGCTGGTGCTGGGAGCGGGTGGGCAGCCAGGGCAGGCTGGGAGTGGGGTGCCCTGACTGCCCCCGCATCGGCTCCCTGCCCTGGCAGAGCAGCTCCTTTGGGCTCTCTGCAAACGCAGGCAGGGCTGGGCACGGGGCGAGGGACAGTGGTGAGGTTTGTGTGCGTCCTGTTGGAAGGGACAGCTTGCCGTGCCTGGGTGGCACCAGCACTGTGGTGGCTCAGGGGTGCCCAGGTCACCCCGCAAAGGAGGTGGACTTCGTCCCCAAAGGTCTGGGTGCTCACACCGACCCCCTTGGCGGCTGCAGGGCACCTGGCCGGGCTGCTGGCATTGGGCACCGCCTGCGCCAACGTTTACCAAGGCTTCTCGGACTGCGTCCTCAAGCTGGGGGAAAACATGGCCACGTACGAGGAGGCGGACGGTATCGAGCTGCAGGGGTTGCACCAAGTCTGTGGGTGAGTACGGCCCCGTGCTGGGACCCCCTGAGTGTCCCAGCCCGTGGGGCCAGTCCCTGGAGGAGGGTGGGGGTATCTGCGGTGCATGGCCAGCATGGCTTTTTGGCATTGCCCCTGTGCCTGGTGCTGCTGCCTGAGCTCTTCTGCTCCTGCCCTCCTGGATCCCGCGGGTGCGTGCGCACCCACACGTGCTCCCCACCCTGCGCCCATGCCCCACAGCCCCGTGAGCTCCCTCCCGCCCTCCATCCGTCTGTCCGTCTGCTGCATGGCTCCAGCCAGAGTTTGCATCCCCGGCCCTTAGCAATAGCTCCAGCCCCCAGGACTCGTCCCACAACCCCCCCCCCACCCGCAGCCGGAGAGCAGGGCTGGTGGGACTCGTCCCCTTCTGCCCATCAGGAGAGGCTCCCCTGCACACCCGGGCTTCAGCCAGCGACTCGCGTGTGGCCGGGCTGTCCCAGGGTCCAGCGCTGCAGGGAGCAGCCTGCACCCGCCATGGGTTGGATCCTGCTGCCCAAATAAAGCCTTTTCCCTCCCTCCCTCCCTGCTGAGACCCTTCATCCGTCTGGCCTGAATTTTCCCCACCCCTGTTTTTCGCGAGTGCCCCAAGATGATGGTGTTGGGAGGACGGCTGACTTTAGCAGAACTGAAATAATAGTGAAAGAGCTGGTAACGAGGGGTGGTGTTGGGTGGGTTTGGGAAAGGTCTGCTTAAAAAGCAAACAAGCAGAAGGAGTGAGGTGGGGGGGGCAGGTGAAGGGTGGAAATAAAATGTTTGCGGAGATAAATGGAGGCGGCGCTGTGTCCCCAGCAGTGGGTTGTGAGGAGTGCAAAGGAGTTATAAGGAAACGCAGACAGCAATTAAGGGAAAACCCACGTGCCTTGGGGCGGTGGAAAACCTGCCAGGGCAAGGTGGAGGGCTGAGTGCCCTGCGGGTGAGGCTTTCCAAGCTGCTGAAAACCACTCCGTGGGCTGGGAGGGGAAGGCATCGCCCTTAGCGGTTGAGGTGGAGGCTGTGGGACCTGCTCTGCGGTCCGGGACCTGGCTGGCATCTGTCGGGGCTGCGGCAGGGTGGGGGGCAGCCGGGATGGGGCAGGTTGGGCTCTCAGCAGGCTGGGACGAGGGGCCGGTGCCGCTGCCGAGGCAAGTGGAGGGTCCCCAGCCCTCCCGCCTGCCCCAGCTGAAATATCTCACTTTGCTTGTTGCCAGAAGTGGAAAACACTTGAGCAAAACTCTTTTGCTCAAGGAGAATGGAAAACTACCAACCCCCATTTTTTAAAAGTGTATTTTGTGCGTGCGTTCCCCTGCCAGCAAACGTGCTGGATGGGAGGTTGCTGTGACCTGCTCTTCTTCCCCCTTCGTGGGACAGCCTAGCTCAGGATGAAAATCCTCTCTGGGATGTGGCTGAAGGCTGGGTTGAAACGGGAACTGCTCTGCTTTCGGCTGTAATATATACTTTTTGAATGTGTGGCTTCTCGGTATTAGAAAACAACCGAGCACGCAGCCCAGCACTGCTGTGGTTGACTGCCGGAGGAGTGATTCCTCTGCTGAAACTCACATGAAATGTGCGAGATGAGGGTTTTTTCAGGCTCCGGGGCACTAACCATCACAGAACAGGTCCTGGGATCTTCCCTGCCGGCAGGGCTGGGGCCTCTGCACTCTGAGATGTGCCAGCTTCTCCTGCCGCTCCGGTGCACGGCTAGCCGGGCTTGCCGCGGCTGGAGGAAAAAGTTGATGATGTCGCAGCCTCCTGCCAGGAAATATTTCTGAATTACTGGCCTTTAACCCTCAGCCTTCTCTGCTGCTGCCTGCTTCCCTGGTGCTGTGGTCCCCTCTCTGGGAGCGCGGGTGAGGGACGGAGGGACGCGGAGCTGGGAGTTCGGCGTGGGGCTGGTGGTGCCTTGGCTCTGCGTGCGCGGCGCTGCCCCGGAGCTGGCCTGGGCAAGTCGCTTGGCGGCAGCCGGCCTGGCCGAGCAGGTGGAGGCTGTGAAGGGTGGAACACTGGGACCTGCCATCCCGCTGAAAGCAGAACCAGGCAGGAGCTGACATCCCCCTCCGCCTTCCCCCAGCCATCCTTTGCCCGAAGACACGGGCCAGGTTTAACCCTCGCCTGGCAGAGCTGCTGCTGCTGCAGCTCAGGAGCGAGCGCAGGAGGTTACCTGGGTTGGCACCAGCTTTTCTCATTATCTGGGACATTTATTCTGCCACAGTGACTCGGTTTAATGAACTCCCTCGCAGCTGGTGTTCTGACGTAAGCCCCGGCAGGAAAACTAAGCAGAGTGCTTGGGTCTGCCTGACTGCACAAGGTGTCTTCTCCAGCACAGGGCACTTGGGAAAGGGGCAGCTTGGTTTTGTCCATGTGCAGGGTCCCTGCTCGGCCGGGCTGCATCCCCTTCCCGAGGGGCAGCCCGTGTGCCTGGTGTCCTGGCGGGATGGGGAAGGTGGCAGAGCAATCGCTCCTCTCCTCTAGGGCAGTCCCCAGCTTGTAGGTGAATTGCAGCCTGGAGG
This sequence comes from Phoenicopterus ruber ruber, assembly GCA_009819775.1. Lineage (NCBI taxonomy): Eukaryota > Metazoa > Chordata > Aves > Phoenicopteriformes > Phoenicopteridae > Phoenicopterus > Phoenicopterus ruber. The sequence continues at coordinate 7,330,851 of CM020230.1, forward strand.
TGGTGCCCAGCCCGGCAGACGTGGCACAGCAGAACTGAGGCGGAGGGGAGGGCAGGAGGGCGCCTCGGGGTGCGAGTCCTTAGGTGCTGTGGGCTGGCAGAGGCCGGGACCCGGCTGGGACCCAGGGGGGTGCTGCCCGCGGCTGGTCCCTGCCTTGCCCCGGTGTCAGGTGCCAGGATGTTCGTTGCTCCAAAGAAGCTGCACTACGAAATGCTTTTGTGAAGCTCTTTTCAGGTGAAAGAAACTCTCCTTGACAGAAGTCATGGGGGGAAGGTTAGTGGCAAGCGTGGTGTAGAGCCTTATCTGTCCCTCGGGGAAGTTTTTGTTTTGGAGAGGAGCCACTTCCAGAGGAGAGGATGGCCCATGGCATTTGCTGAGCGTTTTGGGCTCCTGCTGTTTTATTTTGTGGGTTTGTACCTACAAACCAGAGACCTCATCTGTGAATTCAGCTGTGTCGGGACTTACGGACACACTAGTGTGCATGCAGCAGCCTGCCAGGCTGTGGGTGCCCTCCCCATCGCAGCACCTACAGCAGCCTTCGGGGAGCCTGATACGGAGTCTAATGCCCCACTATCCTCAGATACTCAGCAGCCAAAAAAAAAATAGGCAGGGATGCCCATTCTTGTCCTCCCTACGCTGGGGGGGGGGGGGGGGGGGGGGGGGGGGGGGGGGGGGGGGGGGGGGCACAACCCAGCCTGGTACCTGCTGTCCGGGTCCCCAGACAGCTGGAGCCCACCCCTCGCTGCTCAGCTTGACACCTGTGGGCAGGAGCTCGTTGGAAATGGCTCAAACCCAGCTGCTTCAGAGCCACTGTGCTGCTTCAGCAGAGCTAAGGAAGGAGCTCAGGGAGGGGATAAAGCCTTGGCAGGCTGGATACTGCTCTGGATAAATGCAGTGTGGGGTCATCCCACATGGCACTGGCCCCAGCGTGCCGGAGTGGTGGGGTGGTGTCCACCGCGCCCCTCCTGGGAGAGTCTGCTCAAGGGCTGTGGTTTCCAGCTCCATTTCTGCTGGGATTTTTTCCCTGCATGGTTCTAGCTCTGGATCTGGGGGAAAAAAAACCCCACAACGTCCAAGTCGCCATCCCCAGGGGAGGCAGCCAAGGAGTCTTCAGCGAGCAGCTCCTGGTTTGTCACCGCAGGACCGCAGGTTATCTTTGCCTGTCTTGTTTTTCCCTGGTGCTCCCCAAGAGCCGCTTTCCATTGAACAGCTTCTACTCGCGCAGGGTAACACCCAGCAGATCGATGGAGATGTGTGTAATGAGAACGCGGTGAGTAACTCCTCCTGCCCGTAACCTTAGTTATAAAGCTGCGACCGTCTGGGGAGATGTTGTCCTCTTTGCTTTTGTGCTTGTGTTTCGCCCTTGACTCAGCTTGGAGAAAGCTATGAATGAAACGACGCTGGGCCTTTGTTCGCAGCCCGTTTAGACACTCAGGGTGCTCGTGCCGAAGGGAAACGTTTGTTGATGGAAAATAATGGATTTTATTGACTTCGGGGGGGGGGGGGGGGGGGGGGAGTGTCATTAAATAATTTCAGTGTGTTTCAATGTTTGGTGTTTTAGCCAAGACGCTCTGGGAGATAATGGAGGGGATGAATAGTGTGGGCAACTGGCACAAAACACGGGTTGTCGCTGCTCGAGTGGCGGGCTTGGAGCAGCAAGGCTCTGCCCGGCTCCTTGGTGTTGTGCTGCCGCAAAGGGACTGATGGTGCGGTGTCTCCCCTGGCTGCAGGTACTGGGATGAATTCCACACATGTGCCCTGACGGCGCTCTGGGAGTGCCAGAAGGAAGCAGCAGCTGTCTGGGAGAGGCTGAGAAGGGAGTCTCGAAAAATCAAATTTCAAGGCAGCTTGTTCGACCTCTGCAGCCCCAGCACAGCCCAAAGCTTTGCCTGGACCCGCGTTCCCAATGTTTCTGTCCTCGGCATCCCCCTCGTCATCACTTGGCTGAACTTATAAACTGCAGCTCTGTAAGTATCACACAGAGGTGCCAGCGTGTCGTGGCGTCTTTCTGATCATTTTTCCAAACCTTTGAGGAATGCACTGTGCGATACTCAGCGAACACTTGGCTCCATCCTGCGCCCATGAGATGCAGAAGAGCTTGGCAGCATCTCCTGGGGTTTGCTGTTTCTCTGTGATTTGGAGTAACGCCTGTCCCTTTCTGCCGCAAGGCACAGGCGCAGATCTGGCTGACTGCAGAATTTGGGAACTTGTAGATACGGGGCAGAGGATTTGGGGAAAAATGAGAAATTAGCTGTGAATGCTGGGTTCTTTTGCACTCTTCTATGGCTACTGGAAGGAAACCTGCTTACTTTGACTCTTTCTACCAGAGCAACTCTCCAGAGTTGATTTGGGCACTGAAAACAAGATGGGCTTTTCTACCACTGATATCTGTGAGGTGCAGGGGACAGCATATGTCCTTTCAAAGGCAGAAGGGAGTCCTTACTGCTCTGTACTGGGCTTTTTTCTTTGAGGACATGGTGAAACCCCTGCTGAAGAATAATCACTGGTGCATGACCTCTTGCACACATCTGGATTCCCAAGTAACTCCTGTGTTATGTATAAATACCTTTTCTAAAGAAATAGAGGGCAAAAATATTTGAGGGGAGAGTCCAGCTACCACAACAAAAAGCATTTATAGCAACTCTTTTGCTTTAAAGGTCCCCAAGGTACCTGGCAGCAGCTCTCTGGGTGGCAGTGTGTAATTCCAGAGTATTAAAGTTTGTTGTAGAGCCTACAGCATGGTAGAAGTTATTTGTCCTGGCGCTTGTTCGATAGCACAGTCTCTTCTTGTCTCCTTTGCAGCTCAGAGCATTGTTGGTTTTGCAGCTTCAGAACAAGCATGAAAGGATTTGCAATAGAGAGGTGCTTGCAAGCGATTCCGGGCTATGTTAGAAAAACGCAACAGTTACTGGGCAGCACAAGGCACAAGCTCTGTGTTCTAAGGATGCTAAGTGAAGCTCTGTGCCCTGCCTGGCTGCGCAGGGCTGTAGGAGCCACGGAGACCCAGCATGGGGCCCTAACCTGTTCCTGCGAGGGTCTCGGAGCAGCTCCTCGCTAAGAGGAAGCACAGTGAGTCCTGCTGGGACTTCTTCTGCCCGCTTCCAATGTGTTCCCCATGCAGTACTGCCCTCTGGAATGGGAAAGGAGCTGGTCTTCATCATGCTCTAAACTGTGACTCAACAGCTGGATGTGGTGGTGAACTCCATGGAGTAATTATGTGACTCGGCTGTCTTTCATCAGATCTGAAATTCCCATGTTTAACTAGCGAGGTGTTGCAGCCTGACCTTCCTAGATGTGTCATACATCACTGTGGGCTGTTTTTCACAGATTGTTGGCCCCTTACCAGGGCACTTGCTTTGTCTTCATTTTTTAATGATGGGTTGGGCTGCTCTCCTTTGGCATTCACATGTCTTCCTCTTAACCTTCCCTATCACTTAACACTCTGCTCCTGCAGCAGCAGGAGGGTATGAACAAATTGCGGCAATTCCAAGAAAGAAGTCAGGGAGGAGCAGCTGGTGTTCAGACAGCACTTCAGTGTGAGGCACCTAGGCTTTCTACAGACGACAGAGTTGTTACTTATGTACTTGGCATCTCAGGCACAAAGCCTGAAGATAAGTAGCGGAGAAAGGGTAAACCAGAGTGCTGCAGAACCTGTGCTGGTAGCTGGGGAAGCTGAAGCAGGTGGGTATCGTGTACAGCCAAGGCTGGAGTCTTTTTCAGTCCAAATCCTGTACCTGCTCTTTGTTTAGAATGAGTGTTTAATGCCTTTAGGAAAACAAATAAGCACAGCCTCCCCAAACCCACAACCTTTAGCTTCTCTTTGGATTTGGCATCTTCCTCTCTGTTAAAATTTTAACAACTTTTAAACAGCTTTGGGGTAGGGGAATGTAAAAGTCTCAGCAGAGATCTCCAAGAAGTTGTCTTTTTGCAAAACCATGGATTAACAGGACTAGCTGACACTACTGCTGTCTCTAAGAAGAGCAGGTGTTGGGACATATCTTCCCTGGAAGCAAATCCCTCAACTATTGCACACAAAACCCAAAGATTCATTAAGAAACAAAGACCATCTGCCACCATTCTGGTATGGAACAGCAGATTTTTTTTTTAAAGCCAAAGGTGCTTCTACATCTGACTGAAAGCATGTGAGTGAAAATTAGGTCTCACAGTATGGGAGTGATGACTTTCAGAGGTTCCCTCCTCAATCAATATTTCATTTTTAGCAGAACTTCCCTATGACCAGGACAATTACAGTAGATTTCATTTAAAATAAAAAGTAATATACAGAGTCAGTCCTTAAAGGCAAAGTCAGCAGACATTCAGAAAGCATTCTAATCCTACAGCATATTTCATGCTGATGCAGTGCAGCTCGTTGGATGTCCCACAGACTCGGTGTTAATCTGCATTGTCAAGGATTCTTCTCGTGGCCTTGCTCTGAGTGTCTCCAGATACAAAGCTGCACCCAGACTCCGCTCCCCCCGCAAGGGAGGCGGCTGAAGCAGTTACAGCGTGCCTCATGCACTCAGAAAGTAAGGAGGTAAGTGTTCCTCGGTCCAAAGTTTTCATCCCTGTTCTTACAGGGAACAAAGACAGCACCTCTTTAATACGGTCTCACAGCAACTCTGGGATCAGCTGCCCATTCTCCTTTAAGAAAAGGGACGAATGTGGCTTTCCCTCGCTCTCATATTCACTGTAATTACTCTTCTAGCTCACAGGTTGCCTTAAGACCACCCCTGAAGAGCACAGGAGTTCACACTGAGCTTTGGTGTGGTATTAAGCTTTGAGTTAAACCTGCAAACTTTCCCTGTGCAGGACTGGGATGTTCGTTCTCAGTAACGGCAACAAAAAGCAGGAGAGGACAAAATGACCCTGAAAGAGTCTTAAAATACGACTGATAGCAGGGCAGTGTTTGTCAGCCCCGAGGCAGAGCGCGCCCTCTGTTCTGGCCCTGATCCCACTCGCAGCAGACTCGCTCTTTTCTCAAGGAGATACTGGCACCTACTGGAAGACCATTTATATCCAGGCTGAAGGTGACTGGGAGAAAGGCAAGTAGCCTTTATATGAGAAACAGCAGATTTCGAGACGGGATGAGCTGCTTGCTGACTGCGGAGCAGAGCTGGAGGGGAAGCCCTAGGAAGTGACCTCTGGGTGGCCCTCCAGCAAGCGCTGGCTCCTGCCCAGAAAAACACTTGTGTAAACTCTTCCCTCTGAAAGACTGCTGCTGTTCTAAAACTGTGCTTAAAGGCGTTTGGTCAGGAAGAGGTCCTGACGAAATCTCAGAATATAAAAAGTTCTGTCTAAATAAATCTAACTGGCAATCCTCCTCTGCCGCAGACCTGCCAAGTACTTAAACATCAGGATGTTATCCTGCCTCAATTTATAGAATCTGAATACGAGAGCAGGAAATGAAATACAGCTTCCCCAGTAACAAAAGTCAAAAGAGCAGCTTCAAAGAGTTTATCAACTTCTGCATCTCAAATCATCCCACCACTTTTCAACAAACTGAATTAGCAAATAATTTATGCAAATTAACACTTACAATATTAACATACAAAGGAAAGTTACTGCAGCAAGACGCTGCACAGGAGAAAATCTGTCTTTAGAAACTGGCTTTGCCCTCATTTGGGATCGCACAAACTGGCCACCCTCAGCAGAAACCAGGCAGGATGTGGGTCTGCTTGCTTGGCTGCAGGATCTGGAGGAACCATCCAGCTTTGGCCCCTCAGTGGTAAGGGTGTTGTCCCTGCCTGCCCACAGGTGATGTTTATTTGAAGTGCCTCTAAATAAAGGCACATCCTATTACTTTGAGAAACAAGCAGCACAGTCTCTCACTTAATTAAACATCACCTCTACCAGACCAGATCTGTTGCTAGACTTCAGAAGCCTGGCAGGAAGACTGACGAGCGGGACAGCAGCGTGGCTGCAGGACACCTGCAGGCATCCCCAGGACAGCTCCAGCCTCGGGCTGGGCACATGGAGACCCGGATTGCTGACACTCCTGAAGTGAGGATTGTGCCGGCTGACTTCCCCAGACAGCACTCGCTGATGCCTTCATTTCAGGGCAGAGGCACAAAATATTTATTGTAGGGAATTTTATGTGCCCTAGACAGTGGGCATCTTACAGCCACATGTTCGTCTCTGGCTGAATCCTTCTGTTGCCATGATACAGACACTTGTGGTATTTCCTGAGGTGCTCAGCTTCCCAGGAGAAGCGTAACACGCTCACAGCAACATAATATTTTTATTATTACAAAAGATTTCTTCAGCAAACTGCTGACTGACATCTCTATGTATTAAACATGGAAACAGCAAACCAACCCATCTAACGTTATAGGTTATTTAGGGTCTCAGCTGGTGATTCAGGTAAGTACAACTATTTTCTTTCTCCCCATCCATTCACTTCCTTGACTTTTTTCCAATCAAAGCCCAAACAAACAAATTACAGGTCGGAAGCAGCAGCTCCCAGCCCCGCTGCTCGCTGGGCCAGCTCCTGCAGGAAGAGCTGACCATTGCATTACTCACACAGGGCACTCCCACGTTTGTTAAATCCCAGATGCTCCTCATGCATCAAGTTTTGCTACCTGGCTTTAACAGTCTCATGAATCAAGAGTTTAAGAGCACACTCGCCATTCAGTCATATTAAATGCTTTGTGTTAACAAAATAAACATCTGCTCCTCCCCTGTTGTCGGCTGATGCCAGAGGAGACGCTCACACTCATGCAGTCACCAAGGTCCGGGAAAAAAAAAAAGTCTAAACAGACCTGCTGTGCTTCTTCAGTGATGATTCTCGGGCATTAGATGCACTTGTGCTGGAAACAATGACATAATGCAGCGTGGTTTTGCCAGAGCGAGTCTATACGTTGGATTTGGGGGCAGAATTGAGGGGGATTTCTCTGAGTTCTATCCTCATGCAGAGGTACTCCCCGATCGCAGCCATCAGCGCCGTGCACACAATGTGCACCAGCCACCATGTCAGGGTCAAGGGAAAGTGCGAGTTGTAAATCCAGCAGCCCAGAAGGTGGAAGAAGTGAACTGTGACTGTGAAATCCAGGCACTGCTTTCCTCGGCGGATGAAGTACAGCAAGCCCAGAGCACTGCAAAACAAAGATTAATAAACAAACTGCGGTGTGTCTATGGAAAAGGGGATACAGCAAGAGCTACTAGGAGTTGTCGGTGCTAATTATTTAGCTGCTTTAGAACTTCTTAAATGTTTTACGGATTGCTTGTTTCTGACCTTGCCCCAGCTGCTGCAGCAAGACTTAGATGCCTACAAGTTTTTAATTATCTGACAGCAGGAAAATGAGCTTTTAGTTTAAAAATTCCTGCCTGGTGCTCGGCACAATCTCCCCCAGTGATCTTTGCCCAGTGGCAAAATACATTCTTGTTTATAGATCAGTGTTTGCTGAGATCCATTAATTCTAACTTGCAGTAAGATCTCTCACAGAAGCAAATCTCATTCCCAGCTGGGAAACTGAGGCAGCGAAGTGAAATGACTTATCCAGGATCTGGCAAGTCAGGAGTCAGCAGTTCCCAACTGCCCTCGACAAACATGCTCAGCCAGGCACAGGGCTTTGGGGAGATGTTTTGAGAGAGGTGGTAGGTCACACTGAACTCTCTTAAAGTTTAATGTTAAGAAAGAACAAGACACGGGTGCTCCAGCTAGTTGCTGACTTACCAGGTGAGTGCATTGAGGATGAAAGCCATCACGGAGAGCCTCCCCGGCGGGGTTGAGAAGCCTAAAATCTACACGGGACTATTAGTAGGAAACCACGGCACAAATCACAGCCCACAGCACTTAATCTCCTCCCGTGGCCCAGCCGCATCGGCACTGCCCTGCACTGATCATGATCCGTAAGAGGAGCCCAAGCAGTTACGGCAGTCCTTCTAAGAGGTCTGTCTCTCTGCCTGGGGGTACCTATAGAAAAGGGACAGGTCTGTTTCTATACTGAGGGGGATCACCTAAACAGGGTGTGGAGTGTGTGTGCCTCCGTACAGGGGTTACCTATGGGGGAGGACGGTTGTCTTTATACTGGGGGAAACCATACAAGGTGTCTGTCTCTATATGGGGGGGTGGCACCTCTACAGCGAGGTGCTGTCTCCGTGCCGGGGGTACCACCTATTCAAAGGGAGGGGCCTGCCTCGGTGCTGGGGGCACCTACACATACAGCGGGTCTGTCTCTACATTGGGGGGCAGCTGCGTGGGGCGGGGGTGCTCTGCCTCTATACCGGGGTGCTACCTATAGCAGGCGGCTGTCTCTAACACCGAGCGATGCCTACACGGGGAGCGGGGTCCGTCCCCCCACAGGGGAGCCCCCGAGCAAGGCCCCCGCGCCCCAGGAGCCTGTGCCCACGGCGGCCCCCCGGGGCCCGGGCGGGCCCGCGCCCTCACCTCGTCGCTGAAGACCTGGTGGAGGGAGGGCCTGGTCCGGCCCAGGGCGCCGAGGAGGGCGAGCCAGAGCCCGAGCGAGCTGTAGTAGCCCGCCTGCAGCAGCACCATCTGCGCCACGATCAGCGCCGGGTCCCACACGTAGCTGCGGAACTGCGCCGCCATCGCCCGCCCGCCACAGCGCGCCGGAAGTGGCGTCCGCCGCCGCGCGGCAGCGCCCCCTAGCGCGGCGGAGGGTCAGGAGCTGCCTGCTGGGACCGCGGGGCTGACCTCTGACCCCGACCCCCGCCCTCTGACCCCGCGCCCGCCGCGACATGGCGGGCGGCGGCGGCCCCGCGGCCGGGGGTCACCGAGGCGGGGGGTGCCGCTGCCTTCTGTCCCCCTGCGAGGCAGGTAAGCGCCTGGGCCGCGGGTCGGCCCCGGGGAGCTGAGCCCCCCCGGTTAACGCGGCCCGGCTCCGCGCAGGGCCGGCGGTAGCGCCTGGCTGGCCTTGCTGTGAGCACCTGGGCCTTCGGCGGGGGCTGAGGCTCCGCCCTTGAGCGCAGACCGGGCGGCCGCGGAGGGGAAGCGGTCTCTCTGGGAGGCCGCAGCGCGTAGTTGATTTGTTGTATGGGAGAAGTTTGTCGGCAGTGGGTTTCGGCCGCGCGCTGTCAGCCCGTGACCGGCACCCGGCTCTTGCTCGTGCTGGCTTGCTTTGGGCTTCCCCCGTCTGCTGCACAGTCTGGGTTCGTTTCAGTGGATTCAATAATCTGGCTGAGCAGCCCTTGCTGAAAAGACACAGATACTGAACATAGAATAAATGATTGTCCTGGGACATTTTCTTTCATCTCTAGTCCGATTCCCCTAGGCGCCAGGACAGTCGGTAGCTGCTGCCCAGCTGTACTCGTTTTAGCTTTAGGCCGTAGGGCACCGAGATGTTGTTATGAGTCCTGGTGTGCCCTGGCAGCACCTTTCCGTTACAGGGCTGGTCATGTGTAGGGCTTGGCTTCTTTTGGGAGGTTTCTTCTGGTATGTGGTGGTTTCTTCTTTTCATGCCTCATGAAATGGCCAGGTGCCAGAGTCCCTCATGCTCAGCCGTACCCCCTCTGTCATCTGCTCTTGGCTGCTGGAGCTCATTTAGTGGCCTCAATAAGCCGTGCTGCTTGCTCAGCTTTGGATGTGAGAATTGTCACTAACTGAATACTAAAATCCCCAAGGCTGCGTGGGACAATGGAGCGTTTTGGAGATAAGTTCTCCGCTGGAAAAAGGAGAGGAGGCACCCCTGGCTGCTCTGGTGGACAGGGAAGTTGCCACAGAGCTCTTGTTACCTGGAAAAGAGAGGAGGCAGACAAAAGGGGAACCCAGCTTTTATGGAAGATGGTAGACTCACATCAGTCGTGGGTGTGGAATATTTCTGGCTATGGGAACTCAGATTATGATCTCTGACATTGTCTTGTGACGTTTTTTCCATGTCCCCATATGGGAAGTTCCCTATGCAGCTTTGCTGCGTGTTTTCCCTTCGTCGTTCTGTGGATGTCACTGCGCCGAGGCAGGTTTGACACATTTTCCTCCCTGTTCCCAGACCTACCGCTCCTAGAAAGGATTGTGCAAGGCAAAGGCGGTGGATGTGGGCCACCGCTGCTGAGTTCTGACTTGGGCCTTTGGGGAACTTATCTTTGCAGAAGCTTACCAGCCTTAGCCAGTGCAGAAATGAACACGGGAAAATCCCAGCCTTATCAGGGCTGTCTGCTGCCAGCACATTGCTAAGCATAAGTTGCAAGACTCGACACTACTTCTGTTAACTCTTGGTAGAAATTGGTTTCCTTTCCTGAAATCTGCTGTGCTTGGCTCTCTGAGACATGCAAGCCACTGCTTAGATGTTAATTTTCACTTCCCTCTTTCCTTTTCTAGCTTTATAGGACTGACTTTCCTTTGCTAGTAAAAATTTTGGTTGTTTAGTCATAGCCGACTGAAACCCCAAGCTAGTGAAAGGTAGAACTGTTGGTATAATTGCTGGGTGTCTTTCTACAGCCAAAGTCATCAGCAACAATATTTCTGGTTTATCCAAGAGTCCCTGGGATCACAAGATACGAGCTGGTGTTTTGGGAGGCGCTGACTCGAATTCCTTCCAAATTCAAGACTCCTCCCTGCTTGGTTGCTGCCCCATAATTGAAGGCATCGGCACGGCAGCAGTCGCGTCAGACGTGTGCTGATGCTCGCTCCCGCCCCGGGCAGGCAGTGTACCCGCACGGACGCAGTGAAGCGCTGTGGCACAAAGACATTCGTGCTGTGAGTCAGCTGCAGCCCGGTTCGTGAATTCATTTCCTGGCTGACTTCACGACGGCATGTTGCGTGGTCACGTCTGTTCGCCCACGCTACTGAATTCGGCTCTCCCTCCTCTCCAGGCTGCTCCAGCTTAGGGGAACGTGTCCTTCTCCTGGAAGAGAGGGTGTTCTCCCCACGGGGAGCCTCACCCCACATCCCTGCCCTGCGGGAAGGGTTTAAAGTGGACCTAGAAAGCAAACATTATTGGGGAATTAAGTGGCATTCTCGATTTTTCTTTTCTTCCTCTTTAGTTTAAACGAAAGTCGGAGATGGCTGTGAAGGAAAGATGTGTTAACGGGGAAGAGGATGTCGAAACACAGAGATCGTGCTTTCTAGGGTGCCGTAGTAGGTGCTGCTCGCCTGGCTTCTGGTTAGAATGTCCTCTTTTAACCAGCTGACTGTTTTGTGCGTGACACCTGCGTGTCATGAAGAGCAGCAGGTGGAAGAAGAAGTGGCGATATGCCCAGGACATAGCAGATGCCCTGAGAACGTACCCAGATCACATGCAACTATCGTGGTCACTTCTTTATCAGGAATGTGGAAAAAAAAATGCCCTATTTAGCCAGGGATTCTTTCCATAAGAAATAAGTGTATCGAATGGTATTGTTTTTCCTCCTCAGGAATCATCGCCTAAAACGGGAAGCTGTTTATTTAGGTGATCCATATTTTACCAGTTGGTGTACAAAGGGCAGTGCTGTCTGGGGTTCGTTTCCCTCTCACCAGGCAGGTAGGATTTGTGCTCAGGTGATCTTTGTTGAAGGGACAGTAAGGCTAAGATTAGACATTTCCAGAATAATTCAGCATTAAGTAGCTCAAAATGTGGGATGAGAGTTTTCAGTCACTCCTCTTCCTCTACCCATGCAGTGTGTGGGTGTGTTTTTCCGAAGAGCTCAGTGTACTGGATGGACTTTGGGAGTTGAGTTTTTTTAAAACTCTACTTAAGGTTTCTTCATGCTTGAGAATCCTGCCTTAAGCTCATTTTAAAATCTGCCTGTAGGCTGAGCTTGGCTGAAGAATCTCTTTTCCTGGCCAGTGCAGTAGCATTTATGATCTAGAATTGTCTAAAGGGCGTGTGGCCTTCTCAAGATTACCTAGACATTTCTTGATGTGTCATGTAAAAATGTGATTCCCCTCACCCTCCAAATGCATTGTATTTGGACGCTCCATTCCACTTCCAGCATGTTTGTGTCTTGTGTATTGGGAACTGGCAGGTGTTTATTTTTATTTTCAAGGCAAGAGTTAGGTAACTGTTCGCTGTTGAGCGCTGGGTTAAGAACAATGGTGGCCAGCCTGTGTTATTTCTTTGCCAACTGTAATTTTTAAACAGAGAAGGGAACTGACACACCTTGAATGTGAGAATTCATTGCCCAGAACAAATGTGTGGCTCAACATGTGTTTTACTCTTCTTCTGCTTCTCTCACTTGTCGTGAGGTTTCAGGACTGTATGTTTCAGTTGTGCATTTTTTCTCTCTGGGCCCGTTTGTCCTGTTGCTCTCGGTGAGTGTCACATACCCACGATTTTTCTGCATTGTTCCAGAGAGAGGAGAATGTCAACATTTTGAGAGGGGGCCCTTGAAGGGCAAAATGAAGCAGGCTATTTTATGTCATGGGTTTACAGAACCGTATTATGATTTTTGTGGCTGCGTTTCCTCTCATGAATTCTCTCGAGATACAGTCGCAGGAAGTTTGTGTGTGTGTCAGGGAGGTGGATCTACACAATGCACTTTGAAAATGTCGTCAGTAAAGTTACGTAAATTTGTTCTCAAGGTTAGAAAATACATTAGGGTCGAGTTTAATTTTCCCTTCTGTTTCCAGAAGCCCAAGATTTCTGTCAGTTTGCTTAAAGGATTGTGTGTGCAGGTGTGACTTTGATGGACAATGTGTGTGGTCCCTGGGCCAGGTAGGCAGACTGGCTCCTCTCCATTCTGTCACAGCAGAACTTCCCTGGGAGGGAAAATGGTGTCCCATGCCGGGCAGCGGGACTTTTTGGTGGAGGGGGTGTGTGCAGAGGGTATGGCAACCACGAGGAGTACGGTGTATCATGCTTGTTTGAAGAGGAAGTTAACAGGCAAGTTAGCAGTGTTTGTAGCCACAATACCGACAGCTGGTTTTGAAAGCATCTTTGTGGTGGCTGCTTTACCTGGAAGGAGGTGTAGATGGTCATGGCCACACGCACACAAATACAGGTGCCATTTAGAGGGTTAGGGAGGAGTGGAGTGCTTCTGGCCACCTTGTCCCGCTGAAGCTGTCTCCTGTCGGGCAGATGTTGCCATGGTATGGACCGGTCTCTGCACGTTCGACCCAGCCCATGTGCTCTTGTTCCTCTTCTGCTGCCCACCTCTGCTGGGTGCCCAGAGCTGGAGACTCACTGGAGCCAGGCTCCCCAGCCGCACCAGGAGTGACTTTCATCAGCTCCTCTGTGTGATGGAGTGAGGGTAATAAGGAATGATAGTAACCCAGCCTACAGCACAGATCCCTCCCTCGCGTCCTTGGTGGCCTTGGATGCTGAGGTGAACTGGAAGGTTAGTGATATATCACTCTCCTGAGCACAGAGGGTCACAGGCTATAGGAAACTCCACCACAGCCTGCTCCAGGCTGGTTCCTGCCCTTGCCTGCATGTATGCTGTCTTCAGATCTTATTTGATTTTTTTAAACTCCGAGCAGCGTTCCTTGCCACTTCATATTATGCCAACCGGCTCCACAGCCAGTTCAGCACAGTGCTGCCAGGAGATTCTCCTGCCAGCGGCCGTGTGTGCAGGCACGGTCCAAACAAACATTGAGGAGACCTCTTGACCTTAGCTCGCACCCTCTGTACCTATTTATTCCCAAAGGAACAGGCGGTTGGGAAGGCTGCTTCACCTCAGGGATCTTTTTGGTCTGAGGGCTAGCACGCTAAGGTGGGATGGGGGAAGGCTACCAGTTCTCTCGGGATAGCTTTGTAGTGCTGGAGCGGGCTGCGAACCAGATCTAGCAGAGTTTGCATCCGTACCTGGCAGATGGGATCATGGCACACACGCTTTGTAGTCTGCGCATTGCTTCCCCGTTAAGAAAATATTTTATTCTCTACAAACTAGAGCCCGAGTGCCAACTGCTGTGACTGCAGCGTGAAGGAGGGACTGACACAGGGGGTGCCGGTGTGGTGGTTCAGGTGCACCGCGGGTTGTTAAGAGGCTGAAATGGATGCTTTCAGGCAAATTCTCGTGGTCAGGCAAAGTTATTAACGAGAGAAGAAAACCTGAAGTAGTTAAACTGTGCTGTTGGGTTTTTTCCCTTCTTTATCTGTGTGGGTTTTTTGCACTTGCCATTTACACAGAAAACAGGCAGAGCGGTTTCGTTTTCCATCTCCAAGAGCGCTGTGATGTAACACCCTGCCTGACAACCGCAGCGATGACACGCTGCGAGTCGCAGAGGGTCGTTCTTGGTTTTCTGTAAATGTGAGACTGTCACTTGTGGAATGCTGCGAAAGCGGATGCTGAGTGCCTGCTCCCCCCCTTTCCCTTTCCCTCCCCCCTCTTTCCCTTTCCTTTTCCCCCTTGTCTCCCGCCCCCCCCCGTTTCCACCCTCTCTCTCCTCCCCCCTCTCCCCCCCTTTCCCTTTCCCTCCCCCCTCTTTCCCTTTCCTTTTCCCCTTGTCTCCCGCCCCCCCCCCGTTTCCACCCTCTCTCTCCTCCCCTCTCTCCCCCCCCTTCCCCCAGAAGTAGGTGACCGTCGCCACGCCGCTGTCCGGCGGCACAAGCGGTGCAGCGCAGGCTCCCCCCCCGCACGCCCGGGGCCGGGGCCGGGGCCAGGGCCGGGCCCTCCCGGGTTTCACGGCAGGGCCGAGGGGCTTCGGCAGTCAGCCTGACACAGTCCCACGTCCCGCCGGCTGCGGTGCGCGGGGGTGCCCGTGCCGGTGCGGGGCAGCTCGCAGCCCCCGGGATGCGGGCGGGGCCGCGGGCATTCCCGGCGGGGCGGTGGCAGCGGCGCCCCGCCCCCGCGGGGGCTGCGCCGGCCCTATAAGCGCCGCGGCGGCGGCGGGGGGCGGCCAGAGCCCGCTCGGTCCTCAGTTGAGCCGGTCCGTTCAGCTTTTGCCTCGGCCAGCCCAGCCATGCCGCTGCCCCGCGTCCCGCCGGTGCTCCGCGCCGCCCTGCTGCTCGGCCTCCTCCTGCGAGCCGCCGCCGCCGAGTCGGTGAGTCCCGCCGGGCCGCGGGAGAGGAGAGGGTCTGCCCCGGGTAGGGAAGGGGCTGCCGGAGCGGGGGGTGGCTGTCGCGGCTGCTCCCCGCTGCGCCGGGCCCTGGGTCTCGGCGCGGCTCTCGGCCGGGGCGCGCTTGCGGCAGGTCCCGCTCGCCACTAGCCCGAGAGCTAAAGCTGCCGCTGCCCGAGTGGGAGCTCCCCTAGCGCCTCGTTGCCCACTCGGGGCTCTGCCCCCAGCCGTTTGCCCTTCTCCAGGGAAGGGGGGGCGGAACGGGTTAATAGCAACAGGGCAGTTCTCATTCCCTCCTCCGGTTCTCCTGCCTCCTTCCTGGCTTGTGTGCCGCTTCCTCCGTTTGATGCCTAAGCAGCGTTGTCCTGGCCCAGCCGTGCCCGTGTAGCCCCCTCTTGCCCTGTCACTAACGGCCCCTGCTGTTGTGCGGCTCCTCACGTATCCCTTTCTCCCCCCTGTGCACTGGTGAGCCTCGTCTTGCTCCTCTGTGATCGGGGCTGGTGGAATTGGAGCAGTACAGGGTACACAATAGAAATGAACTGCTCTCCATTACAGCTTTGATCTCGAACTGCTGGTCGTGAACTTAAGTCCTTTAATCCCTCTTTTGTTGTGAATGTGTGATGGGTTAGATATGTGGGATGCTTTACAGCGCCTTGGCAGGCTTTCCAGCCTTACCTGAGTTTGGTTATGCTGGTACCTCGTGTCTTTCTATGTGTCTCAAACCTTCCTTACTTCCACATGGGAGTGAAAAATGATGCATTACCATGGAGGGTTTAAGAGTCTCTTAAATATATAATGAGGTGAAACAGTTCGGGTGCTTCAGGCCAGGCACATGTGGGAACTTCATGGTGAAGCAGAGATTTCAGGATTCTGCCTTCCCTGCTGTTTGTTTGGTTTTGTGTGTGTCCATCTTGCTGATAATGCAGTCAGGGCAGATTCCTCTGCTAGTCTGAAAGAGCTGCTGAGATTAAGGTAACTGCAGGAGATTGGGGGGTTCTCAAAACTAGGTTTGATCATCCACATTGCTTGGTTCTGGACCGAAGGCTGGGTGGGCAGATCAGAACTGATAAGGCTCTGCTGTTTGGTGGCTTTCTAATAGGGACGTGGGGTTGGGGGGGTGCTGGTTTGTAGAGTAGGAAACTCCCACAGAGAGCATCTGTAGTAATTGTCAGCTACTCTCTGCTAAGACCAGCCAGCCCAAATCCACTTTACTCTAATCTGGTGTCTTTATCCCTGCTATTAAGCACGTGAATCACTCGTTTGAGAACTGGCCCAAACTAGTAGGGCAAACCTTTGGGGCAGGCAGCATCTGGAAGTTGCATTGACCATGTTTGGTATGAAATGCAACTTGGTGTCCCTGGGGAATTGAGTGGTCTGCAAGCATCGGATTTCTGCAAAGACAACAAATTTTGCACAGATGTATTCTGTAAATCCTTATATAGAGCTTGTACGGAGTATTTGTCCGTATCTTTTAAGCTACCTAAGATGGAGTGTATGCTTGAGAAGTAACACTGGCCTACTATAAAGCCTTATCCAAACAAATTGTTTGGGCTACAGGCTGCTGGGGAGGAGACGAGGATGACACACTGTTTGGGAGAGTTCTGTTGGCACTCTTCCCATATTTTATTTTTTTTTTAATAGCACTGCCAAAACGTGCAGGGCTGCACAGCATGTGGCTCTTAGTTTTTCTGTGCGGGCAGGGTGAAGACAGGTAGCTGTTTCTTAACAAGACAGGGATTGTATTTCTTGTGCTTATGTAAGAGCATGGCTTTTGAGAGTGATTCGGTGCTTGAATATTTCCCCAAGCCTGTACAAACAAAAATGCCTTGGCTCTGTTCCCCTTGCGTGGCTTTCTGGTGTGGATGGGATTTCTCCACGTGAAGCAATCTTGGATGTGTAAGAGGGTGGGGAATGTTACTGAAGTGCCGAAGTGTGACATCGGTGCTTGGGCCGTGGGTGGGTTGTGTTACAACAGCCCAGCAGCTTTGTGTGAGAACATCATCTTGTTCCCGTGGGGTGTGGGGGGGTTGGAGCTGGAGCCTGGTGTCTCCCGGTGGTCCCTGGCCCTCTCTGGTCGAGTGCTTTAGAGAGCAAAGGCTGTGCGGGCAGGGTGCTCCCCTCTGCTTGTGCCACACGAGGATGGGGTTCCAGCAGAAGGTGCAGCTGGGGACAGGCAGAAAGCCACCAGTGCAGCCAAGACATGGGATCAGTGGAGTTGACGAAGGACTTGAGGTCTGCCTTGCTTGGGCGAGTAGCATCATTGGGCTCTCCCTGCACTTTTAGCATCTGAAAATGCCCCTGGCAGCGCAGGAGGGAAGCAGGGGGTGTTCCCCCTTGGGCTGCTCCTGTGTTTGAGCTGCAAGAGGGCTCCGAGTGTCCTGAGCTCAGCAGGGCAGTAGCAGTGCTAATGGGCTGCAAGCTTGTTGCAGCTGTCCTACTTTTCTGCCTTAAAGTAAGCAGAAGTCATCTCCATGCAGCACCACATCGTGTGTGTGCGTCCCCAGCAGCGTAGACAAGCAGAAATCCAACCCAGAAGCTGCTGGCAGAGGATTGCTCAGGGAGAGGGGGGAGGCTTCGTGCTGTTTGTGGGCTCTGTTTGCTGGTTTAAAGCAATCATGCTTGGAGGCCTCCTGATTGGCAAAGCTGGTGTCTTGTTGATGATAGCTGTGTTTGGAAAGTAGCGCAGCATTATTAATGTTAAAACCGGTTTGGCTTGTCCTGCTGCCATTGATCCCCGAGGCCTGTTCTTTCTGCTCTTTGCCCAGTTTCTCATCTGTCCCTCCCAATCAAATCAAGACATTGCTATCTGCACGTTTTACTTTATTTTACCTTCTGACTTGGCAAACCCATGGGGCAGCTGAACATGTAGAGCAAATCCTGGCTTTGCTTCAGCCTCCCTAAAACATAGAGCAGCAAAATGATGATGTCTTAAGGCGACATCCCTTAGCCCTGAAGGGAAGGAGCCCGTGACTTCTGGTAGCTGAACCTACAGCTGGCTGTTGGGATGAAATGCCTGCAACGGGTAGAAAGAAATATCCTCTCTAGCACCTTATACGTTGTTGAACTGCATGCACAGCTCATGGGGTGGGACTTCAGGGGTGCACGGTCCCTCTGCAGCCCAACACCTTGTCCATACTAGCTGTGGAAATACCCATGCGGGTGGGAGCAGTCACCCCCGCAGTGCTTGGGGCACAGTCAGGGAAACAGCGCTGCTGCCCAGTTCTCATCTGTCCCAAGTGCCTGCCAGCTCCCACGCTGGAGAGGACATTCTTGTGGTTTAGAGTTTTCCGAACAGCTTATGCAAGAGGCAAATTGGGGCTGAACTTGGTGCTTCTCAGACTCACAAGAGATTCATTCACTCTAGGAAGTTATGGCTGTTAGCCAACCTGATTGCTCCTGTCCCTCCTACTGTTGTCTCCCAAGGCCTTGGCACTTTGAGGTCCTGCAAAGGCCTGTATGCAGTCCAACAACCGTAAAAGTGTGTTTTCCTATGTGTCTTCCCCTCTCCTTCAAGCCTCCTTTAGTGGCTTTACTATTGCCGTGAGCTGTCTGAATGGTTGGGGTGGGGAGGCCGTTTGCTGCTCTTCTCAAACTGCCTGAAGTGGAGCCTAATGTGACCTTGCCATGGTTTCCCTGCCTTCTTGATACACTCGTGTCCCACTTCCACCAGGAAGCTGCTAACTTGACTTTCAGAGTGATGATGGAGAGGAGGGAACCTGGCTGGCTGCTTGGCATGCAGACTTCGGCACAACTCCTGCAGCTACTTTTCCCTTCCCTCCGACTCCAAATGCTGGTAAATTCTCTGTTGAAAACGTGCTGGCTGTAAGTTAACGCCAAGGTTGTGTTGCATTTTGTGTGTGTTAAATTGTTCTCCCTCAAATGGATGGATTGATGGGCTTTGTCTTTAAAACCAACCTTTTTTTTTTTTTTTTTAATTTGATGATAGTAACTGTACTGATAAGGGAAACATGGTAACTGTGGTTCTATGGTCTGCAATGTAAGTGACTTAAATTGTCTTGTAAGATTACTTGATTAAGTTATTGTGGCTTGATGATCCTGCAGAACTCCCCAGCTATCACTTCAGCTAGACAAAACAGTGTCCATCCTTCAGAACACTTCCTTGCTCTTGAGTTAATGTTTATCCTCTTCAGCCTGCTCTTAGATCCTTGCAGCTGCATTCTCCTCCTCCACTCAGTACGGCTTGTTCCTTTATGCCCTGTAACAACAGCAGGGTTGTGCTGCTTTTGCAGCCTCAAACTAGAAGCTAATGTAGTTGAAGCAGTACAAAAGCAGTGGGGACAAACCCTGCGCACACCTGAGCGCCGGGCTTCTGTTGCGGAGCATGTGTGGCTGTTTGTTTGAGACTCGGTGGGATGCAAACGCTTTAGATTAAGGATTTAAATGATTTGCACTAGAATGAGACTCTTGTGATGAGACTGGGCTTGGTGGCTCTGAATAGACAGGGCAGCCTAGTTAAAGAGTTTAACTTGTAATAAGCTACTGCTTGGAGGGGCTATAAAAGATCCTACGTTAATGAGCTGTTAGGACTGTACTTCTAGATTAGTTCAGACTTTTTTTTTGTCTTTAAGCGTGTGCCTGAATCATTGTCCAGCAAATGCTGGTGCCCCTGACCAGCTCTGCTGTGTATCGCCGGCAGCCCTGACTCGCAGTCATGCTCTGACTCAGGGTTTCTGGCAATCGCCTGGCCTCGCAGTGCCCAGAGACTCTGCTGTCACCCTCTGAGTAACGGCCCCGGCCCCTTCCCCAAAGCAAGGACTCGGACTTCTGAGGCACTGCAGCACAGAAGAGGATCTCTTCTTATGGGGAAAGAAAAGGGGTGACAAGCAAAACTAGTGCTGCTTGGCAGACCGTCTGTGCTGCCTGAGTGCCTTTGCTGCTGCCTCTTGTCTAATCTGCCGTGGGTTGTGGCTGTGGTGGGCGAAAAGCTATCGGGCTCTGGCATACGATCGCTGCCAGTAGCTGAGCTGGTGTTGGCGAAGGCAGATCAGAAAATGGCCTTGCCTTGAGCAGCCACTAACTTGCTCTGGCAGCTCCGTGGTTGCTGTGTTTTCAGACAGATACAGTTGGAAATAAGAGTTGCATGGGGGAGAGAGGAAAGCAGCAGTATTATCTGAAATGACTGAAAGCATTCAAAGCAAGCTAAAGGAGCGGAAAGTCTCAAAGAGAGGGTTAAATACTTAGTCCTGAGTCTTGAGAAAATGTCAGCGTAGGAGGGGAAAACACACAAGATGTAGCTGTGTCCCTCTCAATTTCTGAAGGCTGACTGACTTTAAAAATACACTTCTTGTAAAAGTCCTATTTTTGCTGGAAATACGCACTCTTGTCAGTTTTATCTTTAAATCCTTTGAAGCTGTGACTCCGCTTATAAAATGCCAAGTGGCTCTTGCTAGACAAATTATTGGGATAACTTAAAAATCAAAGCAGTTAATTAAAATTTCAGTGAGACACTCCTTGGGGCGGGAAGGAGATGGGAGACCCGTAGCACCGTTACCCAAGCAGCTAGTGTCATGTCAAGCAAAAACAAGGTTTCTTCTTGCTTAAACAAATTGTGTTCTGTCGGGGAAAGCAAAGTCTGCCATGTGAAGGATTTCTCTCTTCTGATGTTGCTCTGCCTTAGCTGCTGAAGGGGAAAAGTGTCTCCATCACAGTCCAACTAAAACTGTGCTGCTGTCTGCTGTAAAACTTGAATACAAAGGGATGTGGCCTTGCCCCGCTGCGAGGCTAACTCTGCCTCCTGCCCTTTAGCTGCCGTTACAGTCAAACTATAGCAATAAAACAAAGTGCTGACATGCATTAATGACTGTGAAAGTGCCTGACTTGGACTTGCACCAAAATGGCCTGCATGGCACAGCAGCCAGAAATCTCGGTGCGTGAGCTGAGGGAGGGGAGCGTGGCTGGAAGCAGGGTGCCTGGCGTGTTGGGGTGCTGCTGTGCTGGCCTGGAGAGGAGTGGGACCCGTGGGTGGAGGGTCGGATCCCGGCCAGCATGGTGCTAGGAGGGGGCAGAAGCTTCTTCTGTGGGCTAATGTCCC
This sequence comes from Phoenicopterus ruber ruber, assembly GCA_009819775.1. Taxonomy (NCBI): domain Eukaryota; kingdom Metazoa; phylum Chordata; class Aves; order Phoenicopteriformes; family Phoenicopteridae; genus Phoenicopterus; species Phoenicopterus ruber. The sequence continues at coordinate 7,351,772 of CM020230.1, forward strand.
CCTTTAAAAACAGAAGCTTCTAGCGGTCTCTCCCCCAAATGGAAATATAGTCCTCACTGATGTCAGGAGCTTTTGCTTGGAAGACGCTGTTCCCCAGCGAGATAAATATTTATTGCAAATCCACAGTGTGCAGTGGAGCAGACTCTGGAGCCAGGATCTTGCAAGAGACTGTTTATGTGCGGGCTGTTCTTGGCGCTAATTCTAAATTTCCGAGGCTGAGTACGAGGAGCTGGTCCTGCGTGTTGGTTACTAAACAACTTGCTAGTCCAGCTGAGCGCAGGCTTTGCAGAGCCAGGGAAGGAGTGACCAAAACAAGAGCTGGGTCCCTGTGCTCCTGGCTGTGACAGTGAGGGTGCAGAGATGTGGTCAGGGAGGGCTGGAATACTGCTGCCAGCTGCTCACCCCCGGCTTGGAGAGGGGAGGAAGCCTGGCCGGGAGACCAGAGCTCTCCAAGAGAGGAAAATCTCCCAGGACTGACAGGTTTCCCAAAGTACAGCTGCATTATCCCCAATAGCACACGCTGTGTCTGCTGCTCTCCGGGCCTAAGCCAAGGCAACCTCTGCACAAGTTGGGAATGTCTCTATTAAAAACCAAACCAAAACCCACACCAAAACTCCAGCCTCTGCTGCTGTAGCTAACCAGGAAAATCCCTGCTGTTGAAATGTTTGTTTGTATAAATGCTTACACGGGTGTAGCCTGATAGTGGAGTGGCACGGATACTCTGTCTCGAGTGCTTTTGTGCTGATAACTTCCTCTGCTACAATTTTTTGCTGGTAGCTTTGCCAACAGAGCAAAACTCTAAATAGCATAACTGTGCTGGCAGAGCTCAACTGCCTGGGCTAAGACTAAATCTTTGGGCTACTACTTCTGATTAGATTAAAATGGGTTGTGGGAGGGGAAGCATTTCTAGGGTGCAGCATTGGGAATCTTGACTGTGCAAACAAGCTGAGATTAGCTGTATGGTGAGCCAGCACCCTTTGAAGTTGGGTGTCTGTCTGGCTTAATTTTGCTAACGCTCTGGCATGAGGTAGCATCAAGATCCCCAAAATGCATGTCGTGTTTCTCTCCAAGTGGAAATTCTGCTTGTGTGCGTGTCCAGGGAAATGTTGGGGTGTAGCTGTATTCTAGGAAAGGGCAGTGAGGGCAGGCCTCTCCCCAGCGTGAGGGGGAAATGTGATATATGAAATATCCCAAGCATGAAGTATCAGCATGAGAAATCATCCTTGATGGAAAAGCTGCCTTGCTGGGGCCTTTATATCCTTTTTTTCTTCCACAGACAGGGATGCAATAGGAGCCTCCTGGTATAGAGTAGGGTGACTCAGAGTGAGTTGAGCTGGAAAAAATGAATCTTTTTTTAACCTTAAATAGATTTCTCCAACTGCAAAGCTGAGCCCTGGGTAGTGAAGTGCATGAAATACCCATGGTCAGGTTTGTAACTACCATAAAAATATTATCTCTTTATGAACTAGGTGTGTATTGCTGCCCGTGACTGGGAGAACCTTTCAGCGGCATGGAATGCCTCGGCTGCAGTTGTTTTCCTCCTGCGTCACATGAGAGCTCCTGCTTTCCCCTCCTGTAGTTTTCCTCTGAACCTTATCTTTATTTGCTTCAGGGCAAGTGATTGACACACAGCCATCTGCAACTGCCTGCTGAGCTTTTTCTGTCTAGCTGGAGGGGGAATGCGGTCATCTCCTTCCCGCTCGGTCCATAGGTCCCTGAAGCTGGGCATTGAGTATTTAGAGCAGCTATTTTGCCACCATTGCAGTAAACAGATCCCAGCATGTGCCTATCTGGCAAAGGACTCAATCTTTATGGCTTTGCTCTTGGTTGATAATCAGGCAAGAGCAGTTAAACAAGAATTCATTCCTTTGTAATCTCTCTGTCCTCCTCCTGCTTGCTTCTACGGCATGGCCTGAAAGGCACGCACGTACGGTGTGGTCTGAAGAGAGCAGGCTGTGTGTAAGCAAACGCACACGAGTTAAAAGGTAGCTGAGGTTTGACTTTGTAAGTGCAGGGAAGCCTATTTTCAGCAAGCAGAGCTCAGGAGGATTCATCCCTGCTACAGAGGAGGCACCCGTGACAGCGAGTTGCTCTGCAGAGCCCAGGATTACGGTGTAATTGTCACGGGGATTATGCCTCCGCTGCTGCCTGAGCTCCCAGGAGAGCTGCTTGCGGCGACACAGCTTAAAGAATCACACGGGGAGTGGGGGCAAGTGGGGGGGTGACCCAGGCTGAGACTGGGTTAGTGCTGGACGTGCCTTACTGCGCCTGTCCCACGCAGCACATGGGCTGCCGAGCCTGAGCACACAGGACTGGTTATGTGGCTGCAGGGAGATGGATACCTGGTTGGACAGGGACTGGGGATGCTTCTCCTAAGTCACCTTGAATGAGTGACACTGTTACCAGCTGAACAATTCATCGGCCTGCATGTTGCTCTTGCTCTATCTTATTAAGCAAGACCCTGCTCCTTGCCTGTATTACCGAGCACAATTCAAAAAATAAAGGTTGTTTTCCACTTCTTTGGTAAGAGGCACAAAGATAGGTCTGGGGTACTGGAGGTGCAGTGCTATGCCCTGCTGCCAGCCAGCAGCTGCCTGCAAGCTCTGGTCCGTGCTTCTGTCTCTGCTTCCCCCTTAGTCCTCAGAGGTGTTAGGGATTTACCTTTACGGCTCACTGTGATGGGAGTGCACCTGTACAGTGGCTGTCGGAGAGGAGACGGGCAAGGCTGGCTTTGCCCAAAGCCACTGTGCTTGTGGTCCTGCTCTAGGACTGCTTGAAAAGTCTTGAGTGAAGGCACAGTAGTATTTAACCATGTCTGGAAGCCTCGGGGTGAGCCTGTCATGCAACTAAACACACACGTGTGCCTGGATGGAAGCTGATTAACTTCTGTCCCTTGGCACAGAGGCCAGTGCAGGCCGTGTGTGCTGGGAATTACGTGGGACAGACTGACGAGGAAGGAGAGAGAGTTAAAATGGCACCCTCCAAGCATGGGCATGAGGAGTTAGCACAAGTGGATTTGTTACTGTGCCTGATGTGTTGAAGGAGTTAGGTGTGACCTAGATTGAAATACTGATATTTGCTTTGCTCTCGGGACAAAAGTGACTTTTGTATTTTTCATTTTTTTCCCTTCCGTGGAGCTGGAGCCTGGAGGGAGGGGAGTAAAGGGTGGTTTGGGGGGAAACACAGACCCTTCCCTTACTAGTCTGGCAGGAGATGCTTCTGCTGGAAGCTCATGTCACTTCTAATAACTTTCTTTTAATGATTATTAAGATGAGAAGATAGAGCTGTCTTTGCCTGTTACCTCACTGTGTGCCTCCCTCCCTTGGAGGTCAGCTCTCTTTGGCTGACTTGCACCCATCTGAGCCGCCCTGTTTCCAGCACTGCCTGGCTCCTCCGCTTTCCTGGTTTCGGGGAGCTGGCGTGCTTCGAGGGGGTGAGCTCAGCTCCTAATCCCTGCTACTTTGCATGCTTTGTGTGAGCTTTAAGACCTTTCTGGTTTGTGTGTTTCTGCAAGAGCCTGGTGGAAGTGAACTGTATGGAAATCCCCTCTCTCGGGCTTGGTGGTTTACAGAGCTTTTCATCCTTGCACTGGAAAGGCCCCATTGGGTTCAGTGCTCTTTGGCCTGTGATGCAGGACAGCACGAGGGCCAGGCTGGTGGCTTTGCAAGAATGATCTCTTAATAACCAGGCTCTGAGGCTGGGCCATGCAGGCAGCTGCTCGTGTCATCCAGGAGCCCTTTCTTAAGTTGATCTGGATGTGTGTTGTGGTGGTGTAAGGTGACACCTACCCGTGAGAGCTCAGGTCTGGGAAAGATGTTTTGTGTAACAACGCTCGTGAGGCGATCTGTACAACTGTCCCCTAGTACAGAGCCCCTGACAAAACCCCAGGAGCCACTTGCATTTGTTTGTCCTTGCAGGCTACAAAGAGTTAACAGCTCTGCACTTCTGCCCCCTCTTCTGCCACCTCCCAGGCTGGCCCAGCTCCATGTGCTTTTGTCTGGGAAAGGTTGACTTTCACCTTGCTCCTGTTTACTGCTAGACTTGTGTACACAGTGCTGGGGAGGGAGACGCAGGAGCGAGCACTGGGTCTCCATGCCAAAGTTATGAACTTGATAAAGAGCTCCCTGCGCTTTGGATGCCAGAGTCTCTGCAGGTCTGACTGCCTTTGCAGCTTCCTGGCTGTGACCCTTCAAAGAAGCTTTTGATGAACTCCCGTGTGTTTGATCAGAGACAAGGGCCAGCCATAAAAGCTAGTTCCATGTCTGGAAAACTTTGTCTCTGCCCCAAAACATCATTTGGGTTTTTTTGAAAGGGTTTGCAAAGGCTGTGGTGAGGACGTGTGGGCTGGGGCAGGCGAGCTGCCTGGGTTTACTATTTCCCAGAACTAGCCAGCGGCTGGGGAAATTCACACATCGGACAGAAACTTTGCTTGCTGCCTCAATAAATAGATGTTCTTGCTTTGAGAAGAGGCTAGTAGTACACTGGGGCTGTAAGTGAAGGCCCCAGGAGCATGCAATGGAGTGGGGTGGGCTAGAGATGGAGCACAGCAGGGCTGCAAGCCCCTGCTTGGGGTGCCAGGGGTGTGATTTCTGTGCCTGAACTGAGCAAACAGTGTCTGGCTTCATCTGGCTAGTAGTGCAGACTATCTCGGGCTCAAACATGAGACCTCTGTGCCCGGCTTTTCCAGGAATGACGCTCATAGTTCACGTGCCTGACGTGCTGGTTGTCTGGCAGGGAATAAACTCTTATTTTTTTGCCACTGGCAGGCAGGAAAAGCTGCTGCTCCCCAGCACACTGGTTAATCCCCCTTGGTGCTTACTGGGGATAAAGCTGCTTAACATGAGGAAGAAATCCTGGAACTAGACTCCTGCAGAAAAGGTTGATTTCTGTACAGACCTCTCCTGGAGAGGAGCATATTAATAGTAGGGCTCTGCTTCAGCTGCTGGGGCGAGGTGGGGCTGTGCAGCCGCCCAGTCCGACTCTCCCAGCAAGTCCCTGGCGCGGCTCCAGCGCTGGAATAACAGGTGGTGGAAAGCAGACTCCGAGCAGCACCGGTGCCCTTCTCCAGCTGGCAGTTGCAGAAGGTGTTAAGCTGAACGTGGCCAGAGATGACTTGGCAAGGGCTGACTGTTGTCCTGCTGCAGTCTCCTAGGTTTTTCCTCTTGGTTGCAGCCTGCCAGCTGAGAGGAAGCACAGGCACCTTCCGTGGTGCCTCTTCACCTGGTAGCAGAGCTGTAAGGAGGACTGTATCCTCTTGGAAAGGGATGCAGCTCCAGGGAGCTCTTTATGTGGCACTTAGGAAGCCCAAAGCCCTTGTTTTTTAAGTATGTGAAAGTGCTTGTGTCCCCTCTCGCAGGTGTGTATGCGAGGAATGTGCCTGCTCCAGACCTGCCCTGCGAGCATGGCGCTACGGTGTTAACTCTTCCCGGGCTGCCCATGCCCCAGCTCCCAGGAGGAGCCTGCTCCCTAGGAGAGCATGTCTTGAAACCTGGAGGGTAAGTATGGAGGTGCCCAGCAGCCCTCTAACTTCCCTGGCATATGAATCTGTAAAATGAGGCTCGCTGCCCACAAGAGAAGTTTCTCATATGGTTTGAGAAGTTCTCGTGGCTTCCAGGAACTTCCCTGTCCTTGCTCAAGAGGATGATGAAGAGTGAGTTCAGGGAACGCTCCCATGTAATCTTATTTACGCTTATGAGTCATTAATTTCCTTGTTATGTCCTCTGGCTTGTAAACACTGTCTGTCCTGATTTAAATAGGGTTTTCTGATAGCCAAACCTAGTGCATTCCACAGTACGTACTACTCACCGTGGCTGTCTGCCACCTCTTTGCTCACGCCTGGGCTGATCTGATAAGCCCGGCCTGCTGTCCAGCCACTTGGTGGCCTAAATGTGAGTTTTCTTGAGCCACCCTCGTGAGGACATTAGCTGGCTGTGATTCATAACAAAGTACGGCATGACCTGGCACAGGGGTGCGGCTCAGTGCAGTGCTCTTGCCAACATTGATCTGCCCTGGCACAGCAGCCGGGTTATACGGATCTGCAGCAAACGTGCTCCCCGGGTGCCCTAGCTCGGGCAGACGGGAATTGGGCTCTTCCTGCCCCTGATGAAATGGCCATAAGCTGTGCCGGGAACAGCTACTGCGTGCTGGCAGCAGTTTCCGTTGCAGATCTGGCTTTGGCTGGGTTTCACATATCTTGAAATGAATTTGCCTTGGAGCAAGTGATCCATAACACTAGGAATGCCTGGTTCCAGGCTGGGAGGGGATTTCTTTCCTGCTGGCCTTCCTCTCCAGCCCCCTTCCCATCACCTAGTGCCAGGCTCAGGCAGAGTGGAGACAGGGCGTCTCGGAGGAGAGCTGGCCTCAGTGCTTTATGCCCTCTAGGCTGTTCATTTGGTTATCCGCCACCAGAGTTGCTGGGGAAACCAAAGATGCCTCAATAAGCTAATGAAAAGCACATCTGGTAGCCACTGCTCCGTATTCAAAATGAGAAACATCTTGTCCTGACCACAAGGCCTTGTTTGTGGCAAAACCAGTATGCTAATGGGCAGGGAAATCTGGGCTGGAAGCAGGGCTGGGGCTGTGTGCAGAGGAAGCTGACGCATGGCTTGTGGCTGATTGTTGGCCTTCGCTTGTGAGATCGATAGCGGATGTAATTCATCAGTCGGTGTCACTGCTGGGCTGTAGGATGGGCCACACCTGGCCGGGCGAGCTGGAAGGCTGGTCCCAGCTGCTCAGGGGCTCGCTGCTGCCCCCACGAAGCAGCAAGTGCTGTGGCTCAGGTTGTGCCACTCAGCTCTAACTGTCCCTGTGAGTCTCTGATCTTCACCCCCTGTGAGGCTGTAGCTCGTGGTAAGCCTGTACATTAAGCAGAGCCCATGAATGTGCAGCGCTGTGGAGTGCATTAAAAATGCTCTTCTGGGTAGTTAAAGCTTCAGGACTTGAGCCCAAGTTCTAGGAGACACCCAGGGAATGTGTTCCTAGTCTTTCTGTGGGAACAGCATGAAAAAAATGTTGAGAGCTTAGCTCCTAGCTATGGGACCCATCCATCTGCATTGTGTTTCTCGCTGTAGGGGAAGGGCTCGAGTCCCCCACCATGGCCATGACTTCATGGCTGTGAAAGCATCTGGAGCTGCTGGAATCTGTGGGCTGGTGTTGAGCAACCCGAGAGCTCGTACCCGCGGTACCCTCACCGGGGCTGGCCCCAGGGCTGTGGGGCGAGGAGGAGTAGTTCTGGGGAAATTGCATAACCTTGGTGAGGGCAGGAGGTTTGGGTCTGTGGCTCCTTGAAGGTCCAAGTGCAAATGAGCTCTGGTGTGTAGATTGCCATTGTGGCCAAACAGCTGATTCTCTGGAGGCTCTCCTGCCGTTTCACTGACATGTGTCTGTAGCTGCAGTCATCGGGCTGTAGGATCCAGGACTTCATTTTACAGACTTGTTTGTTTATGTGCTTTTAAGAGGTGAGGCAGGGGAAGCTCTTCCTTCAGGCAAGTCATTACTGATAGCAAGTGCTCTTGAACGTCACACTATATTGCACTGCAGTTCAGCTGAACTGACAGACCAGTTTTTAACCCTTGGGTGATAAAATCGGTTTGCTCTCAATACAAGAAGCAAAGAATTGTCTTGACGTGAGGCTTCAGTGCTATGCAAAAAACTGACCTATAGGTGCCAGGCTCTTTCTCTGGGCATAGCAAGTCCTTCCAGATCCCCCCTTATGACAAACTGAAGGTATTGCTTTTGCTACAAACTCCTGACCAAGATCCTGTTGTGTTACTTTCATGCTGTGGGTTCAAGTGAACCTCCTGAATCTGTAGCCCTCAGGAAATTCCCCTCCCAGGCAGGCTCTCACTTCTGTTCTGAGAAGTTCTAGGGGAATTCAGCTATTTCCAGGCTGGTGAAGATGATGCTCTTGGGGGAGAGGAAGTTCAGCGTTTAATGTTCTTCTGATGGAAGTGATGTGCTCAGCACAGGCTCTGAACTCCTGGCCTTTTGTGAAATGCTTCTGAGGAGTTGTCTGATACTAAACTTCTCCATCTCCATTTTCAGGTGAGAGAAACAGAGACCATGGATGCCCGATGGCTGGACTACCCTGCCTCCGGAGATTTGCCAGACGATGAAGACATTGGCGAATTCAGGCCTCACTTAACTTCTGACGGGTTAGATACAGATGAGGCATCTGGGTCTGGAGGTAAGCAGGGAAGGGGGAAATGGATCTCCCCCAGTTGATGCTGTGAAATTCTTCCTAGTGCCACTGGTCATGAGTGATGGGCTAAGTGCACAGCCAGAGCTCCAGAGGGAACTACAGTGTCAGGTGGAGATGAGAAAGCTGTGTGAATCGTAGGCACTCACAGATGAGAACAGTGAAAGTGGTGGTACAGTGATGTTGAGTCACTTGGGGAGCACAGATGGAGTCCAGCCAAGTGTGTCTTACGGCAAGTGGAAAGGCATTGTACTGTCTGGATCTCTTTCCTGTTGAACTCCAAAGAACTTCTGAGAAACTTTTTTTTTTTTTAAAAAAAATCTTATTGTTGAGGCAGTGTTAAAAGGCTTAATGCTAGTGTCTCAGCTGAGGCCAAACAAGGTAAAGGACTAACTGGTGTTCAAGTGATTCCTCTGCGACAGGCAAAGCTCCCTGCCCAAACCAGTTTCTGTAGCTCCATGTCCCCTTTATGTGAACATTTGTTTTCTAAAAGGGAAAGAACAAGTGCTGAAATCGGTGCCTGACATGTTTGGGCAGATCTGGTAACTAGAGGGTTGGCGAGCTATCCTTTAGGGATGGGTGGCGAGAGCGTTGCCTTCTGTTGGCATTAGCTTAGCAAGCTACAGCAGACCTGCTTTGCAGGGCAACTCCTGATAATCTGCAGCAGGGGCCAAGGGATCCAGCTGAAGATCCCTCCCATGCGAGAGATGTTGGTCTTAAGATTACATCTCATGGTCTTGTGCAAGCAAAGCCATTAAGTGGCGAAAGTACTAGTCTAAGGCAAGAGGGAATTGTAGTCAGCAGAGAACAAGAGTCCTAGTTTGTCTGCAGTTGCTGGTATTGCAGGAAGTGTCTGAATTCTGGAAAAATGGCATGTAATGAGAGGAGAATTTAGTGTCCTGTTCTATTTTTTTTTTTTTAATTTTTTTTTTTCACCTCCCCCTCTGCAGACTACCCAGATTCTGAAGATGCCGTATATCTGGCCACCATGGATACTCCTGTGGTAGGTATTGCCTCTGCATGTTTTAAGCAACACGTAGCTACTCTGGTCTGTCTGTGAAGCTTTCTGAATACCCTTCCCCCTGCAGGACATGGCATCAAGATGAATCTACCTGCATAAGCAGGAACAGCGTGCTCTTAATGCACTAAGCAAACTTTTTCTTTTCCCTGTACACCCTCCTGCTTTCAATTGTAGGTAGGCTGGGTGCTGCTTACTGATGGGTGTGGCTTGTCTATATTCTGTAGATACCTGACAACTATATCCCTGGAGATACTGAGAGAAAGATAGAAGGTGAGAAGAAAATCACGATGGTGGACAATGAAATCATTCCAGACAAAGCTGTACCTGTCGAAGAGAACCTGTCCAACAAGATCTCCATGGCAAGCACAGCCAACAGCAGCATCTTTGAAAGAACAGAAGTCCTTGCAGGTAATGCTCCACCTTGTCCGGATAAATCATTAATACTGTAAATCAAAATGGCTTCTATTGTTCCCTGTTTCTCTGGGGAGCAGTTCTGTGCTGACAAGGGGAGTGAGATGCGTACTGCTGTGACTACCTGTAGCAGGGTCAGTTTTGCGTTCTAGTCCTTCAGCAGCAGAAGAGCCTACTGCTTGCTGGGGTAAACAGCTTGGTTTCGAGCCTGCTAGCTGACTGTTGGCTTAAGTGCCACGCAAGTCATGTGGCAGCTGCTCTGCACCCAGATACTACCTCAATGAGAGGCATATCTAGCCATAAATCAATGACATCAGACTTTCATATCAAATGCAGGCATTTTCCTTCTAACCTCTGCCCAAGTCCTGCCTTTTCTGAGCCTTGCCGGGAACCAAACAATTCCTCTAAGGGATTTGAACGCCTGGTCAACTGTTACGAATCTAAGTACCTCTGTCTGGAGTAAAACCAAGCCACTGGCTTCCCCTCAGCACGTGGGATAGATGTCTCGAGGCACACTTCAGGCAGTTGGCCTGATGGTCCGAGTACAAACTGCAGCCCATCTTGCTGCTCTGCAGCCATCCTTCCAGCTGGAGGAGTGACTGGAAGAGTGGACTGCAGAGCCTCCTAGCAAAGCAGCTGACAGTGCAATGAGTAGGTGTCACAGCAAAGGATAAACTTCACTGAAGTCTTGTGGCCACCCTTGGTGCGAGGAGAGAGAAAATCTCAGTGGGTTTTTGTGGGTTTTTGGTTGTTGGGGTGGTTTTTGGAGGGAGGGGGTGGTGGTAGTGGGATGTTGCTGTTTAATTGAAACTGCTCACACAGGTAGTTAACAAAGCGTTCAAAGCAGAGCTATACCATTTTCCTGGAGTTGACACTGTTTGTGGGTTGTGGTTGGGCTTTTTTGGGTGGTTTTTTTGTTTTGTTTTGTCTCCACGCAGGGAGGATGTCTTTTTGTCAGAACTTTTCTTGCACTAAACCGGAATGTTAACACAGACTGGTTAACATGGAACATATGATTATTCTATGGTTGGATGAAAAGCAATTTCTGGCCTTTTCCAATAACATCTGCTGTGGCTGAAAATGCCAGCACATATATATATATATATGGTGACAGGCACATGGACAGCACTGACTCTGGAGGCAGTTCTGGGGGCTGATACTTACTCTTGAAGCAGATTTGAGATGTAGCTGATGGTTTGGAGTTGTCCAGGAGTTTCGACTTATTCCATGCTCTTTTTCCCTCCCCAGCTCTCATTGCAGGAGGGGCAGTGGGCCTCCTGTTTGCGGTCTTCCTGGTCCTCCTCTTAGTCTACCGCATGAAGAAAAAGGACGAAGGCAGTTACGACCTTGGGAAGAAACCGATCTACAAGAAAGCCCCTACAAATGAGTTCTATGCTTAAAGCTCAGCAGCACCTTGTGCCCATCAAGGGACAAACAGACTGTATGGAAACACTGTGCCCTCAGATGAGATGTGCTGAACAAATGCTCTTTCTGGATTGAATTTCAAAGCGACTTTGAGAAAAAACAAACTTCCTACGTGACCCTTCCCATCCTGCTCAGCTAACAAGGGCCCAATGAAATACAAAGAGTCTGAAAAAAAAAAAAAAACCTCAGCGTATTTTTTTCTAAAGCTAGTGTAAAAAGAATAAAGATGCCAAATTTTGTGCTTGGTTTTATAGAGGGTATATAAACACAAAACAGACTGTGTGGAAGCAAACACCATGTGTTTGCATCCCGTGTGCTGTGCTCAGATTGGCTGCTTCTATAGAAGATGGCCTTTTTTTATAGACCTTGCTAATAGATGTCTTGCAGCAGGCTGTTGATGTGAAGCATTTTTGTGGAGAACTATTTATGAATCTCTTACACTACAGATAATTTTGCCTTATCAGGGAATAAAAGGCCCGTAGGGGCTCAGAATCCCTGAATGCCATAAAGGGCCTATGGGAATGTCTTCCCCAGGAGACTTCTGTCTCTTCCTGTCGGCCCCAGGCAAGGGTCATTAATCCATGCAATGAGGACAGCCAGTTTTGTTTGGCTATGATGACACCCTTTCCTTGCCTTCAGTCTCTTACCTTTTTTTTTAAGGATTGCTTGTAGAATTCTTTTTATAACAAAATTCTAAAGAAAATAGCCTAATGTTTATATAAAGTTTGTAGAAATTGTTTTGAAATAATAATAAAAAAAATCTACTTTTTTAATTTCCTCAGATTTATTTTTTCAATCCCTTTGTGTTTCCTTTGGCCAGGCATTTCTCTAGAGATGTTGTTTTCTATGATTCATATTCTGAACTGAAGCAGAGTTAGCTACAGTGTGTTACAGGTTTCTTTTAGTTCTATAGCAGCTACTGTAGAGGGTAAAGATATTTATGGTTTTCCCATAACTTTTTAGGATTTGATTTTTTTTTTTTAATAGAATTATTTATAGTTTCTGAAATGGCTGCTCTTCTCATTTGGTAACTTTTATCCTTTTTATGTAAAACACTAATATAATGAGTCTCTGTGAAAACTATTTAAGCTTTATTCTGTGAATTTTAATTATAAATTCAAGGCAATAACTTCTAGGATTAATCTGTATGCAAAATTGGATTCATAATATGATTGAATTAGGGAAAAGACAAGAGTATTTCTAGCCTGTAATATATTATAATCGGTCCTATAGAGCTATATATTATATATTTTTACTGAGAAATATACAGTTAAGAGTGAAAAGGCTGGAGTTAATTCTTCAGCAGCCTCACTGTGTGGAAGAGGCTGGATCTCGCTTGTACCGCTGCTTGTCTAGAGCGCGAGTGGGCTTGTGCGGGGGGAGGCAGCCCCGCCGTGTCCCGGGCCGTGCCTGGAAGCAGGCTGCAGTCGGTGATGTGCCAGGCTTGACCCTTGGAGTTGGAGCAGAGATCCCCATCTCTGTTCTGGGGTCGCCTTTTGAAGCGAGCGTTGGAAGCTCGCAGTACGGCGGGAATAACTCTTTGCTTTGGGGGCTGGCTGTGCCGCAGAGTCCCCTGGGGTCTGGGCCGGGTCCCTGCCTCGCGCAGAGGGCTGGCTTTGGTAGCTAGAAGTCTGCCTCGGCAGCAGCGCCCAGCTGGGAGCGCTGAGCTGCCATGGGCGGCTGGCTCTGAACCTCCTGCGCTGGGTTCTTCTTAATGGATCATGTACATAGCTCCTACCTCTACCGAGCGTGAGACCAATTCCCCCAGGGCTCCTGGAGCGAAGGGTGACGTGCGTGTCCAATGCCTCTGTTTCAGGAAGGCGTTACAGAACTACTTTGTGCAAGTCGTGTCCTACTGCAGCTCTCTGAATCTGGTGTGTTTTAAGACAAAATGTGAGTGCGAGTCCGTAAGCTGTGTAACTGGGTAGGCAGCACAAAACCAGACGGTTGCGAAGGCTGTTTAGAAACCTCATCGACTCCTGAAGCCTCCTTATGAGGCTTTGTTGTAGGCTTGAGGCCAGATTTGTAGAGGTGATTCAGCTTCAGCCGGTGGCAGCTGCTTCTCGGAGCTGGGCAGGCGAAGTGGGGATCGCAGGGGAGCCGTGCATTGAGACATCGGTGCAGGAAGGCTTTTCCCAAGGCTCCTCCTCCAGGTTGACTCACTCACTTGGTCCCAGTACAAGTGTGTTCAGGGAAACTGTGGGCTCTGGGAGGCTCTAAAAACTGCACAGAGTTCACTGTGGACTGGGAAGGAGGAGGGAGGGTTTTACTGGACAGCACTACCAGGAGGGCAGGAGCGGTGTCTGCTCCTCAGGATATTTAGATTCTCTTGTGTAATTGCTCTTGGGGATTTTTTTCCACTGTTACTGATTTCCCCCCTGCCCCTCAAATAAACTGGTACCTTCTAAAATTGGCTTTTTGGACTGTTTCTGATCTGAAATTACTTTGGGGAGCTGGATAACGGCACTCTGTGTTTGTGTAACTTCTTGGTTTACCGAAGGGGGAGGCGTGCTGGGATCGGGGGCCTGCGGCTCAGAGGGGCTTTGTCAGCTGCTCCCGAGGTGTCTTCAGTGCCTGACCCACAAGTGACTCCTGAAGGACCAGCGTCGCTGGGGTTCCAGAGCTCCTGAAGCTCCTCCAGGCAAGTAAAGCAGATGCAGCATGGCACGGGGAGGTGAGTCCATCCTTTCTCTGGTGATCAGTTTTGCGATGACACCTTGAGAGGGCTGTCCCCTTGCAGCCAGAAGGGACGGAGGGAGGGAGGCTGGGCTTGTGCGTGTCCCCTGATGACAGCAGCACGTTCCTGTGCCCACAGACATAGGGGAGTAATGCAGAGAGTCTTGCTCGATCAAGTTTCAAGCCAACTCTGTTTAACTGATGCAGGCCTTCAGGTGGAGGTAGAGCTATTTCAGCTTCCCTGGGATCGGCTGCTCTGGGAGCAAGTCTGCAGGTGATGCTGTGCCGTTTTGGACTAAAGCAGCTCTTAAGCAAGACTTAGGGGAAGCTGCTGCTTCTCCAAGCCCCTCTGCTCTGACAGCTTGGTGCTCTCAAGGGATGGGACCCACCTCCATCTCCTCGGGCAGATTGTGCAGAGAGCAGGGCTGCTCGCTGGGAGAAGTGCCGGGTCTCTTAAGTGCTGTATTTAAATGGATTATTGTCCTCAAGAAAATCTAATTCCCTTCTCCCTGGTGGGAACTCCTACTCTGGGTGGTTAGGATTAGCAGGGATGGAGGAAACAAATTAGGACTAGTACACAGGCTCCGTCGGGGGTGAGGGAGTAGGAAACTCTTGCTCTGCTCCTTGTTGCCTGGTACGTCACTGGTGTGCTCCTGAAGGTCCTCTGAGAATCTGCTTCTGGTACCAAGAAGCAGCCCAGGCGCTCGCACGACTGATCTCTGCTCTGTGGGAGCTGCTCTTTGTCAGTAAATCGGTGACGTACGCCTGCAATCCTCATGTTCTTGTGCCTCGTGGCTGTGACAGGTTCTTGGATGTGCTCCTTGGAACAACGTATGTTTGTCTTCCGCCCCCCCCTTCTCTCCTGGGCTTCATCTCTCGGTTGCAAGAATCCCGTGTACTTTCCAAAACCGCCCTCAGCGTAAAAGTGCCTTGTTTTTGCAAAGCAATCTGGACGGGTACTCTGCAAATCCCCGGAGCGCAAGCCTGGCTGCCTGCCCATGCTTGCAGCGCTGTGGTTCCTGGGATGGATTTGTCACCATTCCCTCTGTTTGCCTTTCTGCCCTCGCCGGCCAGCCTGCCTGTACCTGGTGGTAGCTGAGGGGTGACTCACACTAATGCCTCGTGAATTCCTGGTCTTCAGCTCTGACCCCTGGGATGTCACTCGTCTGTTTTTCCTCCTAGCGCTGCTCTGGTTTTGAAACCAAAACCCTGAGGACCTGCTTTGCCTGGCTTGAAAATAGCTGGAACCCTCCTGGGTACTGATGTGATCGAGTGGCCACGGGCAGCTCTGCCCTCCCCAAACGCTCCCTGGCAGGAGGGCCCAGGGGAATGAGTGGAGGAGCTGGAAGATGAAGTGTAACCTTGCTGATCCCTTTTACTTTATGGCTTCCAGGGGGGTTTTGAGGTGGAGTTCATGGGTGTTTGGTCCCTTGTTTCGTAGGGTGAGCCACGGCGCTGGGGCGGGTGCTGTGCTGCATGCCGGAATGGTGCCGAAATGGGTCATGGACATGGTGTGCAATAGTGTTGGCGATTGTGGGCAGGACAGCCAGGCTGCCCACGGAGACCATGGAGTCCGGGAGGGGACAATTCCCGCACCCCGGAGACAGTGTTTCCCACGAGCATCCCCCAGCCCGTGGGGTGCTGAGCAGGGGGCACAGCTCGGCTCCCCGTGGCTGCAGGCAGGGGACAGGGCAAGCAGGGAGAGCCCAGGGGATGGGGGTCCTGGTACAGCCTCCCCTGCCCGCTGGGGCTGGAGGACACCAGTGGGGGTCACTGGGCTCCCAGATGGTCAGGGGGGTATGAGGACAGGTTGTCCTTGGGGCTGCTGGGTGAAAACCTTCCTCCCTCGTTACCGCTGGGCGCAGCCGGCCCTTCGCTGCAGGGATGTTCCTGTTCTTGGGGCCAAGCCCTTCCAGCTCCTCCTTTGCCCTCCTCTGCCCCATCTTGCTCGGTGCCAGCTCGGGTGCAGGCGGTGCTGCCCAGAGACCGGGTGTCTTCGGGGTGCCGAGCCATCGCGTGCGCCAAAGGGGCTCCTCCAGGGCTGTGCTTCGGACAGGCTCGGAGGAAGAGGGGGCTGGGATGCTCGCTGCCGCGTGATGGAGCAGTACTGCCCACGCAGGCTCCAGCCACGCGCCCCGTGGAGGAAGAGGGTGAGGTTTTGCACCAGCAGTTGCACTTGGGGCGTAGCAGCGCTGTCCGGGGTTTCGGCTGCCTGCTCCGGGCTGCCGCTGCCCGCCTGGTTTCCCTGCCCGTGCCCCCTGCCTGCCCCCCCCCCCCCCCCCTTTCCCTGGGAGCCCTCGCAGAGCCCCGCGGCCGAGCGCCCCGCGCCCACCCGTGACATCCCCCCCTGCGCCCGGCCCGGCCCCGTCCCGCTCCCTCGTGTCTGCTGCCATCTCCTGGGCAAACCCCTCCCGGCACGGCCGGGCCGCTGCCTGCTGCCTGCCTGCTGCCTGCCTGCTGCCTGCCTGCTGCCTGCCTGCTGCCTGCCTGCTGCCTGCCGGTGCTCTGCCCTCGCTTCCCCGCGGCTCCACCGGGGAGCGGATTTTTGGGGGGGCGGGGGGGGGCTCCTCTGCTAATTACCGGCGGCACGGCCGTGGTGCCCGGCCGCGCGTGGGAATTCCTCGGCAAGCAGCGATCTCGGACACAGGACCGCGAATTGCGATGGTGCTATTGCTGTTAGGAAATCCAGCCGGCTGCTGAGGTGTGTCTCCCCCCCCTCCCCAATTTTTTCTATATTTTTCCTATATTTTTTCCTTTTTCCCCCCCTATATTTTTTCCTTTTTTCCCCCTATATTTTTTCTATTACTTTTTTCTATATTTTTTCTCTTTTTCTATTTTTTTTGCAGTGCATTGCAAGAGCTTCAGTGCAGCTAAAGGCCCTGAGCCCTTGGCAGGAATGGGGAGGAGGGACTGAAACAGCTTCTCACCTGGAGGTGCCACCAGCTCCTGAGTCCTCAGACCTCAGCAAGCGCTTCCCGGGGTGCTCCCCAGCCCAGGTCTGTGTTCCTTACGGGAAGGATTCAGAGAAAGCCTCATTGAGGCATTAACTATGTCGCTTTTCGTCCCAGCTATTGCAATGAAAGCTCGTGGGCAGCTTTATAGAGGTGGCCTGGGGTCTGAAAGGCATCTGGGACCCACGGGGAAATACCATTTCCCTGCAAAATGCATTAAAAGAGCCTTTGTGGGGCTCTCCCTTTCCCCAGCAGAGCAGATGGAGATGCAGATCCCCTGTCCCCACATGGAAACCAGAAGGGGCAGGGATTTCTCCTGCCATCCTAAAATATTGGAGGCTTGGGAAAAGTGTGGGTGGGAAAAACTGGGATGCATTCATCCTGGGAACAGATTAAACTTGATAACTCGGGGTCACTGTGGCGAAGGTGCCTCCAATTGATGCAGCGAGAAGAGGCAGAGCTCGATGGTGGGGAAGGGACCCTGGGGAGCAGCTCCTGCGGGGCTGGTGTGACTCCACAGCGCTGGGTGCTCACCCGAGAAAATCCACCCGCAGCTGTGCCAAGCGCAGCGTGGCCAGCGCTGCCCTGCTCGGAGAGGGGCTTGGGGGTGCTGGCCAGCCCTCTTCAGGGAGAAACCCACCACCCGGCATGGGGGTCCTGCCGGGCTGCGGGGACAGTGGGTGCTGGCAGCCCCGGCAGCACCCCCAGGCCCACCCTGTGCTCGGTGGGCCCCCGCTGCTCGCCCTGGCCCGGGGTCAGTGTGCTGCAATGAGACGCCGTGTTCGCGGCTCTGGGAGCTGCGTCCCCGGAGCCACTGGCAAGCCCGGACCTGCGAGGGCTGTGCCGAGCATCGCAGAGGGTGTGGCGGAGCCAGCCTGGCTCCCAGCGGCACCCCCAGCCTCGGGGCGGGGGCGGTGGTGGCTCCGTGTGGAGCCCCAACTCCTGGGGCTCTCCGGGGCAGGGATGCTGGCTCGGCTCAGCCTCCCCGGCGCGTGCGTTGCTGCGGGAGGGAAGCGGAGTGGGGCCGCCCTGAGCCTTGTGAGTGCGTCTCCATTCGGCTGTGGGGATGGGATGCTCGCCTAGGACTGGTGGCCCCTCGTCCCGGGTGCTCGCTTGCACGGCCAAGACAACCAGGCGTGTGGGGTGCTGAGCGTCTGCCAGCAGCCGGTCCCTGTGTGGCTTTAGCCCAGGCGGTGCTTGTGCGGGATCTGGCCACCAAGGCTACTGAGGCTGTTGGGCTCATTGCAGGTTTGTTTTGCAAGTCCATCCTTGGCAAAGGTGATCCAAAACCCTGGTCCTTCTGTTGAGCCTTTCCTGGGGCTACCAGGAAGGTGACAGCCAGGGCCCCTCCGCGTACGCCTCCTGCCAGCAGCCCCGGGAAGAAGCACAGCCTAAATGCAGAGCCAGAGCTTGGGGCTGCCTAATTTTGAAGGCAAACTGCCGGGGCCAGCACAAGGGGCAGGCTGGCATGTTCTCCCTTGCCGCTGCCCCGGCGAGCAGCGCTACCACCAATGACTGGTTCCTTGTTGGAAACCAGTTTCCTACAGCCACAAGTCCATTGCTGCTCTGCATCCCGAGGGTGGGAGCGTTTCAGCGTGGGGCAGGGCACGGGCCGGGTGTCCCCAGACCTCCGTGGGGTTTGGCATGGCCAAGGAGGGACATGAGTGCAGATGTCCCCGTGGCTCTGCCCAGCCGGGCTGGCATGAGGGCCCGGGGTGCTGAGGGTGCTCCCCGGCTCAACAAGCACCCGATGCTGAAGTTACCCCCAGGGGAGACGGGGATGCTCCCAGTGCCGAAAGGCGCCAGCTCACTCGCGGGCGCTGCCCTTGCTGCTGCAGCATTGCCCTGCCAGCCGTGGGCAGGGGGGAGGTTCGGGGCGTTTTGCCCAGTGTTGACGTTGCAGAGGGAAAAGACCTAGTTTTTAATCACAGGCTGGTTATTTTGGGGAAGCAGGGGGGTGCAGGAGGTGGGCTGGCAGCCTCAGGCGTGCGGGAGGGAACAATGGGGCCACTGTGCCGCCGAATGCCCCGGCTCCTGTCAGAAAGGTCCAGCGAGGGGTTTTCAGCACGTTTCTATTCCCTTGCTCAGGTATAATTACACAGGGGAACAAAGAGCCCTTCAAACCTGCCCACTCCCCCCAGCACAGCCCCGGGGGGCTGCGTGCACGCACGTGTGTCAGCTCTCGATGAGGTGCAAGGGGATGGTGACCATGCACACCAGCGAAGGCAGCCCGGTGGGGCTGGTGATGCTAGGCAGGGGTGTGGGGACAAGTGCCGGGTGCGTCCCCAGCTCCCCTGGGAGCCACAGCCAGGGTGGGGGTGCTTCTCTCCCGGAGCCATGCTCCCCAGGGTGGAAAGCAAAGAGCAAATCTCACCCTGCCTCTCGGCACTGATCTGCTGCTGTGTTAATGTAGCCGTAAGCCGGAGCGGGTTTAATAAAGCGCCTTTTCTTCTGCCCCTTTGGTGCCTTGTCCCACGCGTGGGAGCTCCTGCGCGCTCCCTTGCTGGGCGCTGGTTTGGGACTCGGCAGGGGGGCAGCGGCGGGGGCTGCTCCCTTCACTCCCGTTCAGGCAGGCAGCTCCTGGCAGCCCCTCTATGCGGGTTCGGGAGGGATGGCCCCCCACAAGCTGCATGCCAGGGGCCCCATGTCAGCCCCACGCGGGTCTGGCGGGTGAGGACCATGCTGAGCATCCCCGTGGGGAGCGGGTATGGAAGGGCTGAAGCCCCCATGCTGCCCCCCTGCACCGTGTTGCCGGGCCCCGGCAGGGCTGAGCACCTCTCGCAGGGACCTGCTGCAGCCTGGCGCGGGCAGGGGCTGTCAGGCAGCAGCGGAGGCAGGCAGGGCCCGGCTGGGGCAGCCCTGCTCGCTCCCGGCCCCGCTCCCCGGGGAGGTTCCCAGGGCCAGGCTCCCTCTCTGGGAACGGGTTCGTGCCGGATTGAGCTGTGCTCACACATCAAAGCTGTACCAATTCATTCCCTCTGTTTTTTTTTCCAGCCTGTGTCTGCTGCTCAGCCCACGCCCCGAAATCCCGGTGCTGCCCGGGGCCGCGGCCGCGGCCGGGCCAGGTCCCTGTTCTGGTTGCAGGGAGCAAGGACACATCACTGCAGGGTCGAAGCCCTCCAGCCGCTGCTCCCGCCAGAGCCTGGTGCCCGTCCCAACACCCCGGTCCCTTCGCAGAGACCAGTTGGAGTGAGATGTCCCAGCCAGGCCTGATGCAGAGGTGAGGGGCACCGATGGGAGAGTTTGGGGCTGCATCCCCCAGCTGTCCCAGCCCAAACCAGCCAGGGCAAGAGGCCAGATTTAACGGGGCAGGGGGCACGGGGGTGCTTGCAGCCAGCACGACCATGCAGCTGGGGTGCCGGCACGCTCCGGGCGCAGCACTGCACGGTGCTGCCTGCTCCCCGCAGTGCTGCGAGCAAAGCCATGCTGCGGTAGCACCGAGCCCAACGGCCTCAGAACTGTGGACGAGCACCCAAGGGTGCTGCTCAGCTCCTCCGCCGGCGGCTCCACAGATGCCTGGTCCTTGCTGGGGTCCCGGGCAGGGAGCTGCACCCAGTTGTTTCTTTCTCGGTGCTGATCCTAACAACTCTAACTGTCTGCCTGGTTTGCATGCCTAATTACAGCAACGGTGCATGGAAATCAGGTCTGCGTTTTTCAAGCCAAGCTGTTTATTTAAGCTGCTTAAAAATCTACTTTCTCTCCCCAGTGAACCCTGAGAAAACTATCTGTGTGTTTCTTTTGAAAGGGGAATGAAAGCAGATTGCCAGCTCCCTCCATCCTGCCCCCATCAGCTGGGCTCCCCGGACCCCCCGGCAGTGCTGCAGCGTGGGGCTGGCCACGGGGAGCTGTGTCCAGCACTGACCCCGCACCCCTAATCCGGCCACCAAGCCCCGACTGCAGCCCCGGGGACAGTGGTCCAGCGCTGCATCCCAGTGGGATGCTGCTGGCCGCCGGGCTCAGTCCTTCCCTGGGCTGCAGGGAGTCTGGAGCTTGCCAGGAGTGAGCTTGTTTTCAACTTATTTTTCTTGTTTTAAGGGGGGAGGAAACTCAATTTTCCACAGACTTTTTGGCTGCATGGGCAGGGCTGAGCGCCCGCAGCTGCGGGCACAGAAGCGTGGCAGTCTCTGCCCCCGAACAGCCCATCTCGGGACAGGGGCTAATAATACCCGCTGCTGGCACCACCGGTGACGCAGGCACCCGTGGGTGTCTCTGGCTCGCTCCATCCTTAACGCTATTTGGGTTTTTTTAGAGTCTGGCCAGCAGGGCCACACGCCTGGGCGGTTCCCGATGCGCTTGGAGTCTCTTGAGCAGGTAATTGTAATTCCTCAGCGACCCAACTCAGCTTATTTTGGCCCCAGCATAGTTTTGCATCCCGCTGCCCAGCTGGGTTCTTTACAGCTCTATCAGAGAAAGGATAAAGTCAGCACAGGTTTTCTGGGCACTGCCCAAACCTACGGCCCCGTACGCAGGGCTGCGCTGGGCTGGGCCAGGGGTGCCCTGGGAGGGCTGCTTGGGGTAGCGGGACCCGGCTGGGGTCGGCGGGTAGGGCTGGGACCAGTGCGAGGGACTGGCAGGGAGGGGGATTTTTTGGCTTGGAATGCAGTAACCGGCCCCTGGGTTCAGTCTTGTTGGCCGAGCCCCATTTTTGCACTGCACCAGCCCTGGGCATCAGCCCCAGGGGCACCGCGTTTCCAAGAAAGGCATTTTTCTCTGCACCGTTCCCCTGGCTGGTGGGCACAGCAGCGTCCCCACATCCCCCATTCTCAAGGGCTGGTGATACAGACATTTACACCCAGCAGCGTGGGCCGTGGGCCCGCTGGACCACCCAGGCTGCGGGCTGGGGGAGGCAGGCTGCTCTGGTGGGGTGGCCCTGCTCGCCCCGCGTCTCCGGTGCTGGCTGCAGCAGCTTGCCCTGACACCGGGTCCCCGGTGACGCCCGCCTGCCTCCCCAAGCTCCTCCGCCAGGGATGGGCAGGGACCTGGGAGCGCTGCCATCGCCCTGACCACGCTTGTGTCGGGGAGGTGACAAAGCCACAGTGCAGCAGAGGGACCTGCCCTGGGCTGCCCTTGCCAAGGCAAACACCTCGCTGGATCGCGTGAGCCGGGGAAGCGCAGGCAGCGAGCCTGCCGGTGCCAAGCTGCCCTGGCATGGGACAGCCCGGCTCCTGACAGCCCCCTGGCCAGCTCCCCCTCTCTGCCCACCCCTCACGCCCGAGGGGGTGCAAAAATCCCCTTTAACCGGAGTTTTTCTGGCCTTTCTGCAGGTGTGGTTGCAAATTGCCCTACAAGCAACCCAGCCTCGGTGCCAAGAACGGTGTCACCAGGCTGGATTGGGGCTGGGGGAGCAGGGAAGGGACATTCCCCGCACCCCCTGTGTGCCACAGCTGCCCCCTGCTCTCCAAAAAACACTCAACCAGCCCATCAGGAAACCTGCTGTATGGTCTGGGGCAAAATGCAATGCAATGGCTGTTCAAAAAAAACAGCCAAACCCTCTGAGTTGGGCAGAAGGTGTCCCCCAGGGATGGCCAGAGATGCCCAGGTGAACCCCAGCACCCAGTGCGGCTCCCGGGCTGGCCTGAGCCTCTGGGCAGCATGGGCACAGGCAGTGTGATGAGTGCGGCAGTGCTCAGCAGGCAGGGTGCTGGTGGCTGGGCTCACTAGATGGCAGCAACTCTTCTTCCAAACGGCCAGGACAGTGCTGCACAGCCCCGGCAGAAAGGGAGGCAGACCAACACCAGACTTCATGTTCCTCTGGGATATTGTTTCATGGAGGGAAAGCCAGGATTTTATTTTCTTCTTGATGTTTTTGAAGGTACGCTCACCTCCGGGACCTGGAGCGGCTCCTCGGTGTGGTGGGGCTCCGGGCAGCCCCAGCTGCGCTCCAGCCCGGCGGGAGCAGGGGATCCCCGTTGCCTTTGAGCCCCGCCATCGCTCAGGGATGCTCATGCAACGCCACGGCTGCACACAGCGTAAGTTACCCTGAGCGTCCCTAGGGCATTTGATGCTTTTCCTAAATCCCCAGCTCTTGGAGCGATGTGAAGGTTTTTTCATGCTTCATTTTATGCCCAAGTTTCTGGCTGCCTTGGGGACGGGGAAAAGCTCCATGTACAGCTCAAGAGCACAGACAAGAGCTGCCAGACGGGCTCCGAGCAGGCAGCCCGGCTCCGAGCAGGCAGCCCAGCTCCGAGCAGGCAGCCCGGCTCGCCGGAGCCGGTGGGACAGTCCCTGCGCATTTCCCTGGCGTGCGTTGGGTTATTGTAGGATCCGGCAGAGACAGGCGCTGCTGACTCGCGAGTGAGTGAGAACATACAACTGGATGGCTGGCGCCTGTCCGAGACATTTGTGTTAATCAGTGATTATGCAAATAAACAGCTCTGCCGATGCTCCCAGCTCCTCCGCCGCGACGCGGAGCATATGTTCCCCGTGGCAGGGAAGTGCCTCCTCCAGGAGCTGCAAAGCTCCTCGTTCCCATTTGCAGGACCTGCTGTGAAAAGCAGATTAAAGGCGGCCCGTGGCTGGTCGGGGAAGGCAGGAGCCCCTCGGGGCCCCCCCAGCCTGCCCGCCGCCGCCTCTCCCCTTTCCCCATGTGGCTTGAATTACTGCGGCTGTTTGCTTAATCCATCAGGCTTCAAGAATGAGCCACTCGGTGCTTTCTTGGCCTCTCCAGCAAAGCGCTGCACCGTAAACATAACAAGGCAGGCTTGTTCCAGGCCCTTGAAGTCAATAAGCAATGCTCCTCCTGCCCTTCGGGACCGGGCTGCTGCTAAATATAGTTGAGGGCACTTTCCATTCATAAAATGTGAATTATGCCCCGGCCTCCGAGGGAGGGGAGCGGGTTGAGGAGCCTGCGGGCTCCAGACACTCCTGCGTGGGATGCAGGCAGAAACTGAAAGGCTTGGCCCCTTCCTTTCACTGCCCCCCAGCCCTGCCCCGATGAGATGGGGGGAAATGCTTTTGGGGGAGGTATGAGGGATCCTCTGTTCAGGCTGATTAAAGGATTTTCTTGCCTCTCCTCCTCAGTTATGTGAGGGCCGGTGTGGATTTGCCGGGGAGGTGCGCGTAGGGGATGGTAAGCGTGGGCCGATGGGGTGGCCCGAGCGGCTGTCGCACAGGGGAAGCCCCCGCTGCCCCCAGCACCTGTATGAGATGCTCGAGCATTTGCCAGGAACGGGAGCAGTCAGGTCTCGTACCAACTACTCCCAACACCTAATGAGCGCAGCGGGACCTGCCTCCTGCTCGAGGGACTTGCTTCCTTTTGAACCCCTCTGCGGATCTTCACGTGGTTACCCTTCCTCCGTCCTCCAGCCCTTTCTTCCACCAGCCCTTGGCTGTTGGCATGTGCTGTAATATTCTCCCTGATTTTTTCCTCCAGCAGCTGCAGCTCCAGATGCACACAGACGTGTCTGCTGACAGCTTTTCACCCTCTGTGAGGTTCCTGTTTTGGGGAAGAAGTCGTGCCATCTCCTGGTGCAGTTTAGGGAGGTGCTGTCCCCTGGGAAGCCCCGGGTTAGGACCCTGGAGACCCAAGCTCTTGTGCTCCCATGGGAGCCAGGGCCATGCACAAGCTGCAGAGGGAGGAGGCCGAGACACCGGGCATCGCCATGCGTCTCCGTGCTGGGTGGTGCGAGGCCATCGGTTCCCTGCAGCCCTGAATTCAGCATCCCGAGCCGCGGCGTGGCAGGGGACGTGCACGGCGAGGCCGAGGACGGGCCACGTGCCGGGGCTGTCGGTCTGTGCAGTGCCAGCGCCCGAAACATTCCGGCTGGCACAAAACACACAGGTAAGGCGGGCGATGAGCCCGGGATGCCAGTGTGTGGGGCCGGGCGCCCCGCGCTCTTGGGGTGCTGCGAGTCGTGGGGCACCACGCTTCCCCTGCTCCCCTGCCGCCGAGTTCAGTGTGGGTTAACCACCCCCGTGGGCTTGGCAGTTGGGTTGTTTCAACACCCGGCTCAGAACTGCCAAACCAGCAGGTTTCCAGGTACACCATGGGCCTTTTGATGCCACGGAGATCTGAAGACTAAATAAAGCTGTAAGACCCACTCTGCGTAACGCTCGGGTCCGGCTCCAAGAAACCTGGCTTCTTTTTATGGCATCTTTAGATCAGCAGTTTCCTGCTGATGCCAGCACTGCAATTTCTCTGTGTGTTTGTGTGTGTGTGCAAGTGTGTAAAATAGCAGAGCTCGGCAGAGCCACACCAGCTAGGAAGGGGCTGGGTTTCACACTGAAGTTTTTCTTTCTCTCTTTTTCCCTTTTCCTTTTGAAAGAACCCCATTTGGGCCTCTAATAAAAAACCAGACCATCTGGTACCGAGTATTTGGCTGCTGGAAATCAGCTCCTCATTACTGAAAAGCACAGAAGTGATGCAGGGATTCCTGGTATAGATCAATAACACTTAAGGTCACGTCCGTTCATCATCCCTGTCCCTCCTGGCCTTTGAATGTACGGACCGAGGACATCAAGGGAGCTGTGATGCTCTGTGCCAGCACGAGAGGTAAATCGTGAAGGTTAGTAAAGAAGCAATTGAATCAGCAGAGAGTCCTTGAAGCCTGATTTATTGACACTCTCATGTGAGATCTCAGCAGGGTGAGATGCTGCCGTGAAGAAGAGGCAAGTCAGCAAATCACAGTAACACGGTGGGCACTGGACGCGTGGGGAGGACCCTTTGGCGGGGCCGCGCCGAGCCCTGGACACGGACCCCTGGACACGGACCCCCGGCACGGCTCAGGGCTGCTCCCCTTCCCTGCGGCCGGCGGCAAGGCCGAGCCTCCGCCTGCCCAGCTCGCTAGCTCTGCATGAAGAGGTGGAAGTTGGTCCTGGTGAACTCCTGATGGATGCTGTCAAGTAATTTATCTGAGTCCTGGGGGACGTCCGTTATCTGCTGCCCTGGGATGAAGCTCTGCTCTGGGGTGTAGGTGAACGTGAAGGAGCTGGAGTAGATGAGGCCATCGTCCCGGATCAGCAGGAGCGGGACAGTGATGGGGTACCGCAGCCACCTCCAGTCACTGCCGAAGGCAGAGACGTCAGGGACGACGCACACGAGGGACTTGGGGCTCCTGGGAACAGCGCAGGAGAAGAAAATGTGCATTAACCGAGGAGGGCCCCGCACAGGAGCAGCCGGCAGCAAGTGCCGGCACGTCTCCTCCATCCTGGAGCTCAGCGTGAAGCCTCTGGCCGGTTTCCCCTCTCCTCCCTGGTGTTTCGCTCCTCTCTGCCAGGGTTGCTTGCTTGTTTGCAGCCCCCAAGGTCCCCATGTCCCTTGCTCACTGCTATCCCCAGACTGCATCCAGAGCCAGCAGGCACCGACCAGACTCATCCCTGCCTCTCCTTGCAAATGCTCGTGCTTGGTCCCGCAGAACGGGCAGTGCAAGCGCCCTCGTCCCCGAGGTCAGCAGCCACGTCCCTCCCAGAGCTGCCCAGCACTGCCCAAACCCAGCTGCCGTTCCCTGCCTGCTCCCTGGCCCCCTCGGCCGTGTTACCTGTACATCGTCTCCGCTTCCACGTCTCCGAACCAGACCTTGAGGTGGGTGTGGAAATACTCCCCCTGCACCTCCAGCATGGCCACGTCCCCGCCGCCCGTGAGCTGTGACGGGCAGAGCGCACGAGTGTGTTACGTGGTGGAACGAGCCAGACTCCTCCCGCAGGATCCTCTGCCCGTGCGTCCCGTCCCCGCCACGGCAGTCCAGATCCGGGCATTCCCACAGCATCCCAAAACCGGGAGATGCCGAGCGTGGGTTCAAGCGCTCAGCAGCAGGAGCCACGACTGAGGCAGGTGATGGAGGGGCTGGGGTGGCCGGCGGCCGGCACTGTGCCTACCTGCAGGGCAGTGATGAGCGGCACGGGGCTGACGGGCTCGCGGACGCAGGCCAGGCTCTCGCTGAAGGTGTACTCCACCGTCTCGGTGCCGATGATGGTCCAGCAGGAGCCGTCGTTCAGCAGCTCCCGGTTGGCTTCCTTCGGGCAGGGAGATGCCTGCGGAGAGTGTCACAGCTCCAAACACAGCGCAGGGGACCGGGGCCAGGGTGCCTGGCTTCTGCCCCTGGTGCCTCGGTTCCAGCCAGTGACTCAGTGGCTCTGCTTCGCCGCTGGGAAATGGGGATCATGATGCCTTTGCAAAAACCTCGGTGACAATATCCCCACTGAAGCAGGCAAGCCGGAGGCAAATGGCTTTGCTGCGATTCTGATCTTAATTTGGATGAAACCCCCCTTCGCTGGAAGACCCCTCCCGGTGACATGTTCTGAGCTTGGAGAGAGGACAGGGAGCACCCCAGGAGTCCTCACTCCTCCTCGCGCTGCCGTACCTGGAACTGGATCACTTTCTCCGTGGAGAGACACAGGTACATGTGGTCGCTGCCCTGGAACTGGAAGGCGCATTTGTGGAGCTGGGAGATGGGCTCGTCCACGTCCAGCATGGCGTACTGCTTCGTCACCTTCCGGATGATCTGCGGGGCGGCAGCAGCATCCCAGGGATGGCACCCACCGCTCAGAGGCACCGAGCGGCCAGGTCCACGTGCCTGACGCCCGCAGGGATGGAGGCTTACCAGGGGAGGCAGGGTGACGCCGGTGGCCGTGCAGACCAGCTGGACCACGGAGCCGTAGCGGATATACCCCTCCCGCAGAGGGAACTCGCTCCGGGTGCAGCGCTCATCGGCTTGGAGGGAAGGAGAGAGGCAGAGTCACCGCCCCGAGCAGCCAGGGAGCTGGTTAACCCGGGCTGCCTTGCTCTGCGCAGGTCTGGCCGTGCTCCTGGCGCTTTCTTACTGCTTTTTCTGCTCTGCAGGTGCTCACTGCTTGGACAGGCGACTGCTCCCTGGGAGCCCAGCGCGGGAGAGCGGGACCGGGATGCGGTACCTCGCAGGGACACCGTTGGAGGCAGCGTGGGCAGGGATGCTGCTGGGCTCTGGCCTCTTCCAGGCAAGTTACTTGCTTGGATTCATGAGCCTCCAGACTGGCACAGCTCTTGCTGCCCTGGTCACAGCCCGTGTGCTCTCAGGGCATGATGACAACCCTCAAAGCCAGTGGGAAATGGCCATCGGCTCCAGAGACACACCAGGAACACCAGGCAGAGGTGAGACCCGAGCCAGGTTCCCGCATCCCCAGGCTAATTCCCACCTCTTTTGCCCCCAAGAACTGGCTTTGCAGGAGGGGAGAGCCAGGGCTGGAGGGAGGCAGCCCTGGGCACGGCTGGCGTCAGCGGCCCCGCGAGGCTCCTTACCCAGGTGGAGGGTGAAGGCTGCCCACTGCCTGGCGCTGGCGATGAAGGCTCCCCCCTCGACGGAGAGGTAGCGGGTGCTGACGGTCTGGGAGCGCAGGCGGTTGAAGAGGGAGACTTTGGAGCCCGAGGAGATGCACACTGCAGGGAGAGGTGGCTGGGTTAGCGCTTGCCAGGTCTGTGCGTGGCTTGAGCTATGGCTTTTGTCAAGCCAAGGGAGGACAAGTGCTGGTTACTGGTGTAACCAGCCTGGCAGGAGCCGGCACCTCCCCTGGGCTGCCTTTCCCTGTACGTGAGGGCCAGCCCAGCTGGGCTTCTCAAAGGTGGGAGCCCAGGGAGTGGGGAGCGCATTGGCATCACGCATCACGGTGGGTGAACCCTTCAGAACAGAGACATGAATATGCCCAGATAACATCCTCTTTTGGGGGTGTCCATGGGCTTTGGGTCAAGCTTGGACCACTGGAGCCAAGCTGTGAGCACTCGGAGAGCATCCCACCCTGGGCTTGCACCCGCTTTCCTCCCCGCGGAGCCATCCCCGTACGCACGGTCCGTGTTCTTCAGCGACTGCTTTTTCTGCGAGGGCTTGGAGATGACCTTGATCAGCTTGCTGTGGAAGGTGCCGATCTCCTGCCCGTTGCTGAAGAAGAGCTTCAGGACGAGGCGGAAATGCTTGCGCTTGTCCGCGTCTGAGATGTACAGCGCCTTGGCGCAGCTGAAGCCCTGCCAAGGGCAGAGAAGGGCTGTGGGCAGCTCCAGCCCAGCCCTGCCAGCCTTCCTTGCCCTCCTCATCCTCCTCACCACCCCGCAAGGACATAATAGCGCCCTTTCAAAGAGCCCTGGGTTCATTTAAAGAGGGAAACGACCAGAGATGTTATTACAGGTGGAATGAAGAGCTGGGGATCGGCAGAGGCTTTATTTACACTGGGGGCAGAGAATTCCTCATGGAAATGAACGTTCACGTGTGATTTATCCCACATAACATGAGAAATTGCCCTGGGTTTATGGTTTCCCCGCCGTCCTGGCCGATACGCCGTGCCTTAGCAGCAACTCAAGCACTGCAGACAAAGGCTCTTTTTGTAAGGTTTCTGGCCTGACTCAGATCCTGCGCTCTTTGGGGACCCCAGATAATGCTTTTTTTTTTTTTTTTCCATGTCTTTTTTTTCTCTATCAAAAGATGCCAGATCTCTGCTGATGCTCGTGAACTTTGGGATCGATCGGGGGGTTTTTAGCAGTTTAGCTGCAAATGAAAGACTGAGCTTTCATTTTGCGATAAGCAGCAAAAGGGAGAAGGTACCGGGGCTGAGGGAGCTGTGCAGTTTTTGGCAGCTCGCCTGCCACAGGGCTGCGGACCTGAAAAGATGGTGCCAAAGAAAGACGGGGCTCTTTGCAAGGCAGGGGAGCCTGCCCGGCTGCTCGGGCTGCCGCATGTGCCGCAACAGGGCGGCAGAGCAGGAGCGGGGAGTGATGGCTAGGAAGGAAGGACGACGACATCCCGAGGAAAGGGATGATGTGACATCCCAGGGCGTGGGGTGACGCCAGGGACAGCCCAGCCCCTGCGTGCGCGGGGTCCCCATAGGGTGCCACCGCACAGCCCCAGGGAGCATCAGGCTTTACCTTTGCGTCCGGCTGCTCCTCGAAGCTGAGCTTCTGGGTCTCCATCAGGCTGCTGCCCATGCTGTCCAGCCCCATGTACCCGCACACCCGAAAACCCGCCTCTCCCACGTCCCTGGCTGGAAGAGACAGGGAGAAGCAGCCTCCAGCCCCCCGCGCAGGCACAGGCGTGGGCTCGGCTCCTCCTGCCGTGGTGGGGTGGCCCAGGCTCCAGCCCTCCCCGGGTCCGGACCGCAGAGGGCTCAGCCTCGAGGGCGAAAGAGGAGTTTGGGGGGCAGATGAAAAATAAAGTGGGTCACGCTCCCCTTTGGAGGGATGGAGGGCAGCTCTCCGTGGCATGGGAAGGGAGGGAGGAGAGGTCCACGGCTGCCGCCCAGCGCTTACCTTTTATCTGCTCCTGTTTTAACTTCCATCCCGGCCCGCTCAGGTAAACACAAGGTGGGGGGCAGAAAAACCTGCAGAGACAAGAGGACATTTTCTTACCGCACTCCGGCACCCAGAAAAGGTGGGAAGGCTGTGCTGAGAGCGGAGACCTTCACCCGGGAGCGGAGCCCTTCACCCGGGGCTCGCCGGCGCTGGGAGCGACCCTGCGCCCCGGGGGGTACGTGGTGCTGCAGCGAGGGGCTGGGGACCCGCCGGCTGGGGGGCGCGGGCAGGGCTGGCCGGAGGAATCGGGCTCTGCCCTGCACCAGCTGCCTCCAGCCGCAGCGTCCGGGTGGCTGCCACATCTATCGGTGCCACTGGTGGCCACGAGCCCACCGGCCACAGGCCGGCCCTGAGAGGGGAGCACAGGGCACCTTGGCACCCCCACACCCCGAGCCGAGGAGGGATCGGGCCCCCTGCCTCTGCCCGCCTGCCGTGTGGGAGTTTCGGCAGGTCAGGAACAGAGTTTGCATTCACAGCCCGATTCAGAGCCCAACGCAAATAAATCTATAGCCAGGGTTTTA
This sequence comes from Phoenicopterus ruber ruber, assembly GCA_009819775.1. Lineage (NCBI taxonomy): Eukaryota > Metazoa > Chordata > Aves > Phoenicopteriformes > Phoenicopteridae > Phoenicopterus > Phoenicopterus ruber. Next base: position 7,382,220 of record CM020230.1, read on the forward strand.
GAAACCTATTTTCCTGTGTTTTATTTGGGTTTCCACTGTCTTTGCACTTGTGTGAATGGTGCAAATTCATCCTCTATTGATACTGGGTAAAGCCCTAGCAGAGAAAACACCAGCGCAGGGGCTTGGATATTTCAGAGCCCTAAAATCCTGGGTACGAGTTTATTTAAACAAGTCATCCGCAGCACAGGCCCCTGACTCCTACCATGAAGGAAAACAGCACCAGCACCTTTAAACTTTAACCTGGGAGCTCTGTGCTGGTTTTCTCTCCCTCTCCAGACCTGGTGCCCGATTTTCACGCTCACCCCTTGCACAGGGTCCAGAGCGGGGCGAGGAGGAGGCTGTCCCGAAGGCTCAGCGACGTGGGGGCTTCGCTCCCGGCTGGGAGACCCAGTCCCAAAATAAAACCTTTACCTGTGGGCCAGCAGCCCCTGGCCGGAGGCTGGATGTGATGAGGACTTCGTGGGCACAGCCAGCCCAGCCTAGAGCTGTCTCCCGGGGTCGCTGGGGTCTGGGTGCGGTTATGCCTTAGAGGGAGAGCTCGTCACCTCATAGCTACTCCTCGCTCGGTAATAACAGAGGATTATTTATATCACAAGGATTAATGGAGGCTTAATTATATTCCAGTGCCACAGTCTGGCGTCACTGCCCAGGAGTAGCAATTTGGGAGATTCAAGCCAGAACCTCAAGGTGTTTTTGCAGTGCGGGAAAGATTTTAAAAACCAGCAGCTTTTTGGAGACCGTGGGCCTTGATGGAAATGCCCCAGTCCCTGCTGTGGCCATTCAGATTTTAAGACAAGATTTCCAGAGCACTTAAACCACTAACCTTTCCTCTTCTTCGTCTTTGTAATTTCATTCCTGAGGGGTAAGATTTGCATAGCGTCTTTCCTTCTTTTACTTCGTCTTTCTGCTCTCCAGCACTTCACGGGAGGAACCTAACCACTGGGAATGTCGGGGAGGGATGCAGGCGGGGGTTAATATCTTTCCCGTGTTATTCAGTTCATGAAGACTAAATGATGGTTTTGGATGCAAAGAGGTCGTGAGTGGACGGAGGGGGGATATGTCAAATCATTTGCTTCACCAGCTTAAATCAGAGCAATCTAGCAAGGCTGAAATCGAGCTTCAGGTAGCTGGGTTTGGAAGTGGCTGTCAGGGAAGCTGGAGCGATCTCCTACCTTTTTTCATTGCCGTATGACTTCTGTGCGACTTTGGCGTGCAGTATCAGCACCGTCTGGTCTGCCGGCAGCTGCAGGTACCTCCGCACGCCGTCTCGAAGCAGGTTGGTTTGGTACAGGTTGGATCTACAAGACAGGGGCCCCCCAGCACTGTGACCCCAGAACCCGGCTCCTCGCCTTGCCTAGCAGCCCTGCGCCGAGCCGGGAGCCTGGAGCTCCCTCCGTGTCCAGCCTGATGGGGCGAGGAAGGTGCAGAGGCTTTCCCATCGGAAAGCACCGGAGCTCAGCTGCTCTAAGACCAGGGCTGGCCTTGAAAAATATGAAGTTTGGGTAACTGAATAACTACTTCACCAGTTTTCCATCAAACACACACAGGGCGTTATGTTAACAGCTCTGAAACACGCATTTCTAAGACTTCCAGTCCCACGCGACGGTGGCAGTGCCCTAAGTGATTATTCATTTGTTTTTCCACCTGATGTGCTTGTTGCTGCACGGCTTTTTGGTGAAACGATGGCTTTTTTGGGAAACGATGCTGCTGAGCTGTGAGAGCAGCTGGGGAGCTGTCACGCAAGGAGGAGCTGCTCGTTGGCTTCTGCAAAGGCTGTTGGGTGAAAATAGCTGCGTTTTTCTCCGAGACCTAAGAAGTAGGTGGTTTTGCTGATTGTTTCTGCTCTATTAACTAGAAGGAGTTCCCATGCACCCAGCATTTAATTCTGCTCACTTAGTAGGTTGGGCGTTAACCGGCTGGAGAGAGATGAGGTGGGTCCAAGCCCGAGGTGCCCTGCTCTGCCACCTGGGACACGTGCGCAAGAACTGGGGGATGAGAGGGGAGGGTTATGGGGTGTCTTCTGGGGAGACCTTTTGTGGTGCTGACTTGCTTTCAGAGGAGACAAGACTGCCCGTCTGAAGAACGTCAGCTCCTGTCCTCTGAAAGCCCCTAAACCCCCCCCCCAAGTACCTTCGCTGGATAAGAGGAAACCAGAGGAGAGGAAAGGGATGCTGCCTGGGCAGGAGCCCCTCGTTGGCACATCTGCCGATGTTTGGCACGTTGCAGCTGGGCACACGCAGGAGAAATTGCTCCTACCAAGGGAACCCAGCCTGGCCGGTTATGAAAAGGTCGTGACTTAAGCCTGAGCACACTTCTTCCACGCGCTGAGCAACCTTGCCTTGCTCCAAAGCGGTGTTCGTGCCTGCTGGTATTTGGACAATGGCTCTGTGTTTCTGTTCTGCATATTCAGGGGATGTTTTTGGACCTGCCTGGATGAGCATCGGACCCAAACCAAATCCAGCATCCTCAGGAGAGAAAAAGCTGTATGGAAACTGGCTTCAGGCTCTGGCTCTGGCCCCTTCCAAGGCTGCTGGGGGTCACTCATGACCTCTCCACACAGCGATGGCCTTGCATCAGCGACAGAGAGAAACAGCAGTGGCCAGAGAAGGCTGTGGAGCCCCAGCCACAGCTGCAAACACACTGCTGAGCTCCTGGGAGAAAGTGGCCGGGGACTGCGGGCAGCGCTGGGGGATCGCTCGGAGGAGAAGCGGTGAGGATGGAGGCATCGGCCATGGCCACCCAGGGAAAATCTTGCAAGAGGTACGCAGTGGAGCATCCCCGTTAAGAACAGTCTCTCTTCCTCTTAAATGGGCTAGAAATTGAGAATAATTGAGGGCATAAATAATCAGATGTGTGACGAGAGGTAAATCTGGTCCTGCCGAGCACCCCAAGGCAGGCTGTGCTGAGCTCTTGCTGGGCTCAGAGGCCAGAGCAAGCTCCCAGGGAGAGAAGCAGCAACCACTGCCATCCCAAGCAGCCTTTTAGGAGAGTTCATCAGCCAGTTTTGTTCTTCCCAGTGCAACGTGTATTTTAAAAGAGTCTGTGCCCTTTACAGCTTCTAGGACCCCCGTTACAAGTAGCCTTAAACTTACATCCCTTTGCTTCCAGCTTTCCCACGTTGTGGATGGAGCTGATGATCTCCTGTTTGTGTGTGGAAGACAAACACACCTCCCATATAAGCAAGTATTTACTCAGCATCTCCTCTGGGTAGTCCCGTGGGGGCCTGACGCTTTGCACTCCACAGACTTTCCCATCACTGCTCTGTTTGTTTGTTAGATGGGCAATATAATCTCCTGCCCTCCTTGTTCTCCGTTCTTTATCCTAGACGTGTTAGCCGGATCACCAGCAAGCATAAATCAACAGAGCTCTGCCAAAATCAGATTTACAGCCGGTGCCAGGGGCACCCACAGCATTAGCCGCCGCTCTGTGTCTGGGAAATGAATGTTTTATGGCCACGGCAAGCCCGTTTCTGACTGCAGAGCACGGCTCCCTGCAACCGGGCTCCTCTCCCCGCGGCACTGCTGCCAGCACACAGCTCATGGCTCAGCCACGGCTCGCCCCGGCCGGCACTCACGGCACGGCAGAAGGAGCTCCTTTGCCAGAGCGACCCTTGGATCGCCCTTAATGGCTCCTGTGCCGGGGCTGGATCGGTTCCCTCTGACCCTCCATCGCAGGGCTGGGAGACTCTTGCTCCAGCACGCTCAAGTTGAGCTTTATCAACCAGTATCCCACCAGTGCCCGGTCCAGGGTGGGTTACTTAGTCTTGCTGAAAAGCTTCACTCCAGCCTTTCTATATCTACTGAATGGTTTATATCTTTGCACAGCCAAAGAGATCTTGTAGGAAAGTTATTTATTTAATCTTTTTCCATAATGGCAATCTGCAGCTGTCTCACTCCTCTGCTCCCAAGCAATAGCGCGATTTCAGCTTTGATTCGCCTTTGCTGCTTTCCCCTTCATCTAAAAGCACCATTTGGGAATCTTTCTGCAAAAGTCTTTTTTTTTTTTACAGAGCTATGGATTGTGATCAGGATAAACATGGAAACGGATCCAGGAAAAGGCTGTCTGTTGGCCTGACCTTGGCTATTCTTTTACGCTAATATCACACGGTGAAAAATGAGTACTAAGCCTTGCTGGCTCCATGTCCGTTCAGTAGCATTTTGCCCTCAGTTTCTCAGAGACAACGGGCACAGAGCCGGGGAGAACCAGGCTGGGCGCATCAGTTTTTTCCTGGTGAGTCTCATTGTTCAGTATTCAGTGCAAAATGAAGAGCACAGCTTTGGGTACTTGCTCGTGTCTCAGCTGCGGTGACACTGTTAGTGTCACCCACCAGCACCGACGTGCTCGCCAGCGCCCATCCGTACAGCTCACGGTCTGCCTGGGAAGCACCGATCCCCGCGGAGCTGCTGGAGGGAGCCTCCCCCATTAACCCATCGGCAGAGTAAGGAGCAGCCGGGTACCGGGGCCAGGCAGCGGCAGGGAGTGTTCAGGAGCAAACTGCCAAAACCTGTGGATTAAGACGTGTGCTGACAGCGTGGCCAGCAGCAACGCCTGCTCCGCAGAGCCTCCGGCGGCACCGGCTCGGGGCAGGGCCAGGCTTGTGCCGGTATCACCGCTCCCTACCATCCGCACGTAATACCAGAGGCACGTGGGTTACTGCCCAGAGCTTATTAAAGAGCCTTCTGGAATAATTATCCACATGCTATTTACTGCTTCAAGTGGGAACGTGCATGCCAAAGGCAGGTAAACAGAAGGTAGTTCTTCAGATTTGATGTTCAGCTGGAGGAACGACTACCTAGAAACTTGTTTTTCTTTTCTTTGTCTGTTCTCTGCAGCCATTGCCTTCCAAATCTGGGGGCTAAATTGTTTCAGTGACGCATTTCTGAACAGTGCTCGCCATTCTGCCCACGGCGGCGACCACCCAGCATCCATCATCTGGTTTAAATTTACCTTCAGAGAGTCAAAGGGCTATTGCTAAAGCAGCTCAATATACCCACTTGGCTCTTTCTGGCACCTACAGCCTCCTCGGGGTTACAGGGAATTATTCACTCCTTCTGACATTTATTATATTAAATTATTAAAATGCTTTGATTGTAGTGCAGTGTTAGTTCAGTGTCGTGTTAGCAGCACCGCGCTGGCCGGGCTCTTAGAGCTCGCGGCTACAAGCCTCCTTTTCAGAGCCCGAGGTCTCAGCTGGGACTCGGCCGCTCTCGCACACAGTGAGGCATTATGCGGCGGCAGGGGGAGAGCCCGGGGGCAGCCACCACCTTTCTCCTGCGCTGATTTGTGTCAGCCTTTCCCCCTCCCTGCTCAGCCTGGCATCGCCGACCGCCGAGGCTTTTCCCTCGCTTTAGCTCAGGGTGTGCTCCAGGTGCTTCTCCGGGTGGCTCTGCCCTGGTGTGGGAGGTGGGAGGGACCCAGGGCACCCGTGGGTATCGCAAGCCCTGGCCGTGCTGCTGTGCCCCCTTCCACGGGAAACGAAGCAGAGGAGGAGGAGTGCCCTGTGTGCTTTTCGCAGGAGACGCGCAGCTGGACCATCTCGTGAAGGGCTGTTTTACGCGGGCGCGCAGGGAAGCCAGGCGGGCGCTGAGAGGCTGCGGTAAGGTCAGACCCTGCAGTCACATCGCTGATTTTAGGAGAGCTGATGTTTAACACCGCAGCTGAAAATTAGCCCTCGCCTTCCCAGCAGCGAGCGTGGGGGGCCTCAATCAGCGCTTTGTCCTGCCTCCAGCCGGGAAACGCGTTTTCTCCCCTTCCTCGGTCCCGGCGGGCCGGGCAGGGCTGCGCATCGCCGGCCACCTCCCGCCGCAGAGCACCGCAGCTCGGGGCGTCCTGCCTTCCCCCCGGCTGCCGCCCTGGCGAGCGCCCTGTGTCACAAACGGGAGAACCCGACCAAGGGGCCTTTTCAGCTCAGCCTCCCCCTGCCACGGCGTCGCACGTCCCCGCTGAGACAGCCGCGCTCACGGCGTGGGACGCATCCTGGTCCCCACATCACTTTCTGCTCTGCGAGGGCAGAGCGGGCCGGGAAGTCCCACAACGCCCTGTGTGTGCACCCTTGGGCGGCCGCAGGAGCAGAAAAAGCACTTTACAGGCACCGGGACAAGCGAACCACCTCCTGCACTGCTGCTCTCCCGTTCGCCGACCTTCACTGGCTCAGTCTGCGGAGGAAGGGATCCGATTTTTTCGATCCCCTGGGAATGAAAGTACCCGACTCAGGAGACCAAAATACAATCCCATCAGCTACTGTTTAGGAACTGGTTCTTCAAATCAGCTCTTTATACAAGACCTTGGACTCATGGTAACACTGTCCTTGAGTGCAGGTAACACTGAATTGAAGCGCAGGGATTTACTTTGCTGCTTTTCCCCCACAAAGGAGCTGCCGTTTGCCTCGCTCAGGAGACGGCTGCCCTGCAGCTTGCTGGGGACTTGCTGCCACAGAGGGCAGTTGTTCTTTCCTGGGCTTGGGGAAACCAAACGCCCTAATAAAAAATATCCATTTTAGAGGTCTGGGTTATATTTTGTACAGAGCAGGGGAGAAAATGCCTGCAGTGCTCTTGGGTATGGAGTCAATGCAATGTTTATGCAAAAGGAAAAGCCATTAGACATCACAGAAATGAGAAGCCTGCAGTTTCTGGCTTCCCTCATTTTTCAATACCTCCTTTAATCCAGCCCAACCCAACCCACAAGCCCCTGTATATGCACGGGTATTTATAAATCCTATATTTTCCTCGCTGCACACACAAGTGAAATTCAGCCTTTTCTGGGCTTGGGGGATTTATCGACCACACCAACGGCAAACACCAGCCGGGAGCAGGAAGCACGAAATCCCTGCGGCGGTGAGCTCTGCGGGGCACCGGGGGCCGGCCGGGGCGGTCACCCCGGGCGCGTGGCCGGCTGCCCCACGCCTGCCCCAGCAGCACCAACACCCTCCGAGTGCCCGAGTGCAGGACTGGCTTGTCTGCTCGAAAATTCAGATAAAGTGAGTGATTTACTGTAGTCTCCTTTCTCTGTTCCTCACATAGCCATTGATGTTAGTGCAAAGAGGAAGGAAAGTGCTGTTAAAGCACTAAAACACAGCCCTGTAAAGCACTAAAGGTGGTTCCTACCACCACTAGACTGATTTAAGTGCTGAGAAGAGGTGGAGGGCTGGGAAGGTCTATTCCAGAGTGCCTAAGAAGCCTCTGCTGTTCATTTCCATCGCTACAGCCGGCTGCATCAGTTGACCTTCTTGCTGGAAGCTCAACCTGAGGCTCTACAGCCCCCAGACCTCTGGCCTGCAGCTCCCTGGTTCAAACCCACCTCCCCACACCGCAGCCACTGCCTGTGGAGGTCCCTAAACTCCCAGGACACGGTAGCTCAAACGGACATTAAGTTTGGACTCTCCTTTTTCCAGGACCTTCCGAGTTTATGGGGCTCCCAAGCGCACTCCCACAGGGGGGAAGATTAAACAAAAAAAAAAAAAAAAACAAAAAACAAAAAAAAGAACAAAATTAAAAAAAAAAAAAAAACCAAAAGTTTTTTTTTAAAAAAAGGACAAAACAGAAGAAAGGAGCCTCTCCCCGGCCGGTAAGCGCCTCGCAGGCCAGGGCTGTGAATACCCCGGGTCCTGCACAGCTCGATGCCGGTGCCGCCGGACACCTCTGGCCGTCGCCGTTTCCACCTGCGCGCAGCTCCCGCTTGCCCGTGGGCACCTGCACGGACACGACCCGCGGGGCGTGGGGAGGTGGGAGCCCGCGGGCACCCCCACGCCGGGGCAGGCGGTCGGACACCCCCCCACATACTCCCCCCCCCCCCCCCCCCCTCCGAGCTGCCCCGGGGCCGGGCCGGGGCGCGGCGGCCGTGCCCGCCCCGCCGCCCCCCCGCTCCCCCCGCCCCGTTAAATGCCGCGCGGGGCCCCGCCGCCTGCCAGCGCTGCCGCCGCCGCCGCGCACCGCTCCGCGCCTCGCGCACCCCTCCGCGCACCGCTCCGCGCCCCGCCCGCCCGCACCGCGCAGCTCCGCGCCCGCCGTACCTGACCCAGCAGCGCAGCGGGGAGCGGCTCCGCGGCCGGCACGGGTGAGTGAGGGGCTCCGCGGGCGCCGCCGCCCCTGCGGGAAGGGAAGGGAGAGGAGGGGTGAGGGTGAGCCCGGCCCCGGCCCCGCGGGGCTGGGCCGCGCCGCCGTGCGCAGCGCCGAGCACTGCCGCGGGGGTTGGCAGCCCCCGGGGGGCTTTTCCTTGGCGTGGGGCTGGCAGAGAGGGGAGCAGCGGTCCTGGGCATGAGGAGCAGAAAGCAAAGGCGGGGCGGGGGGAAGAGCAGAGCCTTTGACATGGGTTTTATTCCCAGAAGCTGTGGGCTGGAGCCCTCCCGGAGCCCCCCATCCATATGCTTTGTCCCCCGGCAGCGGTGCCAGCGGTTGCCCTCCCGGGTGCGCTGGGCTGGGGTGTGTTTTGGTGGGGCTGTAAGAGGGCATGGTACCCCGCTGTGTGTCTCGGTGCCTGTGCGGAGGATGTGAACTCCTCTGCACTGTGGGGATGGCGCAGGTTGCAGTCTGCCTGCTCTGCTCACCTTTTGCCTAGCTTTCGGGCAGGTTCCTGCTTATACAATCCAGGATCTCTTTTAGCAGAGAATAATAAGGTCTGGTACACCTGGGCAAGGCGGACTGAGCAACAGGAGATCGAGATCCTGCTAAAAGATAAGCTGAAAAGCGTGCCCGAAGTTTGTTACGCACTGTTTCTGCGCGGCTGGAAAATCGGGTCTGTGCGTACTCATGTTTGCACAAGCAATCACCCACCTTTGGCTTATAATTCCAGCTGTTTCACAGGGAAAAACTAGCTTTGGGCACTTCTGTTCCAAGCAATTACGTGGGAAAACTTGTCTGGAAAATCAGATTATTCTGCACTCATCAAATTTGCGCTAACACGCAGCCATCCGAGATAAGCGGAGCTGAGCAGGTACACGATGTGATAGTACGTGCCCCGCTGGGGTTTTCCCCTCGTTCTGCGAGGACAGCCTTTGCTGCGGTGCGGAGAGCTGCCGAATCCACCCGGGAGGCAGGGCTCCAGCGCGGGAAGCGGTGTCGGTGAGGCCGGCACGGAAACGGGACTGTCCCGCTTGGAGGGAAGCCACCACGTGTGTGCGGTGGGACGGGGGGAAAGAGGGCTCCAGGAGAGCCCCAGCTCTGAGCCAAGGCACACGACTTTACCTCTTCTGCTCGAACCCATTGGATTTTTGCTTCAGTCAAGCCCAGTTTATTTATGAAGTTACTATGAAGTCCTCCCTGTGAGAGCCTCTGTAGCGTCTCTTGATAGTGAAGATTATTTTTTTTTCTTTTTCCAAGAACGGGAGCAGTTAACCACAGGCAGTGAGCGCGCAGCTTCTCAATAACAAGTAGAAACTGCATTTCACAAGCAGGTTCTTGTGATCTCTTCAGGGATTCATTAGATTGGCATTTGATAGAGGCAAAAAGGGTATGTGGGGAAATCTGCTCTGTGATCTCAGCTCTGATATTTGCCACCAGGATGTGAAAAGCAGTTACTCTCAGGATAAATTTGGCCTCATCCAAAATACAAATTCCTATCTGGAAGGCATGCAAGAGGTTTTGGTGTTTGTAGTAAAACGACACTTTCCATAGAAGCAGGCAGGATATTGCTGCATCCAACTGGAAAAAGCTGTTGTTGATTTTTTGTGGAAGTTGTAACTTTGTTTTTTCTTGACAAATTAAAGAAATTTAGCGTGATTAGTACAAGATGGGCTCGGGAGCTGCTCTTGTTGGCAACGGTAGCAAACAGAAAAGACGTAGCCAACAAGGCAGCCCGTTGTAGGCAATCTGCGGTCACAGAAGATGTTTGTGCTCCGATTGCTCATAACATAGCATTTCCCTTGAGGTTGGCATTAGGGGTTAAAGGTTTTCAAGAGAAGCCTTTGTTTAAACATCTTTAAAGTTTCCAATAGGGGCCCCTTTGTTCGCTTTCCGAGCAGCGTGCCTGCCTTGTTAAAAACTCGGTGCTCATAAAATGCCATTTACAATGCTTGATGAATGGGGCTGAAACATGGAGGGGGAAATAAGTAGTGTTTGTATCTACGCGCACATGAGAATTACAGACAAGCCCTACTGTGAATGAATTAACGGGACCTAGAAAAAACACAGCCAAAAAAAAAAAAAGATTGAGTGATGCTTATAAAGAAACTTATAAAAATCAGCTACTCCCCCAGAAACAGTCAGTCCCTCTTGTGCCGGATGCCACACGCGTCTCCTCCGGCCGTGCCGGGAGGCTGAGCGGCTCCTGCCACTTGTCATTACCTCTCAGCAGTCGTGTTTTCTCCACTTTGGGCCCCAACAGTAGCAAACTGATCACCCAGGCCCCGCTGGCTGGAAAGGAGCTGAGGCAGCTGCCGTAAGGGCCCCGTTGAGCAGCCGGGCGCGGGGACCCCGACTTTGCGCTCGCTGTTCCCTGCTGCGGGCTGGCAAGAATCGCCCCTCTGTAGGTACCTGCAGTGCAGAGGTACCTGTAGGTATTGAGTAATGTTTTTAGCACTTAGAAGGCTTTCGTTCCCTCTTTCATCCTGGCTAAATGGAAAGGGTTTAAAACCAGCTCTGTTAAAGCAGGGGAGGGCGTAGGGGTGTGCGCAGGAGACTCCAGACTGGTGCACACTGGCAGTGTTTCCCCGTGGGATGCCCCAGGGTGCCGTGCCTGATCCTGTGTCTGAAGCTTTTCTAGTTCTCAGGCAGCGTGTCCTTCCCAGCATTTTTCTTTGGAGGTCGGATCCTTCTTCCCCAGCGGGTTTCTGCCTTTGCCCGTGTCTCTTTTTCTCAAACTTCTGGTGGCTTGCAAGGTAAGCTCTTGGCTGCACACGTGAATCCATCACTAACCGGGCCCCTCTGGTGCCCATCAGGGAAATCCGTAGGGGTCAGCTGTGCTCCCTTGCAGAGAGGTGGCAGTAACTTGGTTTCTCTCCAGACTTCAGCCTTGCCGTCTCTGGGCTGTGTCATGCTGCTTCGCTGGTCGATTGCCAACATATAAGTTTGGGAGTCGTTGAGTTGCAGTCTGCAGACCCGTAGGAGTCCATGGTCGACGGCAGGAATGAGTAGGAGCAGATCTGTTGACAGCAGAGGTAACCCACTATACAAGAGTCTGTGTCTTGGTTGGAAAATTAGCAGGGTCCACAAGCTGAAAAAGATGGAAAAACGCTGCCTTTGGGTATTCACAGCTCCTACGCTTGCAGCTGGACTTGGATGGCTTCCCCAAAGTGTCACGTTAGCCATCCCCCTCGTTCTTTTTCTCTTTTCACAGCGTCTTGCTTTGGCTTTAACAGTACCAGCCAGGACGAGAGCGACACAAAACATTTCAGTCTGTGCTCAAATGCCAGGCAGCAATCTCGCTGCCTCTCCTCCATTTCGCTTTCCCTGTCATCTGCTGAACGTCTCGTTGAGAGGCAGATGGCAGGCGGGGAGCAGCTGCCCCCTGCCCAGGTTCCCTGAAGCACGTGTGGGCATTCCCTCGTCTGTCTGAAGTGCCCTTGTTTCACCCCGGCTGGGTCCGTGCCCTCGTCCTGCATCCTGGCTCTGCCACAAACTTCCCACCGCCTCGAGCAAGTGGCTTTGACTCTCCTGGTCTCTGTTTCCTCATGCCATGCTGTAGGACTCTCCTTAGAGAGCCTCATGAGGCCTGAAAGCCTCAGCGAAGCAACTTCAGACTGTTCCCTGATCTCTCCTGGGAGCCAAGACCTCGTAGGCACTTCTGGCAAGGACTCGGTAAATGCAACAGAATTGGATGATTTCAATCAGTTGCTCATAGGTTGACCAGAAAGCGCTAATCCCACATAGGGGTGATGTGTAGGTCAAATGGTCTTCAGCCATGGCCTCAAATGCTGCTTTGAGGCCCTGGGGAGGTCTTGCAGGAGGTTTCCATGCAGCATCTGGGTGTGCTGACAAAGTCAGGATGATGCTGAGGCACCAGGGTCCCCGAGGCACCTGCTCTTCAGCGTGGGCAGAAGTGAGGCCACAGGCCACTGCAGTGCTGGTGGAAGTTCTTCTCTGGTGCATCTCCTGTGGGTTGGTGGCATCCTGGTCCTGGGACAGAAGTTCTCCTGCCGTCGTGCTGTCAGAGGGACATGGCAGCTCTGAAGTTAGGTGGGAGCAGTTTCCTGTGCTACCTTTGGGGTTCTCCCTGTGAAAAGTATCTAGACAAAGAATTCAACCAGTTTACTTTTCTGTCTTTGAGGAGGGCTGAAAAGTCTCCACGTGCTTTTCTGCAGCTGCCAAACACTCCTCGCTTTCTGCTATTTCAATTAAACACATAGCAGGATGGGTAGGATAAAGGGGAGAGGCACCAGAATATCCTCCTGGCGTGTTTCCTTATGCCAACACATTGAGTCACGTCTCCAGAGTGAGAAATATGATATAAAGATTTAGAGAAGGAGGTCAGGCAATGAATATATGATTGTGGGGCTGAAATAGCAGGCACTCTCTGTGGTTGTCTGTGCCGTGTAAGCTTGCTGGAGGTCAGCTGGGGATATTGGTCCCAGCGGATTCAGGAGACAGACGTCCTGCTAGTAACTATCAACCTCATTGTTAGAGATAGCGGCTCTGCTGCATCAGGAGCTCAGCTGACAAACTCTGCACCGGCCCAGGAGCTGCTCTGGGCCATTTCTCTTTCCTTTGTGGTTGAACATGCATATTTCTGGGGAAAAAAATGCACTCTAACACCTTCCTCCCAGAACAAGAACTTGGGCAATGGATTGCTGCCTCAGCTTCTGGATGGCCCAGACCTCCTTTCCTCCAAGGAAAGTCTCTCGGCCCAGTTCAGCTGTCCTCCAGGGGCCCGTTTGCAGACAAGCATTTGCTTTTTGAAGAGAGTCAGTAAGGTGAGTCTTTCCCCTGTTGATCACTCTTCATCCAAATCTAAAAGTATGCCAAGATCCCTCCAGTTTTGCTTAAAACACTGGGCAAGGCTGGGTTTGCCTGTCATGCAGCTCAGGGCACAAGTGCAGCCTAAGGTCTCGAGTGGGACAGAGAGGAACAGAGAAATGCCACCAGCAGTCCTGAAATAGGAGCCATCTCTTGACGTGATTGATTGAACAAGGGGAATTGGCTGACGTCTGATGTTTTCCTCTTGGCTGGATCTTTAACAGGCGCTTCGAAAGGCCGTGTTTAATTTGCAAGTGAAGATGGCATTTATTCTTGCCAGCTGTTGCCGCAGCAGCCCAGGTAGAGCGTGTTTCCGTGCAGGGGCTGGCTAGGCAAGAGGCTTTCCTCCGAGCTGAGTTGCAGAGCACTAGGAGGTCTTTTAGGAATAGCTTGGCAGTAGAGAAAGACCCCACGTGCTGTCCTGGAGAACATCTAAAAGGGGATGCTCTGTCCATTGCTACACCCAGCATTTCCCTCCCAAGGGGACTTCAAATGTCATCTCATAGTATAAGCCTGTCGGGACTTGTACGATGTTAAGTCCATGAGCTGTGAGACGAAGACGTCTGTCACTCAGCCTGCAAATGGACCTGGGTAAGCAACGCGTCTTCCTCCCGCCCTCCCTGTGGATATGCTAATCCTAGTGAGTGCAGGAGTGCACCCCATAAAACGGGGAATTTGCCTTTTGGGGGAGCGCGGGGAGGGAAAGAGAAGTCCCCTCCCCATCCAGCAAGGTTCTCCTGTTACAGCACTCCTGCCGATTCGCTCCTGTTGGGTTTGGAGCCATGATGTGCTGTTCGAGAAATGCAGCCTTGTTTTTCAAACAACGTGTCCTTCCAGGTGGCGCTTGGCCCAGTAAAGCTGCCATAGCGTTGTAACCGGAGAGTACTGCGATGTCCTGGAAAGAGTCTGCTCTTGTTCTCCCACACGTGTGTTTGGGAAGAACCGAGGACACACCAGTCCTTAAAAAGGGGGGAAAAAAACATTTTGGACTGGAAATTCATGCCATTTTCCTGGCCTTGACGTGCTTGCGCTCCCTGAGTCTTCCTTGCTCTGAAAACTGCATTGCTGTCCTCTCTTGTGGGATTTGCAACTCATCACCCAGCCGCTGTGGAGCACGAGCGTGGAGATGCTGGAACTGTGATGGAGTGCAAGGTCAACGCTGCCTGTAGAATGGTCCTGAGGGTGGATTCGGTGCTCATGGGCAGCAGAGGCACCGCTGAGAGCCGTGCACCTGCAGGCAGGGAGCGCCTTGAGATTGTGGCTTGTGTTGGGAGAAACCAACCTTTAGGCAACCCTCCAGGAGAGGGTGGATCCAGCTCCAAGGCTGTCCCAGGCCTCATCTGTTCACATGGCTTGAGGGTCTTGCAAATACATGGACAACATGCCAGTGGTCCATCAGGTTTTCCACAGCAAAATCTGTCATCAGGAGGTGCTTCCAGGTTGATGTAAGTTGTCTGCATCTCTCCAGGTAGCTCTGGTTGCTTCATTGTCCCCCATGTCTGGGGCAAGACATGCTTCCGTCATCCTTTCTTGGTCCCACATGCACTTTTTGGGCAGCTTTTCTCTCGGGCATGGACCTGAAGGATGACTTGCTGTTCTGCTGAGGACATGAAAATGTGTCCCCCCATCCTCCAGCCTGAGGCCAGCTCTTGCTGTCTTTCTGCTGTTCTCCTGGCACGACTCTGGTGTCCTAAGCACAAGGAGTCTGTGTCCAGGCTCCCGAGACTATTCTGGGGCTTTTTTGACACTTTCATCCAACAACACTGATGTGGAGTTGAATTACGGCCTGCCAAAACTGCCTGGTTGGATCTCTGCAAAGAAAAGCCCTACAGAACAAAACAGGGTAGATGGAGAGGCAGGCGAGGCAGGTGAGTCTCAGGAACATCACGTCTAGGGTTGCTCTACCATCGGCCAAGGCCTCCAGCACAGAAATACGTGCTGTTAGCTGGTAGCACACGTGGCGTCAGCGCAGTGCACCCCTGCCATGCATGCCCAGGTGTGCTGTACGTGCCGCCTCCTGCGCCCGGGCACCCCACCCCACCCCACCTTTGCTTGTGTTGGGTAACGGCGTGCTCGGTCAGAGGCTCCCGGCTGTTCCTCTCTCCTTGCAATGCACGGCGATCCCTTCTCCTGGCTTCTCGCAGGGTCTGGAGCCAGGGCAGAGCTGTTGCCGCTGTTCCCACAACGTTCCAAAGGTCTGCTGAGCCCGGGCAGGTGTCTGGAGTCGTGCGGTTTTGGCCGTAAACAGAAATCTCAGCTAAAGGCTGATGTGCCCAGATGTGTGAAGTCTTGCATGTGGTTGTACCTGAGACCTGGCTTGTGACTCCATAGCTGTGGTCCACAACCTGCTTTCCTCCTCGTGACGGTACAGTCGGGGCTTTTCCTGGGCTGTGAATGCACTGCCACCTCCTGAGCCTTTCACCCCTTCTTTCTCCATCTGCGTCATCCCCTCTACAATTCACTATATAAGGCCCCCACCCCTATAACAGCAAGGAGGGTACGGAGCTGGCTGCATCCCTCACCCTGCTCCCTGCCATGCCCTGTCCTTTGGGCTTGCCCAAGGGAGGATGCGCCCAGGTCCGACCTGCGCGGATGAACCAGAAGGGGAATATTCAGAGCATGTCTGTTAACCTGTAGCCAGGAGAGAGCTGCCAAGGAGGCCGCGCTGAAACCCGAAGCGGCTGTTTTTCCTGAGACTCAGCACTTGGCAGGGAGAGCAGACGGACAAGCGGCGGAGCGGGGAGGGATGCAAGCGCCCTGGGGGGCAGCGCTGCTGGCGGAGGTGCCCAGGGAAGGTGCCCGGGGAAGGCGTGCTGGCTTACCTGTTTGCCTCTGGGGATTCACCTCCATGTCCTCCTTGTCCGAGATCACGAAGGGATCCGAGAGGACGCTGGGGTCATTGCTGACCCTTCTGTCCTCACGTGTGGCTCTTCCCTTGGTCACCCTCTTTGCGCCATGTACTGAGCATCTCCTTCAGCAGAAACAAGCAATGGGCTGGTTTTCCCCTTGGGTTACTCTAAAAGGTCGGGAGACGGTCCGAGTGTCCCTCTCGGCTCGACCGCCGCGGGGTTCGGCTGAGCAAGCCCGGCTGGCAGCGCTCGCCCTGCCTGGACCTTTTTTCCTTTATAGCTCGGTGTTATCTCAAGGTCTCTGGCGGTGCAGCCGGCGCCGTGTTTGCCTTACCTCGCAGCACCTGCCTGCCAGCCGGTCGCTTCCCACCCATCTCCCTCCCACTCCCGGGTGGTGGCAGGGGGCTCAGGAGGGTGTGGGAGCCCTCGGGGTGGGGGAACCCCACCATGGGGCTGCAAGTCAGTCCCAGTGCTGCCAGCCCCGGGGGAGTGAGGACAGCGGGTAGCAGGGGAAGTTGTCCAGCGCGGGATGGTGGGAGAGATACTCAGGGGCATCTGTCCCGTCACCTTTGCTTCCCCGTCCCCATCAGCCTTGCTGCTGGGCAGGGCTGGGCGATATATTGAATCGAGGACCAGGGCACTGTCCCAGCCTGGGTCTCTGCTGCCAGGACCGGTGCTGGATGTATGGCTGAGCCGCCGTGCCCTGCCCTTTCCAGGCAGCATCAGCCCCTCCAGCTGTGGGGAGTGCCAAGACTTCATCCAAAGCTGAGATGCTGTTAAAAATAGATCAGTCGTGAACTGGTTTTCTCCTCCTTGGTTCCTGGCCCGAGAGCTCATTCCTCTCTCTGGGCTGGCTTTGAAGCTATCTGGATGCTGCGAGGCGCAGGCTCCATGCCAGCCTGCCATTGCAGGGAGGCTTGGAATGCAGAGAGCTGCAGAAATGGTATAGGTGGCACAGCTGTCCCCCAAATATTTAGTGGTTAGTGAGTGCTTTCTCCCAAAAAAAAGCATCGCTGGAAAAAGAATCTGCTAAATAAATGGGGAAATGAAGCTGGGATGGGAGGGGCTGTTGGCTCCTCTGCTTGCGCATGGTGCTCTTGTGAGGGGGCACAGGCACCCGAGCTCCCGGCCACAGAGCGATGCTCGCCTCGGCCCCGTGGCTTCCTAGAAAACGCCTGCCGGGCTGCAGCCTCCCCTCCTCTCCGCAACCGGGAGCAATCCCGCTGGCCTCTCCGCTGCACGGCTCCGCAGGAGCTCCCGACGCCCGCTGCAGAGCCGCTGCGTCCCGGGCTGGCTGGGCTGCTCACGCTCCCGGGAAAAGGCTGCGTCTCTCACTTCGAGACTGGTATTCTGGATCCCAGTTTCCTCTTGTAGCCCTTTTCTGTCCTTCTAATTCTTCAATATCATTTTTCAGGTGTGAACGCTGAGTCTGGAGACAATTTTAAGATGCAGCTGTGAAACCTATTATCAGTGTCCCTGCTATCAAATACATGAGGTTCAGGGCTGCACGTAACCACTGAGCAATTAAATGGCAGCCCTGGTGATGAATTACAACAGAGACCTCCTGGGGCTAAATAAATATCAGCTGATAGCTACTGATAAAATGAATTTCCGTGTGCTTTTTTTAAAAGCACCCTTCCAGTATCTGTGCCCGGTCGTGGCACTGCACGTCTCCCGGGGGAAGCTGCATTAACTGTGGCATTTCCCTCCCCAGCACCTTGCGTTTGCGACCAGAGCTGGAATAAAAATAAACTAAATAAATCCGTGTCCCTGCAGGAGCCAGGCAAGGGCAGGGAAAGGCAAGGCAAGGCAACGCAGAGGTGGGCAGGGAGGGAGACAAGTGGCAGGCTGAGGTTTTGGGTAACCGGTTGAAATATCTTTTCCCCCAACTATCCCACCTCAAATGCATGAAAAAACTGTTGGGATGCAGAGCATTCCTGGGAAAAGCCAGCAGGACGGGGAGAGCTGCGCAGTGCTGGTGACAGAGTGGTGGGGTCCCCCGGGGCGATGTGAAGAAGGAGAGCAGCGGTGCTTCACCCCGCACCCTGCCCGGGGGCAAAGGGCGCAAGCCCATCTGCACCGGCACCGTTACACCCTGTGCCGGCGGAGGCTTCTGCTCTGCTCTGCTCTCCAGAGGTAGTTTGGAAAAAGGCAGAGAATAAATTTATGAAGCTTCTTGGAAAAACGGTCTTTGCCAGTGACTTTGAGCGACTTCTGAGCAGGTTTTGTCTGTGCTGGCGTTTCATCTGGGGGCTTCTCTTCCCGTGCGGAGGGAGTGTCGGGAGGGCCAGCGCTCCGCGTCCCCGGGTGCAGCTTTCCCACTCTCCGGCTGGCTGCGGAGAGCAGCCGCACCGCCAGTGAAAAAGCATTTGGCTGAACATCCCATCCGCCTGGTTTGCAAGTGAAAATAAGGCTTGTCCGATGGCCAGCTCCACCCAGAGCAGAAAATCAGACCCCTTGGCAGATCGTTGCTACTGTAATGAAATTTAGCTGTGCTGAGACTGCCAGTCCTTGAATGGGAAAAGTCCCACGTGGGTTCAGAGAAGTGTGGGGATGGATCTGTCAAAACTGCCTCTGCTCAGGGGATTTGGCGCTGCCTGGGGACAAGCACTGCAGATGAATGTCACCCTGTGGCTCAGCCCACCCTCAGCACTGATTGCACATCGTCTTCTCCCCGCAGCGAGTCCCCCCAGCACCGGAATCGTGTGGTCTTGCAGAGCCATGATGAAGCTCCTGCCTGTTACCCCTCTCCTCCTGCTTCTCCTGACGATGCTGGAAGCCAGACCAAAACCTGCAGGTGAGCCCCGGCCGGTGGGAATTGCTTGCAGGAGGGAGAAGCGAGCGCATCAGGAGAGTGAAGCCCTCGAAGGACAGCTTGCTGCTTGAGGTGGGGGGACCTGATGCCTCTTCTTTGGAGGCATCCCCAGGAGGATGGAGGATCCCCCCAGGCGTGGGACCCGAACTTCCCAGCGCTGCCCAGGGGAGTGGGAGCTCGAGCCTGGCCCCAGCCTGGTGGCTCTGGTGCCATTTGCTCTGGGCACGTCCTCAGCTTTGACACAGCCCAGCTCGGGGCTTGTCACCCTCCTGCCCATGGGTCCCGACCTCAGCAGGTGGCACAGGCGTGAGGGGGAACCCCCTCCCTGCACAGGTCTCCTGATGGGGGGGACAAAGCAAACCCAGGGGTACCAGCCTCTCTCCTCCCAGGTCAGAGGGAGCTAAATCAATCCCAGTTTAAAAACAGTGAAGGCACCAAACGGAGAAAGGAGCCAGGTACGTCTCGGAGACCTTCGGAGCAGTTGAGATGGCAGCCCGCGTCTGGGCATCATCCCAAGGGGACTCAAAGTGTTTGCTTACCATTAGGGCCAAATTCTCCCAGGCTTGGGTACACACAAGCCAAGAAAAATATGTTCATTGGCATTTCGCTTGCTAAACACACTCCCGGTTTGCACTGGAAGTTGCACCCATATGTCCAAGAGAGGCTCTTTGGCTCGATCCCTGCCATGTGCGTGCCCTTAGCTGTGCTTTTCACTGTCTCATTTTCTGCCTTTAAAAAAAAAAAACCAACAAAGCAAGCCCTGGTTTTAGGCAGAAACTGGCAAAATGCAGTAAAAACTGGGGGAAGCTGGAGCTGCAGGGGGAACAGGAGAGTTGCCCAAAGAAGTATTTTCATGCTTGGCACCGCAGCAGCAGGAGCTCATGTGGTGCAGAGGTCTGGAGCAGGAGCTGCAGCTTGCAGAGGACAGCACGAAGCACTGGGCTGTTCTGCACTTTAATGCTCTGATTTGCTGCAGAGATGAAGACGCCACTGCCTAAACCTGTGCCTAAGCTTTTCCAGGGCAGATGCCGACAGACAGCCCCCCCCCGGGGCTGCTGGCTGCAGAAATGCAGGCGCAGGAGCTGGCTCTGGCTGCAGGGACAGTGTCGGGGAGGAGGGGACACTGCCATTTCCCCATAGCCCCACGGCCAGGGCATGTCTCCCCTGCCTGTCGTCCCCGCTCCTGCTCTGTTGACACTCTCCATGGGTTCATTTGGCAGTGGGAAGGTGCTGGTCTGTGGGGTCCCTCTCTGTCCCCCACTGAGCACCCCTCAAGCCACCCGAGAGGGATGTCTCCGTGAGGCTGAACTATCTCTTTGTTCCCTTCCAGCCCTGAAGTGCAGGACGGGTCCCCTGGACATCGTGTTTGTGATCGACAGCTCCCGCAGCGTGCGCCCCTTCGAGTTCGAGACTATGCGGCGGTTCATGATAGACATCATCGGCAGCCTGGACGTGGGCCCCAATGCCACGCGGGTGGGGGTGATCCAGTACTCCAGCCAGGTGCAGAACATCTTCTCCCTCAAGACCTTCTTCGCACGGGCGGACATGGAGAAGGCCATCAACAGCATTGTCCCACTGGCCCAGGGCACCATGACAGGGCTGGCCATCCAGTACGCCATGAACGTGGCCTTCACCACGCAGGAGGGCGCGCGCCCTCTGCACAAGAAAATCCCCCGCATCGCCATCATCGTGACGGACGGACGGCCCCAGGACCGTGTCACCGAGGTGGCCACCCAGGCCCGGAATGCTGGCATCGAGACCTATGCCGTGGGCATCCAGCGGGCAGACATGAACTCGCTGCGGGCCATGGCCTCGCCGCCACTGGAGGAGCACGTCTTCCTGGTGGAGTCCTTCGAGCTCATCCAGCAGTTTGGGAAGCAGTTCCAGGACAAGCTCTGCGGTGGGTGAGAGCTGGGGCTGCGGAGTGGCAAGGGTGGCCCTGGTGTCTGCTCCTCACTTGGGCTAGAAGATGACCTTCGGATGGGTGTTTGGGGTGGTTGCCCTTGCTAGGAGCAGTGTGGACAGGGAAGCAACCTCCCCGATGGGGTGCTGGGAGAGGTGGCCTTTCCTCTTGCTCACCTTTACTCTGCTGGGGCGAGATAAGGAGAGCTTCAAAAGCACTGCAAGCAAGTGCTTTCCTTCACCCATGCCCGGTAGCTCTTCTCCAAGCCGGGACATCATAGCAAGAGTGCTGGGAATATTAAAGAGCAGGAACTGTGGAGCTGGTTTCCCTGGGTGTGGCGAGGACAGGTGACATGTCCCAGAGCCCCTTATACATTTGGACGTGGCTCTAGCAGGGTCTCCTCCTGCGCAGACACATGCATGGCGTCTGCTGCACGCACATTTGTGTTTAATAAAACCCTGGCTGCGTGGTGCTGCTCTGGAGCGTCTGGCCGGTCTCCGCTGGGAGCCGGGAGGCTGGTTTGCACTGTGGCCGTGCTGGCGCGGGTTAGGAGCTTGCAGACTGGGACCTGTCTGTCCCTCGCCATGCTGGCACGCTTTGCCGGAGACCTGGCACTGCAGCAGGCTGGCAAGACCTTCCCCACATGCTTCAGCATCTGTCGAAGGGCAGAAGGCAGCTGCCAGCATCTTTCAGGCAGCGTTTCCTAGCCAGGGGCAAGTGCGTGCCTGCAGGGCTGAGTTAATGCCGTGGTGAGTCCCTGCTTGCTGGAGCAGGGGGTCCAGGGCTGACCAGATATTGTCCCCCGGACCCTGATGTGCTCCTGCGCTTGCTGCCTTTGCTTACAACGCCCTGCCCGTCGCCTGCCTGCCCTGGTGCCCGCTTCCCGGCCAGCTCTGCAGGCTCCTGGCTGCACGGACACGCAGACCTGGCTCTTCAAGCGTGTTCCGGCTGAGCTCAAGCTTTTGCTTATTCAGCTCAAGCTATTGACAGTATCAATTAATATTGAGCACTGATTTAGTGCTCGGGTAGATCAGAAAGCCGAGGCGGTTCAGAAACCTGCCCCGCACAGTGTCCGTGTCTGTGCACTGGAAATCGGTGGGTGAGCGCTGGGGCTGGAAGGGCTGGGGCCGTGTGGGTCGTCCCGGTGGCTTCGGCTGCAGGGGCAGGGCACGTGCCGGAGCTGGGGTCCCCGTGCATCTGGTGTGCCCGTGGGCTGCTCTGATACCCGTTCTGTCTTGCAGGGGTGGACATGTGCGTGGAGCAGGAGCACGGCTGCCAGCACAGCTGCGTCAGCACCCCCGGCTCCTTCTACTGCGAATGCAACCCGGGCTACAGGCTCAACGTGGACGGAAGGACCTGTTCCCGTAAAAACCCTTTTTTTATCCTAACTCTCGTAGAGGACTTGTAGTTACAGATCTCATGAAAGGAAGCTGGAATGCAGCAGAGGACCCTGCAAGGCCAGCAGCAGCCTGGGCGCTCCGTGCACCGGGCACGCAGCCTCCCGGGTCTGTAACGGCTGTGGATGGTGTTCAGCACTGCTAAATCCTGGTCACCTCTCTGGGATGGGACACTTGAGGCTCCTGTGGGCACAACCAGCTGCCCGTCACCTGAGGGGGCTCTGGGCAGTGGGCACCAGAGGATGCATGTCCCAGCCACCAAAGCGCACAGTGTTTTGGCCCTGTATTTTGAGTGCAAAGCTGTATTAGTTGGTTCTGGCCACCACCCTGGGACTTTTCCTTCTTGTCTCAGGGTGCTGGGAGGTTCCTCGAAGCCCTGGAGCAGTCCCTGCTCGGCTGCCCTGGGGAGACCGGGACAGGAGGGTAACGGGTGTCCTGTTCCCCCGCAGCCATCGATGCGTGTGCAGACGGGAGACATGGCTGTCAGCACCAGTGCGTCGGCGCTCGTGGGTCGTACTCGTGCCGCTGCCACGCGGGTTACTACCTCAACCAGGACAAGAGGAGCTGCACTAGTAAGTGTCCCTCTCCCTTCCTGTCCCTTCTTCATTTGCCTCTTGCTCTCTCTCTTCTCCTCTTGTCTTTCCCTTTCTCCCCACCTCTCTCCTTCTCTCACCAGTGATCGATTACTGCAGCTTCGGAAACCACAGCTGCCAGCACGAGTGCGTGAGCATCCCCAACGGGCACTACTGCCGCTGCCGCAGCGGGTTCACGCTGCAGCCCGACAGCAGGTCCTGCAGGGGTACGTCCCAGCGCGCCGGCACGGCACAGGCTGCGGTGTGCGGCGGATACCTTTGTGTCCTGCCTGGTCCCCAGGGGAAGGGCTGTTCCTGGACGGGGATAACCCTGTGCCCTTGGCTTGTCTTCCAGCCACTGACCTCTGCAACGGGGTGGATCACGGCTGCGAGTTCAAGTGCGTGAGCATGGAGGGCTCCTACCGCTGCGTGTGCCCCGAGGGCCAGCAGCTCCAGGCTGATGGCAAGGCGTGCAGCAGTGAGTACCGGGACGCGGCTCTTGGAATCCTCCTCATCTGGGCTCTGTGCTCCTGGCGAGGGCTTACCTGAAACTAGGCTGGGGGGTCTAAGTGGGACTTTGTCTGAGCTGGGTTGGAAGAGGATGGGGAGCTGGCTGGGCTTGGGGGAGCGCCCCGGCTGCTGCGGGGATGGATGTGGGCTCATGTCCTCAGAGACATGGCCCAGAAGATGCAGCAGGAGCTTTGAGGAAAGGTTCAGGAAAAGGGAGACCTAAGGAGACACTTCCAGGGGACGCTGGGGTGGCAGTGGAGGTTTTTGGGCTGAGACCCCTGGGTACGCTTTTCCCCGCTTCCCGGCCTCACCCCGGCTGCAGGTCCAGGGGGTCCATGTGGTGTCCTGAAGCCCAGCAGCTGTGCCCCGGCCCTGGGCATCTTCACCCCGACAGTGCCCCCGGCCAGGCTGGTCCCTTCTCACCTTCCCCCTGTGCCCGCAGAGTGCGGGGCCGGGCACGTCGACCTGGTGATGGTGATCGATGGCTCCAAGAGCGTCCGGCCCCAAAACTTCGAGCTGGTGAAGCAGTTTGTGAACCGCATCGTGGACTTGCTGGAGGTGTCCCCCCACGGCACGCGGGTGGGGCTGGTGCAGTACTCCAGCCGCGTCCGCACCGAGTTCCCCCTCAACAAGTACCACAGCACGGACGAGATCAAGAAGGCGGTGATGGAAATGGAGTACATGGAGAAGGGCACCATGACGGGCCTTGCCCTCAAGCACATGGTGGAGCACAGCTTCTCCGAGCGGGAAGGTGCCAGGCCTCTCTCCCACAACGTGCCCAGAATCGGGCTCGTCTTCACGGACGGGCGCTCCCAGGATGACATCTCTGAATGGGCCAGGAGAGCAAAGGAGTCAGGTGCGGGGGGCTGGGGAACCCCAAATTGCAGTGCTTTGGGCATCCCAGGATGGTTCCTTGGGATGGCTGGCTCTGGGGAGGCTGCAGCATCCAGCTTTGGGGTGCTGCATCGCCCAGGTCCGTGGGGCAGATGTGCCTCTGCTGTGGTCGCAGGGTGCTCCTGCCCGTCCTTCCCAAATTCCTGCTGTGCATTTAGGAAGCCCAGGGGAAATCCTGCATCCTCGGCTTTGCTCCCGCTGGGCTTGGGGCTGCTTGGGGCAGGGTGGCTGGCACAGTGCTCAGGATCTGTCCTTGCCACGCAGGGATCATCATGTTTGCCGTGGGTGTCGGCAAGGCCGTGGAAGAGGAGCTGAGAGCCATCGCCTCCGAGCCAGTGGAGCAGCACTTCTCCTACTCAGCCGACTTCACCACCATGACCCACCTCGTGGAGAACTTCAAGCTGAACATCTGCCCAGGTGGGTGCCCCCAGCCCTGACCGTGCCGGGGGCTCAGCCCCGAGCTGGAGGGAGCCCTTCTGTCCCCGCTGGGGTGGTTTGTGTTTCTGTCACCCTGTGTATCGTGCCTAAGGGCCGAGCTAGGCTAGCGTGAGCCTGGGGTGTCTCTGGATCTCATCAGGCTGTTGTGGGTATAGAGGTGGGTCTCAGGGAGGCATTTGGAAGAGGAGGTGGAGCTGGGGGTTTAATGTAAAAGGGACGGCGTGTGAGCATCCACTCTGGTGCTGTTGCACAGGCGGAGTCTGGGGTCTCACCCTGCCTTGAGGGATGCTGCCCCAGCTCCCAGGGTGGCCCGTCCCCTCATCCAGACCTGCACTTCTGTTCGTACCGGGTGGAGGAGGACCACGCTGGGTTGCTGTGGGGTTCTCCCTGCCCTGGGGCAGGCTGGGGCTCCCCAGTGCTCTTGAGACCCCCGGGGGCTCCCGTGGGGCTGCAGACGTTAGGTCAGCGTCCCCCCCGGCCACCCTGGCTTGAAGGCAAAGTGAAGCTCAGCACTGGCTGTCCTCAGCACGCTGTGACCGCGTGTGCGGCAGCCCGTGGGATGCCCGGCGGGATGCCTGGAGGCGAACTCGCTGGGCTCGCAGGGATGCAGCCTGGTGAAAAGGAGCGAGGCTGGAAAAAGAAGAGAAAACGGGGGGGAGATTCTCGAGGCTCAGGTCTAGCCCTGGTGGGTGGCAGTAGGGACAAGGGACTTGTGCTGTGTGGGAGCAGGGGAGAGCCGGGCACCGTGGGGCCGTGGCTCTGACTGCACCCAAACCCCCGTGGTCACAGAGGAGGGCAAAGGGGAGACGGAGATCCGCAGCCCGTGCGAGTGCGAGGCGCTGGTGCAGTTCCAGACGAACACCGTGGCCATCCTGCAGAGCCTGACCGAGAAAAATATCCTTTGGGGTGATGCCTGGGCTTGCTGGGGCGCAGGGCAGCCTGGGGACAGACCGCACATGGGGAAGAGAGGGATGGATAAATGAGAGTGGGAAAATTTTAGGCTCTTTCAAGGGGAAAAAGCCCTTTGTCCACCAGACCGTCCAGCTCACACGGTTTCCTTAGCACGTTCACTTGCTCAGATGACGGCCAGGCTCGAGGACCTGGAAAAGCAGATTGCCAACAAGAAGTGATCCTTGCAGAGGGCTGCAGTGCTCGGATGGGGCACGGGGACGTACAGTAGCTACGTGGCATTGTTATTGCTAGGTTATTGTAAAGCATCAGTGTTTGTTCTTGTATCACAAAATCCCAAGGGGGATGTGGAGTGTATTTAAAAAACCAAAAATCCTAAAAAAAAAAGCAAAAAAGAACTTGAGCAAAAGCCCCTGCTGCAAAGCCAAGGGGTTCAGCCATCACTGTTGCTTCGTTCCTCCAAACTGGCAGGTCTGGGATGAGGTGGGATGTGTGCGTGGGCAGGCTGGGCTTCGGGCGAGGAGACAGGACGCTCGGCCTTTTCCCAGAGCGACTGGGATGACCCAGCCCCTGCGCAGCCCCCCCGGCCCCCAGCGCCCAGCAAGCTGCTTCGCAAGAGCAAAAACCCTACAGTGATCGCACCCTGAGAGCTTCTGCCGTCTCAGCGTCTGCTGCCAAGTGGTGGGGCAGGGAGAGCCGGGCGCCGCCGGCAGCGCCCGGGGACGTGTGCCCCCCCGGCTCACCCAGCTCCCAGCGCGGAGCCCGGGTGTGTGCCCATGGGAAAGCGGGCGGCAGGAATCGGCGGATCCCCTTGCCCCCGTTTTGGCAGAATTGTTTGGGAATCGGTCATTATCTTGTTTGGTTTTTATCACATAGCAAAATGGTAATAATTCTTTCTATAAATATCTACGTGTGTGTGTATATATATATATTTCATTTTCAGAGCAGGGTAGTGCTATTTTTAAACACTTTTATATATGGAAATTTCTATCCTGACAATAAACGCCCTGAAGATTTGTATGACACGTCCCTCTCCTTTCTCCTGGCCTGCAGGGCCACAGAGGCGTCTCTGCATCAGAGCAGATGCAAAGGCCCCCTGTCCTCAGGCTCGGAAAAATCCTTCAGGAAAATCCTTGCTCTGTGGACACCCCAGGATGCTGCAGACGCGGCCTCAGCTGGAGGGAGCTGGCGTGGCATGGATGCTGTGTCACCATCCCCAGTGTTTGCGTTGGAGCCTGTGCTTGTCGGAGCACGGGGAGCTCAGCGCCTGCTTTATGGGGGTGTAAATGTGCCAAGGCAGTGGTGCAGGGCCACTTACACCCGTGGGGGACCTGGCCCTGGTGCCGGGACACGTCTGCTCGGGGCAGGAGAGCCACCGAGCTCCCTGGCTGGCTGCACAGGGAGGGGTGCCGAGGCAGCCGGGGACGCATCTCCTGCCGGCCCGTGGTGCAGAGGTGGCTTTTTAAGCACAGGAGCCCACCTTGGTGTAGCCCCCGTGTCCCACACCCGGGGGAAGGAGGTCTCCATAGTCCTGTCTCGTCCGTGCAGGTGGAGGCTGCTGGATAGGGACCACGACAGGTTTTCGGAGGGGTCTTTCATGTACCCACCTTGCTTGCTGGTCCTGTACCCAGGAGGCGAGAGCAAAGCAGGGCTGAGAGGACCTGTTGCTTCCGAACTAGCAATTTGTGCAGGAGGGATTCATGTGCCTGGGGGGCTCACAGGGCTGTGCGGGGTGCTGAGCAGCCCTGGGCTGGAGGGAGGAGGAGGAGGGTTACAGCCCTGGGCTCACACCGCTTCAGCACAGCTCCTTTTCCCTCAGGATGCTGTTAGTGGCTCCAGCACCCACCTTGGCCAAATTGCTTTGCAGAGCCTGCGTGTTTCCACTGCCGTGAATATTCCTGGTGGGTTTATAGGGCACTTTCAGGGGTGGCTGGGGCCACATCCTGCTGGTCCCACTTCCAGGAGCGGTTTGCTCCATGGGACTTGTGTCCTAGGGGATGCAAGCTGGGATGTGGCGAGGTTTTGTGTGCTTGAGGCTGGGATTTGGAGTTGAGCAGCTGGAGGCTGAAGCAGGTCCTGGGCTGGGGTGTGGGGCTTGCTGGGACTGCTCCAGGGAGAGGAACTGGAAAGGGCTCAGGTATTCACTTTACGAGGCGAGGAGTAGCTTTTTCCACATGCAATCGAAAGCAGCGGTTCCTTAGCCCAGCGTGGGGTTTGAGGGCATGTTTTGAGGGCTCTTGTCCCGGCTGGCACGCACCGGGGCATCTGTAGCCTCGTTACATCTGTTTGCTGGGCCGGCAAACGAAGCACTGCTGATATTAGCTCTGTGCATATCCCAGCTGGCAGCCCCAGAGCCCTCCTGTCAGCCCTATATCCCACCTGCCAGACCCACATCCCACCCGTCAGCCCTACATCCCACCCATCAGCCCCATAGCCCATCCATGCACCCCTCCCAGCCCCCACATCCCTCTCATCTACGCCGCAGCCCAGCAGACAGCCCCGGGGGGGGGGGGGGGGGGGGGGGGTTAGGAAGGTGCTGATGGTCACAAGCCACATCCAAGCCAGATTCTATTGCCACAGAACACAGTGACAAGCCACAGCGGTGTTCTGCTACCCCGAAACTGGGGGCTGGGACTTGCCTGCTTTGCATGCAGCTCCCTAAAAAATGCACAGTAACTGTGGGGAAAATAAAAAAAAAGGGGGGGGGGGGGGAAGGAAGCAATTAGCTGAGTTTGGGATTTAATAGCAGGCTTGATTAGAGCAGATGATGGCACGCCCTGAGGGCATGATTAAGCCTCCGTTGGCCCAATGTAATTTTGGCAAATATTAAGGGAAGTCGCAGACAAAGCGGAGCTGGGCTGCAGCGAGACGGGGCGGCGTGATGAGGGCTGGCAGCACGGTGTGGCCTCGGGGACGGCAAAGCACGGGTGGGACGGTGTGAGGGGGAGGCACGGGGAAGAGCTGGGCATCAGCTGAGGGGGGATTTTCGGGAAAGCATCCCCAGGACAGGCTGTGGGCTCGCAGCTGGGAGCAGGGCCATGTCTGCGTGGTCCTGCGGAGCCTCATTAATGGCTTTTCACTAGATGGCACCAGACACCAGCGGTAATGAGGGTGCACTGGGCTGGGGGCACCCCCTTCTCCTGAGCACCCCCATGAGCTGGGGATGGATGGATGGAGCTTGGAGTCAGGCTGAAAGCATCACATCGCCTGGTAGGGCTCAAGGGCTGCTTTGCAGGGCACGAGCTGTTCCTCGGGGGCTTTGTGCACCCTGCTAAGGCTGCAGCTTGGCCATGGTCAAGCCCCGAGACGGGGGACCAGGGGCTGCTGGCCTCCCTCCTTGCCATCCCCAGGAAAAACAAACCGGAGAGCCTGGCTGGGAAATCGCAGCGTCAGCTGGCAGCATCCTCGGCCTTGCACAGCTCAGGCCTTGCTGCCTCAGGAGGAGGCTCACAGAGTGCTTTTCATGGAGGACACCATGAGCAGCGTGGGATGGGGACGGCTCTGCAGGACCCTGGGGCAACGGGTGCTGCACGCGCAGCAGAGCGCAACACAGGGACTGCAGGCGATCCCGTGCCCAGAAGTGCCGTGGTCTGCGTTATTCCCTGGGAGTTTGCAATAAAAGCGGATTTTAGACTTTTCCCCTATGGACTTGCTATGGATAAAGCACTATCAAAAGTCCTTCAGATGGATTTCTTTCCCCACAGCTTCTCTGCAGCTGAATCCAAGTCTTGGTCCTTGGTGTTTTCTCCTCTCTTGGAGGTGCAGCCCCAAGCACCACCTCGGCTGGATCCTGGCACCAGCTGGGAGCACAGCAGTGTCCTCTCCAGCCCCAGCAGCAGCTGAAAAGCCAAAGGATTGCTTAAAAATTAATCCAGTGCTTGTATTTCTCATTAAAAGTGCTAAATTGTTGGTGCACGGCCCAGAAAGTCTATTTGGGTTGACTAAGTACTCTCCCAGTTATTTAATAAATGACTTTACAAATTGCTAAATGCAGCCACAGAATCATTAGGAAAACTGGACCATAATTAACAGATATCCAGTAAGTTAAGGTCCAGTTAACGTGGCACATCGAGCCACGAGAAGGGAAGTCTGAGCAGGAAAGGGCGCGGTAAGATGCCCACTGTGCTCTGGATGGAAAGCGGGGGCTCGGGGGGCTGGGGCAGGGTGATGGCAGGGGGCTCGGGGGCTGCGATACCTGGGCTTCTGCTGCTCCTTGCCCTGCCCGGTTGTGAAGTCAGGGACTGCCCCAGCCTGCCCTTTGCGGGACCGCGGGGTGCTTGGCTGTGGGATGCTTTTCCCTTTTCCTAGTGCCTGTTTCCAGCAGAGCTCGGGTTCCTGCCAGTCCCAGAAATCCCAAGGAAAGGCTCCAAGAGCCTGTTACACAAGGCGAGGGGGACATTGACCCATTGGTGGGAAATGGAGTAATTTCCCATTGCCCAAGAGCACCTAAAGAAAACAGCTTTGCCTGGAGGGGTACAGTCTCCTTAACGGAGGCCTGAAGGCTGGCGAGATCTTTGCCCTCTGAGCAAGGACTACAGCCCCTTATCCCTACAGCCTTCAAGAGCTAGGGCTCAGTCCCACCAGGGACCTTTGGCCGATGACAGGCCTGTATGGAGCCAATGCTCCTATCCCGGTGAGGCCAGCCCTTTCCTTCCAGCACCAACCTGCTTCCCGCATGGCAGCGGCCACCCAGAGAAGATGCTGGGGTTCAGGTGGCCCCCCCACAGAGCTGCTTTCCCCCCACTAGCTGACAGCACCAGCAGGGCAGGAGCCAGGAGGGTTTGGGGCTGGGGCAGGTTTCTGCCAGGAAGACCTCGGAGGATCACCCCTAGGAAGGCACAGGCAGCCCCGTGCTCTGGACTGTTGCTGATCTGGATCTGGTTTGGTTTGTGGGTCCACATGGAAGCAGGGTGCTGAGGGAAACCCACGTAATGGACCCCCAGAAAGGAACACAGCACAGTCACCATGCTGGTGTCTCCTGGAGAAGCATGCCTGCCCAGGAGAGAGCAGCTCCACCACCTCCAGCCTGCGTGGAGGATGATGCCCTGGACCATCTCCCCATGGCATGTTCCTCAGCCCCAGGTGTGACTGCAGGGGACGGTTGTGCAATGGAATAACTTTGCTTTTTGAGCAACTGAACAATTCCGTTTGTATCTTGTGCAAAAGGCTTCCGGAAAACACAACGGCAGAGGAAAAAGGTACAAACATTGGCACATGCCCAGCCCAACTCCCCACCCTCATCCTCCCCAAGGGTTTAAATGTCAGCATCCCCCAGCTTGTCACGCTTACACCTCTCAGGGACACAGCACCATGAAGTCAGTGGCCGCCCTCCTTCTGGTGGGGATGCTCATCCTCTGGGCAGAGCTGCCAACAGGTATGAGATGTCCTACGATAAGGTAGGGGGGCAGGGAAGGAGCCATGTTTGCAGGGATCCTCTGGGATGGGAGGGGAGAGGAGGGGGGCATTTGCTGGGAGCACCTCAGCTGCCGGCAGCCTGGAGCCAACAGCTCCCTCCCCTTGCAGGCAGCGCCTGGTCCTGCCCGATCGTCCGCATCACCTGCGCCATACCCAACCCGCCCAACGCGTGCTACGCGGACTGGCAGTGTCCGTGGTACAAGAAGTGCTGCCCGTCCTCCTGCGGGAGGAGATGCATCTCGCGCCCACTTTTCCACCGCCTCTCCTACGGTAGGGTCTCGGGAGCCCCCCCTCCTGCACCCACCTTGCCAGGTAGCAGAGGGGAGGATACGGGGACAGTGGCTCTGGGCAGGGAGCTGTGTCCACTGTCAGGCTGGTGGGGTGACTGATGGCCAGACGCATGGGCTGGGGTAAACACCAGACCCAACCTGTTGCTTTCTCTTTCTCCAGTGTGAGCTCCTGCTCCCAGGACAGACCAAGGGCCTTCTCAGCATCCCTGTGCCCCCCTGGCACCAGCCAGCTGCCCATGCCTCTGCTAAGGCTCATCCTGCCTGATGTCAGCTCCCAGGAGGATGGGGACAGCCACCAGCCCACACACAGAGACCACCTCTGCTCCAGGACCATCTCACTGACAGCTGCTGCACGGTGCTACGTGCCATCTGCACGCCCTCTCCCTCTGCTTCCCCACTGCCGTTTCAACAAATAAAAGAGCTTGTCCCAGGGATGCTTGTGCTGTGCAACTCCTTTCCCCACCTCCTCCTGCCTCCCTCCAGGCCCATCCTGGCACACGCTCCCACTGCTGCTTTCAGCCCAGAATTTCTGCCTGGGGAAGAGGATGAAAACAGTCTGGCTGCGCACCCAGAGTGTGGTTAGGGGCTGGCTTGGGGGAAGCAAATCCATCCGCAGAGGCATACAAACCCCAGGAGGGGAGGGCGATGGGAAGGGGCTGGAGTGAAACACGACAGGACGCTTTAGGGGACTCCCCTGGCAGGCTGTGAGGGGCCCGAGAGCAGCGTGTCCCCCCAGGTGCACCCCAAGCCAGGCAGGGCTGTGGAAGAGGACTGACCCTGCCTGCCCGGGGGTCGCAGGAGGCAGAACCCCTGTGGGTACCCCACGTGGGGCACATCTGGAGGGGGGTTACATAGACCTAAACCCCAAGCAGTGCTGAGCCTCTCAACCACTCACCAAACCTGAGCTGATGGGGGAAAACCCAGCTGAAGAGAATTGCCTGGGAAAGCTTTGAGCCAGGGCACAAAAACACAGCTCTAAGGGGTTCTTATAACTTGTACAGCTGAGTACCAGGGCCAAAAATCCAGGAAATGCTGAGAAACATCAGCAGAAGTGTGTGCAGCCTGGGGACCTGCCCAGTGCCATAGCAGAGCCAGGCATTGCCACCACACACAGCAGGGGCAGAGCATCACCCAGCCTGTGCTGATGTCCAAACAGTGCCTGCCCTCCCCAACCTTGTTACGTGGAGCCACGGCTGATGCCAGGTTTGCATGTCCCATCATCGTATTCTCAACAAGAAGACCCAGCCCAGACCGGGAGAGGAGCCTGCTCTGTCTGCACACAGAGAGAGCAGAGAGGAAAATGAGTGAGTGCTGATGACAGGGGGAAAGGAGCATTTGGGTGGTTGGCTGGGAGGAGGCACTTTGCCTTCATCACCTTCGACCTGCCAGGCAGACCCCCCAAGCAGCCCCGCTCCCCACCCCACGCACCTCCCACCTCCCTGCCCGGGAGGACCATCCTGCAGGCACTACCCGAAACATGCCTGGTGCCGGAGCTGCTGCTGCTGCGTAAGGGCTGAGCTAATGATTCCCACTGCCACACACTGCCTTGCTCATGTGGAGAGCAGCATGAACTGCCCAGATATTTAAACCACCCACAAACACAGCAAGATGAAACCTCTGGCTGCGAGATCAACATCTCACATGGCCCAAGGCAGACACTGGAAGCTCCCTGGCCAAGGCTGGGGAGAGCATCTGCTGGAGTGAGTCCTTCCACAGTCACCCCCATGGACAAACTGGAAGGAGGAAGGCAAAGACTCAAATTATTCAGTGACCGAGAAGGAAGAAGTCCCACAGTGAGGGACCACCTCCCTGCTTAGCCCAGCCAAGGGAGGGCAGAGATAACTGGAGAGCTCATGCAGTGCCAGGGGAGGCTGGAAACACCAGGTGATGCGGCAGGGACAGGCAGAGCAAGGGCTGGGAGCTCATCAGCCAAATTCAGTGTAAAATCAGCCATTGCTTCTGACCAGTGCTGTGTCCTTTTGGGGAAAAAAAAAACCACACCCTCTCTGCCATCCTTACACCAGCCCACCCCTCTGTCCCACACAAGCCATGGGGTGGCAGGGGCAGAGCCCCAGCGCTCCCCCGGCCATCCCTGTGCCCAGGCAGGCCGGGCTGGCACTGCGGCCGAGGGCAGAGAAGTCTGGTTACACCTCCCGCCAGTCATTAGTCACAGATCACAGCCCTCCCTCCTCCATCAGGACCAGCTATTATCAGCTATTAAGCAGGCATTTCCATACAGCTGGCTAATTTGATAATGCTGCAATTATCTTGGTTTGTTAACAAGATTAAATTGTTAATTGGTTTGATTAAACACAGAGCTCCAGGCATGGGGTGCCTCTTGGCTGGTAGCACTCATGGCCCCGCACAGCCCGACGGCTGCCGTGCCCAGTGCAGCAGCTCCTCCGTGGAGACAAGGGCAAGGCAGCAGCCCAGGAGGGGCTCATCCTCCCCCAAAACGGCTGCCTGGGGCCTCCAGATCTCCATGTGAAGGCTTAGAGAGGTCCCTCCTCCTGCCCTGAGACACAGTCAGCTTTGCCCATAACCGCTGGCATGCCGCTGCTGGCCCGGCAGGCAGGAGGAGATGGCTTTGGGGC
Organism: Phoenicopterus ruber ruber; assembly: GCA_009819775.1. NCBI lineage: Eukaryota > Metazoa > Chordata > Aves > Phoenicopteriformes > Phoenicopteridae > Phoenicopterus > Phoenicopterus ruber. The sequence goes on from CM020230.1 coordinate 7,415,690, forward strand.
CAGAGGATGCTACGGGGACATCTGGTCTGCCTCGGTCCTGCTGCTTTCTGTTTGGGAGCACTGCAAGTTAGAAAGCCCTGAGACAATGCACCAGCTGTGTACATCCACCTGCAGCTGCAGCAACAAACCCTCTGCCCTCCTCTCCCCGGGCACAGGTCCCTGCCACCATGCACAGCATTTCCAGCAACACCCAGCTCACCACTGCAGCTGTACTGGGGAGCTCCCATCACCACGGGTTAGACTCGCCTGTACTCCCTGTGCAGCCAACACCCACCCGGGAGGAGCTGGGCAATGCACCAAAACATGCACAGGGAGGGATCACCGATTGCGGTAAGCTCCTGGCAGCATGCTTTGACTGAAAATTCTTTGGATCCGGGTCTCTGGGGAGGAAAGGAATTCCCCTCTGCATCCTAGGTACATGCCAGTGAGACAGCAGGAAAAGCAGCAAGTCCTGTGCCAGAGAGGAGATGTTTCCATGCTAGTTCTTTCCATGTCATCTGCTTCCCCAGGGCTAGAGCAGCCTGGAGATGGAGGGGTTCATTTTCTCTGCCTGGGGGCTTACCACAGCTCAGAACTTGCTGCTGTGGGACCTTCTCCTGGGATGAGCCCAGCAGGTCTGGTGCTGGGACTGTGGGCAAAGGCTGCACTCAAGGACCCAGCTTTGGGTTAGAAACATCCATCGTGGCATGTCCCACCAGCAGCACCATCGCAGGGCAGGGACCCATGCAGCTCCTTTTGCACATGGCAGGTCTGGCTTATTCCATCTTCCCTCAAAACAAGGGTTTTGGGGCCAGTCACTCTTGGACCAATCCCAAAGGAAACATCCAGCACTCCCCGACATCCCAGGGGACGGGATCCAGAGTGGCACCCAGGGAGCTATCGGCATCATGGAGGCAGCCTTGCTCCACACAAGACGCACTTCAGTCCACTCTGAGATGGAGACAGGGCAGAGGATGGAGAAGCAAGGTCTCACCCACAGCACGCCCCTTGAGCACCTGAATGTCTTTTTAATATTTTCTTGGCGCCTTCTCCCTGCATGCTTTATGCTCTGGCTCAGGAGACCGGGCGATCGGGGTCTGAATACAGAACAGTTTGGTGCTCAAGAGTGATGCGAGACCTTTTCAAGAGATGATTCAAACCAATCTAATAAGAATTACTACAGCTTTGAAAACCTTTGAAAAGGGAGGGTTATTTAACTAGCCTGGGCCAGGAGTGGGAAGCTGTAGTCCCAGTAGGATGCAGCAATCACATCAAATCCAGAGGAGAAAACACCCTGGGCAGAGCAGATCCACCCGGCAGCAGCTCTGCCCAGGGTCGGGGCTGCACACAGTCCTCACCTCCCGCAGAGAAGCAGCAGTATTTCAGGTGGGAAAAGGAGTCAATACCATTCTGGTGCCCAACATAAAAGAAATATATATATACACACCTCTGCAGAAAAATAAACCATCCTCACACTGCTGAAGGTCAACAGATGTATGAATTCACTCTGTGCTTTCTTCTGTGGGATAATTTATATAAACTCAGCTCCTCACCTGGACCAAGGCACCCTCCAGCCACAGGGAGAGGGTGGTCAGGGCCAGGGCCGTCTCACACCAGCTGATGCCCTCCAGCATTTTCTTTCTGAAGACACAGGGGTGCCTTTTTCCTGCTCTGGAGTCTTGCCATGGCCATGCCTTGGCTTGCCTGGCCACGATGCACCAGTAACCTTTCCCAGTGCCCTCCCACCCTCCCAAGACTCAGCAAGGGGAACACATGGCACCAGCTCCCACTGCGCTGGGAGGGCAGAGGGGGAGCCAGGCCCAGGGCTGGCATGGCAGAGGGAGGCTGCAGCTGCCACCGGGAAGCCTTTGAGACAGCCAGGGTGGAAGCCATCCCTTCTGTCTGGCTCCAGCACGTCACGCCGGCTGTGCGCTGCACCCAGCTCCCCGGGTGGTGGGGAGCCCCGGAGCAGCGGGGTCTGGCAGAGGACAGGACTGTGGTCCCAGGGATGCCAGAGCAGCCTGCTGCAATTTCTCTCTTACCGAAAGCGCTGCCAAGCCTCGCAAGCAGCTTGTGACAAGATCCTTCGATCTGGCGCAGAAGCCACATTCTCCACGATGGCCAAGAGGCAGCAGAGCTGTGTCCTGCTCAGCTGAGCCGCTTGGCTCCATCCGCCCCTTCATCCCGCCGGGAATCCTCACCAGGCTGCTCTCTGCTGAAGCTGCACGAGGTTGCACACCCAGGAAGCCTGTCAGATGCTGGCAGGACTTCCCTGGGCCAGGGAACCAAAAGGGAAGGAAGGCAAAAAACCCAAGGCGCTGGCAGCACCCTGTAGCTGGGGGAGATCCCTGCATGCCAGCAGTTCCTTGTCCCCACGCAGAAAGAGGGCCGAGGAGACAGAAACCTCCTTCCTCTGCAGTAAGCCACACTGTGTGGAAGCGTGCACGAGAGCTCAGCAGGAGGCCAGGCAGCGGTGCAGGCAGGGCTGCCAGGCTCCCTCTCCCACACCCTCCCTGCAGCCCCAGCACAGCTCCGGGGCCAGACCCACCACCCCTCGGACAGGCTGACATCTGCATTCAGCCAAGCCGCTGGGATGTTACAAAAATAACAGCTATGGCAAAGGCTGGCAAAGCACTCGAGGACTCTCACAGGGAACAGCTTGCAGAGGAGAAAGCACCAGCAGCGAGCAAAGCACCTCCCATAGGCGCCTGCCCTGCAACAGCCCCTGCTCACGCACCGAGCTGCGGCACAGCTCTCTGCTCACAGCCCACGCACGTGTGCTGGGCAAGCTCAGGGTCATAAACCCACCGTCACCCCCAAACCCACCAGCACAGGCACCAGGGTACACGCAACCCCCTCCCAAATGGGGCTGCTTACCTGCAGAGAGGCCCCTCCAGCTGACACCAGTGCCTCTCCATAGCAAAGTGCTGAGGGAGAGGAGGGTGGGCTATTTATGCTATAGGGCAGCCCAGACAAGCTCCTGCTGCTCCCCGGCTCCAGCTGCGGAGGGGAAGCCATTTCCCAGCTCCTTTGGGTCCCAGCACCGGCTCCCCGTTAGCACCAGCAGCATCACACGGGGGAATTCCTGCCTCTTTAGCCCTGCCTGTGCCAAGGCGCACACAGATGCTCCTTTCCCCGACAACTATGTAGGTTAATAACATGCAATGTGATTGCAAGACACAGGGAACCGCAAAGCTATGTCAATATTTAGCTTTTACACATTTGGCTAATTAGAGAGCAACCTGTGATTCCCTCCGAAGGAGGCACGGCTGCTTCGCCCCTCTCCCTCCCGCTCTGTATGTTCCCGGTTCAGATGGGATAAACGTCAGCTCATTATTTCTGGAGTTTGCTGGTCGCAAACGGTCTGTCCCAAAATGCTATTCCCAGGCACTGGATGTCAGAAATCATTATACTAAATAAAGCTCCATGAATGATTCATGAAGCTGGGTTTCACGTTAATCAGGGAGAGATGGGCAAAAGCAGCGCTGCAGCGCAGACCGCTGTGTCGTGTTCTTGCACAGGCAGGCAAATGGAGAGCTTTGGACCTTCAAGGCACAAATCAGAGACACAGCGCAAATCAGAGAAACACCCCGGTCCCAACACGATCGGAGCTTGACCAAGCGGAGACCAAAAGCAGGCAACGGGCCGTTGCCCAAATACCTTTCTGCTTCAGGAGCTCCTGTGACTCGATCATGTTAATGAGCCCAGGGCAGCCTGCGCTGCTGCTCCGAGCATCCTCAGAGATGCACGACTGCTTTTCGCATTAGCCCCGGTCTCCAGCACAGCGCTGGGCCAGCGCTCGGGACTCATGTACTGACTCCCTGGCTCTGTGCACTGTGGCCACTAAAAATAGGAAAATGTTTTTCTGAAATGGCATCGGGAGGCTCCTTCCAGCGCCCAGGCAAACGGGGCTTCTGCCTGGATGCCGCGCTGTGTCCCAGTACGGGCTGTCCACCAACGGGTATTTTCTTGGGATGCAAATGCTTCTTCCACTGCTCCAAGACTTTGGAAAGAAGGTAGATGTTCCCTCTCTTGGTACCTGAATCTACCTAAAAAGGCAAGTCCTGGACTCCATAAATCAATCAAAGAGTGAGGAGCCCACAGCATGGCAATGCTGGCAGGGGGAGGCAATGAAGCGTGGGATCCTGTGTGCGTTTTGCAGGAGCGAGTGCCCGTGCCCCTCCTGACCAGCCAGGCTCAGCCAGCGAGCTCTCGTCCGTGGGTCTGTCTCGCATCCCTGGCTGCTCCTCTGCTGCTTGTTCAAAGACTCCTGGTAAAAAAACCCCTAAAACTACAAAAATACGGCAACAAGCAGCCAGGCTAGCTGTACAGCAGGAAAAATCCATAGCTGGCATTGTAAAATCTGGGCTCTGACATGAAGACAGCGGTGATTCTCCATGCAGCAGCGGAGGAGTATCTGTCAGGAGGCTGAGAGCCATCAGACATCCCTGCTCCCCCCGCCGCGGCTCTGCAGCCTTCCTGGGGCTGGCAGTGAGTCACCAGCCCTGAACCACGGCAGGGCTGATCCACCGCCGAGGGCACCCACCTGGGGGGAGCGAGCGGGTCCCGTGCCAGCCCGGGCCCCCAGAGCCACCCCGGGCCCCCAGAGCCACCCCGCTCCCCAGCGCTCCAGCATCTCGCGGGGCGGATTGCTGATGCTGCAGCTCCATCGGCCCCAAGTCCTCCTCCTTGGACCGAGGTGTCCTGCCCACGCAGGGATGATGTCTGCAGGGAGGAGAGGCAGAGGTGGGATGGAGGAAGCCAAGTCCCCCAGCATCCCTCAGAGCCTTGAGACCCGAAGACCCTCTGCCACCAGAGCCCCTCTCACCACCCCCCACACTGCCAAAACCTCCTGCAGGGAGCCTGAAAGAGAGTGTCCTTCCAGAGACGGGCGAGCCTCTCCCCCCCGGCCCGTGCCCATTCATCTCCAGCTGTGATTGCCTCTGCTCTCACACCCTCGCCAGCGCAGGGGTAGCTGGAGGCAGACCTGCAACGGGAGCCGGGCGCTCGCCGAGAGCCTCAAACCACCGGGGCACTTTCACCCGCAAAATAACAAGGATAGTGACAATTCATCCGCAATTTATAGTTTTGCCTTGAAATTTCCAACTGTGTCATCACAGCCGGGCAGGGACTGAAGGGGCCCAAACCCAGCGGCCACTCTCCGACCCCGCTCTGGTCGAGAGGCAGAGCCCCAGGGCAGGTTTGCTGCCCCGCTCCCGCCGATGCCAGCCTGTGTTTGCTATGGAACGAAAGTATCTGCAGGATCAACTGTCTCAGGAAAACGGCGTCTCCCTTTGTCCCGACCCCCTTATTGCATGGAGGGACTGATTTCCAACTTGTCTCCTCGTATCATCACTAAATACTAAGTTATAAGGCAGTGGGAGTCAAAGGCTCGGCTACGCTCTTGGTTACTCGCATGGTTTGACCTGCAATATTGTAAGATTTAATTACAATGAAACTTGTGCTTCCATCTTCACCTGTTTCTCTCCTGGCGGAGAAAGCAGGCAGTGAGCCTGCGCCGCCTGTGCGAGCTGGGGTATGATGATTAGTTGCTGTGGCTTTGTCTGTACCAGTACATTAAATGTGCCTGGGCTGACTCTGGCACCAAATCCAAGTGGCAGGGAACAGACCAAGTCCTCGCTATAAACCTCTCCTCTAACACCACGCTGCCTGCCTTCTGGCAGCAGCCCTGCCTGCGGTGGCTCCTAGCCCTGCTGGGAATGGTCTGGAGAGGGCTGGCTGGCCCGTGGGAAGCCCTGACCCGAGATGCTCCAGCAGATTAACGATGAGCCTGGGAATGGCCCTTGGCTTTGTTGAATTTGATTTTGGGGATGTGTCATGGGCGTTGGAGGGCAGTGAAACGTCCTGGGGCAGAGACAGAGCAGAGGGAGGGGATGCGGCACAGGGGAGATTGCAAGTTGCTATAAGATGGAGGCCGTGCATGTCCTCGGGGCACGTGGAAGCCCTCCAGACAGTAAATCATTGCTCTGAAGTGCCTGACCTTACACTGCAGCATCTACCTGCTGCCTCTCCAGAGGCTCCCCATCTATATAAAAAATAGCCACCGCTGCGTTAAGACTCTCCAAATTTTCTCATGTTTCTGGCTACAGCTTCAGAGCCCAACCGCAAGCCGAGGTCTCCAGCAAGTTCAGTGAATGTTCATTAATCTTGCCTGGCTTAGGCACCCAGTGGGCTCAGTAAAACGCTAAGCCAAAAAACTTTCAGGCTGTCAGAGCCATGGCTGTAGCCAGGCAAGACACCAAGAGCCTGTCCCATGCCCGCTGCAGTCGGATGGCAAGGCGGTCACCTTACTGCAGGGCGCTGGGTGCCGCGGGTGCGTCCAAGGGCGCCGGTGCAGCCTTGGGGGAGGCTCAAATCTGAAGGAGGTTGGTTAAATAATCTCCTGGCATGGAGCAGGCTGAGACCCCCCCCGTCAGCAGCGCCTACAGACACCCTGTGGCTCTGGGAGGAAGATGAGGGTTGTGGGGATGGGACCCCCAGAGCTGGTGGTCCCCACTCCCCTCCTCCCTTGGAGGATGCTGCCATCACGACTCGGCTTTCCCTCCCTGCCGCCCCGTGGGCCGGCTCCGGGGAGAGGCAAGGCTGCACGGGGACAGCCGATGGCACAGGGACAGCTGATGGTATGGGAAGGAGAAGCCCAAACCCCTCCAGCCGGAGCAATCCCCTTCCAGAGCTCGTGGGAGGCCAGCGGGGACAAACACACCAGCGAGCGCAGAAACCACCCAGAAAAAAAGAGTATTAAGGAAAACCCAAATGTCTTTGCCACTGAGAAATGCAAGAGCAGGCTTTTGCATCTGCCCTAATTTAGCTTTTTCCCTCTGGAAAGGAGTATTTGTTAAATGCTTTGTGTTCGTGTCCCCAGCATTAATCAGCCCCCGTCGGCAGCCGGCTCCACGGATCCCCCTGCGCCCGCAGGTGTGCGAGCTCTCGCCCCGCTCCGTCCCACCCTCCCACGTGGCAGATACCCAGCGGCTCCGGCCTTTCACAACGCATGTCCAAGGGGCTGAAAAGTGCTTGAAGATTCTTCTTTTAATTAAAGGACCTCTGCAGACATGCTATATTCATATATATTTCCCCCTATTTTTTAATTTATTGCTACATCAGCTATTAAAAGAAAAAAAGGCAGAAAGAAGAAAGGAACGGAGCCGCCACAAGCTGAGCGCCTTTCGGGATGACTCACTGCAGTACTGAAATGGCTGCTGGCTTCAGACTCACCCTGCCTCTGCGATTTGCTTCCAGACTGCAGAAGAGACCACGGCAAGAGGTTTCGCCCCCCTTCCCGCGTGGAGGATTTGCCGTGTGGTTATCGACATAATCCCCCCCGGGCTTCAGCAGGAGGAGACCTGCCTTCCCCAAGGGAGGAAGATGGGGGAGACATGAAAGGAAGAGATGGCGAGGCGTTTCCAGCTGACCTGATTTCCTGCCTCTTCCCATCTCCACATCACTGCCAGTTAGTTCAGGAGCGGCGGCGGAGGCGCAGGGCTGGCCCGTGCCGCGGGGAGCTGCAGCCTCTCAGCGCGGCCGCAAACCCGGCTGCGCCGAGCAAGGCCCCTTGCACCTCAGTTTGCTGGGAAAGAGCCTAAAAATGGGAGTCTCCCTTTCCTGCCACGGGTGCCAGCGTCAGTAAGAAGTCAGGCCAACAAGCTCTGGGCGGCTAATGGGAGAGTCAGGCCTTTCGTATCCGCGTTTGTGCAGCAAAGGGAAAATTCTCCTTGGGTACCACTGACGCTGCAGCCGAGTCCCCGCTGAAGGATGCTGTGACACCAGCACGAGCCTACGGCGGGGCCTCCGCACCCCAAAAGGTGAACTTTGCTCTCCTGCAGCCGCTTCCAGCCAGGGATTTGAGCTGCAGCAGGAGGCATGGAGGTGTCTCCCCAGCCCCTTCCCAGGGTTATCCCACCAGCCTGGGAGCGTCACAGACCCTGCCCCGGCAGCTCCCTGCCTCGCTTCCCACTCATGCTTCAGCTCCTCTGCACAGCCCAGGGAACACTCAGCAAACCTCCTGGTGCTGGGAGAGCTGGTTTTTGGGGGGACAGAGCTCAGGTCTACGCTGTGGCAGTGCATAAATGAGACTCTGGTGCAGAGACAAAGTGCTGGATGGAGCGAGCTGAGGAATATTTTCAGAAGGGAAAATTCACCCTGATCACTGTATGTCAGTGACAGGCGGAGAAAACCCCACGCGGGAGCCAGCCCTCCTCCCACCCCACGGGTTGCACCCTGCTGGGGCTCAGCACCCGCTGTGAGCTGGGCTTGCAAGTGCCTGGAGCAGACAAAGCTGGGCATGTTTATCTTGCAGCTTCCAGAGATGCTCAGCCATCCCTAATTGCCATAAAAATAAATGCTTTTTGCTTCATATCACAGAACAGAGGAATTTCTTTCAGTTTGTTTTTTTTTTCTCCTCGGCTTGTTTTTTTTTCTTTTTTGAGGCCTCCCTCAAAGTCATCCCTTCCCCCTCCCTCCGCTGCCTCCTTCCCATGTAAACAAGCCCACGGCACACACAGTCTGACACATCACACACATGGAAACACGCTGATGGCCCCGCAGCGGCGAGCGCTGCCTGGCGCAGGGATGGGGCTGGCAGCACACGCGGCCGCGGGAGGCGGGCACGCGGGCAGGGGGAAGGATGCTCGCCACCAAAAAGAGCTCTCAGCCAGCCGCGTGCAAGCCTGGAGAAGGGTGAGCGCCTGCAGGCTCTAGCCCTTCGGGTTGGAATCAGCAAGCCGAGGGATCCGATGCGGAGGGTGGTGTGAAGTCTCGCCCCGTGCGAGCCGCCTGTTTGACACAGATGGTCTGTGCCGGCTGCCGGAGCAATGAGCCATCGCTGCGTGGACATGCAGCCCCAGCCGTCACCCTGGGAAGGTCTCCCGTCCTCCCCTTCCCGTCTCTCTGCTCCGACAGCTGACTTCTGGGGGAGTTGGTGTGCTTGCAGTGGTCCCCGAGCCGTGCAGCGATGGCCCCGGGTGGCGGCGGCAGCCCACTGACCTGAAACACAGCGTGTGCCATGCCTGGGACTCTCTGCCTTTGCTCACCTCCCGACGAGCCTTTAGAGAGACATCGGGGAGCTCAGCGAGCCAGGAGGGCTCTTCCCCAGGGGGCTGCCCCGGTGCCCTATGCACGCCCTGTCTCAAGGAGGAAGATGGAGCTGGATCGCATGGAGGGTGACTGCAAGGGCAGAGGCGCATCGTCTGCCCGGCGCAGGGTGGCACCGCCGCCGGGGCCCTGCTCAGCCTGAACACCCCCGGCACGGGGCAGCACGCTGCACCCCATAGAGCTCTGGGGGCTCAGCCCCCCAGGGGCAGCACTCACCACTTGGGCAGCTTTGCAAAGAGCTGGGGTAGGCCAGGGCCAGGCGAGGCCCGTACCCCCACCGCGGCTCCCACCAGCTGTCCCGCGGGCTCTCCCGGCTGCTAAGGGCGCTTCCCGCAGGTAAGGCGGTCACTGCAGGTGCACCCACGCCTGGCCCGGGTGTCCCGTCCCGCTGCCAGCCCCGGCTCGGCCCACACGGCCGCCGCTGCGCTGCCTTCGCGGGGAAACCGCCTGCCTCGCACCGGAGCTGTGCCGACGCGCCAGCCGGTTTTGCCAAAATCGGGTCCCCCGCGCTGTGGTCCCGGTGGGCTTCCCCGGGGACGGGGTGGGCTCCCCCGAGCATCCCCGGGCATCCCCAGCCCCCTCCCCTGCACAGAGCTCGGGGGACGCCCCGGGGGACGCCCCAGAGGACCGGGCGGGACCGCGCTGCTCCAGCCCCATCGTGCTGCCGAGGCGCCCGCGGCAGAGGCAGCCGGGCACCGGGCACCGGGCACCGGCCTCGCCTCCGCGCTCCCACCCCGCGGCTCCGGGCGGGCGGGCCGGAGGGCGGCACCCCGGGAGGGGCGGCGGGCGGGACCCCCCCTCCGGCCCCGCGGAGCTTCTGCCGCCGCCGCCGGCCCCGCAGGGCTCCGCGGCTCCGCGCCGGGCGCGCACGCTGCGGCGGGGGCGGCGCCGAGGCAGGTGAGCGGCGGCGCGGGGCCGGGCTCCGGTACCCGGGGTGCGGCAGGCACCGGCATCGCGGGGACCCGGGGCACCGGCACCCGGGGCGCTGCAGGCACCGGCATCCCGGGGCGGGGCGGGGACCAGGGGCACCGGCATCCCGGGGCGCTGCAGGCACCGGCATCCCGGGGCGCGGCGAGGACCGTGAGATCGGCAGCCAGGGAACAGCAGGGACCGGGGCACCGGCATCCCGGGAACCCAGGGTACCGGCATCCCCGGGCATTGCAGGGATCAGCACCCTGGGGCGCGGCAGGCACCCGGGGCACCGGCATCCCGGGGTGAGGGCAGCCAGAGCAGCGGCAGGCGGGGGGAGCAGGGATGGGGGCAGCGGCACGCCGGGACGAGCGGGGAAGCGAGGCACCCACATCCCGGGCTGAGCGGGGAGCCGCCGTGCCAGCACCCACATCCCGGGCTGCTGCTGGGACCCGGGGCACGGGGATACTCCTCCCGGTCCCTCTGCAGGCGGGTGTAGGGGAGTCCCTCTCCCCCGAAGCCTTCCCCCACGGGGGCTGCATCTCCCCCTCCCCGGGGAGCAGGGCCGGGCGCGGGGGTCCCCTCTGGGGAGCTGTGTGCCCACGGTGCGGGACCTGGGAGCGGAGGCTGGCGCAGGGCACTGGCTGCAGCCGGCGCTGGGCTGCCCGCTCGCAGCAGAAACCCGAGCTACTGGTAATCACCCCTTCCTGCACCCCGAAGCGAGCAGGGAGTCCCCCCGTCATCTGCATCCCCAGCCCTGGGCATTTTGGTGGCCTCTCAGTGTAGAGGAGCAGCTTATGCTCTGCCTGCAGGGAGCAGCCAGCAGTGGGAATCCCCCTTCCATCCCCCCCCGCCCGCCTGGCAAACCCCCCACCGCCGAAGCAAGGGCTTGGTCCTGAGCACCTTCAGGCCGATGGGTACAGGGACACTCGGCGATGGGGCCGGGGCTCTGCAGGGGCACTTTTGGATGACCAGAAAGCAGGCGTCTCCCCAGTCCTGCCCCAGCGCACGGCTGATGGGGACACCGTCCTGCAGGAGCTGGGAGGTCAGCCAGCCCCGCTCCCCCCCAGGTACCCAGCGGGGGACCCCCGGCCCTACCCCACCCCATGGGCATCCCGCGCAGGACTTCCTCCAGCGGCTTGCAGCCACCACCCCGGCACACCTGGGATGCGCAGGGTCACAAGCCCGGGGTGACAGGGCGTTTAGGACTGGGCTACAGGCAAAGGATGAAGGGTTTCCTCCTCTACGTGTTTCTAATGGCTCCTTTGAGACAAGGCGCACGACTCCCCGCTGGGAAGCCTCGCTGAGCTGTAAGTACAGGGCTTTTTATTTGGACTGTTAATCTAAATCCATTGTACCTGGCTGGAAAAGCCCCTGTGCGCAATACTCCCTGCACTTGCTGCATCCTCACTTGAATGTCTATTAGCATCTTCCTTCCCACTCCCCTGGGTCCCCTCTGCCAGTTAGAATAAATATACATAACTTCCATTTGAAAGCCTTTAAGAAAAGAATACGTTGTCAAGGGAAACTCTTCCAGCATTTCTTACAGATATGCTTGATTTGTTTTTATATTTTTTACTGTCATAAATGCATATATCAGAGATTTTTTTCTCCACAAGATACATATTCATTTGAACGCCCAACGCCCAGCTCACACTGGGCTTGTGTAATTCTGATGGTTGTCTCCTTAAAATAGCTTACGATGTATTTCAAAACTTACCAGAAGGAGACTGGCTTTATCTGTTCTATTTTTCCAATCATTTATGGAAATTTTGCTTTAACCAAAGGAAAATTTTGCAAATTCACATTATTCCAGACAGACACATTTGTATTCTCTGTCCATTGTGTTTCGAAATAAAAAACACCCAACCTTCCCGAAGTAAGCTTCTGTCTCCCAGCAGATACCCCGGCAAATGTGAGACGGGCGCACGCTTTGATGATCCAACAGGGTAGATCACGCCAGGTCTTAGTCCAAACCTCAGGTTTGTTCTAAAGCTGAGCTTAGCTGGTCGTGAAACGAGTAGGCAAAAGAGTTATAAAACTATTAATTGCTGCTTTAGATTCCTAGATGAAAGCTGCATGTGGGCAGAAATAATTTGCTCTATTCAGAAGTGAACATCAGAAAGGAGCATCTCAGACAGTTCGCGACCCTTCTCCTCGCTCTGCCTCCTGCGCGGGAGGCAGGGAGGGATGTCCCTGGGGTACAAAGGCTCGCAGGGTCCTGACACCCACTTTTTTTGTTGAGCTGGAGAGCGGTGGGAGCCAGCTCCCTCCTGGCTCTCAGGGCTTGGCACGTCTCACCCAGAGCCGCAGCCGTGCAGCAGAGCCGTGCGCCGGGGACGGTCCTGCTGAGCCGGAGCATCGCTTGAGGCTTGTCCTGCCGTACCAGCGCAGCCCCCGGTAGCCACCCGGGCTGCCCCGTGCCCCAGCCTGGCCCCAAAACCACCTTGCCTTTGATTTCGGTGACATTTGGCCTGGTCTCCTGGAGCGGCTGCTGTATAGGGCGGGTGCGGAGAGAGGCTGAGGATGGGCGTGGGATAAGCTGGATCCCACAGACCTATCCCCACGGCCCCTGTGCGCGTGTGTTTGTAGCCTGAATGCATGAGCATCCTTCTGGAAGGAACCTGGATTAGTCATCCCCACCCCACAGATGGGCTGTGTGATGTCTTCCCTGGAAAAGCTAATCTGTCACAGAAATTCCAATTTATCCCTGAAAAGGAGTGTTTATACGCCTTTTTCTCCCTTGCTTTTGTCTTAAGCATGAAAAAAGTTGATCCTTCTTTTTTTTTCCTCCCCTTTGAAAGGCAAGACAATGAGTCCATTAAGCTCTGAGGCTTATCGCAAGGCAGTTGCCTCCTCCAGACATGGTGTAATGGGAAGCGCTGGCTTTGTGGTGCAAAGCCTGTGTCTTTAAGGAGCCCTGGCTCTGAGATGCAGAGTTAGCAGATGCCTTTGCCAGGCTATTTCGCACAAATCTGGCATTTGCTGCACCCACAGCCCTGCTCAGCTTAAAAACATACCTCTGGGGTTTATTTCTAACCATGACTCTGGTACCTGTCCCTCTCCAGCTCTGCTCTGACCTCCAGATGTAGATGTGAAAATGTCCCCCAGGTCCCTCCCGGTCTGACAAACCTTTTACGCTGCATTTCTCAGCCACCGGAAAATATGCAAGTCCCTGCCCCCGCTTTGCTGTTTGCCCCATAAAGCCCATGAGATGCCTGGTGAGAAACGCAGGGCTGGGGTGCAACAGGGTCTGCCGGGGAACCGGGATTCCCCTGGGCTGGGGGGACCCCCCTCGCGTCACTGACCCGGCCTCAGCCCTCGGTGGCTGCTGTTGGACCGGGCTGTCCCGTGCAGGGTCTGGTGGCACCTCGGCATCGCCGCGGTGGCTGCTGCAGCCTTTTCCCTCCGCTCCTGCTGCCTGTTGGTGGCCTCTGTCCCGGCGTTACCTACACGTCTGAAAACTTCAGTGGGTGACACAAGGCAGAGAAGGCGAGGAGTTTTTCTAACAAGCAGCTGGCTGATTAAAACCAGGGAGGGAAGCCCTTGAGAAGGGAGACAGGCCAGTCTGGAGGTCACAAATGCCTCGGTGACGGCTGCAGCAAAAGCCCCGCGGCTGCAGAAGTCGTGTCGGTACCAGCAGTGACCCTGGAAGCGTGAGCAGAGCTCAGGAGCAAGTCACGCCTGATAGCGGGATCTGTCCAAAGCAGCCGATGCGTGGGGAAAAAAGTAATTCTTCAACCAAGCGAGCGAAGCCAGTGTCCCTCCTGAGGACACCCACCGCTCCCGTGCCAGGAGCAGGGGCACTGCGCGGGCTCGGGGCTGCTCCGCACGTCCCCAGGCGTTTTGATGAATAAGGTAGGTGGAGAAGTCTGATTTCAAGGCGATGCAGGAAGATCACAAACCTTTTTATTTGCCTTTTTATTCTAAGCTTCTGGTCAAGATGAGTAAATGCACTGAAGGTGTGGGAATGCCTCTCTTTGTTAGATGCTTTAACTGCTGCTCATTAGAAAATGGAATTTCTGTGGGATGGAAAAGCCCAGCTCTCTGAAACTAAAAATCCTGAAACACAATAGAAATCAAAATTTTGGTTTTTATTTCCCCACCAACATACAGGTTCTTAATTCGGAGTCATCAATGATTCTGAATCATGTTTTTGTTATGTTTCAACATTATAAAAATAATCTTAATATTTTACATGACAGAACACACAAGAGGAAACAAAGCAGGCAGATGAATTGTTTTGACACTTCTTCCGCTGAAATTCTCCCTAAAACTGACACCTTCTGTGAAAACACTTTGATTTTGGCAAAGCTGCCTTTGCTGCTGGGAAGATTGAACCACCTAAGGACAGTTTGACCAGGTCTAATTAGCAACGTAGGTAGTTGGGCTACAAAACTCTTTGGCAAAATCACTGCTGCAGTGATTTGATGAGATCTATTTTTTATTTCACGAGGGAGGTTCTTTGGGGGATAAATCCTCTCTTCAGCGACTAATTACCTGTTTGACTAAGGAAAGCCCCATGGATGAGGTGCCGGAGGTGCAGTAAACTGCCTTCCTTGGGCCATTAGCAAAGGGAGGAACTTTAAGAGGTTAAAAAAACCGCAAGGAAAAGTTTGATCCAGAAAAATCATTGGCTTTTTTTTTTTTTCCCCCATACCCCTGAAGAACAACTGCCCAAAGCTGTTTCTCTCCCCTCCCCTCTCCCTGGTCCTCACTTTTCAAAATACAAACATCCCTCCTCACTCCCCAGGGTGCTTCAGCCCCCCCCTTCCCCAAGAGCACCCGGACGGGGGGAGCCCTGCATCCCCTCCAGCCCCGCTGTGTCTTGCCCGCAGGTGGAACCAGCTCCCGCTCTGCTGATCATGGTCAACAAGACCTTAAATTACTGGGGTCCCGGTTTTGAGGAGGACGTTATCATCAACATCAACGTGGGGGGTCTGAGAAGGCGGCTCAGCTCCAGCGCCCTCTCCAAGTTCCCCGACACCCGCCTGGGACGCCTGCTCTCTTGCGACTCGGAGGAGTCCATCCTGCAGCTCTGCGATGACTATGATGTGAGCGCCAGGGAGTTCTACTTTGACCGAAACCCTGGCTTCTTCCTCTACGTGCTCCACTTCTACCAGACGGGGAAGCTGCACGTCATGGAGGAGCTGTGTGTCTTCTCCTTCTGCCAGGAGATCGAGTACTGGGGCATCAACGAGTTCTTCCTGGACTCCTGCTGCAGCTACCGCTACCACGAGCGCAAGCTGGAGAGCCGGCACCACAACTGGGACGAGGAGAGCGAAGTCAGCAGCGTGGACACGTCCCCTGATGAGATCTCTGACATCAACCACGACCTGCTGCGCTACAGCAAGCTGCGCTGCGGCAACGTGCGCAAACGCCTCTGGCTCACCATGGAGAACCCCGGCTACTCCATCCCCAGCAAACTCTTCAGCTTCGTGTCCATCAGCGTGGTGCTGGTTTCCATAGCCACCATGTGCATCCACAGCATGCCTGAGTACCAGGAGGTGGATGAGAACGGCAACGTGCTTGATGAACCCGTCCTGCACAAGCTGGAGTATTTCTGCATCTCCTGGTTCACCTTCGAAGTGTCTTCCCGCCTCCTGCTCTCCCCCAACCCCAGGAAATTCTTCAAGCACCCTCTGAACCTGATTGACATTGTCTCAGTGTTGCCCTTCTACTTCACTCTCTTGGTGGACGTGACCATGGGCAGTGACTCGGAGCTGGGCAACCTGGGCAAGGTCGTGCAGGTGTTTCGGCTCATGAGGATATTCCGGGTGCTGAAGCTGGCTCGGCACTCCACCGGACTGAGGTCGCTGGGGGCCACCTTGAAGGTAAACTGGCTCTCTATCTCCTTATCTACTCTTAGTCTCTGGGTAAGAAGGAGACCTCTGGTACAGCCAGGGAATGTGGACATTCCCATTCCCAGTGAGCTACCAGCTCTGGGTGGTGTCTGGCGAGCGTGCTCGGGGTGGTGGGCTGGGTTGTTGGTTTGTGTGTCTGCTAAAGCAACCAAGTGTGAGGAGCACTGCATGGGACCTCTTTGTACACACACTCGGAGCAAACAGGAATTCACCCCTTTGCTCGCAGACTTTGCTTTGTGCAGAACTGGCGCTTCCAGGGACTCAGCCACCCGTTCCCCACCATGGTGTGCAAGCCCCATTGCACGGTGTTGGAACGGACTCAGCCATGCACGGGTGGATGGTGATGTCCCTCCAGAAGCGGGTCAGTGCCAAGCTGGGCTGCAAGCGACCTGCTGAGCCGGGACTGGGCCAGCCAGCAGCTGCTGGGTATGCCAGCACCAGCGTGTGTGGCTTGGAGCTGCTCCTGTCCCCAGTCTGGGAGAAGGGGGAGCCTCCTAAGGGCATGCTGCCAGCTGGCTGGAGGCCAGCGTCCAGCCCTTGGTGTCTGCCCATCTAGGGAGACATAGAGATCCTGGTCCGGCTGAGCTGACACTTGGATGCTCCAGGATACGATGAGGTTGGGACTGGCACATGGTTAGCCATGGGTGGTGCCGAGCAGCAATAGAAAAGCAAAGGGTTAGCTGCAGGGCCTGGGCCAACCGGCCCAAGGCAGGGCGCGTGCCCCCAGCAGAGCCTGGGCCACCGGCAGCTGCCCCTCACTGTGCTGGAAAAGCTTGGGGAAAGCACGGCGTGCAGGGCTGGGGGAGGCTGGCCCCAGGACCACACGGTCCTCGGGAGGAAGAGCTGGATGAGGAGATGCTGAGACAGTGAAGGAGCAAGGTCCAGGCATGCTGAGAGGTTTGGTGAGAGGCGGTCCGCATCCTTCATGGCGTGCCCCAAGGCCGTGTCTCTCCAGATCCCCTTCGCAGCACCCCCAGCCTCCTTAGACAGGCCAAGGAGAGCAGCTCCAACTAGAGTCAAAGCATCAAGCTAACACGAAATCCTCACCACCCTGGTGCTGCAGCCCAGACCTCCATCGCTGCAGCTCGGCTGCGCAGCACGGACCAGCCACGGTGCCCTGCGTGGCTCTCTGCTCTCCCTCACCGTCCCTCCCTCCCCCGTCCCCCTCATGCTGAGGTCCGTGTGCTTGAATTTAGGGAGGGTGAAACTGTCCCCTCACCTCCTGCGCTGACACAGAAAATCCAGCCTGATGCAGAGGCCGATTAAACTCAGCCTTTAATTGTCTCTGATTCTTGGCGACCACATTAAGAGAAATCCTAAAGCCGATCCTCGAGCCTGCCAAGACGCAGAGCAACACACGCTCCCGATGCCCCACCACACGCGGGGCTTGCGCTGGGCACGGGGAGGAGGTCACCAGGGCCAACATCTCCTCTCCTCGTGGGACTGCCTCTGGTCCCCACGTTCACACCAGAAGACTTTTTTCAAGCCTTGCTCATGCAAATATCCCGGTACCTCCCCCGCTTCAAACAAAGGCTATGACAAACAAGTGGCCAAGGACAGCAAATCTTCATAACAGAGCTTGAAATTCAACCACAGAGACACTCTCCTCCCATAGCGCCTGGCAGGGGCCAGAGCCGCAGCTCCTGGTGCTGCTCCCACCGAACGTCCATGGCAGGGGTGAAGCGGGCACCGCTGCGGCTGGGGACACCCCGTTCCTGGCCGCTGCAGCAGTGGCAGGGCTGGCATGGGATGTCCTGGCATCAGCAGGACTCGACTGCCAGGGCTGGACCCGTTCCCGTGGGTGAGCCACGGAGAAAAGCAACGCTCCAGTGTGGCTGGGGATGAGGATGGGCAGTAGGAAAGGTCTTCTGCCAACTTCTGCTGTGAAGCAGGACCGGCCCAGCACTAATCCTGCAAATCCCACAGAGCATCAGAAAAAAAGGAGGGGGGGGAAATTCCTAGCATCCTCAAAGCCTGCTGAAAATGGGGTCCAGGGAGGATTGTTGGAAATCAAGATGCCTGAAGTCCTACCTGCATCATACTTACTTCTGAACACTCACCTTGAAAGAGCAATTAGCAAGTGACAGACCCGTGTAACACTGCTTGAGGAATTTAAATAAAATTGTACCTGTGGGAAGAGCTCCCTGAACCCTTTCTGTGCTCCATTTAAGCGTGAACAACACGTTGCAGCAGAGCAGGGACTGATGGGCTCATCTGCATGTTATTAAGCAGCAGACGAGATCCGGGGAGCCGGCAGCATCCCGGCTCCGGCCTCTGCCGAGCCGCTGATTCACTGAGTGACGTGCTGGAAAGTGCCGCTTCCCGGGGACTCCGGAGCCAGCTGTAAATGGGGATGAGCGAAGACACAAATCTGACGCAGCAGCTTGGCATTGTGATTTACTGGGCACATAAATTACAACGTCTTGTTAATCATAATTTACTTCCTATTGCAAGAGCATAAAGCAGCAGCAGAGGAGTAAAGGCTGTTAACAGCCAGGAAGCGGGAGCGATGGCTCTGGCAAGCCAAGTAATTGTTCCCCTGCCACGAAAGTGCTAGCAGAGGGATTTCTGCCATTTGTGCATCATAAACTCTGAACGCTCTTCAGATTGCTTGGGGCCCGATCCAGGGTCTATTTAATTTGAGAAGAGGCTTCCCACACGTCTCTGCTCTCCCTCCCCGCCGTGCACGACATCCATTACCGCCATCGCAGCTTCCCGGGCGGGGGTTTGGTGCCTGTCTCCCACTGGCAGTCAATAGGTGTTAGGCACCGAGTAATTTAGGTATTTGCAGGGATCTACAGGAGTTGCTGCCTGTCCCTTTAGGGGCCTAAATACACAAATAGGTTGGAAGAGCCGGAGCTGCACGTCCCCAGACAGCAGATGCATCACCCTGCTGTCGCTACCACGGGCCATCTCGTGCTCCGTCCCCACGCTGGTACCTCCGGCTAGGCTCAAACCAGGCTCTTCCATTTCATTTGTCTTCTGCTCTACTGGAGGGAAGGTGTGCGTTCGGCTGGGGAAGGAGCCCATGCATGGCCCAGAGGAGGAGCCCAAAGAGACTGCTGTTGGGGTGGCTGTTTCACCGGAGCCCTTTATCACCCAGCATCGCCTCTCCCAAGGCTGGCTGCTCGCTAAGCCTGCGTCCCACCCGCACCCTGGCTGAGCCTGTATCCCACCCAAACCCCAGCTGCGGCTGCCTGCCCCTGATCAATGAGCAAACCATGCATTTTGAGGAAAAATGGCTGCAAACAGGTGGCAGCCAGTGCCTGAGGATCAGCTGGGAGATTCCTGGCGCCTCCCCTGTGCCGCAAGCCCTGACCCTGCTTGTAAATTAAAGCAGTAGGAGCTATCGAGCTGCCTGACTTCCCCCTCGCCTTCGCCCTCCAACACATCCCAGGGCCATAACTGATACTCTTTAAAAATGTATAAGGTTATTCGGCTCTGCTGCTCCCCAGCTGGGACGTACAGACGTGCTGTTAAGCTCCAGCCAGGACCAAGCCTTTCATGGCCAAGTGATACATCCTTAAAATTCGGTGACTCTGAGCTGTTTGTCCTTCCCAAGGAGCTCCCTGGGAGCTGCTATAGGGCATTTGCAGCCACAGGCAACGGCGGAGGAGGAGGAGATTATTTCCCCTCGGTATTACTGGCATTAGCTGAGCAGCTTTCGCCAACAGTCTAAGTAAAGTCTTCTCGCTCCGTGCCATGAATCCACCTCCTTTATGTCTCGTCTTGACCGTGGAAGCTCTTTTCCCACGTCTTGTGCTGTTTGCTTTGCTCAAATGTTGTTTCGTTTAGTCATTATGTGGTCTCCAATAAAGCATTCTCTGGCTGTTAGGAGACTGGGAAAAAACCCCTCACGATCAGAGCTCTGCTTTCCTTTCCCCAAAAGATGACGAGCAAGGTGACAGATCAGTGGGCAAAATCATCCAAGAAATTTGCTTGTGACAACCAAAAGGCGACCGGACCAGCCGTGCTGCGAGGCCCAGCTCACCAGCACGGCGGCGGCTTTGGCGGGAGGTTAGCCTGGCCCTGCCAGAAAAGGGGGGCCCTGCGGTCCCCCCCCGTCTGCGAGGCGGTACGAGCAGGCTGTGCCGGGGTCCCCGTCCCCGCTGCGTGCCGGGCTCTCGGCTCACATCCCACTGGCCACGGGGCAGGGGTGGGAGCTGGGTGCTGGATTTGGCCCAGCGCTGGCCCGTGGCAGTTTGCCTGGTCCCGGCTTGTCCCCTGGCAGTCCCCTGTCCCCCCCAGCATCACTTGCCGCCTTGTCCCCTAACTGCCCACTGCCTTTCCCCCCCCAGCTTTTGGCACAGGTTTGTACTTCGCTCAAAAATTAAGAATATCCAGAGAAAGATTGCAACAAAAATGTTTTAGTTTGAAACCAGAGAAACGACGGCTTCTTCAAGCAGCGTTGCACACCTCTGCCATCAATCTGTCCCCCTGGGTCTCGCACTCCTGCCCGGGAGGTTGAGTGTCCCATGGCCCCATTCCTGCCGGGGCTCCCAGACCCCTCGGGGAGGGGCTTGGCGAGCTGGGGGGTGCAGCACCCCACGGGGGTGGGAGCTGAGACCAGCCCGTGCTGGTAGATGGATCCCCGAACTGACCTGATGACCAGGGCTGCTTGGATTCATGTCAGCTTGGAGGTTCACTTTGAGTATCCCATAGAGAAGCAGCAGAACCTGAAGGGAAACATAATTGTCTCAGAAACGGCACTTTCTGCAAGAAGACTCCCCCTGGAACAAGCCCCTCTGCCCTCAGGCTGTCCTGCAGACCCTCGCCGGGACCGTTGGGTGCTGTGCAGGTGCCAACAGCCGACCCCCAACCCGTCACCCAGCCCTGGGGCTGGGGGGGCTGAGCCAGGAGAAATTTGCTGCTGGGCTGGTGCCTCCCAAGCCGGATCAGCCAGAGTTTTGCCTCTAGTAGCCATGAAACCTCATTTCATCTGGTGGCTGGAACCGAGCCGGGGGCAGGCTGCCTCCACCCAGGTTTCTTTCTGCAACAAGGCAGGGCAGAGACACCCCCCACCATGTCTGGCTCCTGCACCCATGGGTGCTGGGGGAGGGATGGGAGGCTGCCCCTGCTGTGGGGTGCTGCAGGGCCACCGGAGCTGCCGCCCAGCCAGGCTGAGCGACACAGCAGCAGCAGCAGCCGTGCCCAGTGAGCCCAGCCGGGGACTGCCTTATGTTGCTTTAGGATTGTTGGTGTCCTATAGCCAGCTCAAACACAGGGTAAGGTCGTCTAGAACCTCAGGGTTCAGGTGTCCCCAGGAATGGGACCGCAGGGGGTAGTTTCTGCCCCCCCTGGAGCTGTGTCCCATGAGCGCAATGTACCTCCCTGGCATGTAAGAGCAAAAGCCTCCAGAACGCTGCTAGCTGGAGCACCCCGATCCCTCCTACCCAGGTGTGTAACGGAGCATTAAATGCACCCTGGGACTGTAGATGGTGTTGGGGTATAGGAGGGACAGGCGAGTCCCCGGGGCTCTGGCTGTGGGGTCCCCGGCAGCCGGGGAGCCCGGGGCTGAGGAGCTGAGCTGAGCCTGCAGCAGAGGCACAGGTCCTCCCTGCGAGCACATCGCCAGCGCCTTGGGAAAATACAAATCGCTTCACTTAGAGGCTGCCTGTTAGGTGGCTTCTGGGGACCTGCCAAGATAAAAGGAAAATGTGTCTAAATATTGTTAGTCGAGATCGGGTTGGAGCGAGCGCTGGAGGCAGGGGAGTAGCCCCTGCCTGGGGAGCCTGGCTGGGAAGCACAGGTCCCCCTCCCCTCCCGGCACTGCCTCCCCCTCGCAGGCTGGTGGGGGGCAGGGGGGCGGCTGCGGGTGCCAGGGCTCATCTCCCGGCTGCCTCCCTCGCTCCAGGCGTGGGTCACTCACGCACCCCCCGACCCGTCCCAGCCCGGCCCCGCAGCGGGACATCCCATGGCAGTGATGGACAGAGGCACGGAGATCGCCGACGGAGGCATGCGGGCAGTCTGCGTGCAGGGCTGTGTTTGCGCCGCGGGATCCCGGTGTCCCGGCTGTGACGGGTGCGGTGGCACCCACTGACCACCGCTCTGCTTTGCCTTCCAGCACAGCTACCGGGAGGTGGGGATCCTGCTGCTCTACCTGGCTGTGGGGGTCTCTGTCTTCTCCGGCGTGGCCTACACTGCCGAGAAGGAGGAAGATGTTGGCTTTGACACCATCCCGGCGTGCTGGTGGTGGGGCACGGTCAGCATGACCACTGTGGGCTATGGCGACGTGGTGCCCGTCACCGTGGCGGGCAAGCTGGCCGCCTCGGGCTGCATCCTGGGGGGCATCCTGGTCGTGGCGCTGCCCATCACCATCATCTTCAACAAGTTCTCCCACTTCTACCGCAAGCAGAAGGCGCTGGAGGCGGCCGTGAGGAACAGCGGGAAGAAAGACCCTGAGGACGTGGAGAGCACCTCCAGCCACGACCGAGACTCAGAGGCTCTGAGCGAGACCTCCCTGGGCAGAGGCAGCCCCGACCGCCGCGGTCTGACCCCCAGCGCCCACCTCGCACCCTGACCCCACCGTGCCGCGGCACCGGGGCGCGCGCGGGACCCGCTTGCTCGCCGCGAGCACGGCACGGCTGTTGCACCGGGACACGGCGGAGGAGCCAGGCTCTCCCTGTCTCGCACCGCGCCTGGCGTCACCCCTGCCCTGCGATGGACAGGAGGGGTCGGAGGAGATGCCCAACGGGTGCCGGCTGCTTCCAGCCCCCGGGACGCAGCGGCCGGGTCCAGCTGGATGTGTCTCAGCCTTCACCCAGCGACGGCCCTTCTCCCCCTTGGCTGCAAACGGAGGCTGCGGCGCTGGACGTACCCCTGCCAGAAAGGGAGCGAGAAAAAAAGAAATACAGGTGACCCCGGTCAGGCACTGCCCCGGCTGCGTGAAGGGGGATGTTCCTCCGCCCTGCGGTTTTGTGCTGTCCAGGGTGAGGTTAAACAACTTGAAGGTGAGGCAGCCCCGACCAGGCTGGCTGCCCTTGCAGGTCCTGTGCCAGCTTGGCATCAACCCCAGCCCCATCCTCGTCCTACCCCCTGCTGGAAACAGCCTTGAAAGGCTCAGCTGCCCCGCTGGCCATGGGGGGAAGGGGGCTGGAAATGAGTCTGTATGGGAGGAGATGTGGTGTCCAGCTCAGGGTGAGCCCCGCTGTTCCCAGCCCCTGCAACGGGACCAACTGGACCTCACTTTCCTTCCATCGCGGGTGGGGTTTAACCGCTCTCCTGCACTGCCACCGCCGGGACTCCGCAGGGATCCGGGGCTGGGGCTGTGCTGGGAGCGTGGCACGGCTGGGAGCACTGGCCGTGCAGGGGGGACACGTGCCAGGGGTGACCGGGCAAGAGGGCTGCTGTCCTCCGAGGCAGGAGCAGCTGGAGGGGATCACGCAGGGGGGACTGAGGGACCGAGGGCCCACCCCTGGTGGGGCTCTTCCCCCCCCCCAAGCCCTTCGCTCCATGGGGCTCTCACGCTGCCGGGCATTTGTTTCGGAGGAGCGGCTGCTCTCTGTGGCTGCTGGCACCCAGCCCCCGGGGCACAGAGGAGGCAGAATCCCTGCAAAGGGCTGTGAGGGAGCAGGCACGGGGGCAGGCACTCCTGGGCATGGAGAAGCTGCCTCTGCCATTGCTGTACGCTCATTATTTCCACTGCGGGAAGAGCTGCCAGGGAGCCCAGGGGCTGCAGCAGCCCGTGATGGGGTGGAGGAGATGACCAAAGCCAGCCGGATTCAGCAGGTGCCTTGGTCCCCCTCGCCACAACCCCCAGCTCGGCTTCGCTCTGCTGCCTCGTCCCTCCCTGCCTTGGGGCCGGGCAGGGGCAGGAGTGCTGTAAGGAGGGGGGTCACACTGCCCCGGCATCACGTCTGTCCCCGCGGGGAGCCGAGCTCCCCGGGTGCCGATGCACACACCTTCCCTCTGCAGGGAGCCGAGCTCCCCGGGTGCCGATGCACACACCTTCCCTCTGCAGGGAGGGAGCACCCGTGTCCGCGGGGGAGCCAGGGCAGAGGGGACCTTGCACCGCTCCTCGTCACTGCGGCCCCTGAGCACCTCGCAGCCGGGCAGGGAGGTCTGCCTGCAGCACCGGGCCCCCTTCCCGCCTGGATCCCCAGCCCGGCTGAGCACGTTCAGGGCTGCTCCCAGCACAACATTAATTCCCTACGGAGTTTTTCCTTGACCCCCGGTTCTCTGTTCGGAAATCGTGCAGCTCCGTTGTGCACAGAGAAATACACCCAGCAATGCTGGTTCCGAGTCGGAGAAATGTGCACCCTGCAATTACCTAATCAGCTCAAAAATACGTTGATGGCTGCAGGATGGCCCCAGGCACCCGGGTCATGGTGTCGGCCGCCGGTTGTCCGGGCTGGCTTTCGGCACGGCCGCAGTTGCCGGTGCTGGCTCTGCCTGTAGCGATCTGCTGATCATGGGAAAGAAAATACAAACCAACGCCAGTGTGGGTCCAGCCTTTCTGAACCCCAGCGGGACTCGGGGAGGGGTCCCCAGGGAACAGCGGTGTGGGATGGGAGGGTGCTCACGCTCCTGGTGTCATCGAGTCTTCCAGTATCGACAGTTTGTGGTCTGCTCTGCGCTCATTCTTACTGCGAGCTGGGACCAGCGAGCTCCATCGTCTGCTCCGACCAGCTCCCGCTGCACTGTTACTTGAATAAAGGAAGGATTTTCCCCTTCTCTCCATAAATATTCCGGTAGCAAAATGTATTAAAATGTGAAGACTAAATGACATGTATTCATTAAAAAGCATTATGCAAATAATTAAAAGAGCATGTAAATTAATTTTCTATCTATGCATGGGATGCATACTGTATATTTTATTAAAGACCTAAGTGACCCGCTTTGGAGGCTGGTTTTCTGTTTCGCGGCAGCTCAGCGCGCCTGCGCTCGTGCAGCGCATCGGCCGAGCTGGGGCCGGGTCGGTGGGTCGGTGCAAGCAGCCCCTGGGGCACAGGAGCAGCCAGGCTGCTCCCGGAGCGACCGCAGGTCCCCGTGAGCCAGCTCCGGCGCCAGCTCCGGCGCCAGCTCCAGCGCCGTCTCGGAGCACAGCGGAACTCCCACCCAGCCAGCCCCCGCCTCACCCGGCCCCGATGGTGGGTGACAGCTAATCCTCGTGCCTGGACTGCTGGTGTCATCCTAGCTGGAGCATTTTGGATATAACCCATCTCCCAGGAGGCCCAATGAACCGGGCGTCCCCAGGGTGCGAGGCAATGGGTCGGAGCCAGTGGGCTCCGGGAAGAGCCGCACAGGCATTGCGGCCGGGAGGGAGGGAAGCGCAGAGCGGCTTTCAGAGGGAGAGGAGAAGATTGCAATTAACATTAAAAATGCAAGATGATTCCCCAAGCGAAGAGCTTGCCCCATCCAAGCATGGGTCGTTCCTCCATCCCACCCGTGAAATCGGGGAAGCAGGCGGGGAGGAGCAGGAATTTGCAGAAGCGCACACTGCGATCAGCAACACCCAGCGACACGAGAGCTGAGCCGCCGGGGTGAGCAAACCCAGCACTGGGAGCCGAGGAGCAGCAGCCGGCTGTTATTCCCCCTAAAGGCCACCCTTGTTTTAAGAAACTAATTTTAACCCCAGGCTTGTGGGTCATGCTTTGGACTAAAAAGGCTCCATTTTAAACGTAAATATAGTTCAAGTAGCAAGTGTTCATTGCTTAACTTGGTTAAACAACATTTTAGGTGCACCTTCGCCAGCGGAAGGCTGGAGGACGTGTGTGCACGTTCCCTGCCGGCTTCCCAGCCGCTTCGCTCGCGGCTGTGGCTGTTAGCAAGGGCAGGGGATCAGTGCCCGGGATGAGGAGAGGATACAGCACACTGCAGCTCCGGAGACCCGAGAGGAGCCGGTCCATCACACTGACAGCTCCGTTCATCCCCCGTTCATCCCTGCTGCTTTCATTAGCTCCAAATATTAAAGCCAGGGGGGCTGAAGGCCACCCGGACAAATTCCGGCTAGCTTGTGCAGGCCAGCAGCTGCTTCAATACCACAGCTGTGTTTAAATCCCATCTCCTGGCATGGAGAACGTCCCCTCGGCTTTAGTGGCCCTAATC
Source organism: Phoenicopterus ruber ruber (assembly GCA_009819775.1). Lineage (NCBI taxonomy): Eukaryota > Metazoa > Chordata > Aves > Phoenicopteriformes > Phoenicopteridae > Phoenicopterus > Phoenicopterus ruber. The sequence goes on from CM020230.1 coordinate 7,441,600, forward strand.
ACATCCAGCCTCCGCTGCTTTCCTTGCTGCAAAGGCAAAGCTCAGACCGGCTTCCAGCGTCCAGCCAGCAAACTGCCCGTGACAGGGGCTGCGGCCATCAGCGGACGAGAGCTATCCCTCATTGAGCTGCGTTATCGCAGGCTGCCTCTGGCCAGCGCTGCTTGTAGACTTTGAGAAGTTCAGGAGCCCCTGGGGGGTTTAGAAGAGCTCTGAGGGTAGCACCACACAGCACCCGGCTGCCCACGGAAACACCTTTGCACCTGCAGAGCGTTTTAAGCCCCCAGGCAGAGGCTGAGCACGCAAGGAGCAGCATCCCCAGCCAAGCCGAGCAAGGCCAGCACCCATTTTCTCTCCAGAGAGGAGATATCCCACCAGCGCGTCCGGCTGCTTCAAGGGGGTGGCTGCTCTTCGGGAGCTGGCTCTCCTGTGTTTCAGGGGTGTAGTTTGTGCTCTGACGCTGCTTGGGCTTTATCCTCCTTGATCCTGAAGGCAGCATAAGAGGCTGAGCTAGCTCCTGCTGCTGTAAGCGGCCTCTCTGATGCTCCGAAATGAGGGAGGTGGCTCTGGGCTGTTTGTCCGCAGGGGGCTGGCTGGGGAGGGGAAGACTCACTGCTGCTCGCCCTGCGTCGAGTGCGTTCCTCTGCTAGATGTGATAGGAGGCAGGGTTAAAAATAGCGTTGAATCCTTGTTCCTTTGAGAGTTTTTCCATTTAAAAAAATAAAAATCCACATGCTGCTAATCTTTCCAAGGCAAAAGCTCCCCTAACTCGGGGGTTGAAAGCAAGGCAGGACCTCCCGTGAGCCCCTCTGCCACGCTGCCAACGGCGGCTGCCGCAGAGGGGGCTGGAGTGTGAGAGCTCCGAGCTCGGCTTTGGGAAAGCCACGAAAGATGTTTTCTTTTTTTAGCCTCCTGCTCTCTGTGAAGACATTAGGATTTGTATGGCTGTGAGTAACTGCACTAGGAAAATCCTCCCACTGCTGTGCAGGCAGATCTAGCAGAGCTCGAGCTCTGCAGAGCAGGGAAGAACCGGGTGCAGGAAGGTGCCCAGCACCAGAGGAGTGGGTGATCGCAGCCCACGTTCGCGTTAGCAAGACACTTCTGTGCAGCGATGGGTTGCCAGGACTGGTCTGACTTACTATTTCTAAGGCAAGTAGGAAATTCATGTTCTTTTGCTAATCCCCGATCAGTTTTCCTGAGAGTGACTTGCGTTTTCATTTGGTACGGTGGGTAAATCAATTAAACACTTTATCAGGTTATTTCTACAAAAGCTGCTCTCCACACTCACAAAATGATTGATGAAAGAGTGACTCTTTTGCCCCCAGGGAATGGTGATTAAGGAGTGACCTTATTAAGCTATTTCATGCAGCTGAGAATTAGACAACTCTGCTCAAAGAGACAAAGTAAACTTCATTAGTTTTGTTTAAAACTTCTTTTCCTTTGCCAACTTTCAGATCCGTGACTACCCTGAGCGTGGTCTGTGCGCTCGGCTGGTTATTGGCAAACTGGGAGATTTTAAAGGGCTTGACCTGTAGGAAGGAAAGACTCCTCGCCAGCAGCGCTCCTGGGATCTCTCCTGCTCGTGGGCTCCTCCAGCCCTGCTGATCTCAGCGGAGCTCAGGGAGTCAAAAGTCAGAGCTGACTGCTTGAGTATGTACGTGTTAAATCAGCGTTACTTGCAATTCCTGTATTTGCTGAACTATGCATGGAGACCAGTAAAGACAAACAGTGCTGTAATTCCAATTTTTTTTTACTAAATTATGCTAAAACACTTTCTCCTGGTAGCAAGAAAGCCCCAAGGTCTGCATATACTCCTGGCTTCACTTTAGCCTTTATCTGAACCATAGCTGCTGACTTAGTTGTAGGAAACACATAAACTCGAGGCTTTCGTTCTACCCGTTTGAGATCGCTAAATGAATAGCCTCGAAGGTGCGGAATTAAGTTAACCGAACACGCCTAGACAGGTCACGCAGTTTCAGGAGCTGAAAACCCCAGGTCAGGCGCGCGGGGAAGCACAGCACCGGTGATGCACGTTCACAGCCAGGCAGGGAATGCGGTGGGAGCAGCAGAGCGGGAAAGCTGCCCCGCGCCTTCGCCTCAAGATCATCCCCTCTACGGTCAACGAGTGGCGGTCCAGAGCTTGTGAGCCTCTCGGGGCCGAGGAAAGGCCGCCCTGCAGCTCGGCCGCCCGCTGATCATGCAGGGCCAGGTCTGCAAGAGGCTCTTCTGTGGCTGTGACCACTCTGGATGGGATTCAGGGACTCTGGGCTCCCTCTGCTTCCAGGGCTGTATCGATTTTAATAGCGCCAACCCAGAGGGGAGCAGAACAGGCTGTGCTTCGTAGATGGAACTGAATTGTTTTAAAGTTTTTAAACAAGTTGGCTGTCTTCCTGGACTCTTAAATTAAAGGGCAATTAAGTCACTTTCAGTCTGGAAAGAGCTGATGGGTGTTTCCTGGTTTGACTCTTTAAAATTTCGCCAGAGTGATTAACACAATGAAAAATTGTCAACTCTCAAGTCAGGGCTGTCAGCCAACACTCAAAGCATTTATCTAAAGCACACGCTCAGACTCCCTTGGCCTGTGGACAGGAGGAAATGGGACAAAATGAGGGTGTAGGAAAGAGTAGCTGGGCATAAAGGCCACTGGCACCTTGGTACTGATAATTATTATGGGAGGAGGAGAAAAACGGCCGGTGCTTCAGGCGTTGTGGAAAGTTGACTTTTCCCCCCATGGGGGAGAAAAACCTGGCTAAACATCAGCCCCAAGTTGTGGCTGCTTGTCAGCGGTGGTTTTGTTAGTTATACGCAATTGCTGTTTGTGCAGCAGGTGCCCTGCTCCCGGCACGACGGGAGCGCGAACACTCCCCTGGGACGGCTGCAGTGCTGCTGCACCGGGAGCACAACCCGCCCTTCGTGCTGGGGCTCCGCACTATCCTGGCAACGCTGCTGAGAATGTGCAAGAGCTCCAGGCTTTCCCAGTTACTAGAAATGCCCGCAGCCTCCCTCCCTTTGATTTCCACACTCCTTCCTAACATTTAAAAGCTCAGATCTATTTTGTTTCTTCCGGGATTGCTAACCAAAGCTGACTCCTGAATGAATTCCGTCTCTGCTTCGGTTAGTCATCCCTTCAGGACAGATTTAGTAACTGCTCAGGGAAACCACGTAGAAGCCAACAGTTCACCGTTGGAAGGCAGCACCCACTCACTGTCAACTTCATCTTTTTCCGAGCTAGAAAGCTGAAAGTGCAGCAAGTCAGCCAGAATTAGGAGAGCGAGCCTCTAGCCTCACCTGTTGTGTAGGAAGGTGGATGAATTGATACATACCTAGTCCCAAACCTGACTGCAGGCTCAGGAAAGTTGCTGCAGTGCGAAATAACAGAGCAGAGATAGCAAGTGTCTACAGCGGAGTTCACCGTCCCCATCTGCCGGAGCACCCCTGGGGGCAAACGAACCTCCCGCGCGGTTGCAGCTCCAGGAAGGGCTGCCAACGCTCCTCGCTGTGGGGAAACAGCCTCAACTTCCACCGCGCGTCCTTCCGAACTGCCACGGAGCTGGCAGCGCGCGGACCTGCCCCCGAACTGAAGCAAATCCCTCCTTGGGGTGCAGAATTAGTAACGTTTTAAGGCTAAAGAATTGCCTGTTCAAAAACGTGCATCTGACATGTTTACTGCTTGTGTTTATGAAAGCTCGTACGCTCCTCCAGAATGTGGCATAACATTGGGTGACTAGAGGCACGTCATGTTAAAACTTGTCCTGATAAGCAATAACACACCAGAGTATTTTAATGCATAAATACGAGTCACGACACTGATGCTTTCAGGTAAGGACAGTTTATTTGCCCCTTTGAACAAATAAGGCAAGATATTTGAGAAAGATCAAACAAAATCTCCTGTATCAAACTCAGAGGAATGCAATAAAAGTTACTATTTCATACATATACAAACTAATGACCCAACACTATTATATACAAACAGCCAGATCTTAGAAAATAGCATTTCAAGTCAGCACTTTATGCCAGTGTTGCTAATTTCTTTGTTACAAAAAAGTTAAAGCTACAAACTTCACATTTTTAAGTCTCACATGACTGACATCATCAGTATCTCTGGGTTTTAGAAGCAAAGACAATGGTTTGTCCAGAACACTTTCAGCAATGCAGATGGACCCAAGGAGCACACGAATGCAGCTTCACAATTAAGCAAGCTTTCTGCTTAAAAACTTTGTCGGAACAGCTTTCCCTTATGGTACGAGCCTTGGTCTTAGCCTGGAGGACTCTGAGAAGCGAGCAGGTACTATGCTCCCAGACACTCTACAAAGGGACCAAAAGGGAAATTATTTTCTCTAACAGATTGAAAATCAGTGAAGGAGAAAATAATTCCTCTGCATTAGAGCTCCAAGTGCAAGAAACATCATCAAGTCTCAGCCACCGCAAGCATTTAAGAAAGGTTCAAAGACAGTTAAGCCATTGGACCAGTTTTACTTATTTTGGTTCATTTGCTGTATTTTAAGACAATCACATCAGCAAAGCAGAGTATTTCAAGAGTGCTTACATTCAGTTACAGCAGTCACAGGTTGCATATTCTGTAAATAGACACCACGCTGTGGTGTTTCACCTAAAACTTGGGTTTCCTAATGCCCTCCGATCACTAGAAAGTTACCTACACAGTGCAGAGGTAAAGCTACTCCCAGCAGAATCTGCTTGATCCACGCCACACGCAAGCAGTGCACAATTTACCGTGTCACATATCCGTATGTCTGTCACGCCAGAGGTGTTGGGCCACATCCATCCAAGTGACCAAGACAAGATCCAACACTTGACCAGAGAACTCCCTCCTAAGTTGCGGGAGTTTCTTTGATGCAAAGGACGCTCACGAATATTGCTCATAATAAACACACGTTTAGGGCAAAACGTATTGCAGAGATTCCAGACGAGCACTGTATGAGCCCTGATGTTCACGCAGCACTTCACTACACCTCATTAGAGAGTCCAGACTAAGGGATTTCTGTCCATTAACAATGATGAAGCTTTTAATTACCTGGCTTTCCCAATTCAAAACTTTCCCAATACTCGAGGCTGTCAAATCGCCGGTTATCCCAGGATGTGCTCTCACTTCAGCATCCTAGGTACTGCCTCCCTTTTCCCGTAGGGACAGCTGCTTTGCTGATCTCTGAAACAGCTGCGTTCGCACTGCGGGTCAAACTGAGACAAATCGATGCAACTAGATCTGCAGAGGGGGTAAAAATGGCTTGGTTCCTTTCACAGCAACGGAGTATACCTGTTGACAGCAGCCAAGAGTCTGCTCCAAGGGGAAAAAGGAGCCTACGGAGGCGTGAAATGAACACTTCACCTCTCTAGCAGCATTTGATTCAGGAGACACTGCTGTTTAGTTTAATTATCTAGGTGATGTATCAAGGCCTATTTCAGAAGGATGACATGGAAACTGTTCCCTCTATCAGAGCAAAATAAAAATAAATCAGTAGAAATACTTGTTCTGTCCAAATATTGCATCATATGCTAGATACATCTAAACCACGTAACTCTGCTGTTACAGCCCATGGGGCAGAGGCATCACTTGGTCTCTGCCCTGTAACTAGGATCACTTTGCTGCTTCTGTTTTACTCTCCACTCTACTGGTGTGAGTTCATTGCACCATCCTCACAGCGATTGTACACGCTGGGGCATTTTCGTTGATTGAGCTAAACTGGGCAGGAAGGGCAGGGAAATTTAAAGAAAGAACACAAGAGCATCCAGAGGAACCAGAAGAGAAGAGACTCAGTCTCTTCCAGTAGTTCATCCGTAATTGTCTTCTCATCCAGAACAACTTTGCCTTCGCTCCACCACCATAGATATGTTAATTCAACCAAGTCTTTACTTTCAGTTCAACTTTTCTGATGTGCTAAACCTTGCAGAAATGTGAAGGATTGTGAAATCAAGTTTTTATTCAAGCATCTAAAGACGTAAATCTGAAATGAAGCCTATAAAATATTTCACAAACTGTGGACATTTTTAAGTCCTCTCAGACACAGCAGAAGTACCTAATTCCTGAGAGAGGTTCACACAGCTTCCACCCATTCGAATACTGGTTCCTTCTCCTGTACTCCACTGTCAGCAGGGTCTCCCTGAAGGATGTTTCCAAAGAGACAGACGAAGGGGAATCAGATCGCCAACTGGCTTTGGTTCTAAGTCGGTGTGGATTTTAAATTGCAGAGTGTAATTTCTGATGGAGGCACAACATGCTTTATCTACTTGTATTAATTTGTAAAGTACATAAAAAGAGGACAAAACTGAGGTCTTGAAGAAACCACACTTGCTTAAAGCACACAGTGTAAGGCATGGGGCTTATTACAGGCTTTTTAAAAAACGAGATTTAAGTTTCTTTCAAAAGGCTGGAACAGTTTGTACATGTTCTCACCTGCTCTCTTCAGTGACCTAAAACTTATCAGTACCTTAACAGTAGAAAGATACAGTTAACAGCTTGAAATTGAGTCTGTGCATTCACAAAGAAAAACAAAAAACATAAAAGATGCAGCCGTTAAATACCACAATCCGTATTAACTTAAAACAAAATGGCTACTGAAAGTTCAGCTGAAAAGAGAGTGAGCCAACTTTCGTTAGCCTATTTCTATCTGTTTCTCCGATTTAAAAACAATCCCCCCTAAAACCAGTAACAAAACTCCTTCAGAATAATGTTTTAAATACATGTCTAACATTAAAACATTCCATCAGGATTTTCCACTTAACGGCATTCCTGAGTTCACAAAGGTGCTATGGAAAAATAAACGAGCAGAAGTATTGCCCTCTATTTTGCTAGCGTATTTCAATAGAAATCAATCTGTTTAGTAGTCATAAAAGCAAGGAGCTGATTGTTTGAGGATGGAAGAATAGTCTACCAGTGGCTCAGAAGTTCTGCTGCCGCCGCTTCTTGGCTTCAATGGCATCGAGGATCGGCTGCCGCTTTGACTGGTACTTCTGGCGGATTTCTTCAATCTCCTGCTCCATCATGGGGTCCAGGGCCGAGAGCCTCCTCTGAAGCTCATCGACACTCCAAGTCTTTAGCTAGCAGGGAGACGAAAGAAGAACAGACATCGGCATCAGTACAGCCACCATCCACACATCTACAGGGATTTTGCTGCCCATCTCATGGTCACAAGGCGTCTTCCAGTGGGAGAAGGTGGAAGAGTTCTGCTCCAGGCTGCTGGGCTCCTCCCTCAATGAGACTGGCAGGAGCCTGGGGATACTGGGCTGCTTTTGCTCATTTTACAGATACATTACACGCTCTGTTTAGTGACAGCGTGAGTGTATAAAACAACCAGTGAAAAGTTTCCCCCATTGAGTTGTTTTTCTAACGCTTCATTTTGCAGGCTTAGAACAGAAAAAATACTGTATTGAGACAGAATAGAAGCGAAGTTCTGTCCCCCTCCCCTCTCCTTGCAATTAAACTTCCTTCTGCTAAGTGACAAAGGGAGACAGAAGGGGACAGGAAGAAAAAAAAAAATCACTGACAAAAGTTGCATTTGGAAAAAAATAGCACTTCCGTACAATCAGGCTGAAGCTCAATCACGGTGAGCAATTCAAACTCCTTAAGTTAGAAATCCCAGAACACGCACAACAGGTCACTTTGGGTCAGCCTCGTACTGATATAATATGCAAGTACAATTTGTATTTCACTGTACATGTGAAGATGTCAGGCTAGTCTGGACAAGCTTCCCTTCGCTGAACTCCCCATCCGCCTGCCCTTTGTTTAATTGGTTCTCTTGTGCATGCCAATTTGCTGAGAACTGGCACAGAAAAGTTTTATTCTGTGATTAGAGATGCCAAGGGTGGCCTGGGACAGTTTAGACTGTCCATAGCTACACCCTTTACCTAATATTATAATATTATAACCAGCAGAACAGACAGGATTTTAGGATTATGGCAAAAAATATAGACACTGGAAATGCTTCAAATGTTCACCTAAGCACCAGTCCTTTTCCCTTCCAAGACCAAGCGACTCCCAGAAACACACGGGAGACACTTTTACAGCCACTGCAGCGGGATGGGAACGACTGTTGGCACCAACCTGCTTTCGGTGACCACCTGCCGTGGAAACTAAGAACATGCAAAATAATTTGGGTTTTTTTCATGAAGAAAGAAGTGTCAATTTTACACTTTCAACAAATGTCATAATTGAGTGACTGATCCTTACTTCGGTTAAATGCAAGCGACACTGCTGTCCTGGTTGAGCTGTTCATTAGTCAGCTATCATGGTTATTCTTCAAGCCATTTCTGAACCAAAACAGAGTGAAACGCTTGCAGCCTATTATAAGGCAACAACTGAATTACTGGCTGTTGAATGGCAGTTGTATAGTTTGCATCAGTCCTTAAAACACATGTAAATACGAAAATACGGAAATCCTGATCCTTCTTCCTGAGGTGGAAGAGATACCAGTCCCCAAACCACAAAGTCGTCTGTTAGCTGATTTCTCACAAGGTCTTTTGAAATTCTTTAGCATATTCCGCTAAATAAGATATTTCCTAGTTGCAGTCACAGGATCACAAATCCACTTTAATAATCTAGGCACAAGTGAAACAAAACCTTTTTAGCAAGGGTATACAGTCTTTCGGCCTCTCCAATCAGCCAACTGTTCATTAGAAAGACAAAGCGCTTCCTCCCCAAAGATATACATTATTTATACACATTAATGCAACTTTACCAGACAGCAGTTTAAGCTGATGCATGGCACCGGTTGCCTTTTCACACTAATTTATTATGGAGCAGGTCATTATTCAACATTCCCCTTCCTCACAGTCCAGGGAATTGAATAGTCAAATAAAAATGCAAGAAAGAAGAAAACATAAATTCAAGTACTGAACATATATACTAAGCAGCTATCTCGGCTCAAACGGCTGTCAGCTCTCACAGAGTACCCAGCGCTAGACTGCTAAACCAGAGTTTTGGAATGGACCTAAACCACCTCGCTCACGGCTTAAGCCAACTACTAGGTGTCAGAAAACATCCTGGGGCTGCAATCTTCCGTGGAGACCCTTTGAGCCTTCTCCACCATCCTCCTGAAGCGCTGGGTGCCGCTTACAGCCAGAAACAAATTGCCAGAGTCGGCGGACCAGAAGGCAGAGCAGATTTACAGCGATGGTCTCTCCAGACCCCAAGAACGCAGCAGTAAGAAGAAATACCTGCCCTATGGATGTTCTTGCACATGATCTAGCATCATGGGACGTCCTCCGTGGATACTGACGGAGCAGTATCTCCGAAAAGCCTTTCTGCTAACTGTAAGCAACGGCTTGCCAAGGGACGCCATGGCTTTGACAACTCCTGGGACTGTGTTTGTCAGGACAGATGGCTAACAGTATGGAAGATGCTGAGAGTACAGCTAAGTCTGGAGTGGGCAAAAGCCTACAGATATATATTAATATGAACAAGTCGGGAAGTGGGTTACCTGCGCAGACGCGTGATGCAGAACAAGTAGTTACTTAAGGAGACTGATCATGGGTTAAACAGAACGGGGATGGTGGGAGAAGGAAGAGAGGGAAGTTGATGCAGTGCAAAAATCTAAGAGCACAGAAACACATCCTGTGTGCAATGCCGCGTGTTGATGAGGATGAACTAATCACAGAGTTTTCATCTGGAATAACGTCAGCGTGACTGCGAATGCCATGCTACTAAAAGAGGCAGTGAAGCCAAAGGGCAACACCAGTAAAAGGTCCAGAACGTGACTGTTCACCACAGATGAGTGGACGAGAGACTGACAGTCCAATTACTAACGAACGAGAGCCAAGCGCCCACGCAGTCGCAGAGGATGCCTAGCCCTCCGCTCCCACCGTGCTTCAGGCCCGCGACAACACGAGCCCTGGGACCTGGGCTGGGCTATTACTCAGCTCGTCCTTCCACCTGCACACGCATCTTTGAAGGAAAAAAAAAAAAAAAAGAGAACCGTTTAAAACACGATGGCCTCCATTTCACTTTGCTGCATGGCATTTCACCGTACGCCAATGCCACAGACAGACTTTCTCCTAGAAATGAAGTTTTTAAAACTCTAGCATATCTGTCTCTGCAGTGGTAGACTCCTGGGACACTGACATTATTCTCTTAGAGAAACGCCAGAAGCAAAATAAGAAAAGAAGGACAAGGACAGAGCATCTCATGACAGACGGTTACTCAGGGTAAAGTCTCAGCACCGAACAGCTGCAATTAGAGCTGGTTTTAGCCATGGGCTCAGTCCCATTCCTCTCCTCGCTTCTCCTCAGCAATTCTTCCATTGTAAGAAGTCTAAGTGTCTTTGTAAAAGCGATCTATTTTCGTCCACAGTGATCAAATAGCCAAGACAAACTTTTAAAGGAAGGAATCTCATTTCAAATGTAAAGACTGATACAAAATACTTGTTCTAAGGTTGGTCAAACACATCTATCAACAGCGAGAGGAGGCAGCGCAGTGAAACTGTTCAAGCAAGGCTGTATGTGCAGATAGCTAATTTTTAACTGTTTGATCAACAGTTGTATTTTTACTCAAGGTTTTGAGAACGATCTTAACCCTGTAAAAATGCCCAACTGAAGACAAACGTCAGAGGTACAGGTGTGCACCTGAAACCCCCTCGCCCACGGCCACGCATGCGGTTCGTTGGTCCTCAGGCTGCACACACCACTGACAGCAACATCTTGTTTTACTATGCTGATGATTTCTACTATGTAATTCAGAAGGACATATATAATTCCATCCTTCAGAAGGATATAATCTGCAGCCTTTCTGTGCATACGCAGTAATCATGGACAAATCAGGAACAGATCATTTGATATACAATTTCTTCCTCAAGGAGACAATTTGTGAGGTATTCATGACATCCCTTTGCGAGCATTTCAGACAGACTTGTGGATAACTACTCCGCTGAACAATGTTCACCTCAAACTGCTTCTGAGTTACCATCCTTTCAAATCAGCAGTTTAAAAATAGGGGGGAAAAAAAATACCGCTTGCATTTGTTACAGTCAGGTAAAGTGTCGCTGCAACATGATATCCTACTGAATGTAAATGAATCTAAGCAGCAAAAGGAGAATAAATAAAAGCTCTCTGCAGACATGTTAGACGTAGCCACAGGTTCAATAGTCAAGGGCACCATGGTCTGAAATTTCTACCTATGCAGTTCTGTCCTGAGCAAGAGGCGGTCTAAAAACCTGCCACGGTATTTTTAAACAGACCCTGCCAGATTTATATTTCACACAAGATCTACTGTAAAACACAAAGCCTAGAGAGTTAGCTCTGCCCCTTCCCTGTCCCCAAGAAAAACAAACAAAAAACCCAAACAGTGAAAACTTTTTGAATTAGAAGCCGATGCGAATGATTTATCACGGTTCTCTTGGTATCCGTAGTCCTTACCCTGAAGAGCACCCGTGCCTGGTTTCCCCACAGCAGGGCTGTAGCTTGCCCGGTTTGGGACCTAGCGTACTCCTCTGGTCCCTCAACAGCCCTTCAGCAGCACAAGGTCACCACTGACTCACACCAGTCTGCACTACTGACATAAATATGATGTCATCCAGTAATCCCCGAGTCACTTCAGCTATCATTCTTATTTGTTCCTCCACCAAAACCCCTGCCAGCAAAATCCTCTTGCTGCATGAATTATAAGCATCAAATAGAAACGAGCCGTTTCCCAGCAGCTTTCACACGTTTCTCCCCCAACAAAGTCTTTCGGCAGAGGACTAACTCACCGGCTGCACACGAATCAAAAAATATCATCCTGGGGCAAGTGAAAAACATGTTCCTCTTGCAACTTTCTTTTTACTTGCTGATGCTGAGTCTGATCCCTAGATTTAGCACAAAGCCTTTTCTTTGCATCTTTGCAACATTTCATGCTATCCGGGCTTTGTTTTTAAACACTGTCTTAGAAGTCCTGAAGCTTGTGCCAAACCTGAACCCTCCATCTCCAGGAAGGGGATGCAGTTGTTCTACCATCATCTTTTAAATGCACAGATGGACCCTGACTTCTGGAACAAAAGAGGAATAAATACGACATTGGTGAGTTGGGGTTATTTTCCTCATGGTGAAAGTATTTGAATAGTTTTGCAGGAGGAGGATATTTTCAAGTCTTTATACTGCAGCACATCCTACAAATAAAATTAGGAAGTTGTTCTTTGCTTCCTTAGCCCTCTAGTCATACCCCTGTACCACAATTCCGCGAGTTTGAACACCTGTCTTCCACATGCTCACACAGTTATTTTCTGAACATCCTCCCACCTTTACCACCAATAGCCTGTGGCTTTTTAGAAAGGAAACACCGCAGCAGCCGCAGCAACCAGTCTGCCTTTAACCCAAATATTCCAGGTGGCATTTACTGCTCAACACAACTTGATGTCAAACTTTTAAGTTTTAAATAGCCTTTAGAAAAACTAGCTTTAGCAATTATCACTTCATAAGGGGCAGTGGGAGTTTGAAGACTAAAATACAGAAGTAATAAAATTGCAGCTTCCCACGCTACACAGGGAAATAAATTCTTAGTGGAAAAGATATGAGCTAGATGGGAACTAAAGAAAAAAACAAATTAATTGTCCGTTTATTTATTTATTTATTAGCTTTTATTGTTCTGTCTTCCTCTTCTGCCTAGTTTTATGCTGCAATCTAACAGTTCTTGACTACATGCCCAGTGATGAAAGCCCCCCAAAGAAACTCAAGACATTTTGAATCATATTAGTAGGGAGCACAACTCTTCATTCACTTGGGTGTATTGAGACAGGCAAAATGTAAACATGGCTTGAGAAGGGTTTTTATCCAAACCAAGTTATCCAAGCTACGCTAAACATTAAATGCCAAATAGGAATTCGCTGCTAGAGATAATGAAAAATATTACCAGTGCAATATAGTAGCAACAGGCTACTTTGGAAAAACAAAACAAAACCGAAACAACCAACTGGGACTGCAATTGTATGGAAGCACATCTGAGCCCCTCACAGGAGGCTATTGATGATCGCACTCGACACCAGAAGTGGCTACGCGCCAGAGATAAGTACACAAGAGTTCCTACAAATAGTCTATTAAGTGTTCAGATGTCCTTTGGGAAGGGAGGCTCTTCACGGAAGAGACTGATTAAACTCCTGCTTCACTTGACCTTGGCTATCAGCAATGCTATCAGGATGCTTCCCTTCCGATAAAACCAAGGGCACGCTTGTACTTCCTCTCCAGGATCCTGCAGATCAGTTTGATGCGTATCCACCTCAACTTCTGAACTCTTCTTCTATCACCTCCTCAAGAGGAGTTTTATTTTTGGGAGATGATCACCCATTGGATGCCACTTGCTGCGACTATTTGTAGCAACCACCTCGGAGCGTAATTCAGCCTGCAGCATGCGAGAGTGCACGGGTGCTACAGCAGACCACGAGGAGAGGTGTCAAACCCCAAGGACTCATGAATGTGAGCTCTGACAAGTGTAAGAACTGAGATTATTCTGGATTTAGCCTTCTGTAACTTGAAAGACTGGTTAAACACGGTATCAATTAAATGCTCATATCAAATATACTCTGAGGGAACAGATTACTGAATAGTACTATGCACTTTTTTTAAACCAGCAAAAAAAGCATTCAATTTCTCTGGCCAAAATTAAATGTAGAGGGTGATTTCTCATGCGAAGCAGTGCTCCAGACTTCAGGTCTTGAAAACGGTGATATAAATTGGTGTTGGAATAGCATGCCATTTTTTTCCTTAGCATTTTTCCTGAAACGCTGGCTCAATACCATTTGGCATACTTTCAATCACTGATCTAAAAATTAAGTGCCTTGTTCTCATTTATGTTTCTAGCATAAGGAGGCCTCGATGTAAGGTATGAGCAAGCATTAACTATTTATTCACTGTAAGTTGCCAAATGCAAGGGACACAAGAATCTAAGAACCTACAGGCACTTACCGCCCACTTTTCATCATGATTGTCAGGTCCCTACAACTTCACAAATCTGTCAAGCCGCCATGCTACAGAGGGGCTACAGTAAATCAGAACAAACCCCAGTGCCTACACAAACATTAATTATCTTTATTTCCCCCTCCTTTTAGCATTAGCACGTCAGTGAAGTTTCTCACTGTTATGAAAGAAGTGGATGAAATGCACTCACTGTGGGATTTCATGCAAGATTAAAAATACAGATATTAATCTTTCAAAGGATTTGAAAAATAAGTCTCAGCAGCACAAGCTTCTGCTTTTAATGCATCTTAATTATTTAGGCAACGTGCTAGCAAAACACACCACAGGCTGCAGCATCCAGCACAAGTCAAACAGCACTGCGGCTAGAACTTCCCAAAGGAAGTGAACAGGATCCGGGATCAGTGCACATCTGGAGACAGCTGTTTCAGGCCACCTCATCTGGACAGCAGATGACTTCCCGCGAAGAAATAACACTCAACTTTCATCTAGATCAGCATACGCTCTAGAGGCCAAGTCAACTTCAGCCAGTGCAAGTCAAGCAGCTGAAAGAGTTAAATGAGTACAATCACAGCATCGCTTTTTGCGGAGGAAAGACAGACCCTAACACACGCTCAGCAGTCGATCTCTAGGCAAACTGGAAAAAAGTATTTTGATAAAGAGTTATATCAGAGGAGACGCAGGCCTCCTCAGATGACATGTTTGGGATAGCTTTACCTTACTTTCACAAATGTGGAGTTTTATGGCTACTGAAAGTGAAACATCTCACTGCTACAATGCCAAGAAGGATCCTAGTTATTTTCTATGTAGCTCTGCTTATTTGATTAAAATAAAGGTGTACGATACCAGGCCATTGTATCTGTATTATTCCTACAGAACTACTGGAAGGCGATGTGTGCCATTGTCCTCCCTGCCCTGCTCCCTGCCAGACCACATTGTGAAGACCACATCTAAATTGGAAACCTCTCTGTCCTGCATCTGCAGTAAGAGCTACTGCCAAGACCTCTCTTTCCAGCTTTGCATCTTGCTAGCTTAGCGAGGCTTCTCTCAAGCTGCCACACGATCACGGCCTGACGGGCTTCTCGGGAGGCTGCCCCTCATCGAGGCGCTGCTGCTCGCAGCATCAGCACCACTTCACTGATGGAGTCTCACGCACCAGTGGCTGCTGAGGCCACGGCTCTTCTCTAGCAAGAACTGCTGCAGTTTTATTACTCAACTATCCCTTATTTCAGGCTATATTTACACCCATGATGTTTGATCCTGTTGGTTCAGCAAGGACCCTCCTCAGGCGTACTTTGAGCAGCTAATTCCTGTGACCGCTATGGAAGCGACACACATACATGCTTTAGATACACAACTGCTCCTTGACCAGCTACAAAGGCATCTTTTTCTTTACTTTCTCACCCTCCCCACAGTTTTCCTCTGTTTCTTGAAAGCCTGTAAGAGCCAGGGGGAGCTTTGCTGTTGGCAAGACGTCAGAAAATTCCCAACCAAGAAACCAATTTCAGAGGATTACAGCAAACATCCAGATCTCCCCGGATACTCTGGCTGCCCAGACGTAAGTACGCAACGATTATGCAGAGCGGTTACCCACAGAGCAGAGAAGATTGCACAACTGCGGGAACACCACAGCCTGCATCAATAACGCTGGCATCCCCGAGCTGCTCTTAGCCAAGAATTGCACTTTATCAATCCTTACTGTAATCCCTAAAAGGCTCAAGAAAGTTCTGGTGTTACGGCCAGCACAACCATACAACCTCTGCATACTGTTATTACCCTCAGCATCGTACAGAAGTTATATTAAGGAAGAAAACCCATCCAAAGCTCTACTCATTGATATGAGTGGTCATAAAAAAAGAAGTTTTTTTTAAAAAGAGCAAGGCATGTTAATCTTCTGAGCTCCAAGATTAAATTTCCTTTTTTAGCCTTAGTATCAATTATGAGTATGAATAACATTATTCACTTCCAAAATCATCCCAAGTACCATACACACTTAATCTAAACAAAGGAAATGACAAATTGTGTCAGTGTTATTCTGCAGAAATGAACTTCAAGAAGTTCAAACCTTAAAATCCTTTAGGGACTTAGAAAGTGGCTGACTAATCCAGTAACCACAAAGACAAGTTATCTCACAGGGGTTTTTTTTTCAGTAACTGAATTAGAAACCAAGCTAAAAGGTCAGCCTGTCTGGACAAGCAAAAAAAAAAAAAAAAAGAGCAAAAAGGGAGCATCATTTACTTATAAAAACACTTGCTTGCCAGAGATTTGATTAAGGAAAAATGCAGTAGAGTTTTTTTCCTTCTCTAAGTGATTATGCTTTAATTTTCTTAAGTAAGAGTACTGAAATACCCCTGGACATACTAAAATAAATCATGTCATTGGATTTTGAAGATCTGGCTAGCTGTGCAAATCGACTGTAAAGTACACATCTGACCAACTTGGGTTTTTTTCTCTTTTTTTTAAGAAAAGCAATCTGTCAGAAAATGCTGATTCCTTTAAACCAAATAAAATTTTTTACAAATCTGAGAGGTTTAACTAAGCTCTGCTAGGAAGGGTATGTGGGTCTGTAATGGAGATTCCTTCCAATCCGACATACCCTTTCCTCCTCTCTCCCTCGCTCCTAAGGGCTCTTCTCACTTAAGGATTAACAATTTATCTATTCAGGATCATTTATCCTGAATAAAGCAGAACTCCTAAGAAGTAAAAGTAAGAATACCTGAAGTAAGAGCGATTCCTTCATACAATATTGCTCAGTGTACTATTACCATGAAACACAAATGTAACTGAGGTGGTAACCAATTAGTTAACACTAAATCAGTATGCAAATACAATCTTTGTTAATAATGTGGAGTGAGAAGTTTGCTACTGCTATATTAGCATCATTAACTTATCTGAAGACTTCAGGCACTTAAATCTGCAGTGCACAATGAAGGCTTAAGACACACAGTTTTAGTTTCAAAGGCTTAAGACTATATCGTCCAAGATAAGTAGCCATTAGAGATAGGCCAAAGTTGTTTAAAACTATCTTAACACTTAAGAGTATTAACCTTTATTCAACAAATGTTTTTAATTTGAGTCTTAGTCTCCCAATTTATTTCTGACTCCAGGAGAGCCGCTGCAGGCGGTTTGTTTCCAGGAAGACCACACCAGTTCCCTACCTTGTGTACCCAAAAGTGAGGCTCGTCACAGAACCCCGGTCCGATGCTGCTCTGCCTCCCCTCCTTCACTAAGGGAAAGGAAGCAATAGCCGCAATTTGAAGGCAAAGACGACAGGAGAGAGAACTTAAAAGCTTTCTGAGAAAAGACTGAACTACAGAGATTTCCAGGGCATTTTGAAAAATGTATAGCTGCATGACCAAGGGAGAGGCTGTTGTCTTTAAAACCAGGGGCATGTGTTTAATACCTCAGAGACAAATATTTTTTGGAACAGTCCCCAAGTGAACAATCTCCATAAAATCCATGTCGCATGAACCTGCACGCCTCGCCATGCAAAGTTTTCCCAAGTGTTCACTATTACTTAGGCATCTATTTATAATGATCCTGCATGATGGCAAGACAAAAACCAAGAAGGAATTAAGCACTTCATTTCTGAATAATATTCCTTTCAGACTGTATCAGTCTTTGTGTATTAGGCTACTCTTTCTTGAAGATCAAAAGCTTGGGTTTTGAAGCCATCTGGTCACTGAAGTTATTGAAATAAAAGATAAGGCAAACCTCCCACGATACTCTGGCCACTGGAAGCAGCCACAGCGAACTGCAAACTCCATCACCTTCTCTGTATGAGCAAGACCTCAAACATGCCTCCATACATGATGAAACTCCCCCCTGCAAAGTCTCCTGGTGAGGTAAGCAGGGAGACACCCAGTAATGACACACACCAAACACCACTGGCAATAAGCAACATCTAGATTTTTATGCAGGTTTTATAGTAATACAAGAAGAGAGCGCACAAAGGCAAATGCACCAAGTCCAGAAGCCAGAGCTGAGCTAACTTTGCTCCTCCACAGTACATCATTTCAGGCACTCGTCCGGATGAGACCTGGCCCATTGGAAAGTGTTCACAGAAGCTTGATGGAGACCTTATCCCCAGGCTGTTCCCTTATGGTCCAGAGACTCCATCCTCCAAGAGGCAATCCAGAGCAGCTATATTAGGCTCCTCATGCAAAGAGAGTCCCCAAAAGGAGCCCTTTTTCCCACAGATGAGAAAAACCTGGACAAGCTTGTCTTTTTAAGCTACATTACCCTTTACAAACATTTGTACTGACAGATGAGTTGCAAGGAGATTTTAGAAGCATTTCAAATAGATCTCATTTGAGCAGCAGTGTTCTTTCTTTAAGGGAGATGCTGTGCCAAGAACACACCCAGCCTTGAAAACAGATCTCAAGACATAACAAGGCTCAAACAGGTTTTCTGAAGAATTCAGTATGCTCAGAGATTTTTCCAGTGTCACACCTTCAATTATTAATTCCTCTTCCCTTCCTCCCAAAGCAGAAATGCACGTTGCAGCCTGACCTTAAACATACAGCAGTAGTGGAACAAATCCCATGATCAAAGACCCCGGATGAAATTCTATTAGTTACTTAGTTCCTCCACAAAACTTTCAGTCAACATCTCCGCTGATTAAATGCTACAGTAGGAAAGGGGCCTCAAAGATAGTCCAGGATGTTGAATTTACAAGTCTGAATACTCTCATATAAAGTCGATTTCAGGTACGTTATTTCAGTCTCCACTGAGGGCTATGACCTAGGCAATTCAACACAAACAACAGCAACTCATTTTACTTCTCACTCACCAGAAGTTTCATTTAAAAGCCTTATGTCACAGAAGGTCTGCTATTTACAAAAATATAGCAAAAAATGAAATTTTGACAGCAAGTTGTGGCAGTAAGTGCTTTGCAATCAATGTCAGTATGCACCAAAGTGAAAGCAGGTGGTGAGCAATGACCCTGTTACCAAATGGAAGGGAGCAGAAATCTATTCTCTTCCACAGCAGATATGAGAGTCAAGCCACTGAACTACCTTTTTCAATTTCAAATATTGCTAACAAATTTTAAAGCCAAATGTAGTATCTTCTGGGGTATTTTTTGTTGTTATAAAGGGAATTTAGAAAGGTTTATAAAACCTACATACACGGAGCTTGCTGTAAATCACATTGGTGGTTTGAAGCAGCCACGAATTCGATGAGGTTTGCAGTGAAGTTCAGGGCGTCTTCCTCATGCAAACGTTACAGAAGATTCAAGACCACTTAACAAACAATAAAAGAGAGAAGCAAGCTGTTCCTGGGCTTATTTTTGAAATGACTGTATGTTTGATTACAAGGTGACAAAATGAACCATTTTTCCTTAATAAAGATGTCACAAGTTAAAAGTATTTGCTGGGAAGAACATGCTAAATATGCTGAAAAGGTAATGCTTAAAAGAAACACAAACAATTAGCAGAGCTTTAAAAATTCTTGGCAGATGGCTGAAGGAAAAAAAAAAAGGAAATCCATTTAAGGGACATCAATGATATGAATCAAGGCAGGTGACATTTAAAACCAATGAATAAAACATCACAAAAACCTGTCACTTTTTATAAATCATACTTCACAGTGGAAATTATATCTAGGTACTACACTTCAATATCTTCCTCAATTAGCAGGAAATACCATGGGGGTACGATTTCAGGTTTGGAAATTAAAAGTTGTCTATTCTGGACTGCCTTCTGTTATCAGAAAAAACATATTCTTTTTATTCAAGTCTGTTCCCTCTCCCCCCAAGAAAATTATAGTCTTAATGCTCTCCCACTGAAAGAACGCTTTATTTTAGATTCAACACAGCACAACAAATATCTCAAGTTTACTTGTTTCCCAACTAGGAATCTGCCCTAGTTCCATAGGACCTAAACAGGTGTATCTATCAGCCATCCCAGATCTGCCTTTATGGCTAAAGCTGATGAATGCCTTAGCAAATGAGTTCACTTTATGATCAAAGTAAGACTATTGGAAGAAATCAGCACCTGAGAAGTAATTTTTATTCCAGCCACTGCTGGGGAAAAGGAGAGTTCATGATAGATGAAGGGAAGAAACTTTTGGACAGAGAAATCCCTAAAGATTCACTCAAAGTGTTTGGTTTAGTCTTGGAAAAAATGTTATTGAAGAAAACTCTACTTTAACCAAACGTTTGTTTTTTTTTTCTTCTTCTTCTACACAAAACTATACATATTCAAATGAATTTTTGGAACAACCAATCTTCATTCATCACACAAGGATCAGAGAAACTTGCAATACATTCTTTCTTTTCTAAGAGAGCAAGTTTCATAATAATTCAATAGAAGTCTCAAGATTATTTGATTTCCAAATAATCCCATTTAAATGGCCTGCAAATGTGCACACTCTAATAAAGCCTTTTTTGCTCCTGTCCAAGCGGATAGACTTTCTGGAGTCTTACTAACCAGCTCGGATTATTCACTTGAGTAATTTGGATGGCAGAAAGGAGGAACAGGAAGATTAGCGCAGAGGCCTGCATCTGACACCTTTACCAAGCTGCTTAAAAGACAGAAGTAAAAAGAAGATAAAGCTCAGAGGATCACAGTAGAGTCAGAAAACACTATAAAATGATAAACTATAAAAAGTCACACAACAGCAGCTTACCCATCTAATGCAAGTACTTTTCTTCTACCATCTTCCTTATCCATGTATCCTCAGCATGCCTTCTTCCTACTGCTAGAAAAGACCCAAAGACCAGTTCCAACAAAATGAGAGCCAATTATTCAGCCTGCCATCATTTTCAAAGCCTGCAACTGTACCGAAAATACTCCCAAGTTTTTAATCGATTGAACTTTTAGAAGGACAAAAGGTAGTAAAGCTATAAAGCATCAATATTAGATTGCTAATAAGTGCTATCCAAATGAATGTTCAGAGAAACCAAAGACACTGAACGTTCCAGGTCCTGGTAGACAACAAGCTGTTCACAAGACAAATGACACCTTCGCAGACAGAATACAATAAATTAGAGACTCTGGTCATTGTAAAGCAGAATGTGTTTACCGTTATTGATAAGCAATAAATCACCTGCCCTCTAACAGTTCCTCCCTATAAATCACTTCCAATGAAAGAAACGGATGGTTCCAGTATGCAGCCATTCTTCTCCACAGAACTGAGCGGGGAGAAGAAATACACTGGGCTGAGTGATACCCATTTTTAACTGCAGTCGTCCTACAGCGGCGTAGGGGAAGCAGCAGGGCGATGCAGGAGACATAACCCTGCACACCGTGAGATACCAGCTGCAGTTCTGCAGGGCCGCGCCAGGGCTGAGCAGCGCAGAGCTGCAGCATGCATCACTCGCGGCACCTCCCCGGCTTGGACTCCAGCCCGCAGCGATCCATCGTGGCTGGCATTCCTACCACCCGGACCACACCTCACATGCGTAAGTAGACTCTGATCTGCAGGCGTTGTCAGGCTGGTGTCTACCGCCAGACTCAAATACAGTATGATCCTAATGCAACCTGACTTGCTTTGAAAGAATTAAGCTTTCTATAAACTTTCCAGTAAGAGCTTCAATCTCTTGCTATCACACCAATACCTAATTTGTCTAACTAGAAGGAAAAGGATTCACATTCATGATTTCACCACAAACCAACAGCCATTCGTCCAATTGAACAAGCTGAAGACACCATTAGACTTTGCTCCTCTGCTGGTAAAGATACCAGAAGGGGTTTTACTTATTTAAAATCTTTGTTTCCAATTTAATGTTTCAAACTATTAAGTAAAAGCAGAGAAATTAGGATGTTAATAAAAACCAGTATATCCCAGATGAGAGCAGCATGATGAAACATTGTCTCAGTAAATAGAAAATTATATTTTTCTTTTACTACTTCAAGAAAAAGAATTATACCTCCACTCAGGTAAAAGGAAGGCTCGCTTTCATTTACGTTATACTTGTAAAAAAGAAAGATCTAAGCAGTAGCTGTTAAAACCTCTGGCTAGAAGATGCTTACAGACACATACAAAAAATATCAGGGTTTCTTATCAAGTATAAATGGACATACAGTTATTCAAAGTTACTTAAAGGAGGCTATAGTTGCGATACCAACTCTTGCAGTGCAGATAATTCAAGAACTCCAAAAGATGTGAATATACTTTTGGAAACTGGACTTTATTAAAGTGTGTTTTCTTGATGTTTTGCTTCAACAGCTTGCCAGACTATTGCTTTGTCTCTTATTGGAACAAATTGCCATCGCAAACGTGAAATACATTTCTATTGCTCGCTCCTTTGTCCCACTGGCTTGGGGAACCATCCAGCTCCTACAGCTTCCTGCTCCAAGGAGCCCCATGCAGAACTCGGTGTCAGAAAGAGGAACACTGTCTAGAGCAAGAGCTTCCAAACAAAACTGAAGACCACAGTAAGCGGTCTACAGACGCTTTTGAAACAAAGACGCTTCATTGCAAAATTAGTGAATTTTAAGGAACATACTCCATGGAGAAGTCAAGTATCGGCAGCAAGCTGCGGCCCAAGCACTTTGGAAGCAACAGGCCAGACAACTGGTTACTGGAAAGAGATCTGTAGCTGTGGGATCAAACCCAGCCCTTCCTCCAACTCCTGTAACTCAGCAAAGTCCCTCCTCTGCCCATCTCTGTCTAGCAGATGGTGAGGTGGGGACAAGAACCATTGCTTGTACATGAGGGCTCTGACTGCGCAGCCCTGACAAAAGTGGCAGCTGATGAGCACCTGCATTCTTCCCCTCAATTAGAGGCAATTAACACCTCCTGCTCATCCTTCCTTCTTCTGCCCTGCAAAAATTTCAGAAGCAACAGTTCTACTGTTTGCAGGACAGCCTTCCCCAGCAGTAGAGAAACAGATGACACTGTGCACTGAGAAGCGATAAAGCCTGGTTTTGGACTGAGGGAAATGACGCCAATCCTTCCTGTCCAAAGAAATTCCCATCAGCAGCCAACAAGACACTTCTCAAAGGGAGCTAAAAAGATGAGCTAGCCCAGAGAACAGCACTCACAGCGTGGAAACGCAAGACCTGAAACACAGGTTTGCTCACAGCAGACTGAAGCGTGGTGAACCTGTGAACAAAGGCCACGACAAGAGCCATCTTCCACAGTCCTTCCACAGAACGCGGAGAGATTTGGCATGTCTACTCCTTCGACTTCTGCAAACCTTGACACTCTCAAGGATATACAGTAATTTTACTTTTGTAAGGAAAAAAGTTCTGCTCCAAAGTTTTTCTGCTTCAATGAGAAAACATGTGAAGGCAGAGCCTCTTCATTAAGCCAAGGAGTGAGAAGGAAAGATCCAAACTACTGACGGTTAATAATCGTAGGAAGATGAAAGGTCTGATTCACCAAGACTTAACAGATGCCAGCAAATCAAGGTCTTTCCAAAGGAAGCAGGATACTTTTTAGGAGAGAGACATAAACCTTGTTTCTGAATGTCAGCTTCCTTCCTAGAGCTGCGGCAGTGGGACGGAGATTGCCAGTGCAGAAAACGACTGCTGATGGCTGCAGTTCTCCACTGAGGTCCTGCAGGTGAATGGCAATGCTTTCCTTCGAAAACTCAGCTATCACCTGGTGTCCTTCCAGCGGAACACAGATAGCAAGAGCAGCTAAAGGCAACGTAGAAGTGTCTCTACCAATTAAGCTCTTGACAGGCTGCCTTACACGGGCAGGAATGGTTGGCAGATACACAGGTGCTAGAATCAAAAAAGCCTTGGAGCAAACGGCTACAACTCCTTGTGTAAAGCTTGCTGAAAGACTTGATGCCCGGCAGTACTCTTGCTCTAGAGTCTGTTCGAAGTTCAGGTCCTATTTGACTCAGCATCCAAAAATATCTACTAGGATACTTAATTAGCACAGACTCAGTGATATAAGAAAAAATATGAATTCAAGTTACGCAAAACCTAAGCTCAACACTACAGGTATTAAAAAACCAGCAGCTACATCATAATGGCAAAATTCAAGACTGACGGTGGCACTACTGCCCCTCATTTTCCCCACTGAAACCACACTCATGAAATAAAACTGAAAAGGTTCCGGCATTATCATAGCTACCATAAGCCATGAATGGCTGGAACCTGCTAATTTGCTACCAAAATAGGCTTTCAATAAAATTATTAGTGATATAATACACAACATTCATGACTGGATCATCCACAAATGTGTGCTACAATAGGTTTGGCAAGACTGAAGGCCTTTCAAGCAGAGCCAGAATAAAAAAAGTGGTATCACTTTCGCCACAAGTGATATTAGAATACTGACCTGCTCAGAGCAGTTAAAAGGCTTTTAAAATAGGAATAAGCAAAGGGTTTGTTGTGTCTAAGGGCAGGAAACACCGCACAATTAATTTTGCCGTATGTTACAGTACTACTGAAAGATTAAAGTGAAAAAATGTATGACATTGTCTAAACAAATCTTCTAGCATTATTAATTTAAGTCTATGCAACAGTACGTGACTAATGTTCACTAGCAAAATTAAATTCAACTACAAAAACTCTGAGATCTGATTATGGCAATTAGGAATTTTACGTACAATGCAGCCTGCCCATTAACAGCCTACCCCTGCAGCACTTTCATATTAGAGTTTGTTATATTCTTCCTAAAAGCAAGAAATTTTGCCCATAATTAGTATTTTTTCCCCCATGTTAAATAAATCATGATGTTGTTGAAAATATTTTTCGTAATCAAGCAGGGCTTAAATCTTTAGAGATCCTTGTTCAAACATGAGTGGGGATAAACATTAACACCATCGGGCATTGACTAATCAGTTAATACTATTTCTACCTCAGAAATTCAAGGCTGGAAATACGCTGGGCTTAAGCCATCTCTGACCACAACCAGGACGTAGCCAGAGCATCACGTTTGGGAGGAATGGAGTTCATCACCTTTTAGAACAGGATCTCTGGGTTTTCAGCTCTGCAGTGGATGGGGCTGACTCAATCTAACCCTTATCTAACGTTGTGATATAAATAGTGTCTTATTTGCCTGCTTCAGAGGAACAATGTTAGTCAAGAAAAGGTCAAACGGTTTTGCCACAGGGGAAAAGAGAAAAAAAAAATCTTTTGTAATTTAATATTGCCCTTTTTTTTTGGAAGACAGGAGACTCCAGGTGCTAGTCACATAGGAGGGAGAGGAATACAGAAAAGAAGACAGGCATATTTATCTAGTCTGCAGTAGCACAAAGCAATAATATTTCAATCATTTCTTAAGGCCCAGGAGGAACTAGTATTCATGCAGCATCCCACTGATCTCATCTTTACTTGAAAAGCTGCAAACTCTATAGACAAAGTCTGCTCAAACCTGCCTACTTTGACAATGCAGAAATAAGTTATAGCTGCAGGCAAGCCTAGAACAGATGTACTTGATACACCTACTAGTGAATGTATATTTTCTTATTTCTTATCTTGCATTGATGCTTTCAATTAATAAAGCATTAATAAACATGACGTTTACCCGTAGCTAGCCAAATTGATCCATTTTTAGCCAAAGAGGAAAAATACCCAGTTTTAAGTCTTTGAATACATTACACAACCTGAGGTTACTGCTACTAACCCTCAGATAAGCACTATACA
Source organism: Phoenicopterus ruber ruber (assembly GCA_009819775.1). Taxonomy (NCBI): domain Eukaryota; kingdom Metazoa; phylum Chordata; class Aves; order Phoenicopteriformes; family Phoenicopteridae; genus Phoenicopterus; species Phoenicopterus ruber. The sequence continues at coordinate 7,467,036 of CM020230.1, forward strand.
AATACCCACATGTATTTACTAAGGTTGCTTTCAAGCATTTTTCTTATCCTACAGAAAAGAAAGTAGCTCTGTTACAAAATCTGCATGCAAGACAGGCTGGTATATTCACACACAGTTGAACTAGAGAAATACATACAGCTGGGAAGTGAAATTTCTGCAAATTACTACATGAAGGTGACCCAAAGCCCGATTTATTGCTAGCTTTTATTGCTTGCTTTTATTGCTTCCAGCGCACTGGTAATCTATGCACATGGCAACACTTCAGTACTAATGGAAATCAGTAAACAAGGTCACATGCGTGTCAAACAGTTGCTTTGCACATTCTAAAAATACTTGTAGGTCCTGTTTGCTAGAATGGCACCGACCTTTCCTTGTGTCATCCGCGCTGCCTGTGCTGCTCACTGGGTGTAGCCTGCACCTACAGCTCACGGTATGCAGGGAGGAATACATCCTACTCAGTGGAAATAAGGGTAATTGCTAAACTTGTTATCAACCAAATTAGAAAGTAAAATAATTACAACAGATTTCCCCTCGGGCCATCTTCTGCAGACTACAAAAGACTTCTAAGATATTCCAAACCATCCCGTCTTTCCTGGGAAATACCACACATTGAAAAATAATTGTTTATCATTAAATGAAGTTATAGCATGTAACGTGAATGAGATACGGAGTATCTGACTCGACTGGAATCGTGTGCTCAGCCCACACCCTGCGATACACAGGCTGACAAGTCAGCTTGTAGGTTATTTTTGCAAATCATGTTTATGCAGTGACTTTAAGCCTTCGGGCTAAACGTAACGCAGTACAAAGGGCTATAACAGAGAATGCAGCAGGTCCCCTCAACTAGCCATCCTTTTCAGTCTAAACAGGAAAATTGGAGATGCAGCAGCAAAGGCAACAAACTGTATGTAACAGCAGTAGTCTATACAATCTGTACAAACAGAATGGAAGCTATTATTCCAGCCTCAAAGTAAAGCATCTCCTCAAGTCGTGACTAGCAGAGGGATTTCACTTTCCACGCTGCTTTGTGAAGGTGGAGTGAATCTCACCAGCTACCGACTGCAGTGTGATCACCTGAATCGTGGGCAACACGAACAGACATCATAAGGTCACGCAATGCACTTAAAGCAAAAAGTGCTTGCACTGAAGTATCATTGAAAGAAAATGCAGCGAACAGTGTTCAGCAGAGCACGTATCTTCTGGCATTTTGAACTCAAAACAGAAATTTTCCACCCTCACAAAAAGAATTAAATCATAAAATTTATTATTTTTCTTTGGATTTCGGAAAAGTTCCTGAAAATTCTGAGCATGTGAACCTTAGTTAGGAAGACTGAAATTGAGGATTTGAAAGAGACATGAAGACAAGCTCAATGTTTATATAACAAAACAAAACCCAGTGCCAAAGCTTGAGAAAAACAAGGATATTCAATGGTTCTAACACTATACATTCAGGATTTGCTTTTTCCAACTGCCATCTGGAATTCTATTTTTTTTATTTTAAAAGCATCATGGGGAAGTAAAGCAAGATAGCTTGTACTTCCATGTCCTCAGGCTTTTTTGTCCATTTGTTTGTTTTTAAACAAGGAAAAGTATACAGATAATGACCGGTTATGATTACCGAGAAATACCTAAAGAAAATGAGTTTTTCAAAATGCCCCATCCAAATGCATTAGCAATTAGAATCTCCTCAAATTTCCATTAGTCTATCAAAACAAGAAATAATCTTATAGCGGCTCTGACTAAAACTCTTAAAGATTGTCACATTGACTGAATTTCAAAGTATAGACTTACAAATTCGTAGTCTCCATCCTGTGGTACTTTCCAATCGGATGAATTTTTTGTCTGGCCAGACACATTCTTCCCAAAGCTATTGATTTGATTCTCCTTCTCCTTCTGCTCAAAATATTCAAGGAATGATGGTTTGGCTGGCTGCATCGTTTCATCCCTCCCTGGAAATATTAAAAATAAAAAAACCAGTTGTTTCGAAAAACATATTTTCAGTTATACTGCCTTACATCATGCCCAAAAGTGATTTTATTTTTTTAGCACACACTAAATCACATAGTACTGCTAAAGTACTATTTTGTCAGTAGCTTTTCAAATATAAAACTGACTGTACAACGAGAAAACTGGAGAAGGGAAGCTTAAAGCCCACAACACAAGTGATTACAGTGCCGGAGGCCTTGGCCTCTAGACCTGCAATCCGTCCATCAAAGCACACGACTGGGTAACCGAGCTTCATGCACTGAATGCTAGAACTAAACTGCTACCAACTAGAGAGGTTGGGCTTTTTTCATCCCAGCCAGGTTGTATGCACTGCAAAATATGCAAAGTTCCAAAACTAAACAGCGTTGTTTTACAAACAGAAACTCATCTTTATATTTATGAATGGAACAGTACAAAAGCGAGGCTTTCAAAGACCACGTCTACCACGCAAATATCACATAACTTGCCTTGGGTAGAAGTAGTCAAGTTCTACATTTCTTGGGTAGAAAGGATTAATTAGTTCGCAAAGCTTCTTTTTCTTTTTATAAACAGTCAGTTAGTAAGTTTTCAAGTTTACTGCCCTAGTTTTCTTTTTGTAAGTTAATTCCTCTGAACACACTTTCTTAGTGGATTACTCGAATAAGCCACATATATAGAGTAACCATTCAGTTCTAGACTGCATTTAAGAAACTTGGGGTAATAAGAAATGGGCAAGGGTACAAAGAGAGACAGAGGAGTCAAAATAACCCCCTAAATATGAAAACTTTGATTTTTAAGAGCAGGTCTCATAAGCCTCCCCAGCACCATTCTCAATAACAAAGAGTTCTCCCATACTGACAGGAGAAGAAAGGATATAGCCAAGAGCACAACGCTTTAGCACAACTAGATTTACATTATTGTCATGTGTCTAAATTATTCTTTAGAACAAGCAGAAGTTAAACGAAAAGGAAGAACACTGCTGATCCATTAAGAGCAACAAGCTATTAAAACTCTACATTCTCATAGGGTGCCCAGGTATGTTGGGTGGTTGGTGTGATGAGGGATACGAGCACTAATGCATCCCTTCTTCCTTCAGCCACCACACCATCTGAATCCCTGCTCACGTGATTTAAGTACCATTACATACAAATAAATCCAGCAACCCATTCAGCAAACAGGTTTCCACCACTGAAGGTAGAAACACAAGGTCGCAAGTTCCCAGATCAAAGCAGATCCCCAGTGCTGTCTGGAGAGAGAGGAGGTGGGCTCTGGGAACGGAGGCAGTTTCAGCTGTAGGGTGACAGCAGTGCAATAGGGAAGGACGTGATGAAAAGTGAGAGGATGAAAATACCGATTCTTAGCAGAGAGAGCATATAAGCCAATCCAGGAAAATACAAAACTTAACTTCAGAGCAGGTCAAGACCAAAAGACCTTCACTATCTCCAAAGGAAGATTTTTTTACTAGTGCAACCAGTTCAGCATCAGATGCTGCCCAGACTATTCACACTTAAAACTGGCCTGTCCTGTGAGTTACAGCACAGCTAACATCTTGTAAAGAGTCTCAGTCTAAACGAAGAGGCAAGCTTGCACAGCAAACGTGCTTTAATGGGCTGCACCACAACGTCACGACAGCTACAAACGCAGCTAAGACTACTCGCAGCTTAATGCCATTGTGCTGCTCTTTGATAAAGCACCTCACAAAAACCTGTGAGCATAATGGAAGTAAGCACTGTAACAATACCTAGTAAAACGTTTTTGTTCTGATAAAATATGGTTCTCTAGACACTGGAGTAGGTTAATCCCTAAAACATGTTTTAGACAATGCAGAAACCATTGTTTCAGAAAGCAGGAGGACTAGACTTAACAGAAAATGGCATCAGAATAGCCTAATTCTGGACTGTGGAAACAAGTTCGCTGCTGAATACCATACATTTGAAAGAAATATAATCTGTCAGGCAGACAATCAACCAAAAGTTTAGAGCTTCAGACAAGCACACAGGGGATGGAGCTGTCCTTTGATGGGTTTGTGGGGTCTGCGTAATGCAGAGACTCTCCTACAAGAGTTTGTACAGAAGGCAGGCTACAAGAGTCCTCACTAAGGACATTCAGCAGTGCTTTCCTCTTTAAAAAATATTAGCTACTCTGGAAACCCATTAAGATTTAATCACCGAATATTATTCTTCCACATAAAACTGCCGTCCAGTGATCCAGAACTTCCCTGGCAGACTCTGTCTGATCCTCAGACAAGTGTATGAATTCCTTAGTCAGCTATGAGATACTTTAGGAAGTTATTTGTCTATAGACAGGTTAAACACAGAACAAATTTCTGTGAAGTATGAGGAATCTTGGCAGGATATTTGGGTTGTGATACTGAGAGAAGTGTGGTTCTACACAGCCCGAAATGTCACGATGCGTTTTGAAAAAGCACCGCATCGCACTGCCTCTCCAGGGTCAGCTAAAAGCTCAAGCGTGAACTGAAGTGCTTATACTTTAGCACTATGACAACTGGAGCAAAGACAAATTATTCTACCCCTGGCAGTAGTTCCCCCTTTTTTTAACAAACAAAACCCAAAACCTCATCGTACAGAATTAGATCAAGACAGACACCTTCAGACAGGCTGCGTCAAGGTCAGTCAGGAAACACATCTGCAAAGCCGAGAACAGATTTGCTGTTGGGGATAATTACTGAAATACAATAGCAACCCAATTACTGCTAAGTGATAAAACATTTATTTATAATGAATTAAATACACCCCTTGTATTCTGCTGCACTCCAGCCTGTTTGAAGTAGGAGGTAAGTTGTTATGGCCAATCCTGGCAACGTTTAACACCAACAAATTTTGTAGAAATCCAGGAATTCATAACTACCTAGGCTAATCTATACACAGCTTACTGACAGCCAGCCTAGGTCTCAGTAATTCAGGCTTCCTAGGAAAAAAAAAAAAAAAAGAGACAATCTGAATCAAGCTTGTGCTGTATGTTTTGAAAACAATTGTTTGCAGCACAGGAGACTTTGAAAGCAAGTGTTTCACTCCAGTGACATTGGCTTATTAAGTTCTTTTGTATTTTTTTTTTTTTAAAGACTGTTCGCTCATACCAGAGCTTAATTCAGAGCATCACTTAAAATAATCACGCTCATTTCCCCACATCTTGTATTTTATCAAGAACTGCAATATTTGTAAATGACTAGTTACATCTACTGAACAGCAACCTACTGTAGCAACACTGCATTATCAAAAGGCATATCCGAACCCAAGCTTTATTGAATAAAACTTCTATTTTCATGCAGAAACGAAACAGACAAAGGAGGAAGCACATGAAGTGGTGGTGGTAGTTTATAATCCTGAAGAGTACAACTGGATTTTCAGCCCCACCAGTACAAGTGACCGAAAAGCCGGAGGGCTGCAGCAGCAGGCTGCTGGGACACCAAAGAGGTCCACCCGTGCCGAGAGGGTGGGAGGGAAGGGGGTTTGTTCGGCCTGGGGTGGGCAGGAGAGGCTCCAGCTGCAGCCTCCCACCCCAACAGGCCATCAGAGCCCCGCTCCCCCAGCGAAAGGACAAGAGGAACGGTCTGAACTGCAGCAAGGGCAACTCGGCTGAACATAAGGAAGAAAGTTTTCACAACTGGGACGGTTGTGCAATGGAGCAGGGCTGGAGCGACTGCGCAAGGCCCTCAGCAACCGGATCTGACAGTGCACTTGGTCCCAGCCATCACGCAGGGAACCTGACCGATGACCTCCGGGGGTCCCTGCCAAGCCAAGCTCTTCTGCACCTCACACTCTTCACGCCCGCTGTCAGACACCTCTAACCTTGCAGCCACCTCAGGCCTTGCAAATGCATGCAACGTTTAGTCACCAGTTTTAGTACATTTGTACACATCAACATGTAACACTGCATCTTTATTGAATGTTGTCTTGGGTTTTGTTGTGGGGTTTTTTTTTAAACCGATTAAAATAGAGATCGCTGGCAAAGAATGGAAAAAAAAAGATAATATAAAATGAAAAATATCCAGAATACAAATCTAAAATGTCTGAAATTTTAGTTGCCGCTATGATCTCAGTAGGGGTGCTTATGCAGCAAGACCGACAGAAGTGCTCCTGGAGACAGAAAAGACATTACACCAAATCAATTATCATCCCAGCACGACTGGATTTCTTTCCGTCAATCTTGGCACTTAACAGCAGTGCCATCTTTCCAAAGATGATCTGCTATTAATTCAACACAAGAATCACACTGCTATATCTTTAAGATTTTGATAACAGGCAGCTGAAGACAAAAATCGATCACTGCTATTTGCAGAAGCAGATGCTGCTGAAAGATGACACCGCACTAAACGTGTCTGTGCCAAAAAGCATTTAACTTCCTCGTTTTATAGGGTTAGACTAAAATACGAACATTTGACAGAAAGTGAGATCACGAGCGTGGCAGAGAAGAAGAGCCTCTCGTGAGAAGGTCACCCTGCAGTGACAAGAAAGGCTTCACCATGCATTTGTTTTGGAACTTAAAGAGTTGCTTATAAGGATGAGCCGCCAGAGCTCCCTGGAGCCATTAACCGTCTACCATTTAGATACGCAGTCATCTTTTTAGGAGCTGTATTAATTACACAAATGGAACACCACAGCTCTGCTGGAGCCGGTCCAGCTGACTGCAGAATTGCAGGTTTGGGCTAGCTGAGGAGAGCCACGGGCGCTGGGAGGACGGCTCGTCGTTCAGCCTGCCGCGCGGCAAAGAGCAGAAGCCCTCTGCAGAAAACTCACAAGCGCTGCCTGGTATAAAGTCGTGTTTAGAAAAGCGTAAGAACGTCAGTATTGTGCGTGAGAACACAAAAAGATGTGAAATTGGTGGGTCCAAAGGTAGAGAATGCTGTAAATTGTGAGAAACAAATATCCCCTTAGATTTTGATTTTTAAAAGAGTTTACTACCTCAGTAATAGCGTTACCCTTTCAGCACTGGAAAGCAAAGTCCAACTACATGTACCACGCAAGCTGGGGCCGTCCTCACCCAAAGCACAAAAAGCCCAGACAAGCCAAAAAACAACCGACAGATACAGGCAGGGCACTGCAAGAAGCCAGAGAGGCAACACCAGCAACAGCCGGTGGCCCTGGCATACTGGATCCTCTCCTCTGCTGGGCTACAGCAACGGCAAGTTTTAAGGAAAAAACTAAAACAACAATGCGTTCCCTCCCCAAAAATGTCACCTGTCTGAATACTTGAGGGAATGGAAGAGGTCAGTCCTAGCGGCTGACTGCAGCATACAGACCTCCTTACACCAAGCAAAAGATGACAAAGAAGGTGTGGAGAGCCTTCAAGACATTTCTATTTCCATATGATGCTGCAGAGAAAGTGGAACGATAAAGAAGAAACAGCACGGTCAATTAAATCAGCAAGAGCTTTACTTTTTTTTTCCCAGCAGTAAAGAATATCTGTGAAACCAGATCATTCAGTATCATCTACTCCCAGAAATCAAAGCACTCATTTTGTTGATTTTGTCAAATTAGCTCTCACAATTGAAAATTTTCAGAAGCTCATGAGCTTCAAAGGACGCCTTCAAAAGCAAAGCGGGATTTACAAAGTCCTTCTATCTATCTGAAAGAGCTTGCTGAGTAATGAAACTAGAAATTCTGCTTTTCTCCAAAATTATTCTTCTCTATTCAAACTTGACAGCAGATACATCCCTGTTTTGTTATTCTTTCCTCTTTCAAGAGATTGCTATTATCTACCTAGGGTGAATTCTAGCATCAAAGCTTGTCATGAGAAAGAAAGATAACCTCAGGAACACATTTTGTGTGCCCTTTACTCAAGTCAGTTAAGTTAAAACAGTTAATACTTAAAATGCCTATTCTTGAAGCCACGGTGAGAGGTTTCCTCCCTTATATCACAAAAATTGGAGCTAGAGTTGTGGCTGGGAACAGTCAGGAGATCATGCTACAAATTCATCTACAAAGAAGGTCATGTAAATAAACAGCAATGAAGTGATCAATTACTACATTAGCAATATCAAACTAAAACGTGATACTTGGTATATGTATATGTATTTGTCAAGATTTCAGGAGGCTGCAATCTTTAGAAAGACAACTGGCCTCAGCTCTGGAGAATACTCGTGTTTACGAGAATGAGGTGTGAGGAGCAACAAACCCCAACATTTTTAGGTTGACTTGTGCTAGGAAAGTATCGCGAACACCCTGCACAAAGCTCAGGCAGTTGCACTCCTGTGAGCTGGAGCTCAAAACAGCCCTGCCGAGATGCAGTAAGAGCACTCATGTTAACTTTAAAGCAAGCAGAGCTATCACTGCCTTCAGTCAGACATAATGCCGGAAAGGATCCCCTGGGACAAGCAGCAGAGTCTTCTGCTATCCTATACAAGATTATATAGTTCCTTTCACAGAGGGATCATGATCTATTGTAAAGCAATCGGTTTGCTTTGTCCTTGCTGTTGACAGGCTTGCTGTTCTCCTGCAGTTATAAACCCTCTCACTTCCAGTCTGAAGTTTACGGGTAGCCACTGGATATGCACTTGGTCTTGAGCAAGCCTCAGTTCTTCGGCATTCAAACCATTATCCTCTACAGCGTTCACCTTCCCTCCTTGCCCTTTTTTAGGGTTTTTTGGTGGTTTTTTTGTTTGGTTGGTTGGTTGGGGTTTTTTAAGGAGTTCTCATAGCCAACGTCATCTCTCATTTTAGTGGTCTAAATAAGCATAGATCTTTCACTGACTTCTCACCTAACAGGCTTAGTCCCCAGGAGTTTCAGTAAGCTTCTGACTGCTTTAGATTGAATTATGTAACTTTAAGACTGAAAATGCACATGTATTTAGGATGCACAAAACAGCGCCTGATGATTATGTGCAAGCAACACTTCATTAATATTAAATTTCAAATGGAATTGCAGTTTCATTTGCTTCAGGCTATTTCTTAGAGATCACAGATGAACTTTAGCAGCTGGACAGCATAATTTGTACAGTATGAACAGGACTGAGTCATTTTATGCAGCAGAGCAGAGAGATGCCAATTTATTCAACCAGAGCAAAAAGTGCTCCATCATTAATGAATTCACCCCATGGCAACACAAGCTGAGATCTCCTCACATTACAAGCAGACCACGTAAGCTTCAATAGATATGAAGTGTTATGAGGACAAGTCATCCCATAATTATGGCCTATCTCAAACTAAATCAAAGCTGAACACAACTGGCAGATCCCACTATTAAGAAGGAGTTCCTAAATGACCATGAAAATCAACATTAGGTATCCTAACTAATCTCTTTTAACAAACGTAAGACATCAAAGTCATCTAAGGAGAAGAGTACCAACACTCATCCACAGCTGTGGTGTATATAATTGAGGACTCTTTCTGAAAGAGGAGGGAATCCTCACAGTAACGAAAGCTGTTTAAGACCACGTTACCTCCTTTTGGATCTCTTTTACTTAAAAACTCAGAAAAGATTATAAATATATAGCAGCTTTCTTCCTCCATCACAGATTTTCAGTGGACACCTTATGTCTTTCACCTCATTAGCCTCAATTGTTAATTTAGTCCAGCAACCACAGTATGTGACATGGGCAGCGAGATGTGAAGGTGCATCGAGAAAGAAGTGAACATTTCTCATCCTGCATCATCTGGCTCAGGTTCTGATGAATCTTAACGAGAAACCACCTCATCAACAGGGGTGCAGTCTTCAGATCCAGCACGCTGTGGCTAAACAGCTCAGGCTCCGCAAACGGCATAAAACCAACTAAGCATTTGCTAACACTCTTTCTATTCATAACCTGGAAACTCATTTGCTTATCTACAGAGAACAGAAGACAACACGGCAATGAACATTTTTTTCCTGAAGCTTGAAAATTTGCTGGTCAAAACAAATTTGGTTTTAAACTTCTGCAATTAAGGAATTTAAGAGTTTATAGAGTTTTCCTCATTCCTGCTCAGGAGGAAAGCTTTCTCCAGGGTTTATTTTGATTCAGTAGGAAGTAAGTTTATTCTTAGAAGAGACAGGTAGGTTACAGTTTGCCTGTACATGCAAATATATGCATGCCTATGGGACAGAAATATATTTACTAAGTGCTTTGCTACTACTGTGTCTCTTGGTTGAGCCTCCTGAAACATGTTGCCTCCTGTATGACTCTAACAGTCATACTTCCCATCTTCCTCAAGACAATGCTTCTGTCCAGAAAAAAAAAAAAAATCCCCCTACTTTCTATCCCCTACCATCACAAACGCAGGGGTACTTAATAACTGTGTTAGGAACAGCAAAACCAGCCGTGTTAAACACATACATCTCTTTCTCCAATTTCAGTGTCACTGAAAATATAAATATTAACAGATGATTAACTTTGTCTTAGCGTTAAAGCTTTGTCAAATATTCAGGACAATCAAAGGCAGACAAGCATCCAACTTAGACCCCCGACTTAACTTCTCTTCGTGCTTCAGTCTGCACAGAACCACTATTCCAATTGCTAACGCACTGCACAGCGGTGCACTAACCAGTGGCCGACCACTATTCAAACAGGAAAAACCCAACAACAAAATGACAGCACATACAACTCCTCCCATTGCTCAAAAATACTGTCTGCATGGCCACACAACTTGATATTCTTAAACTGGGCTGGCTGCTGTTTACGTCAAGTTTGCCAGCAAGGCTGCTATTAAGATAAAAGTCAAAAAGTAACACAGCCAGAAGACTTATCTGTGAAGATTTATATTCTCCGTGCCTCATGAGTGGCAGTACAATGCTTCTTGCAGTTCGAGAAGAATTCAATCAATGTGCGTGTTTTTATAAACAGTGTGTCATTTAAATGCATAACACTAAGGGTGTTTTATGGTCCAATCATGCCTAAACGGACCAATTTATTTTAAACACAGAATGGTACCACTGGGCATTAATAACACTAAGTAGGGGGAAGCTGCTACGAAGAACTGTTGTCTACAGAGAAAAACAGAGGCAAAACACAGCCAATATCTTTGACGTACACATGATGTAAATCCTGACAAGCTGCAGAATTATTCTCTACAGTACCCACATCAGCTGTTTGGATGACACGCATCTGCACTTTCTTGGACAACTACTGATATTCACCACCTTCAGCTACCTCAGCTACATACCAGTAATACTTTATTCAATTATAATATTAATGCAATCACATAAACCTTCTGCCATCCATATTCATTCTGCTGTTCATGTTACAGCTTTTACAGTCATCGCTTTACATGAAAAATTACAGGTTAATTAGTGGAGACAAATCATTTCCCAAGTCTTGGCAGTAACACTTCTCTGGTTTAGGTTGAAGTGTCACCCACTGGATGCCTCACAAAGCCACCAAGACTAACAAGCTTACTCTGAATCATTTTTTTCTAATAGGAAATTGCCAAGTTTGCATCTTAGCTCATTTAATTTGCTAATGAAACCCAATCTCCCCTCAAAAGGGGAAATACCTTTTTAAAAGGACACAACCATGCTTAGCAGCGTGGGTAAAAGCTACAACAAAACCCAAACCACTCCTAACTTAATTATAAGAATTAAGCCTAGAATGTTTTATTTTAAACATTCACAAACTATTAAGAATTTTTACCTGCACGTTACATTATCAAGGTAGAAGCAACAGTGTTGTTAGAGCTTCTGGTCTACCTCTGCACCAGACGCCGTACTGAATGCGTGCCACGGTAACAAAAACCCCACGCCCACAATTCTTCCCCCCTCTCCAAATCCCTCTTTCCTCTCAACCCAAAAACCAGGCAGCCCAACTCACACCACTCTTGGCAGTTCTACATCCTCCAGTGTCCTTTTATTTGGTGCTTAAACAAGCAAGAGGCACTTTAACATAGAAAATAGGACAGATTATAGTACTAGACAAACTAGACGCTATTTCACTTGGATCTGACCGTACTGCAGAGTCCAAGGAAGGCAATATGTTTATCTGCTTTATTAGAAAATTATGTTCCACTCTTTAAATTGAAGAGACAAACTCATGCCAAATTTCCACTATCTAAAGACCTACAGCAAATAAAGCAGAGTAAAAAATGCTGCACTGTTTACTAGCAGTATATATTCTCTCATAGAAAAATTTAAAAAAAGATTATTTCAGACATATTCACAGTTCAAAAGTTACTCCAGCTCTCAAGCACAATGGAAATGTCCATTATTACAAATGACTGTTCGTCTATAGTTCTTCAGCTACTTCCAAAGTTTTCCTGGAACAGTTTAACTGCAATCCATAAGTAATCTGTTAGCAATCGATTTATAAGTAAAACGAATCGCAGCGCAATTTAGTCTCTGCGCTTTCAGGCAATCACTTGAGTGCTTTCAAAATGGGTAACAATGTCATAGTGACATTTTTAATGCTGCCTGAATATTTATATTGAGTGTCCAGAAAAAGTCAAGCAAATTAAAGAATTTAAGGAAACAGAATTACAGCTCAATTGACCAAAAAACAAAACTTCCCCTACAATGTAAAATACTGGCATTTAAGAATGCTCTTCCTTTGAGCCTGAAAAGTTGTGAATTAATTTATGCAAGAATCACTTTCAAAGCTATTGGAAGTTGTTTACTAGAGATTTCAAAGACAATCCTGTCTAAAGCGTAATTTTTCAATGTCCTATAAACACTTTTTATATTAAAAAGAAATAACCAAACCAAAAACTGGTGAAGAGATGGATTTTTTTTTTTTTTTTTTTTTAATTAGAAGGAAGGGCTAGAACACAAGCTCAGAAGCCTGCAGTTTAAAAGCCCAAGACACCTAGGAAAGCTAAATTCTCCTACTAACGCCATGTAAGAAAAAAATCAGAACTTTTTTATTGACTTAAAACAGGTTTTATTGTGAGTCATAAGACAAGCTGCCAAGTGAAATATAGACTTCTTTAAAAATATGAATCAATGAAGCTTCTTCAAACTGAGTGGTTTCCAAACAGGATTATTACATTTATATTTAAGATTACAAAAAGAACTTGCTCCAGAGAGTTCTGCAGCAGGCTGATGAGCTTTACAGTTAAATCAATTTAACTGAATGTTAAGAGAACATGAATATGGAAATGGCAAGTGGAAAAATGGAGCTATAGGCAATTCACATGAAGGGCAAGCTGCTCAAAGACACTGCCTCGCAGCACGCCCAAGAAACACACACAGAACTGCTCTGTGCAGCAGCAAGAACTTCAGCATTATGGTACCGGGGAAGGAGGAGAATAAGGTGTTAAGGAAAAGTTAAGTTTTAGCCTGGTACAATCATTTTCATTAACATCAGATTTCTTGGAATTAGAGTTATTAAAATGCAGCATAACTTGCAGCAGAGGAGCGCTGAGCGCAGCTCGGTTTCACTAGGTACTACTGTACTGAACCTGTCGACGAGAAAGCAATACCGGCACCAAACATCCCTTGCACCCAGGATCTCACAAAGCTTCCTCCAGAGCGCAGAGCTGCTCAAGCACTTCTGACGCATACTCAGCTTTGAATACTGCTACACAGCAGCAGCTGAAGAACAGAGCAGTTTTAAGAAGGCTGAAGTCTAAGGGGAGTTTAAAATAAAAACTCGACTTTCTAGTCACAGAAATCTAGAGCTCTTAGAGCTTGTTCTGGAGCTCCCTCTTCAGGTTTGATACTGCGCTATATTAAAGACATTGCAATATCCTCATAACTGATTCTACTCAAAATGAGAGTATGTCCACGCAAAAGAGATTATCAAAGGCGTCTCCTCAAAACTCTGTACATCAGTTTATAGAGAGCATTAGATGCTTTTGCGTTATAAGTGTTGCAATCTTAAAAAAAAATGGTGAGAAGATAAGCACATGTTAAACACAGGAAGATAAACTGAAGAGGAGCTTTACTCACACACCTTTGGTACCCAGTGCAGGAGCACCACTGACAGTAGAACCTGTGTTATTGTGACTCATGAAATGGAACAGTACACACTGACAATGAGAAACTAACAGTGTTGTCTACTTGGAAAGCAACAGCAACTTCACTTGGTTTATTTAAGGCTGTTAACATGTCTCACTCTTTGGGTGACCTTTTAAGCTACTCTAAGCATCCATCGTCTCCTTGCTACAGCTACCTTGCTCCACAAAACCCGATGGCCTTACCCCATCGTCTTTGTTGCCACAAGCCGCTACATGGGCCAACATCTCTGGTTTTTAAGGTGCTGAATCAGTGTTTGCCAAAAGTTCAGAAAACTCTTCAAATGGGTTTTGCTGAAATTTCACTGTTTTCCCCTAACAGAGGAGAGTATCTTTCCACAAGCTCTTGAGGGCCCCCACATGGAACAAGCTTTCAACACAGAAATTCTTGAGAAGGATTTTTCCAAACTCCTGTTGAGAATTCCTTTTTTCTTCTCCCACAATAGTTAAAAATCAGATGGCCAAGGAAGTCTTTGGAAGCAGCGCAAGAGCCAAAAAAGAACAAGCCTCACCTATGATGGCCATATTTTACTAATGCTGAGCCCCGACTCGGCACTTTTCTCAGTCCTTGAGCAAACATCCATGCTGGCCAGCTGAGTCATCTATGACTGCCTCTGCCTCAATACTGTTGAGGCGACCCAATCAGTGGGAACGGAGTTCTGTGAGAATCCATAATTGAGAAAGGATTCTTTTTCTTGTAGTCCTGCTTTTCCAAGGAGGCTCTCCCTGCCGTCTCTTTAACCAAAAAAAGATTTTTAACCCTTTTCCAGGTCAAAATGTGAGGTCTTCCACAGACTATCAGGGAACAGTCACATTGTTTTAAATATTATATCCTATGACAAAGCTTGTAGTTTTAGTAAGCTTTTCTATTTTAGGGTGGAATGGATTTCAACTTTAATGTCTCCGAAAAGCAACACACAATTTACTCAGTTGTCCTTACCAATTAAAACAACACTAAAGAAACACACAAGTCTAGAGAGATGCTAGCTCCTCCCACTGCATGCCTTGCTGGTTTTTAAATGTGCAAGATATTTGTCATTTTATAAATGTAGCTCTTAAATTGATGCATCGGTTGTGAAACAGAATGCCAGGTTACAGCTAGATCACCACCTAAAGCAACACAATTTTTTTTATTAACCCTATGCTAGAGTCTCCCTCCTCTACATTCTGTGAAAAAGACAAAACAGAACCAACAAAACCCCATACTAGCTAGAATCAGATCTTATTCGATCAGCACAGAAGCTTGTGGAAAATGTGCACAACTCATCAGCCATACCAAGTGCAAGACTAAAAAGAATGGCTTGAAACTTGGACCTAGAAAGGGTCTCTCTTCTCTACTGCCAGAGGGCATTGACCTAAGAGTTTTAGCTCCCTACAACAAAGACATCACAATAAACTACCAAAAATATCAAAGCAGTTTGGGAATATGTATCATAGCCCACATTAGGTCCTAAGTAATATTCTAGAAGTTAAAGATGTTTTCTTACTTTTCATGGTGCCCTCCTCCTCTTCCTCTTCTGTGTTTATGACCATTGTACCCAACTGGGATTCCAAGGTGCCATCATGTTCTATCATTGTGTTGGCTCCATCACTCATCGTGTTGACAGCTCTTATGGTACCGGTTTCATCTCCACTTGCCCTCACCATGGTACCTGAATCAGTTTCATCTTCTTCCTGTACAAGGATGCCGTAAACACGTTTTTACTGATGGCGGTCAAGTCCCATGAAGAATGACTGTACTCAAGGACACTGGCAAGTCTTACTCGTTCAGAGATTTTTTACAAATACACATAGAAGCGACATTTTGTTTTATGCACTTAGTTCTCTCCCTGTCATCTCCAAACAGGTAATGGAAAGTCTTCATACTTTTCTGCCAGCATGATAAATAAGAGAACAGATAAATAATCAGCAGAAGCTTCTCAATGCAAGTTTCAATCTCGTTTCTGGCCTGGTGACGCGGCTGTAAGAGTAGATTACAATACTCATTCAGTCATCAGTGTTTCCATTCATGTTGCCAGTTTTAACAGTTGACCAAAAGGCCCTATCTCAAGTGGTACAGTTCACTGAGGAGTTATTAGACAGCAACAGGTCCAGGTCTGGAGCGCATGTGGCACACTGAAGAAAAACGATTGCCCTATTTTTTAGGAGTCTGTCTTTAACAGTTTGGTAGTTTTACTTGCTATAAACTTCAGAAGCACTGAAGAAAAATGAACTGAATTTGCAAATTTTTAAAAAGGAATGAAATTATCAAAGTCTGGTAATTTTTTCAGATGAAAAATATTTCTTATCTTTCCGTTTGTTAACGGGTACTAATATTATAGAAGTTTGAATTATTGCTGTCAACGCTCAAGAGACTGACTCTGTAGGAAAACACATGCTCCTGAAACAAATCCTGGTAGGACAACTTCCTGGCAGATAGTTATGCTAGCCAGAGGTAGTAGTAGGTGGTGTGTGCTTCACTAAGTATGTATTGTGACTGGGATTTCATGAAGAACAAGGTCAAAATTTCCACAATCTATTTAGTTTCTTGGACCAGGTATCAAGCTACAACAACAGAAGTCACTTCCTAGGTTTACAGTAGTGTTTCTAGGCATCTCACCTTGGATGAGATGCTCATGTTTTGTTACAAGGATAAAGTTCACAGTTCTTTACGCGTGACCATGGGCTTACTGATCTGTATTAGTGCTAGAGGTAAAACACAGGTCTTGCACGTCAAGCTGTAATACTCCATCTCAAAATCACTGAAAGAAAGAAGTGCACCTCTCCATGTTCTGGTGTTCCATACATTTTATCTGTTCTGTCAAGGGTGTCTATATAATTTACTTCTCAACCTCAAAACCAATGGCAAGAGGAGGAGAAAACTACATGAGATGTTCACAGAGGAAAAGTAATTTTATGTGGAGATGAGTGGGTGAGAGGAAGTAATAAATTTGTTAGCTACACATCATTTAACAAAGGACTACAGCAGAAATTTCCACAGCCCTTGGGAAGAGCTTGGGAACACTTTTCTGCTAGCAGACACGGAGTAGAGAAGCTGCGGGAAAACACAGACACCGACAGAGACCACTCAACTCCACTACATAGACACCATCTCTCAGCAATGGGACTCCAGATCAGTCAGAAATGAAGGAGAGAGGGTAAAGACAATACTCTTAGAATCCACATCATGGCAATAGAACCAATAAAGTTACTTCCACACTGAATAAATAGGTGGTCCTAAACTGCAAAACTACATGAACAATGTCTTCAGCATAGATACTGTGGACCATGCTATTCAAGTCTAACCTCTGAAAAGGACTGGCATATAATGCCTTTCGTTGCCCATTTCATTTATTCAGGTTGAAGCAGGCAGAGGCTCAGAAAACAGCTTTCAACATGCTTTCCATATTCACATGCTGGAACCACTGAAACACAGAGCCCGAACTTAAATTCACAGCAATCCCCTGAACACTTGTCATGCCCTCACCTCAGGTTTCTGTCGGTTGCTCTTGTGTAGTAGAAAGTTTCTATAAGGGGGGTTCTAAAGCACAACAATAGTAAAACAACATAACATACTTATATCATAGTGCATCACAGATGATACTATTATTTTATACTAGGCGAGTAA
This sequence comes from Phoenicopterus ruber ruber, assembly GCA_009819775.1. Classification (NCBI taxonomy): domain Eukaryota; kingdom Metazoa; phylum Chordata; class Aves; order Phoenicopteriformes; family Phoenicopteridae; genus Phoenicopterus; species Phoenicopterus ruber. The sequence goes on from CM020230.1 coordinate 7,484,484, forward strand.
TTTCAGACCTGAATCTACAACAAAAAATTCTAATTACCGCATAAATAATATAATCCAACTGGGAAAATGTATCAAGCCTTTTGCACGCACTACTTTGCAGACCTGTTCATTCACAGGTCTCTAGCTACACTCTAGGCTAAACAGTAAGCCATATGTGCTGGCTATCCCACTCAAATATAAAGATTGAGCAGCGACCAAGCATCGGGTTAAGCAGTCATAAAGTAGAAAACTCAAGAACTAAGTCAAATCCACAGGCAGCTGGACAAAATACTGCAAAACCGAAAACCAAAGCAGCTAAGCCTTATGAAAGGAGCAAGAGTTTGGACTTTGTACACTGTTGCTATTAAATACTCACTGAATTTTCTTCATCATCTTGATCTAGTTCACGCTGTTGCGCCTCTTGACGTTTCAGCTTGATATCCATTGCTTCATTAATCAAGTCTCGCAGAATTGACACTCCTTTGGCACTTTTAACAAACGGATGCTGAGAAGTAGTTTAAAAACAAATAAGCACTGCATCCAAACCAAGATATAACAGTAAAACACTGTCACTATGGCCTACTTCCAATCAAAATTAAGGTTTAACTCAATACATTGCTAAAATAAAAATCCCATACTTCTGTTTGGCACAGGAGGGAGACCTCCCACCCTCCAAACAAGATCATGCTCCAAAGGCACTACTGCTGTGAGACCTTGGGCTCGTTCCCCTCCCACAACTCTACTTATTTCTTTCCTTAGCAGCTTAGCTGTTGAGAACCAATTACACAGATCATCACCATGCCTAGACCATTGCGAGCAATCACTTTTGTTTAGCTTCCCCTTTTTAGTGTTTTAAGAGGCAGTTTCTTGGCAGTGCTGGTGAGAACTTGAAAGTAAAAGAACTCCAAAAGCCAAACAAACAAAAAAACAACCCAGAGAAGACAAAGGTAGGAAGTTGACGTTAGACTGGTTCTTAGAGAAGAACTGAAAAGTTGAAGTTGAGCATAAGATTTTTAAAATCAGATATTAAAAAGTAAAATCTGTAGTGAGCAGGAGCAACAAGAAATGAAACCAACATCTTAACAGACACGCAGCACTGCCTGCCCTAGCAAGCCTTCTCTAGAGCTTACATTCTTGTAAGAAAAGGCAGACCTGCAGAAGCTGTGTTGCAGTGGCACGCTGCTCCGGGCTTTTAACAAGACACTGTTTTACAAAGTCCGTGAAATTGTCTGACCAGAGCTCTGGTTTCCGGAATGTTGGAGGTGGATTGGTAGGAATCATGAAAATTGCCTGAAAACAAAAAGAATATTCCAGATTTCCAAAGTTGAAAGCTTTCCAACCATACAACATAAATACAAACATACACCAGTACTAAAGAATGACAGACATTTCAAGTCTGCTGGTTCTGAAGAGCTTGTGCCAATATTACACACAAATTTGCTCAGAGGGATCAAGCAGCAAGAAATCAGACTTTTCTCACTAGATGCTTACACTTCTGTCTGAGCCATTACATGCCCCAAATGGTGTGAATCTGCCATTTATAAGTCTTAAAAATTTGTGCTTGCATAAAAGAATCCCTTTGGATAACACAGCTGAAAATATGTTTCTTCACACCCAACACAGGGAGCTGCAGCTATGTCTTAACAGAAGAGGATCATGATTTTCCTTCCCATGCAGATTCTCCTTCTCAAACACTTGTTTTTCATTTAATCAACAGTACAAAGACCTGACAGAAAACAAATCATTTACTCTAAATTAAAAGCAAGGTGGCATGTTGATATGTTATTCAGCCAGCTATAATAGCAAAACTTTTCCATACAGCAATACATTAAGGCCACAGTCCTTACCCTCATAGGATGAATATCTGCATACGGTGGTTTGCCTTCAGCCATTTCTATTGCAGTGATTCCCAGAGACCAGATGTCTGCAACACAATTATACCCAATTTCTTGAATCACTTCTGGAGCCATCCAAAATGGGGTCCCTATTACTGTGTTCCGCTTGGCCATGGTGTCCTGAGAAGAGCAGCGGGATAAAGATCCAGACAACGGCAATTGTATTAGCCATAAACATTCATTAATGAATTATCACCCTAATTCTCTTCCACTTACGCGCATGCACATTATTAGACTCAGCAAGACTGGGATACAGAGAGCTGCAAAGAGGAATTGAAACGTGCTTACAGAAGTTACAAATATCCTGAAGAAAACAGCAACTGCTATGGCAAACCATCACTTAGGTATAATGGCTTCCACGGAGGAAGCTTTGCTCTACTCTGTTGCTGGTTTAGCATCTCATTATGTTGATGTAAAGTGCTAAAAACCAGTTTAGAACAGTTTCTCAAAGTCTCCACAAGCAAGTCATACTCGCACGCAGGTTAAAAAGATAAAGTGAAATGTACACAACCATCTTGGCTTTACTTACTGTAAGCTGTCCTGCCACTCCAAAGTCTGCAAGTTTAGCATGTCCCTCTGTATTTAGCAATATATTTCCAGCTTTGATGTCCCTGTGTATTTTCCTCATAAAATGCAGGTACTCTAGTCCTTTCAGTGTTGATTGCACTATTGTAGCAATTTCCTCCTCTGTGAGCTAAAGAAAAGAAGAGTTACTGCCAACCTATCAGCTGCTGAGATGTAACACTATTGTGTTTTCCTGAGATTCACTAATTGCCATTTAATTGCCCTCACTAAAGGTTGCCATACTAACAGGAAATTAGTTAGCGACTTACAGCAGTATGTAGTAGATTACAACCAGCATACATATACACACGTACCGTATTTCACATACCATAACCCTTTCTCAATGAGTAATTCTTATCCTGCAATAACCAAAGTAAGGCAAAGTAGAGTCTGTTATTCAGAATCAGTCTGGGTTTTCAGGAAAGCCAACAAACTAAGATCTGCTCCACCGATTACATTATCCAGAGAACTGATTACATTGATTGAGTTTTGGTTTTCTCATTTTCAGAGGAACAAAGGACCTGCATCTCAAGTTATGGCCAGTGGTTGTGTCAGGCATTGAACACCGTGAGAATTACGCCCAAACTACTCAGCTTCCTTGAGCTGCTGGACACCCGTATTTCCCATTCATACATTCAAAGGAGAAAGGACGTACAGTTTTATTTCGTAATCGAATAATATCAGACACAGATCCAGCGCCGCAGTATTCCATGACTATCCATAGGTCTGTGTTCTTAAAATAGCTGCCGTAATATTTCACCACGTGAGGACTATGAAACGTGAAAAAAGGAGAAGAAAACAAAGGGTCAAATACCAGTAACCAGCATAACTGAATAAGCACAATACACTGCAGAGTCCCTAAGTACGTTTTAGAAATTCAGAGTGGAAGTGCCACTGAAACCCTGATCAAAAGTATTCCAAAACACATTCCAAAGTCCTGAACTTGCACAGGGCTGCTGCAGTCCTGCCAAGCCTCTTCCCCACAGCGGTGCTCATCTGACCTGCCAGTCAGTCACTTCAGGAAGCTACACCCTCTGAAAGAAATCCTAGAGAAGTAAGGAGTGGTTAGCCTTCACTCTGGTTTAGCTCCCTGAACCGGACTACAACAAGGTCGGCGCTGTGGCAAGCAAGAAGGCAGGACAAGGGAATGAGAAACAGACCATGGCAGTCCCTGGTAAAGCTGCTGCAGAGCATTTGCAACCAAATGGAAACATTAAATAAGGTCCAAAGTTTGCTGGAAAATAGCTATCATCTTCATTAAGAGGAATGTTTCCCCACCACCACATGCACCTACTTGTTTCTACAGTTTAGTCCAGGATGTATTTTAGGACTCCGGTACAACCTAAGACTGTCTCTCACAGTCAGCGATGTGGCTGCCCAAAAAGCAAACCACCTAGTAAAGTACACTGGTCAGAATAACCATCTGTCCTCTGGAAAAGGTAAAGCGGGAAACTAACAGAAAGACTGTTCTTGATTTTCAGGGTACGGAGCTAAGGAACAAAAGGGCACTTGATCTATTCTCTGCTGAATATTTTCTAAGGAAAAACTGTAAAACTAGCAAAACAAAGTCAGCCACACTGCACAAAGTCCCTTAATGCTTGCACAGAAAACGAGATGCTCCAGTGATTCACTCCCTCTGCTGTTCATAACTGTAAGGTCTCATGTTAGGCCTTACAATGTTAATATTTAATTTCTTTCAAGAAAGACACATCTAGTAATGCTTTCCAAGTTCCACAGTAAGAATTTTCACAAACAAATTCTTTTCAAGTTACATTTTGCTGTCTGCCACCAGTCACCTTCGTTTAAAGATAGTGAGAGTGAAGTGCAACAGTCAGTGACTGAGACCATAGTTTTATATTGCTAATGTAATTTATTTTAAATGGTTTTCCATGCCTGAAGTCCATCAAAGTAGTGTTTCTTAAGGCTAAATTTGTAATATCAAAAGAAATTAATATATTTTAAACTTTCAGCCTAGGACACACTTTGAGAGGTCTTCCGCACCCACGAGCTCCTCATTAGCTCTTCGTTAGGTATTACAGCATCTTTTCCCGTAAGAAACATGCAAAGACAATCCAGAGAGCGAACCACCAGCCTGCAGAGCTGCCAGCAAGTTATTCCAGGGATGCTCAGGTCAGCAGACAGCTTGTACCGCACTACAACCTGCACAGGCAGAAAACGGCCAGGAAGGACAATTCTGCCACCCAAGCAGATGACAGCACGTAGATTATGCACATGCAAGAGCAGTCATGCATTAGTGGCTCTCATCCACGTGCCCCTTAAAAACAAACAAAAAACCCTCTTCTACCAGTTTTCTACGCCCACACCAAAACTTGTTTAGAAGTCACTACCCCTTTGGACAAGGGAACTGCTGTTCTAGCACACAATCAAGTTACCACTGTTCAACAAGTGACGGCGCGTCGGGAGAACCGCAGTAACCGCTCACACGCTCGGCTCTTTGCTGGCAGCAAGTGCAAGGTTATTCAACTCAGCTTAACGCTCTCTTGTTGCAAGCTAAATTTTTGTTGTCTTACCTTTGCTTGGGTTAACACTACCCAAACGGTCAGTTAACATGACTCAGTTGATACGAGGTAACTTGATCGTACAAGTCCGGCCTTTTAAAAAACATTTAAGGCAACATCGTGGCTTTTATTTGATTAAATGCCAGATCATAGACAACACTTTTGTTTGCATACCGATAATGGGGTTTGCAGTCTACATTTACCTGTCACATTGCTGCATTATGGATATTTCCTTTATAATCTCTTGCAGGTCAGATTCCACAGGAACTTGTTTAATTGCAACAACTTGACCCGTTTCTTTATGGATGGCTTTGAACACACTGCCATAGGAACTATGAAACAAAATATTAAACACACACTGAATACAGTAACATTTTAAACATGCAGATGCTATGGGTTTGCTTTTTGCAAGTGCAGCTATCAGGTAAAAAAATAACTATCCTTCTGCCAAAAATATTTAGTAGTTTAATGTAAAGAATCAGTCCACTAGCTTCTAAACACTATAATAATACAAATAATTGACAACACACTGAGACAGTTGGAAAAGAGCCAGCCATCATTACGCTGCCCGTAGCTTTAGAATAGCCTTTTACACAAATCCAACAAATACAATTCTCTCTCTTTCCAGCACACAGCACCAGCCAAGCAGCAGTAAGAACTACAGCTCTGGTCAGAGAGGTTTGCTTGCTCTTGTCAGATACTATGTGTCTTATTTCCAGCTTCTTTAGTTACAGCAGCCAGGCAGATTTACAAATCAGTTTTTTCAAATGAACCGAACGTGTCACTCACCGAGCATCCCCACGCTGCTCTGCCTTACCAAGAGGCACAATGAAACAGAAGATCATGTCCACCACACGGATCTTCCGCAGGAGGTACCAGGCATGAACTACAAAACCTCTCGCGTTCCCACGAGCCCTATCAACTCCACATTGGCATTTTTCAACAATGTTTTAACTCCCTACTGCTGAGCCGTAAGCTACTGTTTGGATTAAGGTATCATACTCTTGGGAAACAAATTCTTTACTCTGTTGCTCACCAAACACTGTCACTATGTTAGCACATACCTTTGCAGTAACAGGATCATGACAAAAGTGAAGAATCGGAGACCACTGAACACGTACCCATTCCATAGATTTGTTCTTAGAGAAACGTACATTGGGCACATTGCAATAGAACACATACCCTTCTCCAAGCTTCTCCAACACATCAAATACTTCTTCAGGTTGTTTGGTTAAACTGTCTTCATCTAACTTCTTCAGCTGCCTGTACGTGTAAGAGTAGAGAAATTACATTTAATTTTACGGCAGTTTGGGCTTTGTTGAAACAGAAGAATAAATAGCACTACTGAAACGTATGCAAGGCTGAGCATGAAGTAAATTGATTATGAAATAAGTTTATTTCACCTGACCAGGAGACCGAATATTATCAGCATCCAACAGCAAAAGAGGACTGGGAATTACAGAGAACAGAATTTGATCAGGCACACAAATCGACAGTTCCTCTTGGTGGAAACGCACCTCAGGATCTATACGCTGGTGGTCAAACCCCAACGCAGCACTGCAGAGCCTTGCAGCTATTGAACGTATCTGCTGAAGTTCAATATCTTGAACGGAAGGATACGTACTAAGGACATGCAAAAGGGAACATCATCTTCCCTGAAGCCTTAGTGTATGCGTGGAACACATTTGCTGGGAGGAAGGAGGCAATACTGATCTCACCTGTACACTTTAAACATCAGAAGTTCAGATCTTAACTTTGTGGGCCTGGACGTACACTAGGAAAATTCTATCGGGGGGGGGGGGGGGGGGGAAGGGGGGGGGGGGGAAGAGGAAAGAAAACTGATATCTGACTCTTTCAGGATCTTAATGCTGCCTGGTCCATCCCTCTTAAATGCATTGCTAATAAGAGACAGCTGAAATACTTCCTAGGGGAAAAAAAAATGCTACATACTGCGATCCTTCACTTAGCCCACCTTGTCCCCAGTACAACTTTCAGGGAGATTCTGTACACAAAGCAACAAGAAGATCAACCACATTTGTTTCAGTCCACCTCTACCACACTGGAGAGCTGTTCACCAAGAAAACTCCTGAAACAGCTAAGGACTACATAAAAAAAAGAGTTCTGAAAACGAAATATTTTACTGTTGAACAAACAGCATCCAATAGCCCACAAGTGCTCTTTCATCTTCACGCAAATTAAAAAAAAAAAAAACCAAACAAAAAAACAACACACCAACAAAAACCAAGACAAAACCACTCAAACCAAAAAGCCTCCAAGCTCCCCAAACCAGCTCATACAAGTTTTTGAAACACAAACTTATCAATCTCGGAGTTTTCAGAACTTACTGGTCTCACAGCAAGTTGTGTTTAAAATGAAACGTGCATGGTCACCTGCGACTGCAAATTACTACTGAAAGCTCTTACTGCTGCTGTCAAAGATCACGACTCCAACCACAGGCATGCTAATTTTTGTACTAAATATAGAATTTCTTCCCAAATTTCTTCAGAAGCAGAGTGAGAAACCACTCATTGATCCCTGGCTATTATGTTTATGCACAAAAGCCATACAGGAGAAGCAGCTCACGCGTGGAGTACATACAATGGCTTCCTGAAGCAGAGGAAACATTATAAAGAAGCAGACTCAGGAAGTGGTGAAATACTGAAAGTAGTCACTAGCTTCCCTGCAAAGATAAGCATTAACCAACAGAATGTGACTTGTCCTTGTGAAAATGGGGAGGAAGGAGGGTGTGGGAAGAAAAGAAAAGGGAAAAAAAATATGTATCATTAACCACACAAGCCACCATTTCCAAGGAGCCCAAAAAGTGGCGACGCAAGAGGCACATCCGTCTTGCTGAAGTTGAGGCCTACGTTCTATTTAAAAAAAAAATAAATAAAGGCTTTTCACGTACCCAACACAATAACCAGACAAATACCGTGCTTGCATCAAACTACCTCATTTCTGTGACAGTCCAGGTGTGCAATTACTTTGCGCTGTCCAGTTGGTCCAGCGCACTCGCTGCTGTCAGAGACACGCTCTGCTTTTTTATGGTGTGTTTATACAACACGGACAGAGCAGCAACACAAATCCAATCTCATCTGAGTTGTTATTCAGATCTAATCTGAATCACCTTCCAGTTAAACACCAGCATAAGCAATTATAGAATAAGACCAGACTTTTTTGATAGAAGACACGTTGCTGTTTTGTTGTTTAACAAAAATAAAGATGCTCTATGTCACCAAAGAGCAGAGCCGGCAGCTTCCTTTGTCTGCTGCCGACAGCGTTCCCTGGGTCCCAGCTGCAGCCCACTGATAGCGTTCTGACAGGCCGACGCTCCATTCCAACCGCTGCCCATCTCCAACCCGCCCCCCCGCAGACCGCCTTGCCGCAGCCTGGCGTTCAGAGATCGGCGGCTCACGGCTTCGGTCGGGGGTCGCCCCGAAACCCCTCGGTGAGCCGGGCTCGCACCTCGCCGGCCGGAGCGGGCCCAGCGCGGGGCGGCGGGAAGGCACCGGGACGCTACCAAACCTGCACGAAACCCGCCCAAAGAGAGACCAGGGGAAAGAGCAAGTTCCCGGGGGCTCCGTCACCACAGCGGCACGGCTCAGCGCGCCCCTCCGTGCAGCCGCGCTAACCGGTGTGAGCTTCTCCAGCCGCCGGAGCCAGACCCTCCTCCGCAGGCTCCGGTATTTCAGTTTAAGCCCTTTTTCCACCACCTGAGCCCGGTGCTGTCACGGAACGGACCTGCCGGCGCTGCCCGGTTCGCCCCGGTGCGAAGTGACCGACGTCAACGGCCCCGCGGCCCCGGCGCTCCTCCGGCCGCTACTCGACAGCTCGGGCCGACGTGCCCCGGCAGGGCCCCGGAGGGGCGAAGGGGCAGGAGCTCAGCGCGGCCGGCTGCCCCCCTCCCGCCGGCGCCAGGCCCCGCGCCGACACCCCTCAGGCCCGGGACGCGCCGGCGAACAGGAAGGCCGCGGCCGGCCGGACCGCGGCAGCCCCAGTCCCCGCGGGGATACACGCCCCTGCGTACCGGCGCGGGTTCCGCAGCTGCACCGTCTCCATGGCGCTGCGGGGCGGCGGTCAGCCAGCCAGCCAGCCAGCCAGCCGCTCGGTCGGTCCGTCGGTCTCTCACTCCGCCATGACAGCCCGCCGCGCCGCGCCGCCGCTTCCGCCCGCCGCCGGAAGCCAGGGGGGAGCGCCCGCGCCCGCCCCAGTGCCCGGCAGAGAGGGGCGTGGTCTGACCAGGCCCCGCCCCGCCCCCCCCGGCCGAGAGGGGCGTGGTCTGACCAGGCCCCGCCCCGCCGCCCCGGCAGAGAGGGGCGTGGCCTCCCCGGCGCGGCGGCGGCGGGGCGATGGCGGCGGAGACGTCGCCCGGCGCCCTGCGTCGGGCCGGCAACGAGGAGTTCCGCCGCGGGCAGTACGGGCCGGCCGCCGCGCTCTACACCCGCGCGCTGGCGCTGCTGGAGGCCGCAGGTACGGCGCGTCCCGGGCCGGGCGGCGGGCGGGCGGGGGGCCCCCGGCTGAGCACCTCTCCCGCTTGTGTCCCGGCGCAGGGGAGGCCGCCGCCGGGGAGCGGAGCGTGCTGCTCGCCAACCGCGCCGCCTGCCACCTCAAGGACGGCGCCTGCAGCCTCTGCGTCGCCGACTGCAGCAGGTGAGCGGCGGCGGGGCCGGAGCTGGCGGGGCCGGAGGGCTCGTTCGCTTGTTCCCCGCCGTTCGGTGGGGGCGGGAGGCGCGGCAGGGACGGCGACAGCCCCGGAGCGACGCCGGCCTGGCCCGGCCGTGCCGTGCCGCGTCCGAGGCCGGGCGGTGACAGGGCCCCGCAGCCCTGCCCGAGGGCACCCACCCCCCCGAACCGCCCCGGGCTGACGCCGTCCCGGGCCGCTCTCTCCCCTCTGCCGCAGCGCCCTCGACCTGGTCCCTTTTGGGATGAAGCCCCTCCTCAGGCGGGCCGCGGCCTACGAGGCCCTGGAGAGGTACCAGCTGGCCTACGTGGACTACAAGACGGTGCTGCAGGTGGACTGCTCCATACAGGCGGCACACGACGGCGTCAACAGGTAACGCACGGCGCTGCCGGCGCATAACGCTGCCAGGCTTGGGAACGCGGCAGCCTGGTTAGCTGCTTCGGCCAGCCTGGCTTCGCTTCTGCAGCCGTGGCAGGAGCGAGCTGGGTCCCGAGCACACGGATGAAGCAACCGAGGCCTCTGATGCTTCACGCGAGGCACGCCCTTACCACCCTCAGCTGCTTTCAGGATGCTGGGTGAGGGCTGGGAATGAATTCCCTGGGTCTGTTCCTGCTTTGCTCAGTGCCTGGTTTAAAACAAATAATAAACTACAGGCTCTATCTGTGAAGCCTCCCTATGCTGACTGGGTTTACGGGCTGCCGTAGTCCTTTTCTCTTCCTGGAGCTGTCTGCTTCACTTCATCGCTTGCCAGGCTGAGGAGTGACACGCGGATCTTGCTCACCTGAGCACTGACAGTCCCAGCCCTCGTCCTGTAGTGTTTTTAGTCCTGAAGAAGCTCTTTTCATTAATGTCCTGTCTGTAGAAGGAACTTAGTTTAGATGCATGTAAAGGGGTTAGTGGAGAGACGCTGTCCTCAATCCATGAGCCAGGTTAAAGAGTGACCCTGCTGGCTACTGCATGGCCCGTCCAGCCAACGGACGGGTGACTGCCCACCGTCTCTTCCAGGATGACTAAAGCCCTGCTGGAGAAGGATGGCGTGAACTGGCGCCAGAAGCTCCCGCCAATCCCCACGGTCCCCGTTTCTGCCCAGACGAGGTGGAGCGTTCCTTCTGCCGGAGCCCCCAGGGCAAACACTCCTCCTGCAACTGCACTGCGGGGAGAAGCAGGTGAGAGCGCGCCCTTGGGCCAGGCACGGAGCCCCGTAGCTCTGAAGGGTGATGACCAAGGCAGCTGCCGCGCCTGCTTGGCGTGTCTGCAGCTGGGGCCGAGGCCTGGGGAAACCCGAGCCTGGTTCTGCCACAGCCTCTTTGGTTGATTCTGGATCCTTTGATGTCTCTGTGTCTCGCCTCTGGTATGGGGATATTTGCTTTCTGAGAGGCTGCACTGATCTTGTCAGTTTTACAGCATTCTGTGTTCTTTATGCCGTTTCCAGACCAGACTGCTGCTGGCACAGAGAGAGCTCGAACTCTGAAGGAAGAAGGAAATGAACTTGTAAAGAAAGGAAACCATAAAAAAGCAGTTGAGAAGTACAGTGAGAGTTTAAAGCTCAACCAGGAATGTGCAACTTACACCAACAGGTACTATGCGGCTCTTTGCCCAAGTACGTCTTGGCCCTTTCTAAAAGCCACCATGGTACTTCTGACAGAGCTGTCTAATGTTCGCTCCCAAACAAATGAATAAAACAAAAACACCCACGTGTTCGCCCCAAGTGCAGTCTTCCCTGTAGTTTGTATAACGTTCTTTGATCAGGTACTGCAGAAACCCCTCGGAGACACTCAGCTTAGGGCTGCTGAGGGATTTCTCCCTTTAATGCTTGTCTGCCAGGACTGTGGTATTTTGAGTAGTGTCTGCTGCCCCATGAACCACAAACTACAGACTGCTATACTTAAAGACTCAAAGTACTTCTAAGGCAATTGCAGCACGCAGAGCATATTCTGGACTGGTATAGACAGGAACCTGCATCCTTCAAGTGCAGGTTCTTAGCTTTAGAGCAGGTTACTTTAAAAATCCTCTTTTTTCAGACTGAAAAGCTGTTTTATTTTTTCCCCCCTTTTTAACTGAAACAAACTTGAGCTCAAGAAGTAAGATTACGTAACATACGAGGCTAAAGACTGGTTTTGGAGTCTAGCTTTGTGCTGCACGGGGGCTGGCTGAGATCTGCTACGTGTGTTGCAGCAGCAGGTGCTGCTTTCAGCCAAAGGTCTCTAACCAGGTATCTGTATTGCAGAGCTCTCTGTTACCTGACTCTGAAGCAATACAAGGAAGCAGTACAGGACTGCACGGAAGCTCTGAGGTTAGATCCTAAAAACGTTAAGGCACTCTACAGACGTGCTCAAGCACTTAAAGAACTGAAGGTAAGTCAGTCAGGAGTTTTTGAAAAGTTTTAGGCTAGGACTAGAAGCCTGTTCATGCATGATCAGGGCAAGAGATGCCCTTTAGAACTCATTTCTGTGCAAGACAACATCTGCCATCAGACAGCTGAGACCTATGTGGACTGGGGGGATTTTCTTTCACATCGCTATTTGCTGGTTGGATCTCGTGAGTTTCTCGGCACCAGGTCCTGTTCCTGGAGCAGCTACATGTTGCGTTGAGCTTTATCTTTTCACATCTGGTGGGAGATTCTCTAGGCAGTACTGGAAGACTCATTGCATTGGTGTTGGACTTAGAACCCACTTGAGTGATGAAATTGTATTCTCAGCCCTAGTTTAAGTGTATTTTAGAACAGCTACATTGATGCCAGTGCTTAAACAACTGTACAGAAAGAGTCACAGGCTTAGTTGTGTTGCGGGGTAGTAATTCTGCAGCAAGAGCCTTACACTGCATTTTCAATGTACTAACACTTAAAAAATATTCTCCTTCTAGGATTACAAATCAAGTATTGCCGATATCAAGAGCTTGTTGAAAACTGAACCAAAGAACACAGCTGCACTGAGATTACTGCAAGAACTGAACAGAGCCTAGGGTAACCAAGCAACAAGGAAAGCTTTGTTTTCCACTGCAGGAGAAAGCTTTTTCCCTTCTGATGTTGTTACAGGGACCAATCTTAATGCAGGATTGGCTATCTTCCGCTGCTGCTGAGATGTAACAGGTTCTGGGCCAGCACAATGAATGTTAAGACACACAATCTGTATCAAACCCTATTATCTGGCTCTAAGATCATTCAGAGTTGTAATGCCCCTCCCTGAGAGGCAGATAGGTTAACTAACTTCCCTGGTGAAGTCAACTTGCCTGTAACTATTGGCCTCAGGGACTCTTTCCGTGTTGGCTAAGATGCACGTGAAGTGGCTGTTCTCTTTCTGAAGAGCTACGAACAGAGGGTTTTTTGTCCTTATTCAGGTGACAGTTTTGCTGCGTTTGTGCTGCTATTACTTAAATAAGGTTGCTGCGAGAACTGCTGCAGTTGCCCTAGCACCACATACCACTCCTGTAACAGAGGCAGAGTTACCTGCACAGGGCTGAGCTTGTTCCCTCTCCCCCTTGATGCCTGCTGGCCCTCGGCTGAGTTTCTGCTGCTTAGTGTGGCTGGGCAGATGTTTACAGTAGCAGCTTTCTTTTATTTTTAATTATTCTGCACAGTTGAGAAAACAGCAGCAAGCTAAGCCTGCCTTGTTACACTGTGCGCTACTTCTTTCAGATTCTGGGTGCTTGGGAATTTTATAGTTGGGTTTTTTTGTGTTGTTTTTTGGTTTGTTTTTTTAAAAACCACTTTAGCTCCTCTGTGCCTTTTGGAGCAGTTGCTACAGGGTGTTACAGGGAGGAAGATACGCAGTAACATCCCAGTGAGGTCTGGCTTACTACTTCAATGCATGTTTATACTTTCTGATCTTCTCCTTATCTGGTATTGATGGCACTGACTTAAAATGGTAGGTAAAGAGATATTTGGAGTTATAAAAACAGTTCTCATTAAAGCCATGTTTATTTTCACTTCAGAGATGTGGTTTTTTCCCTGTGATGGATGGTATAGGGGAACTGAAACACGTTTTTAACCACTTCATACTGTCCCCCCGCTTTTGTCAGAGGGCTTCAAGCACTGCTCTGTCAGAGAGTGACAATATATCAGAGTTTCTAACCATTGCTCAGCCTTGCACACTGTGCACGGGTAGAGTACTTTAACTAGTAAGTCAAGGTGCTGGACAACACCAGACCCGAGCCAACTTACAGTGGAGACCAGGAAAAGAAGTTAGCCCATAAGTCAGGGTTCAAATATCTTTGTTTCCCACCTTACCTCTCCCAGCAATCAGTTTTTCGGGCAGGTCCCCCACTGAACTGAATTTAGAAAGCAGACATCCCTCTCATGCCATTAAAGACAAAGACTTTTTATCTTAGCCTGACACTAAGTAGCTTTTTGTAGGTCCCAGGGCTGTACTCCATCAGCTGTAATGGGCCAGGGCTTGAAACAACTCCTCCCTGAGGGGCACAAATTGCTCCGTTCACTCCACTCCCACTTCTAAGCGCTGCAGCTCCATTGATCCTGCAACCGGCACTTGCCCGAGCTCTTAGCAACTGACTGTGATGGATTTCAGGGTGCAGAAGCGCAGGTCAGCCGTACACAGATAAGCAGAGGCAGGTCACAGAGTACAGGGGGAAGACTGACTTCACTCAGTTAAGAGCTATCCTTTTAACAGCCCTGCTGTTCTCTGGAGTGGCAGATACCCGCACTGTTCACCTACAGCTCACTCCAACACCTCTAAGCAGCAGCATTCACCATCTCTTTCCCCTCCCAGCAACAGCAATGCGTTTTTGTACCTTATCCTTAAGGCTTTCCCCAGCAATACCACCAGGTAGACAAAGATCAAGCACAGCAACGAGACACTACTTCAAGCCCAGGGTCACTTCTGCTCCTCTCTCCCCTTCTGTTCCAGCAAGGGTGCTGCTGTCCGTGCAGGACACTTCCCAGGCATGCCAAGGTACTGCTGTCCGTGCAGGACACTTCCCAGGCATGCCAAGGTGCTGCTGTCCACAGGGGCAGCTGGTCAGAGGCACACCGTCATCCACCCCTTCCGAAAGCCACAGCAACTATTCCAGACTGGAGAATCCGGATTGACATTTGCATTGCTGCTCCTGGTCAGTTCCCTAAAGCATCAGACTTCCGAGGAGTTCAGCCAGGGAGCTACTCTGAAAACTTTCCAGTATCCTCCAGTATACATGGGGATCCAAGCTCCAACTTCACCTTTTCTGATGAACCAACACCAGGGTCTTTAAAATGTTTATGTCCTTTCTCGGGCTTTGCTGATGTCCCTGTGTTCCTTGGCCCCACTCTGAATTCCCTCTAGCTTTACAGCTGTCTTCTCAAGCCAAGACATCTAGGATTGTAGGTGGGGTCACGGGCGCATCTGAACTTGCCCGTTACACCTGAAAACAAGGTTGCAGACAAGCTCGCCAACAGCCAAATCAAGTTTACCTGTACAGTTCCGTTCCAGCTCCTTATATGCATTACACTCATGCGAATATATATTTTTCCTCTAGAGACGAAGCATAAAAGCTTCCAGCTAGTTACACTCCAAGAGAAATAACAACTTAAATGAAGGTCCTGTATATTAAGTAGATTAAAGTCCGTTATAAGCATCTCACCGAGAAGGAGATGATACCTAAATAGCGTACAGTTCAGGCTGAGGCATCCGCTATGAGGAAAAGAAATATTTAAGGAGGTCAGAGGAAGAATTGGCAAAACAAAGGCAAGAAAAAGGAATGATGAAAAGCCCCAGGGCAGAGTCCCCGCTGAGCAGAGCGGACACCATGCAGGAGCAAATGTGTAAGCGATGCTATTAAAATGCTGGAAGGAAAACAGGAGGTAGGAGGGGTGACTCAGCAGCGAGCTGAAGCAAGAGTACGATGCAGCACAGAAGGAACACCGAGACAGCAACACCAGCACCCAAGTTGCACAGAAAGAAGGTAGGTGGTGCTGATGGAGGTGTGCTCCTGCCAGCTGAAGGACGCAGTCAAGTAAGGTCAATCCATCGCCGGTCTCGAGTACCAAGGAGCCCCTAGGGACTGAAATTCCTTTCCTACATAGGAAGAGCAGGGCATTAAGGCCAGGACAACAGCAGCGACGTGCTCTGGGAGAGACCCAGAGAGCACAACGCAGTAATAACAGGTCCCAGCTACTCCTGCGAGCAGGGAGCATCCCAGTGGGACACAATGCTGTTGTGAATGTTTTCAGGCCCATCAGTGACTCCTTGAAACCACTGGTCAGGAACACACATTGGAGAAGCAGCTTTTGATTTAGAGCTACTCCACAATACCTCAAAAGCTGGGTCTTGTGCACCACAGACACACACACGGTGTGGTGACCAGCAGAAGACACTCGGTGCCAGTGCTCCTGTGGGCATACAAGGTCCATTACAAGAGAAGAACCACGGGAAGATGATGCCTTTTAAAAGGAAGTTAAAAACGGCTAGCTAGAAAGGATAAAATCCAGGTAGATGGTGTGAAATTTGCTTAAAGCCATCCTCCTAGAGAGGCAGAAAGGTTCAGGAGAGCCTGTTGGTGGGCAGTTTGTTCATTTAGTCCTGTATGTCCCTTCGTGTCAGCTCTCACGCCTGCCGCCCCACCAGCATCACAAGCTGCAAACGCTGCTGCAGCCGCCTGACCCAAGTCCATCCCTCCACCTGCGTGAAACAAAAAGTATGTGCCGTCTTCCTGCAAAGGAAACTAACCCATGCTTTGGGAGTGGAAGCATCAGTTCTTTATTAGTGTCAGCTACAGGAACAAATAAAACTAAAGAACCCAATAAATTCACTAAAAATGATGATTCATCAGCACTTGCCATCTCCGGGCAACTGAACCAGGCTGGGTTCCACACTACGTTTCACAAGATGCTTTCAGTGGCAAGAAGAGAATCAACGTGGGAATTTTTTACAGGTGCAGGAGGAAGCAATTTTGCAATACACACAAAAAATAGGACAGGGCATTGAAGATAAGCCAGGGTCACTGTACGGGCACGATTCCAAAAGCACGGTGGGGTTGCTGCTGTTCTTCAAAGGCAATGTTCTCGGGGCTCGCTCTCAGTCCTGAAGTCTACAAGAAACAAAAGAACCCACATATGCAATTTTCAACTGCTAGAGGAAGAACTTCATCCAGACAAGACGAAATTCACCTGAGCTTGGATTAACACAAAGTTTCCTTGAGATCACAGGTCAAGAAAATATTATCTTCAAGGGGGTACACGAGAGTCTGACTTGCTTGTTAATGGGTCTGTCCCAGCCTCAGCAGCAGGGCCAGCTCTCCCGATCAAGCCCGTGCAGGACCGCTAATGTTTTATAGGGCATCTACTGACAAGATTCTGCAAAAAACACTGGGAAATCCCAGGAAAGATTGTGCACGTCCCCACTAAACCTACAGAAAAGCAAGGTCCTTTCCTATCTTCCTTCTGGTTGCACCGTTGGTGCAAACATAGAAAAACAAACCCCACAGAACCATGTCTCTGCAGTACGATTAAGTCTGGAAAACGGAGGATGCAATTTAAGAAATGGAATATTACAGTCAAGGATACTTACGTTGCTCGTCAAGCCTTACGTGGTCCGGACAAGAAACCCAACCCCCAGTGTCAGAGTCAGAAACCAGAGACCCTGAGCACGCCACGCACGCGCCGCCGCCTGCCACAGCTCCGCACACCTACCCGGAGTCACTGCAGGAACGCCGCGGCGCTGCTCTTGTGCGAGGTCTCGGTGGCCTGGTGCGCTTGGAGAACAGCGACCGCTTCCTCGATCTTACAACAGAGAGCGCAAGGGGAGGGGGGGAGAATTTGTGTTGCTCCGGCATAGGAGCACACTGCACAAGAAATGCAATATTCCAGGTCCCGATCTGGCCTCGGCACAAACCCGCTTCCGTGAGGTAGGGACTTAAATAATAACATTTATAAAATCCAAGTCTGCTGCTTCTGCAGGAGACTGATCAGCCCACAGACCTCTTCTGTCTCTTCCTTAGGGAAACGCTGGGGCATCTCTCCTTTTCTATAGGAGTCAGAACTTGCCAGAGAGAAATCAAACTTCTCTGCTGGGTGGTGTTGGGCAGCTCCACCTACAGAGCCCAGGCTCCTTCAAAAAAACATCAGTGAAAGGGTAAAAGTGAATCCTGCCTCCCGGTAGCAACGAGATGCAGTCAATTCACTGCGACTCTTTTGGTGGGAACCAAAGCTAAATATTCACCGGGGTTAAGGAGGAAATGGAAGAAATGCTGCAGAGAGGCAGCGTTTATCTGGTTTCTATTCTCAGAAAAGAACATTTCCCTATCTCCTTCCGGGGAGAGACACCCACCCTGCTTTTCCCCTCTCACTTCCCAGCCACCCCCAAACCACCTCAGCTTTCGGGGAGCTGCTCTGAGCTGCTCCTTTTGCTGACGGCAGCAGGCGTTCAGGCGCTGGGTGCAGTGCCATCAACCCAGGGCCCTTTCTGCTCATTTTTCACTTCAAAAAAAAAAAAGCAGCTACTTGCTCTTCCCACATCTATCAATGTCCTCAGCCCATCTTCTGGGCCATGGCCACCTCCCCTTGCAGCAGCAGGTAGTTAGCCCTTTGGGATGCGATTTGTTTGGGCATCGAGTGCCTCCTACCTTGGAGCGCAGGGAGTCGGGGGACTCCAGGAGCAGCAGCAGCTCCGAGTTGTCTATCTCCAGCAGCATGCCAGTGATCTTGCCAGCCATGGAGGGATGCATCGCGTGAATCAGAGGGTAGAGGCGCTCACCTGCTCCGAACACCAAGGAGGACATCAGCACTATGCAAGACCTCTAGCATTTTCAAAGCCAGTGCAAACCCTCCTGCCCTCCCAGCTCTGTCCTTTCAACTGAAAAGGGATACAAGGGTGGCGATGGTGGTGAAAAAAATCACTGCTCACGAGCAAACCCACTCCAGCATGCCACAGCAACAGCGTTTGCAGGCAGGGAAGCTGCTGGGTGAAGCCAGACAGCAGCAGGCACCTGCCGTGGGAGCAGGGCAGTGTCGAACGGCAAGCGCTGCCCATGCCTGCCCGCCAGCGCGCGCGTGAAAGGGCCTGCTTCGGCAGGAGCAGTTCCCTCCGGGGGAGGGAAGAGCTGGTCCGTGACCTGCCGCGCTTTTGCCGGGCCAAGCTCGCGAGGCAGGCAGAGCAGGGCAGCCTCCCTGCAGCAGGGCGAGCGATCCCCTCCCGCGCCGCCGGCGGGACACCCGAAGCCCGAGGACTGTGCGGCAGAGCTGACCCTAACCCCTACGGCCACTGAGCTGTTCGTCAGCGCCCAAGAGCGTGATGCAGGATGGCTCAGAGTTCAGGGCAATCGCAAATGCCCTGGTGCAGCCTGGCAGCATGGGCAGGACGGAGCTCTGCCTCTCCTGCAGCGCTTCGCCAGACGCTGTCTCACTGCCAGGCAGCTAATATAGACAGGGAGTGGTTGTGCTGCTTCCATACCCTTCCAACACAGCCTGGATTTATTTTTTTTTTTTTAAAGCAGGATATCAGAGTGATCCCACAAAGGCTTACAGCTTCTCCCAGCAGCTAAGTTTTCCCTGGTGCATGCAAGTCCGTGTGCCCTCGCACGCACAGCCCCACAGCTGGGCCTCCTCCAGCAGAGCAGCCGTGACACCCACCTATCATTTGCTTCTGCTCCTGAGGAGGGGCTGCCGCAAGCATGGATGCCGTCAGCGGCTCCTGCCCCTGGACGTGCACAGCAGCTTCTCCCACCTAGAGGAAAAACACGGAGAAGAGCAGCAATCAGAAACGCTGGAAGCGATGCACGAGCTACCTGGCTCGCAAGCATGGTGCTGGTCCCCAAACCCAGTGGAGCACTTCACCCTCCCAAGTTGCTGATGCAGACTCCTGCACTGCCTGCTTGTATCCAAACACTGGCTTCCAGGAAAGCCGGAGCCAGGCATCACAGCTGCGTGGCTGCTGGATCCGTAGCCCCAGTCACCCCAGCAGCCCCCGAGAAAGGTCCCCGTAGCACCAGTCGTAGACAGAGCCACGGGGCTGCCTGGGCTCAGCAGTCGCGTTAACCCAGGGCGGGACCAGGACTGATGCACGTTGCGGGGCCGCGCCGAAGCTGGGAGCCCGCAGAGCGGTTACCTGCGGGGCCACCACGTGCCCCATCGGCTGGACGTTCCTGACGGCTGAGGAGTACTTGTACTGCGGGGCACCCCGCGGCAGGGTGGGCGAGGAGGGCACCCGAGCGCTGACCGTCTGCGTCCCGATGTTGGCTGCAACGATGACAGGAACGTTTGTGAGGAGGAGCCTGTTAAACGCACGCCTGCACTAGGGAGGCTGAAGCCAGAAGGGCAGCATGCTTAACCAGAGGGCCTGAAAAATCCTGCCCTGGGCTCAAAGCAGCCCCTGGGTCAAAGGCAGCTTCCCCAGGACAGGCAGGGCACTGCCATCCTGCCTGCTGGGCTGGCGTGGTCTGATTTTGCGCAGAGGGCAGGAGAGCTGGCAAAGGCACCTACGCCTTGTCTCTCCTCCAGAAACACCCATCTGCATCAGTAGCTGGGGATGGGCACAGCACCGAGGAGGGTGGGCTGCAAGAGCGAGTGCCCCCAGCTCACCCTGGCTCCCCTCCTGCAGGGAAGCAAGGGCAGGGGAGTGAGGGAACAGGGACAAAAGGAAAGGGGACGAGCCAAAGCAGCCCCCCCCCGGTTCCCCTGCCCGCTTCAGCAATAAGACACTCAATGCCAAAGACCCCCTTGGGCTAAATCACACGAAGCCAGGAGGGTTGTAGGTAGATGCTGCCCCACCAGATGGTCCCATGTTTTGGGGGACCTCAGACCTTCACCTGGTCACCAGGTGGGCAGCTTCCCCTTTTGGGGGACCTTCAGAGGGGGCTACACTGCGAGCCCCAGTGAGCATCCTCCTCTTCCTCACTCACACTAACACAAAAGACAGAGGTGATGGACAGACATGAGGCTGAAGCACTCTCGGGGTGAGGAGCGCTCTGGGCACCGCGTGCAGGACAGCAGCTCGGTCACCACCTCACCAGCCCTGCAGGAGCACAGCCACGTCGCGCTGGCGAGGTGGAGGGGACCCCCCGGGACACAGGGACAGCCCCAGCACAGCAAGGCACTGCGGATGCCAGCAAGGTCTGGTTCTCGGGCCATAGCTCCAAACACCTCCAACACGAGCGTGTTTTACCGGAGGCTTGGCCTCGGCAGTGGTTCAGCTAGAGCTGGCGAGAACCTCTGCTTCTGCCCAGGAGGTCTGTTCCCAGCCTCCTCTTCGGTCTGAGCACTAAGCCGGGGGTGCCATGGCCGCATCATCATCTATAATGAACATATTCAAGGAGTAGTGGCCAAGACCAATCTGCACATCAGAGACCTATCCCGCTACCTGAAAGGCCACAGCCTTCCCCCAAAAGTTACTACAGACACTGCTCCAGTCCCATCACATCCGAGGGCACCATTTGGACTCCTCCATGAGCAATCCCACAAACTGATCCATCTTCGGAGGCAGACCCAAGCTTGCAGCAAGCACCCTCGCCCACGCGCGGCCGCTATGGAGATGTCCGAGCCAGGTCCTTCCCCCACTCACCCACTCTCTGGGCCTGGGGGGGCACGCGGGGCACCTGGGTGGAGGCCTGTCTCATGGTGCTGATGTTGGACAGCAGGCGCCGGGGCGGTGCGGCAGCTCTCAGGATGGGGGTGGCTGCAGGATACGCTGCTGTAGAGATGGAGCACGATTAATAAAGCTTCTTGGTGGCAAAGGTGTGGAAGGAGATGGGGTGGGGGGGAGTGACCACAGCTGGGGAAAGCTCAGGAGCACCTCACCTCTGGGGTCAACCCCAATGGCTCGTCCCCCAGTGCCCATCACCGTGACCCCTGCACCAAACCCCCGTGCACTTCTCCAGCCAGCAGTCCCCCATGGTTACACGCGTTGTGCTGCTTTTAGAGACCCTCAGTCCCTAAGCGAGCCCAGCTCGCACCGAGAGCCCCCGGGGAGAGACAGGCTGACTCACGGGGAGGCCGGGAGGGCTGCGCACTCCAGCGAGTGGCAGGACGGACAGGGACAACGGGGCTGGGGCTGTAGAAGGTAGCTCTGGTTTGTGGCTAGGGAAGGAGAACACATTATCCAAGGTGACTTGGGAGCTGAGCTGAGCCAGATCTAACGCGGAGCATCTCAGCAGCCACCATGCCCAGGCAGCAGAGCCAAAACCACACTGCAGCGTGCCGGAGCGTTTTAAACATTGACCTCCAGTCCTGCTGCCTGCGTGTCCTCCAGCAGCTCCACTTATCTCCTCCCCATGAGCTTTGCACCTCTGTAACCCTTTTGCCTCCCCTCGTTTCATCAGGGGACTTGTTCTCCATTCTCACACCCTCCCACCAAACTCCTCCTTGGTGCCCTCCTCTGAGGAGTGGTCAGTAGCTATAAGTCCCCAGCCCATTGCCTGGAGGACCCACACCCCACCAGCGTTTTGGCAAGCCCTGCTGCTTACATGGAAGCCCGGCGCTGATCCCACCGATCCCACTAATCCCGCGCCAGCGTGCGGCCGGCTCTGCACAAACCGAGATATGCTCCTCGGTGCGACTGCCACCCCCCTCCTCCAGCCTGGGGCAGATTCGGGTCCCTGTGCGAGGCTGCCATTGGGGAACGGGGACTCACCTGGGGGATGGGGGGTAGGAAGTACCCCGGGGGGGGCTGGAAGGAGCCCAGGAGAGGGCCAGGCAGGGCCCTCATGGTGGCTAATCTCTGCATGTACTGGTTGGTGAGGATTGCTTTCCGCTCCTCTTTCCTTTGAGCGAGTGCGACGTAGAGAGGCTTGGTGCTGACGATCCGCCCGTTCATTTCCGTCACGGCCTTGGTAGCCTCTTCTGGGGAGGAAAAACATACAAACCCAAACCCTTTGCTGTGGCCACCCTCTGTCATCACCTAAAATTGGATTAGAACAAGACAGCTAAGTCCACAGATCGCCGCAGCACCCGCGAAGCACGGCGTGGGGGGGGGAAACACGTGGGACCCGCAGGCACACCATCGCAGCCCCCACACCCAGGGTGGGACAGACGGGGCTGCACCCATGGGGCTCCAAGGAGAGGCTTCTCCAGGGAAGGGGAGGATTTGCTTGGGCAAAACCAGGAGGTTCGGGAAGTGAAGACGGCGGAGTCTGGGCAAGCCCAAGATCTGCAGCCTGTGACCTTCCCGGGGGTCTGCGCCCCAGCCCCGCAGGACCCACGGGCCAGCGATGCTCCGGTGCTTAATGCCGCAGGAGCCAGCCAGGACTGGGGATCAGTGGGACGCTGTGTCCTGCCAGGGGCCAGGCAGCGTCTGTCCCCAGCAGCTGGCAGGTTACAGGTATCCGACCTTAAAGCCAGACCATCTCTGCACCCATATGCACGGCCTCCAAGAGCAGCTTGACACCTTGGTGGCGAGACCGACACTTTTCTGGTTTTCCACAAGACAAAAGCCAGCCTGTCAGGCAGGCAAACCCTGCTCTCCCCACAGCGAGGCAGCTTGTGGGTCATTTCCATTTGTATCGGTGTCACATTGGTCCCGAACCGCAGAGCGGCTGTGCAATATTCAGAGGGATGTGGCTTTAAGGTCCCATGCCCTGCACCTCACCAGGGCTGGGGTAACTCGACAAAGCTACGAAATATTTGCTGAATCAATAAGCTCCTCAGGACAGCCTGGGGCACAAGTGGCACGTCCTTCGCACTTGGCTTGGGATACAAGTCATCAGCAAGGAGCCATAGCTCAACGGGATGATAATCCCGATCCATTTCCAAGGGCTGAGCGCACCGGCCGGCTGACCCCAGGAGCCCCAGCGACAGCCCCCGTCCCTCACCTTGGCGCTGGTGATGGTGCCGTAGGGAGAGAACTCCTTCCTCAGCCTCTCATCGTCTATCCCATCATCCAGGTTCTTTACGTACAGGTTGACCCCCTGCGAATTGGCAGAAAACTGACTCAGCCTCCTCCCAAAGGCATGGTGGGCTCTCAAACCTTACAGTGGTTTTTCAAGCTGGACGCACGTTTCGCCAGCAGCTCAGCGAGGGTGGGACAGCCCCCAGAGGTGTCCCCTCCAGAGCTGCCACAGGACTGGTGACGTGGAGAGGAGCCAGGACCATGTGTGCGCTCCACGTGTAGGCGAGATGCCCCAAGCGAAGAGGGCACCCAGACCATCACAGCAGCTTCAGCTGCTCCAAGACCTCAGGAAGCCGCCTCTTTCCAGATTAATATTTTAATTTCTGGAAAGGAGCAGACCCATTTGTTCATCTGCCAACATCACCCTGGGTTTAGCTCTCTCTCTCCTCTTTCCTGAGGCAGCTTCCCAGGACATTACCAGACAGTGACTGGTCCCCTGTGCAGCTCTTTTTTAATGGCAGAAGGGACTCATCACACTGATCTGCTCTGGAGAGCCCTGTGCTGTCCCCAAGCTGAGGATGTCCCTGGATGCCCGGGGGCATGTCCCCAGTGTGGACCTGCAGGATGGAGCATCCCGCTCTCCCCTTACCTGGTACCTGCTCACTCGCTCCTGCTTGATCTGCTCAAATTTCCGCTTCAGCTCGCTCTGGCGCTCCAGCCGCTTCTGGGCTCGGCCCACGTACACCATCCGCCCGTTGATCTCCTTCCCGTTCATGTCGGCCACCGCCTGCCAGCGGAGGGAAGGGCTCTGAGCACAGCGGGAAGCCCATGGCCACGGCTCTACTCTTCACCCACCGCCCCAGTCCAGCCCCACCGCAAGCAGAGACCCCCACGGGCGAGGGCAGGGACGCAGCTCCGCTCCCCTTCGCCAGGTCCTGCCCATCCAGGCACCCCCGCCAGTGCCAGCGCCCAGGCAAGCACGAAGCCGGCGAGGTGGGAACACCAGCAGGCGACAAGCTCGGGGCTGAGACAGCAGACAGGCAGCCAGGAGCCTCTTGCCTTCTGGGCTTCTTCGTGCTTCTCAAAGTTGACAAATCCGAAGCCCTTCGAGCGGCCAGTGTTGTCCATCATGACTTTGACACTTAGCGTCTTTCCTGCAAGAGGGAAGGAAAGCATCCGTGTGAAGAAGGGTGCCCAACGAGGGGGTGCCGCCGGCACCCAGCACCGTGCTCAGGAGCCACCACGAGACACCAGTCCGGCGAGGAGACCGGACGGCCGAGGCAGCACGAAGAGCCAAAGGGGAGGACAGACAGCGGGATCCCCGCTGCGAGGCAGGAACGGGAGGCTGCACGTGTTGCTGAGGGCGATCCCTCGCACCCGCGATGCTGCTCTCATTGCCGTTGGCTTTTCGGTTTCTCCAGCCAGTGCACTGAGTTCCCTTGGCCAGAAGTTCTCATCTCCTTTATATATGGACACGTATATTGGGTTCGTGTGAAGGGTATTCACAAATTACTTGAGCTAACACTGCCCGAGCATGGACAGTACGGTCCGTGGGTCGGCACAACACTAAACTCAGTCACAAAAAGCATCCTCCGGTAACGGACTGAGCTGGAAAAGCCACTTGTGCTTTAGAATCAGACTCAGCATCTCTTATTCCCAGGGCTCCTATAGCCAGACAGCAGGCTGGTTTCAAGACAATTTAAAGAACTAACAAAACAGAAAAACCCACTTTTGTTACTCAAGAAAGTAAAAAAACTTTTTTTTTTTTTCCAGGAGAGCACCTCATACAAGTTATCCTCCATCACTGCAGGAAAGCGCACGTAATGTCCTGACGATTTAAGCCACTGTGGTCCTTTGGGGACGTGTGTTTAAGCAAGTCAGATCCCATCGAGAGAAGGGGCTCGGTATTTCAGTCAAGCACTCTCCCCAGCTTTCTTTGCAGTTGCCCCAACTCCAGTTTATCGCACACGAAGATATTTTGCTTCAACAACTGTACTCACCAAACTTGGAGAATATTTCCCGCAGTCTGTCGTCATCCATGTCATCCCCAAAGTTTTTGATGTAGACGTTGGTGAACTCCATCGCTCGAGCCCCAAACTCGGCCTCGCGCTCTTTGCGGGATTTGAAATGGCCAACAAACCTGCAGGAAGCAAGGACAGGGACGTGGGACCCTCCGTGTCCTCTGCAGCGGGAGGATGGACACGGGCACATCTGTCTCGGTACAGGCCAAAAGAGACCCCGTGTCGTGGTTTAACCCCAGCTGGTGCCCGAATACCCCGCAGCCGCTCACTCACTCCCCCCTCCCCAGTGGGGTGGGGAGGAGACTCGGAGAGAGGAAAACTCGTGGGTTGAGATAAAAACAGTTCACTGGGCCAGCAAAGAAAAAATAATACTATTATATATTAATAATGTTGATGATAATAATAAAAGGTAAGGATAATAGAACATATAAAACAAACGCTGCACAATTTCTCACCACCTGATGACCGATACAGCCCATCCCGAGCAGCAGCCAGGGAGCAGGAATATTCCCCAGCAGCAATCCCAGAACAGCAAGTTCCAGAGAGAATGAGTGAGGGAACCAACAGCCAAACGAACAAAAAGAGGGAAAAAAAGGCAGAAAGGGATGAACGAAAAAAGGCAAAAAAGGGACTAAAGGGCTTGGCGCACTGGCGAACCCCCACTTATCCCGGGCATGCCGTCTATGGTATGGAATACTCTCTGGCCAGTTTGGATCAACTGCACTGGCCATACCCCTCCCAAGCTTTTGCACCTGCACATTGGCAAAACCCAGGAAGCTGGAAGATGTCCTTGATCGCTTAACAGCAATTAATAACACCAGTGTATTATCAACATTCTTCACGTATTAAATCCAAAACACAGCAGCTGTTGGAGAGAAAATTATCCCTGTCCCGGCCGAAACCAGGACACCCCGTCACCTTTGCTCGCTCATAAACCCACCACGTGTCTCACATCCCATAACTTGGTGACGATCCACCCGGGTGCTCCCCTACCCAGACCCCGCTTGGCACTACTGAAACAGGGGAAATCGTAACACAGCACGCAACTGTCACCCCAGGGGACCCCAAAAAGACCCCAAGGGATGCCACCAAGTGCCAGCTCTCTGACTCCGAGGTACCCCCAAGCCCCTCGGGCAGCCGCTTGCCTCTGCGGAGACAGGGATGTAGCGAATAAGGTGATGCAATGTAAGCAGAGAGCTGAAGAACAACAAAACCTCTTCCTGCACAGATTATCTGACACTGACAGCCGAGACCGAGGACCGGCCCTGCTTTGTGGGCACTCGTTACGCCGCCTCAGCAATAAAACACGGCCGGGGTTGGACTCCTTCCCCACCGTCAGGAACGGCTCCAAACCGCTATCGCACTTCCACCAGCGCCGACCACGAGTGACTCACCGCCCCGGAGAGCGTGGAGCCGCTGTGCCCCGCGGGGACGGATGGGAAGAGAGGGGAAAGAGCAGCAGGAGGCGGCAGCCCGAGCAGGGCCGGCGTTTGCTCCCGAGCGCGCACCAAGGGAGGAGCGGAGCCAAGCGCAGAGCCGAGGAGACGCTCTCCTCTCCCGCTTACACTTTCCGGTCGTTGAGCAACATCCCATTCATGGTCTCGATGGCCCGAGTCGCTGCCTCGTGAGTCTCAAAGTGAACAAAGCCGTAGCCGCGGGATCCGTTTTCATCACACACCACCTACAAACACAGAGCGAGGAAGAGGAAGAAGACAGACGCTGGTTTTCTCCGTGCTTGCATGCAAGTCAGTCGCAGGAAAACCCTTCCTGATTTTTCAGGGGCATTTACCCTCCCCGACGTCCCGCTCCCACTGAGGCTGAGCTGCGTTGGGGTGCTGGCAGCAGGTCAGGGAGCCGGGCAAGCCTGGGACCAGACGCCCAGTGCTTTATGTGATGCCCAGGAGCTTGCGGCTCACCGGGACGCGAGTGCCATCGCGGCACTGAGCTCAGACAGGACAACACACAGCGTCTTTGTGCAGGGACGGGGAAGGCGGGGGGCACGGGGGAAAGCCCTCATTCCCAAGAGAAACACAGCAGGGTCTTTTGGCTTCAAAGCAGGGGGGAATTTAGAGGAAACTGTAGAAGCAAAACAAGAAAGTGAATTTCAGCTGGCTGGAGCGCGCTGCAGGGAATGGAGGCAGCTCGGCAGCAAGCCCTTTCCTGCAGGGCCCATGGGCACACGCACCTTGCACGACAGGATGTTTCCGAAGGCGGAGAACGTGTCGTACAGGGCTTTGTTATCAATGGAGTCGTCCAGGTTCTTGATGAAGACGTTTCCAATCCCTGACTTCCTGAGCCCCGGGTCCCGCTGGGACCACATGATGCGGATGGGACGGCCTTTGATCACTTCGAAGTTCATGGTGTCCAGGGCTCGCTCAGCTGGCAAAGAAGCGAACACAGGGGAGAGAGGAAGGTAACAGAGAGATCCCCTTCGCGTCCTACAGCGGCTGAGATGGGCACAGGGATCAGGGATACTGCTGGACAGGGGCTCATTAACCTAAACGAGATGGGCAGCTCTGCCTCCCAGGGCAGCAGGGCCAGGCAGGGGCTGCTCCGCTCCCCTCCCCTCCCCTCCTGCCACAACACTCCTTCCTTTCTATTTTTTTCCCCCTCTCCAAAGCATGCCTGACTCCCACGGGATCATTCGCTTCACTGCAAGCTCCAGTTTGGCAGATGCCCAACTCATTTACCCAGCAAGGATTTTGGTCTCCAGGGCAACTAACCCAACACCTCCCCATCACTGCTGCCTTGCTCCAGCACGAAACGCCGGGCGGGTACCACGCCACGCAGCGCTGCATCGCCGCGATGCCTGCCAGGACAGGGGCCTCGCTTCACGCCACGAGCGAGCAGCTGGCTGCCCCAGGGAAGGGCAGAAGGGGTTTTGGTGCCCCTCTCCATCAGCTCAGGGAGGGCGGTGACTCTTGCAAGCCACCTTCCTCCTCCCATACAAGCCCAAAGCCCAGCTGCCGCATCCTCTCCCAGTCTCTAAGCAGAGATGGGAGTGGGATGGGTCACCTCCTCAGCCACAGAAGAAGAGAAGATTGGGATTAGTTACAACCAAACCCCAACAGTAGCAGAATATTGCCAAGCCATAACAGCTGGGGCATCCCCTTAAACAACTGCTCCCCCCCTTTTTCACTGCCTGCCCTCCCTTCTCTCGCGCACCCCAAGCCCCCATTGCGAGGCGGCTCCTCGGGGCTGCGTTACAGGGAGCGTACCATCCGCGGGCTGCTGGAAGTTTATGTAGGCATAGCCCAGCGATCGGCGCGTGGCGACATCCCGGCAGACTCGGATGGACATGATGGGCCCAGCAGGCGAGAACTTCTCGTAGAGCATGGCTTCGGTCACGTCCGGGTGGAGGTCCCCCACGTAGAGAGAGGCTAACGGATAGCCAGGGCCGCTGGCGTTCATGGTCAACTGCAAAGCTCAGCTGTGGAGGAAGACAGACCCGAGGCTGCAGAGCGCAGGTTTCGGATCACGTGCAGCAGCCACGGACCCACACTGGGGCTGGCCTCACCGCAGCAGTGCGAGCCGTGTGCTTCCCACCAGGAGCGGTAGGACCTGGAATGCCCCAAGGATGCTGCAGTTCCCAAATTTTTCGGGGACATTTCAATGCTCGTGCAAAAGCCGAGCTGGAGTGATCCGAATGTCACAGCCCAGGGAGCAGCCAGGGGGACACAACACACCGCACATACCGATTTGTTCCTTTCAATACTCAAAACCCAAGAGAAATAAAATGGAATTTAATTCCTCAGAAAGTAAACAGCCCTTCCCCACCAGGGACTTCCATTTTAATTCCTCCTCGGCAGCTCCCTCCAGCCGGCTGCTCAGCCAGAGCAAAGCCAAGGAGCAGGGCTTGCTCTGACGCACAGAGCTGCCCTGCCAGGGGAGCAGCTCCCCGCTCCCAGCCCTGCGGCCCGCTCTGCTGCAGCCAGCGCTCCCAGCAACCGTCTCCACCTCTAGCAACGCAAACACAGGATTTTAGCCAGCCCTTCCCAGAGAAACAAGCCGTAGCTTGCTGACGAGACCCCCACAGCAGGAGAAGTGATGCTCAGTCTCCCACTGGTTTCAGTTGGGTTTAGAGATGGGTGTGAAGATGTCAGGCACTGCTTGAGACCCTCGAGGTACTGCCTGGGAAGACAGAAATGCAGCTCCTGCCCTAAAAGCTTATAAGCCCATTTTTGGGGCTCTTACCTTAAGGCTCAAAAGACCCGAGACACTTGTTAAGATACTCTACGGATGCCCAAAATAAACGCACACGCGTAGGAGAGGTGCATTAAGCGATCCCTCAGCAAAGGCAAGTGAGGGCCGAGGGCGGGCCGCGGCAGAGCCGTGCCCCAGCTCCGCCAGCAGCGCGACCCCTCGGGCGGGCGGGACGCGCCCCCCGCGGCCCTCGGCAACGCCGACGGCCCAGTGAACCCCGGCCGGGAGCGAACGCGGCCCCCCCGGCCGCTGGCGGGGCAGCGGCCGGGCGAGGGGAGCGAAGCGCGGCAGGACCGAGCAGAGCAGCGAGGGCCGGCAGGGACCTGCCCGGGGCCAGGCGGGGAGCCGGCAGGGACGCGGACCGGACCCCTCGCCCACGGCTGCGGAGCCCCCGCGCCCGGCAGAAGCAAGGGGGCGAGTACACGCGGCCGGGGACCGGGCGGAGCTGCTCGCCCTGCCCGACCCCGCTCCGGGCCCGGCACGGGAGGAGCCCCCACCCCGGCAGAAGCCGCCCCCGCCGGGCCGGAGCTGGGCGGCGGGACCCGGACCCGGACCCGGACCCGGCCCCAGCCCCGCACTCACGCCGAGCGCTCCGGCGGGCTCGGCTCCCAGCGCCGCTCCGGCCGCGGCTGCCGGCACCGCCCGCCTCTTCCCGCGGCGGCGCCGGGGGCGGGACGGGCCCTCCCCGCCCTCCGCCAGCTGCGGCCCGGCCCGGCCCGCCCCGCCCCGGGCAGCGCCCCGCGGGCAGGGCTGGGCGCGGGAGCGGTAGCCCCGCGGTAGCCCCGCGGTAGCCCCCCAGCCCCGCCGAGCTAAGGGGTTCAGGCACTGGCAGCCGGGGCAGCCGCCCGCGTTCCTCGCGTCTTTTCAAGTCCATTTCAAACCAACGGTGCCCATTTTGCCCTTGAACACTGACAGCACTTCCCGGCGCTGCGTGTCCCACCCACAGATTTTTAGGAAATCACCTGCAAATTCTGGTAGGCAGTTCCCTGAAGTTAATAAATCCAGGCAGGAGCCGGTAAGATACACCCAGCTCGGTGCAAACCCCTCATCGTTAGGCGCTTACGCGCTGCCAGACTCCACAGCAAGCTCCCTCAGCACCCGACAGACACCCACGGGACACAGAACCTGGTCTCTGCCGTCACCTTTTGTCTGGATGAGCGTTGTAAGGTCACAGAGATCACACCCCAGCTGTGCCGGACATAACGGTACGTGGATGAGAGGTGACGGTTTGTCATGAAACAACTCGCTGCACAGCTGAAACGCTGGATGAAGCAGCACCAGAGCCGGGGTTCGTCGGGCTGCGCGGGGCCCGAGTCACCAGCACCTCCGCGTGTCAGCCAGACCCGCTCCTCGGCCACACACCCCCTGCTTCCACGCTTTTAAACTAGCACAGCAGGACAAGTGTCTCGTGTTGACTTCAGCTGAACAGGTCTGCTGGATTTCGTGAGAAAAGGTGATTCCTCTGCTGCCACGGAGTCCTTGAACGCTGCCCAGGAGACACGCCGGCCCGCTCCAGGCAGCACGCACCACACAGCCCCACACGTTCACACAAAGCT
Organism: Phoenicopterus ruber ruber; assembly: GCA_009819775.1. Classification (NCBI taxonomy): domain Eukaryota; kingdom Metazoa; phylum Chordata; class Aves; order Phoenicopteriformes; family Phoenicopteridae; genus Phoenicopterus; species Phoenicopterus ruber. Next base: position 7,515,647 of record CM020230.1, read on the forward strand.
AACCCAAGCGTGGCTGCTCAGCTCCACCCCCTGCTCTCGGAAGGGTCAGCTGCAGCGCGGATCAGAAACCTCACCTTCGCAAAGGCCTTCTGGTGGTTTCCCGCCCTGAACCGCCTCACCCAGAGGTCAGACGAGCATCAGTGCCAGGAACGAGAAGCCGCAGCAGCACCAGTCAGATCAGTTTAAACACGTAGAGTACACCTGGAGTCCCGCCATGGCTGGGCCAGCTGGAGTGCCCCTTCCCCAAAAGATGGGATTACTTGAAAAATTAAGATATTCCCTCATCAGTGCTGCAGACCAGTCTCCTAGGCTCATAATTTCCCCCAAAAAGAGAGAGTAAGGATGGGAGATGTTATCTGAAAGAACTGAGGCAGGACCCTGGATTTTTCTTCTCGGAGCTGACAATGTCATCGGCATGAGTCAGATTGGGAGTCAGCGTACACTATAAACCCATGTAAGAGCAGGTATGTCCATAAAGGCTGAAGAAAATGACGAAGTAACAATAATTACAGACATACACAGAGGGACCACCATCTAAAGCCATGGCACAGGACGGGTACTAGTTCCATTTTGGCCTAACACCGTCGCAGTGGTCAATCCCAAGAAGCCGAGCGACGTTACCCACAGAGCACACGTCTGTATGGTCCCACTGCGGAGTGAGAGGCTCCGAGAGCACGGAGGGCACTTGCTTCAGCCCCAACCGACCCCCTGGGTGCTTTTAGGCTGGCTGGTATCAGCTAGCCCGGCTGCTGCTGTCCGCCTCCTCAAGCACTCTTGTTTCCAGGAGGACGCCTCCGCTTGCACTCAGACGTGCCTTTGCGCTCCCAGTACTGCTTCTGCCCCCCCAGCCGAGAAGAGCGGCGCTGCCTGCAGCGTGCGCAGGTCCCAGCTCACTACCGCAGCCGGGCGTGCACGCAGATGGAGAGGGCCGGCTGAAGAGCCAGCCCTGCGTTCAGACGCCTGCGTTTACGAGATCCCCTGAGGAAAACCCTTTAAATGTAACCACCAGACTTTTCTCATGTACGGTGTGTGTTCAACCATACAATATGCAATGACTCACGGCAAGCTACATCGATATTTATAGTTGCATTTCTTTTAAGTCCTGCAATGACAACATATTCTAAGTATGACCTCAACAAAAATGAAGAGAACCAGTGTTTTCTACTACAAATCTGGGAGGGTGTGTGGGGAAGTCTCTCTGCAAAGGAATGAGTAATTAAGTATTTGGAAACCGTGAATCAACTCACACAATCCAAGATCTGCGTGTTTAATAAAAGGATGTGGTGATTTTACTACCACAGGTTTTTTGCCACTAGTACGGCAAAGATAACAGACACAAACAACTGATAAAATTTTTTTTTATTATTCACTTTTGAATTCTTTTACACTTTCCTGATTATTTTGTGTAAGGTGAAACTAGAACTGTTTAAAAGACATACACAAATCTAGTACATCAATAACCAGGTATTTCTTTTTGCTATACTATTCTCACAACCACGTGTGTGCTAGGCAATATAACCGTCACAGAAGCAAACTTTAGGCAGAATACTGGTCAGTAAAAACAAAGCGAAAAGAGCTACCAGATATACAGACAGGCTCGGTTCCACATTCACTACTGCATTTATCAAGCGCCAAGTATTAACTGCACAATTTGTTCAGCTAGTAGAGGGGAGTTTTAAAATCAGTGCATGAAATTCTCTTCAGCAGACAGATGGACAGACAAACAGATGGATCCTATACCTAAGTGGAATGTGAAGGTAGGGGGATGATACCGCGAGACTGATAGGTGACTATTCCTAATCTTTTCCACTGCATTATTCACGCAACTCTTATTAGGTTTTATTTAATGGGACATGTTTGAAACATAACTAGGTGAGGACATTTGGAGCTCAAATATTACAAGTTACAAGCGTTACAAATGGGTAGGTCTGCATTCCAGTACCATAAACGGGAAACCCTGAATATTTGAGCCAGATCCCGGTACTGCCAAAAAATGGCAGACAAGAGCTGAAGGCTGCCACAGCACCGGCAGCTCTCAAACATCCAAGAAAGAAACCTGTCCTCGAGCAGGCTCAGGTCTCACCCACCTTCCTGACATCACCCATAACCAAAGAAAGGATGATGCGTATGTGGGAGGCCAAAATCGCTTCAATGGAGTTTAAACAGGTGAGAGGGTCGAGGATGAACAGAGGCCAATGGGAGAAAAATTTCTATTAAAGTGAACTTAAAGATGGCTCAGTGGATTACTTAAGAAGTTTTCAGGATAAATTCAAAACGGGAATACCATGGAGATTTCGATTCACCTAAGAGTAAAGTAATGCAAAAGTGGCAGATCACTTCATGGTATCATCCAAACTAATAAGGCCATTCAAAAAATTGAATCTTCTCCTATTGCAAGTCCATGGTAGCGAACCAAGAATTCTCACTACTGAAGAATATCTAAGGTATAATTAGCTAAGTTATTGCTGTGGGAAGGGGCTTAGTCATGCATGTCGTATGAGCATGAAAGCACTTTTAGAAGTCAAATCCCAGTTATCTGCCAGTGTAAAGAGTTTGGAAATCAAGCCGCTAACTCCCGCATTACCCTCCTCCCCCAAACAAACCCCACCCCCAGAAAGACAGGACTGACAAAGTGAGCTTTTGACCGAAAGCGGTGCCTCAGACTTGGTTACAAATGTCTACAGAGTGTGCCTGTTAAACTAACTCGTAGCAGTGTTGCTAACTGGAATGCCATACATCGGATCGTTTTCCTTCCATGCCCCAGTGTCACAATAGAATCTCTATAACTTTCTGTACAACTTTACAACAGAATTGTACTTCGACTATTTTGGTGCCAAATTAAGCTCGCCAGAGTTACATAATTGATGTCTACTTTTCTACCAATAAGAGTTTTGTAAAGTCAATTGCAATCACAAAACCCATAATCACAGTGTTCAGTTAAAAATATAAACACGGTAATCATAACTGTAAATGTTCATAATAGGAAAGTTCGGAATGCCATTATAATAACCGACCTCCGCTTTAAGTACACAAAACACCAACCAACCGTTTTTACCCCACAGACAGTTTTTGCTACGTTGAGGTTGTGAAAGTCGATGTACTATTCTTTTTGCTTGTCGCACAAAGGGATATATGTGTAGGATACAGGGTGACATTGAACATAGAGTGAAGCGTGACAGCCATTAGTTCTCTCCCTCCCCAGCATCCCCTTCATCTCCCTGGTTTTCCGACGTCCATAGCTGTAAGAAAATACAAACACGTGTTTATCCTGCAAGCACGCAATTAATTACAATTGCCAGGAAAGGGAAGACAGCATAATTAGCAGGAGCTGTGCAATTTTCTCAGCTAAGAGCAATACAGGACTGAACTTAACAGTAAAGCTAAGGAATAATGAACTAGGAAATGAATAGAGAACAAGTAACAAGCCAGCAAAAGTTTGGAAGCTCAACATAAAACTGGCTGTTGAGAACAGACAAACTCCACGTTGTGTTACAAAAAAGCCGAGTTTGTTACAGTGGTTAACAAGTGATTCTGGTTTAAACAAGCAAGTCTAACTGGTCTGGTTACAAAAACCAGTGCAGTTAAGACATGCAGTTAATGCCTCAGAGAAAAGGCTCTAATGGCACAGAACCACCTAAGCCTTCAGATGTCGAGTCCCGCTTAGCAGAGTCCAGCAGCCTAAAGAAGCAACAGCGCACAGTGCCGTGGTTTGCCCCGCGATACTTACAGTGAGGTTGTCCCTAAGCAGCTGCATGATCAGAGTGCTGTCTTTGTAAGACTCTTCATTCAGCGTGTCCAGCTCTGCTATCGCTTCATCAAATGCCTAAAAACATGCAAGACAAAGCACTTTCACACTCTGCTCTCCGAGTTCACTTCTGCTTACACAGAGCTCACAAATTTGCCACATTACTGTTCGAATTCTGTGACAAATGCTTCCAGTATTTTTCTCTTCCACCAAGAGAAGAAACGTAAACCAAAGTGAGCACCAGATCACTAGACGGCCAGTGGGGAAACCAAAGTCTTCAGGGGGGTCCAGATTAAAGCCCAGAACAACTTTACTACCATGCCAATACCAAGTACTGGAGAGGGATGTGCACTCTCTGTCATACTGAAGAATGATTCACACACCTTGTAGTCAGGTTTAAGAAAAACACTTAAAAGCCATACTTTCATTAAAAATTAAGGTCTCACTGGTCTAAATTGGCAGTAAAAGATAAAGGTACCATTAAGTTGATATATATATTGTACATGAGTAAGTAGGCAAGAAAATGGAAGACAAGGGTTTTTTGACAGTAGGGTGGAACGTCTTGGATTTCTTTTCAAAACAGCGTAGGAAACCAGCTATGTTCCACGCGAGATTAATAAAACCATTCTTCCCACTGATCTGTTACACATGAAAGTCCATGCTGCAAGTCTGAGAGCCGAGAGCCATGACTAAGTGCTATTTCTTCATTCAAGTTTCACACAGATGTAAGCATAGTAACTAAAAAAGCAGGACCAGCAGCAGTGTTTTACACAGCAAAACATCACTTCTTGTTACAAAGTATTACTGAAGTGTGTGTTAAGAACACAAAGATTCACCTAATGCTGTATTATTCAAGTTACTACCAGACAATTTTCCCAGATGCAAAAAGTTCTGTTTAGAAGGCTCTAATCCTATTTTGAGGAGAAGGCTAAGACAGAAATGACGAGCTATTTGTTTGGCACAATCCATCACACAAGCTCTTTTTGGTCTCTGGAGAGAGACGCACACATGCACGCAGATACACAAGGACACTTAGGGCTACGATTGTAGTCACAAAGATGACACTTCATGTATTCGCTAAAGTGTTCACATTTGAATAAATATTTCACTTTAGAAGTGCCAAATTAATCCAAATGTTTTCACATTTGACACAAGCGCATTCCAAGAGAATTACATGGATGTAAGAAGAGGCACTTTGTCTCCCCTTTCACGGGACCAACTGCACCAGCAAATTAGCTTTTCTTAACGCTAAGCTAGTCTAGCTAACTAACTCACCTGAAAACATACTATGATGACAATAGCTTAAAGATGACAGCATTTTAAGGAAATTTGATATGAAAAAGCATAATCATCTACAAAGAGCTACTACAACGACGTAACCTTAGCCTCCACAAAAATCGATAATATGAAGAGTCTGCTTACCGTCTTTGCCAGATTACAGGCTTTTTCAGGAGAATTTAGTATCTCATAGTAGAAGACAGAGAAATTTAGAGCCAAACCAAGTCGAATGGGGTGTGTTGGCTGCATCTCTTTCTTGCTAATTTCAAAAGCCTCCTGGTAAGCTTGCTGAGAGTTTGCTACCGTTGCTGCAAGAAGTAATTACAATCATATTAATGCACAGTACATCACTGTACTTCACGGGGGAAGCTATTATATTCTTGGTCTAGACTATTGTGCCACCAGAAATTCATACAATTACATATGCACAGACGCTTCTTTCAATGTTTTTAGATGTAAAAGCCTCCCACTGGCTGAACTAATAAGGCAGAAATATTTCTTCAGATAAACCTTTGAGATACAGAAATTAAGTTCAACATTTTAATAGAGACTTAGAATGAAATTTATTCAAAATAAATTCCAACCCATCTGAATGCACACAAGCTCTACCTAAGTCAAAGTGTAGTGCGATTAAACAATCACTTCCAGCCTAGCTGAAGAAGTAGCAGGTCTGAACAATAAATCCAGACAAAACCATATGGGGGAGAAGAGGTATCTAAACTACCTATTTAAACTGAAGGAAACATTTAGCAGGTAGGTCATGAATTACGTATTTCAATTTGGGGTTTCAGAGGAAAGATGACAGTCCCTTCCTGGCTAAGGTGTAACAATAAGCTCCAGAACGGTGTCAAACTAAGTTTGCAAGACATGAACTACATCAGACACTCACCAGGAATTCAGGCACAGTTCAGCATTGCTTTACCATTTCAGGATTAATTGGCTTAGGACCCAGTAACCCAATATCCCATATTTGCCTGCAGAAAGCTTGCAAACAGTGAAGACTTGTGAGCTAAAGCATTTTCCATGAGAAAAAACACATTCTCCAGGAAAAGGATTTTACACTGCCAAATATGCTTGAAAATCAGTCACTGAGGTCAGGGGTTGCAAGCAGAATTTGACTGGTTTGATGAACGTCTGTCAATCACTTCTATTAATTTCAGTGAAGTCTTTCTCTGAAAGTGACTTGCACTGCACCCGTCTTCAATACTACAGAGCAGTAGCAAAAAGAAATAAATGCTTCATGTTAGGGGAAAAGAACACAAGTATTTTTCATACTTTATTCTGCTTGGCCCCCAGCAGAATGAGGGATTTCATCTCTACTTACTTTGCTTATTGTCCCCAGATGCCACCTCTGAGAGGTATCTGTAGTAATCGCCTTTCATTTTCAAATAGAAGACCTTGCTTTCTGGCTGCGTGGCATTGACAATAAGGTATTTATCCAGGAGTTCCTGAGAAAGGAAACATCACTTTTTTTTCCCCCCAAGTCATAAAAATAATGTCTGAAACAGAGCCTTTGTTACAATGGTAAGCATGAACTGTTAAAACAGTAACAATGACTTACGTATACTCGTGCGTTAATCACTTTGCCTACTATTGTCTAAAATCAGAAAAAAAAAAAAGAGAAACTACTTGTACCCTAATTCCTGGAAAGCAGAAAACTTGCTGTGTTGAGGCTATCCACAATTCACTCCTGCAGAACCTAATGGCTATCGGGGCTTAAGACTGCAAAGACTTTCCTTGAAACACACTGATGCAAACCTACGTCCACAACCAAGGTAATGAAAAGCAGCAGCTTGGCGTTAGCACAAGTCTGGTCACTTTTGCTGCCACAAACTTGAATTCTACACAGAACAGTGAAATTATCCACAACAAACTGATTCTATCTGCAACTCCAGCTGAAAAGCTGAATAGTGGCACAGTCAGCACATGTGCATTCAGAAAGAGATGCAAAGACTGACAGTACTGACAGCAACTGCTCCTGACAGATCTTTAGCAAACTGAACAGCAATAAAAAGAATCCCTCTTGTCTAAGTGAAAGAAATAGCAAAACCGGTTTGGGGGAAGAAGTACACACCTTCTCCTCCAAAAAAAGGACTAAACAAGCCTCAGGATGTCAGCATTCATTAACAAAAGAATTTAAACGGTAGGCTTTTTAGCAGGACTTATGCCAGCACCCCAGATCTAAATTTGTTTTCACGGTGACCACTAGCCAGCAGCTAGGGGTCTTCAACATTGCCTTGTTTGCTTTTTTCTATTAAAAAAAAATAAAAAATGCTATTTTATAATAAATTCCCTAAGAAACAAACTAGATGACTTAGGAGCTAGAATTGGACCCAAGTATGTGGCTACGCAAAATTATTCCCGTGCTAAGGTGCTGCAGCGTCTACAGCACTGGTTAGATTCCTTAAGCCTCTCTGAAGAACGCTGCAGTACTAACTACTGTTATTTTTTGCTGTTGGATTATTACCAGAACATCATTGCAGATATCCTGCAATTCAGCCTCAATTTTCTCACGATATTCTCTTCCCATCTGCTGTTTCTTCTCATTCCTCTCCGTTTTCTGTTCAATGCTGGAAATCACACGCCAGGACGAGCGACGGGCACCAACCACATTCTTGTAGGCAACCGAGAGTAGATTCCTTTCTTCGTTGGACAGTTCGTGTCCTTGCTCGGTGACAGCCTTCATCGCAGCAGCCATGTCATCGTAACGCTCAGCCTGTTCAGCCAGTTTGGCTTTCTGTACCAACTCACTTTTATCCATGGCTCTCCTGTAATTAGTGGGGAACAAAAATAGAGAAAAATGTCTCTTGATTGTCTGCACCGTGGAAGTTAATGCTGAAGGGTGAAGCAGAACTCACAGGCACTAGTAAGTGGAAAAATCTATCAACTCTAATAAAGTAATATGAACGGTTTCTTTTTAAAAATTTATTTGACCTTTTGCCAAATATGTTTAATTTCTCTGTGTAAATGACTAATCACAATCCTGAAGATATGTAAGCATTATTTTTCAAAATGCAGTGAAATTCATATTGGCATTAAGCACAGCACATCAATATGTTTCCCTATGTAAATCTCTCCCCTTTCCTATACTGCCCACAGCTCAGCTTGGGAGACACTGCACGTTCTAACCCAGAAACCACAAGTTTTGGGTGGGTTGGTTGGTTTGTTTTCCCCCCGCTATTACACAACAGCAACTACAGAAGCACTGAAGCACTGGGCAGCTCCCCCTGATGCTGATTTTTTGCCCACTACAGGAGATGTTTCTGGGGGTTTAAATAAACCGCACCCAGTAAAGCTGTAGTTTTTGGCAACCATGGAAAGTACATTTATACTGTTCTGCCAGAAAAATGTTGGTTTTTTTTTTATACATGCATCAACGTACATATAATGGACATATAACGGACAGCTAGGGTGGCCGCAGTTTCAGGTTTTCAAGGCCTCTTAAACAACATTGACATTCACAAAAAACGAATGGGACATGGCCCACACAATGGTCACTACTGCAAAACTAATCACTTATATGGAAACAACTTGTTTATCAGTTCTGATAATGCAGTTTAGCAATCGAAGCCAAGAAAAACACATCATGACCACAAGGCCCCTGAAAAGCTTAAGCAATGAAAAAAGAAGTTAGTAAGGAACGTGTCCGTGAGGCCGCCTGAGTGTTGCTTACCTCTACAAGACAGTGCCAACATATAGTTAACTCGGCCATTGAGCTACCAACCTCATACTCAACCACCTAGGGCCAGGTTCGCCCGAGAGCTTAAACAAGTTTCTTTGCCTTTATCAAAGTAAGTGGACCTCAATACCTCACAAACTCCCAGACGCCCCAAATTCATCTGTAAAATTTCTCCGGGTGCATAGGCTCACTTTCAGACACACCCAGAACTGTTATTCTTGTCAGTACTGAGCAATAATGTTCCTGTCCTACTCCCTAAATCCCAACCAGGACTCTCACTGGCCAGATGAGAAGTTTTCAGGCTGAGAACTAACAGCCTAAAAACAACTTCTAGAAGAACGATAAAAAACAAACAAGAAAATGAGTTTACAATTGTCTTCCATAGGCTTCTGTTCATTAGACAAGCATCTACAGCCCTATTAGAAAGAACCAACAGGCTGAAAGCGATTGCTGTAGCGTTTTCCTTGGCTTCTTCCTTTGAAGATCCCAGTCTGACAGGCTCCTGATGGAGAACATCTCGCACACACTGCTCAGCTTGCATTTTAATCCAAGTATCACCTACCACACTATTATACAGGGAAACCAGTCCCCTATACTAAATCCTCAACCTGGACACTGAGATGCAGACCCAAACCCAAATCCCCATCGTGTATATGAGCAGTTTCAGAGTTTCCTACTGCCAAGGACGGAGGCCCAACTACAAAACTGTTTTGGGATGAGCGTATTCAATCCCTCCAGACCAAGATACTCCACTTTAGCAAAAAAAATAAAAAAATAAAAAAAAAAAATCACCCCGGATATTAAGTCAAACATTGTTATTTTGCATGAAAGCTCTCGAAGTAAACCCAGCAACCAAATGTCCTACCTGCTATATATTTGGAAGTCACACTCACTCCTGCTTGCATTTGATCCTTTGCGGATCTAGCCTAACGCATCCATCCACACAGGACACTCAGTAAGGACACGTAATGCTAAAACCAGCCTCCTGGAAAGAGCCCCCTTGCAGACTGGTAAGTGAAGTTCGGCTGCAGTTCCGTTCCATTTCAAACACCGCGTTTAGCCCTCAACAAGACAGACTGGCTGTGGGTAGCAGTGTGACAAGTTCTTGCAAGGCATGATTAATTTGGCTCTGTCTTCCCCAAGAGGCTTTTACCATGGAGATATGCTATATTATCATTGGCTTCTGTCGACTTATCAAGAGGATAGCTCCTGAGGATGGAAAGGGATAAGCGGAGTTTGTGATGTGAATTTTTTCTCCCTACTCTGGAGCGTATCTTAGTACCAATACATAACCAGCCTAAGGAAATCATCAAACCGTTTACCATTGAGAGAACCCATCCCACTTTTCACTGTTGAGTCTATCGAACCTCGTAAACCATTCCCTTAACTCAGCACTAAATTTAGACTATGTGCTTAACGCAGGAAGTAATTTGTGAGTGGCATTTCTCTACCCACTCAGTCAAATCTGAACATGAACAAAGTACACCTGAAGAATGCTTTTTATGTTACAAGAGCCAACTTTAAATAACAGGACATTTAAACAAAACAGTTTCAGAGCAGTTCTAGTTCCCTCCCAGCCTGCACAGCTTCTAGAAGCGTTTTATTGCAACCATCTTCTCTTCTCCTCTTCTTCTTATGGAATGTAATTATTATGTAGGAAAAGCCTGCTTGTTGAAGTCCAGAGGCAAGCAGTTCCAACGGAGTTTACATTTTGCCATTGAAAGGTCAGTTTTATCTTTGATCTGCACTTTGCCAATAGCGGTCTAATTTGTAGACAAGTCATCCATGCAGAATTCAGTTTACAAACAATATAGAGTTTAGTTTAGAGATGGCGCAGAATTTGTTTTATCAAGCTTACTGACATATTTATCTTTAGATGCAAGTCAGTTCACGGCAGTCAATGGGTTCACATAAGGACACATGAAGGAAATCACAGAGGGAAATGCAAAGCCATAAAGACCCAGTGGATAAAAGAGATCCAGAAACCAGTTTAACATATCAAATATACAGGCGAAACACCAGCACAAAGCATTAGAATGTTGTTTCTCATCAAACAACTTTCCTCAGTAATGTAACTAATTTATGCACATTGTAAATGTAACTCAAACTGGTTAAGGAAGATGGAGTTCCTCAGAACTTCACTGGCTTGGCTTTGACATAAAAATTGAGTATAGAGGGCTTGAGTTGTTTAGTTAATTCATCTTAATATCTGTACTGTTACTAGGTTTGCTATGAAACACGAAGTACTGTTCAATAACATGGATTTAACAGAACTCAAATGCAGTAAGAAAAATCATTGCCCACACCAAAATATCCGCAACTGACAGTAAGCCTACCATTATTCCGTTCACAGGGTGCTGCATAAAGGAACACTTTAAATCCTTACTTGATTCTCCATTGCTTACCTTGTTAGAAGCCTGGAGAGAGCTTTGCAGAGCTATGCTGGCTTGAGCTCCAAAAGAGGGAAGTGTTTGCCAGAAGGAAAAAAGATACAAGGAAAGGAGTGATGTTTGAAAAGGCAAAGAAGCAACTATCAGTTATAACTGGTCCCTCCCATGGAGGAGATGAAAGCCACACTCTAACAATGGATCGGTGTGCCACAGTCTGAAACAAGCAAAGCCTACAGCTAAAAATACTCCTAGGCCACAAACAGAAGCCATCTAACACAGGTTACCTGCAGCTAGGAGCAAAACACACAAAGGTGACGAACGGGAGGCCAGCAGGAATGAGCTATTCTAGGACTAATGAAGCCATGCCATGTCGGCAAGGGGGAAAGAGGAAAGATGGAAAAAGGAGCGGAGACGTGCAGATCACAGCCATGGAGGAGTCCAGAAAGTTGCCCGTTCTAAGCAGAAGATTCTCATATTAGATGCGTTAATACATTTCAAATTCTTAAGAGACTGTCTTCTTAAGAATCTGTCAAACCACAACTTAGTAGCCCTCCAACAAGAAGTGGCTGGACACTATTTACAATAAGGAATGCCAACCAGTCGCCAGCAGTTGCAGCCTACAGTACCAGCTGCCAGAAGTTTGAATCACCCTAAATCTCACACTCAAAATATAATTTAATTATTATTTTATTTCTGTATTTCCCATACAGCCTAAGTTGTTTCAATCTCCCTTACAAATGCAGTATAGCACGTGTACAGGTACTAAAAGTTACCAGTGCTTATTTCCCACCCCCAGAAAAGCTTTACATGTGTGTAGACAAGACTCAAACATATTACAAAGCACCAAAGGTGGAGGTCAGAACCTGCAAAACGTGAGTTTGTAACTGTCTTGCTACTTGCAGTGGGAGATGCAGTAAGGAGGGGATGGTGCGACCCTCCTGGGAACAGCACCCAAAGTCAGTACGCCCACAGAACTTTCAAGAGCAGATGGACACACAGAACTGGAGGTTTACACCTCAGTAACAGCTGAGGAGTAAAACATACAGGTAATGTTCTGCAGAAGACTGCAGGAGCTTGAGGAGAACTACATCTTACTGCTCAGCAGCTACTGCATCTGCTTCATAACTTTTATTGTTTCCAATCTTGATGAGCTGTTTGGGACAAAGCCAGAACAAATCAGAAGTAACCGTGTTTAAAGTCTGCAGAAATCAAATGAAAACTGACACTGAAAAAAAATCTGGCTTATATAACATATTGAACTGACAAGACAATACTAATAAGCCTACGTTGGCCTGAAGTCTGCTGCTCTCGATGACCTGTTCTTCTGATGCTAATTAAGTCATTGATTTTTGTGCACTGTTTTTCTCTTTATAGCAAGCATTAGAATCTATCAGACAAACACTTCCACTTCGTAAAAAAAATGGTAAGAAACCAGTGTCGTTACTGGTTTGACATACCGGTCCCTAATGAACCAAGTAGAGATGCAGGTTAACAGACCTGCATGGTTCACTGCGAGAAATGAAGGCAAAACCAGATTTGGTGAAATGGGATGCGATCATACTTCTCAGTCACAAACTTTGTAAGTCCATCCAAATTGTAACAGGAAAAGCAGCAGACCGGTACAGAATTCGTAGTTCAATCTTCCAACAATATGTGAACATACCTTATTTGATTTCTGGATGGGCAATTCATTCGAAAATTAAACATTCACATGAGGTAAGTGGTATTTCAAATTACAGTTCTATAATTACAGAGAGTAAGAGCTTTGGAGATACTATTTCTAAAACAAATGGAAAATCCTTCTCCATAATTCAGGTACACACATGCTGACACAAGTATCCGCATGATGTGGATGGCATTCACTGTCAAGTCGACATCACTCCCAACAGACGGTCTTTATAAGAAAGGAATCAATGCTCTTTAAACGGAGTGCAAGAAACCTTCCTTGCTTTATCGTAGCATTAGGCATTTCACTTCATTAGTTGTGTTTCTCTATTTTGGCTCCCTCAAAGGCTACCATGTATCGTTAAATAACTGATTAGAAAATGAACGTGACTGGCAAGATCTGAACAATGAAATCTTCCACAACTGTCAAGAGCTTGGGTGTGACAACAAGTTCAGTAAAATACACTGCAAACATAATGAGGGAAAAAGGAAAATGACTTCATAGTCATGATATTCTTGCTGACCTTGTGCAGCACATAACTTTAGCCTCCTCTGCATTTACTGATTAACCGTATACCCTGGCCTTCAGCTCAAATCTTCATGCAAACGTTCAGATAAAATTAACATTCTATAAAGCCATGCCTAAACCTGCTCTGGCCATTTTCTGCCATCATTACTTGTTGCTTCCTAAAACTGACCAATAGTTTTTGAATAAAATGGCATTCAACAGTTTTCAATCTCCATAGACAATTATGAAATTCCTATGACAAGTACCAATAGCGTGTAGGAACACTGGTACTGTGTGGACAACTTAAATGTGGTGACAGTCGCCTTGCTCTTCGTAACGTCATTTAAAGGAGGGACCGCAGGCTGAAAAGCGCTGCGCTGCTGCATACCTACGGCACTTCGCGCAGGACGGCTGAGGGTGGAGACAAGCGCGCAGTTCCAAAGCACAACACGCTTACACGGTAACACCGTTTTGTTCCAACTAGCAGAATTGGTTTTGGCTAGAGTCCAGGTGGAAATAGTGTTATCCCAAAAAATCTTCCCCCAGGCATAAAGTTCGTGCCAAACTAATGTATTCATATCACAGGTAAATCGCTTTTGTTAATAATAAACTGAGAGTATTTATATTACAGGGTGGGGCAAAAAGGGCGGCCATATAAAAGCCACACTGCTCTAACGCCTAGTCTTACTGGGATGTATTGGGATACCAGGCGGATTAGAGTACTAGCTTTCTACCTCATTATTCAAATCATTGTTTACTTAACTCCTCCTCATCTGAGTTTATTCACACGCAGCACAAAAAGCTGCATACTGGCAAAGGCCTGCTTCAAAAAAAAAGACTCAACATCAAAATAGCAGAGATCAGAACATGCGGTACTGACATAATGAGGTTGAGAAAACTGCACTAGGCCCATCTGTGCAACGAGTCTATCACTTTATCGGTACCAATTTAATAAACAAAATATTATACAGGGCATATTTTTGCAGTGCTTTAATACGAAGAGTGAAAAAGGCACCAGCATTCTTACTTCTTTTCTAGAGCAGTTTATATCTCATTATTATTTTAAAATAAAAGCAAGCTTTTCTTTTAATAAAATAGTATTAAAATTTCTGACTGAGGTGTCCTGCAGCAGTGAATGCGTGAAGACACAAATATTCCTACAGCCACTGAAGTTATAAAGCCTTACAAACGCTCCCAAACTATCTGATATTTTTACATAGGAATTTAGCTTTTATGAGGCTGCATGATGTGCTTTTTATTCTCCTACCACTAGAAAAGTTATTTTAACTATTAATAAGGAATTTAGCTGAAAGCAACCAATTTATATTGTGATCTCTGCATTAGATGCATTTTTGCTCCCATATGCTAACACAGTGGCTGTATGCCACTGACATCTGATCATCCCAATTAATACCTGATTATACATACCTCAAATAAAACCTACGGTTGTTAGTCTGGGGTTCCTGCCCAGCCTTTTTGGAGACTGGGGCTGGCTTGAAGCAGCCTTCTTTCCCTCTAGAGCCCTCTCTAATCTCATCTCATCTCTATTTCCAGATAGACACAAATAATCAAAATTTGAAATTAATAATGAAATCATGTTTCCCTGTAAAGCGATCATGACATTTCCGTGATCGCCTCTGGTCCTGCGTGAGCAGGCTCCTACCAGCCGGCACAGGGTCGGCACCTCCCGTCTCACGCTGAAAGGGCCCGGCATTTCGGCCGGGCACGGAGCTCCTGGATCGGTGAAGCTCCGAGGACGGCCCAGCCCGTCTCCCGGTTTGGGGTCGTGAACGCAGGAGCCTTCGGGAAGAGGAGGGCAGTGACCGACACCGGCCCCGGCGCGGCGGGGCTCAGCTTTCCTTCCTCCCCCGGCCGCCGGGCAGGGCAGCCCCGCGCCGCCGCTGCCCGCTCCGTACAGGTGTGCGCGGCCGGCCTCGCCCTCCGGCAGCCAGTGACTCACTCAGGGCGGGGCAGGGCCGGGCGCCCGGGGAGGAGGCGGCGCCGCCCGCTCGGGCCCCGCAGCGGCAGCCGAGGGAGGGTCACACCGTTACCCGGAGCGGGGAGGAGGGAGGCAGGACCCGCCACCCCCCCCTCCGCGCGGGGACCCTCCCGCTGCGCGCCGGAGGCAGCCCCCGCGGCCTGCTGCGGCCTCCGACGCCCCTCCCCGCCGCGGGGCTGCGCCGGCCCTGCCGGCGGGGAGGAGCGGGCCCTGCCGGCGGGGAGGCGGGGGGCAGGCCGGGGAGGCCTCCCCCGCACGCTCCCGCGGGCGCCAGCGGGGCCGCAGCTGCCCGGCGCGGCCCGAGCCCAGCGGCGGGGGAAGGGGGGCAGCCCGGGCGGCGGGCGGGGCCGGCGGGGAGGGGCCCGGGACCCTCACCTGGCGGGGGCGGCGGCACCGCGGCCTGGATCCCGGCGGGCGAGGCGACTCGGAGCGCGGCGGCCGCTCGGCGCACGCACACACACCCTGCGGCGCTGCGGCCCCGCTTCCGGCGCCGCCGACACGCCCCTTCCGGCGCCAGGGGGCGCCACCGCCCCTCCCGCCTCCCCATTGGGCCGGCGGGGCCGCGGCGGCGGGCGCCCGCCGGCTCTCGGTTGCTATAGCGACGGGAGGGGCCGAGCCCCCTCCGCTCTCCCCGGCCCGTGGGGGAGCCGCGCGCGTCCGTGCCCCTCGCTGCGCGCGCTCCCGCCCAGCCGCGCGCCGCCGCCAGCCCCCTCAGCCGCCGCCGCCGTCCCGCCTCGGGCGGGCCCGGCCCGGCCCCACCGGCCCAGAAGCGCCCACCGTCGCCCAGGGCCCGGCGGAGGGGGCGCGGCCGGGCCGGAGGGAGGGCGCCTGTCCTCAGCGCGGCCCAGCGCCCCGAGGCGTTGGTGCGCGGGGAGGCCGAGGTGGCCGAGGGCCTGTCGGCCCCCGCCTGCCGCGTAGACCCACCCAGGCTAAGGGCGGCTGCTCTGTCCCACCCCGGCACCCTTTACACTGTGAGAGCTCCTTTCGCACACGCAGGGCAACCCCCGGTGCGGCTGGTCCACGCCGGCCGCCATGAAGAGGTGGGTGGGTATCCAGGGGGGAGCCGCTCTGGCTGGGAAGTGCAGCCACAAAAACACAACGTTTTTGGTTTTCTTGCCATTTCGCACTACTGCGCTCTGGCTGAACCTCACGATAAGGGACATCTCTGCAGACCACAGACGGTGCCGTTCTGTGCGCCGTCATATAAGTAAAAGTTCACAGATGCTTTGACTTGCAAGATCACCTTTAAACACTGTTTTAGTGGCGCCTCCCTACAATTTAAATGGCATGTTTTCACTGAAAAAAACAAGATCCTTATCAGCTAGACAAGTTTTATGCAACTAATAAATGACATTTACTAGAGAAATGGCGAGAGCGAGCATTTTTGGGGCATGAGGAAAAGTCTAGCTTGGTCTCCAAGAAGGAATCCAAGGAAAAGAGTTCAATTTTATAATGCATGTAATCCTTTTGGATAAGAAGTGACTGAACGCACAACCCCCTCCGCTCCCAAGTCTCAAGTTTATAGCAGCACCGCTTGTCAAAGCATTGTTACTGGGGCCGAAAGGCACTCGGTTCAATTACAGTATCCTGGAGCCCAATTTTCTCTTGTATTTTCAGATACAGTCCCAGCCCCGTCAAAGTCACTGTCAAATTCCTTTTCAGTGATGGAAGGACTTCATTAGTTTCCTGCTTAGTCTCGGTCTAAAGGTTAATTACTTTGGAAAGTCAGGAGGAAAATTACTTGGCACTGGCAAGTTATCTTAAGCTGCGAACACTGATTCAGCTAGATCAGTTATTGTCATCTCTCTCTTGTTTTTTTCTTTTCTAGGCGAAACTCGTTTTTTCCCTTAATCTTCTCCATAGCCCTTATTTTCCCGGTTTCCGCCTGGGCCATTCCCAGTGTTCTTGCTGAGGCCTCGGCAGTGCTGATTCACGGCAGAACTACTTGTATTCAGCACTCCTTTCACGTATATCCCCATATAATACTTGGTTTGTAGACGTGTACTGTCGGTGCCTGTTTGTTCAGTCACCGGCTGTACCTCCCACAACCTTCTCACCCTGCTGCCTGCTCTAGCTCGTCACCGCCCTGCCCATCTTGTCACCGCTCATGCCTCCTACTTCCAGCGAGGTGCACCCAGCTCCCTTCATACTGCCCCGCCAATTTGGCCAGATCAAATCCTGATCATCGCCTCTGAAGTGCTTGCAATCCTTCTCAGCTGGTATTTCTGGACCGTGCATTCTCCATCGCGCTATCCGGGCAGAGCAGTTCAGCACCGGGTAGTCACAGAGGTGAAAATATCACCCTCTGCTTTTATGGAGCAAGCTGCCGCTCCTGCGGCTGGGTCCCTGTTGGGCCAGAGGCTGCTGAGAGGCAACGGTGTTCCTAATGCAGTTCATTCCTCATCTTACCCTGGGGTCTTCCTAGTGCTTGTATGCCTGGTTCGGCGGGAGAGGTAAGTAACGCACCCTGCGGTTTCTCCAGGCGCAGAAGGGTGAAGGCTGGGACTAACACCAGACCTCAACTCTGAAACATGCGGCGACAGCAGCAAGTCTTTCAAAGTGTCACCTTTCAGAGGAGGAAGTGCAGAGCGGCTTGACGTGGCTCAAAGGATCTAAGACTGAGATCCAAAATGTTGTGAAAGAACAGCCTTTATCTCAGGGACAGGCTCGATCCATGAATAAACAACCTCAACGCAGAGACCAACCTGCCTGGCTCTCTGGTAGAAAATGCACTGCTCCCTCAGGTTTTCCCAAAGAGACACATTTCAGGGAAATAAGCATGAAGAATTACGAATCAAATTTAGCTTTAGCAGCTGCTCAGCATTAAGCCTGTCATTGGCTCTGGGGAGGGCAGAATGGCTGCGCTGCGAGCACGCTTGTTGGCGTGCTCATGGTGAGTTGCAGGCAGGCATAGAGTAAAACCGCAAGGAAGGAAATCACAGGATTCCGCTCCGAAAAAGGAGGCAGCCCGTGGTCGAGATGGAGCCCCCTCGTTAGAGGACTGGTTCATGACAAGATCCGTGAGACCTGTGCTCTTCCCTGGCTACGTAATAGGCTTCACTTTCAGAAGAAGCCTCTCAGCTGAGGCGTGCAAGGACAGTTTGTTCCTGTCTTTTGCAACTGCTGTGGCTACAGAGAGAGGATTTCAGTCTTCAAAACGCTTCTCTAGCATTACGTTTACTTAGCATCAATAATAGTTAAAAGAAGCAGAACAGCCTGGTTGTCAAAGATGGCCTGCTGCCGAACGGGAGGGCTGGGGCTGCTCCCTGGGCGAGCAGCACCACCCAAGTAGCTCCCAGCAGATGGCACAAATGCTCGAGCTGCTTCAGCTGCTGCTCTCAACAGCAGGTACCTGCCCTCAGGTGTCCGGCTTCTTGCACAAGAAAAGTGAACCTGAGATTTGTGGCAAAATATTGTATTTAAATTGACAAACTTTCGTTCAGAAATAAAATCCCCATGAGTTGCTCGATTTTTGTAATTTTTTCGGTCATTTTTGTTGACAGCAAGAGGTCTCAGATGATGTGGATACCAGAAGCAAACGGTTGATGGCACTGCGTGATCACTGTCCCTGCAACCCATGTCTCCCTGGCTGCCCAGCAGTGTTGCTCTGAATGAAAAGGGAAGGTGTTACACTTTCATGCTGTAGGAAAAACACTCACAAAATATCGTCGTTACCTACTAAGGATATTTTATTTTATTTCTTGCTGCTTCTGTTACTCATTTTCTCTATCTTCTGCTGTGTGTGTGAGAGTCTACAGCCTGGACGTTTCCGTTGCTCTAGAGCTGGATCTCACAGATCACTAAATATTGTATTAGGTGATAGATCCCAAATGGAATTAGCGTCGTGGTTTATGACAGCTGTCACGGCTGCCCTGCTGGAACCGACGGCTCGGATCTCCGGCAGAAGTCTGGTCAGTACCTTAAGAATTTCATCATTTGTCAGAGCTGGTTGTGGCGCTGCTTTGAACTGCACATGGTGCAGATAAGAAGGAGGCTCGTAAGGAAGCAACGCGGAACACAAAAAAGGAAAACCATCAGTGTTTTCTTCATGAATATTTCTGCAATAGGAAATTAAAAAAGCCCCAAGGGAAGAATGTCTACATTTCATGTCTGTCTTGTATTTTCTCTGTACATAAACTGCTTGTGACATTACCGACAGCTGTGATGAAGTTAAAACTAGAATTACGTCAGTTAGAATTAAATTTACAACCAAACTGGGATCAGGGATAAACATCTTGCATAGGATAGAATTAATATTAGCATTATTATTAACTTTAATTAAAGTGAAATTTAAAGCACAGAGCAGCAGGTTTTCCTCGTGGTCCCTGCCAGCTAAATGCTAGACTAAATAATACTTTGTTTGGGCATCTTTCAGTTCTTCCTTCTGTCCAAGGAATGCAAGTGGTTGAGCACAGCTTTTCTATTAAATGCAATCTGGACTGCAGTCAAATGGCTATTTTAATTTGAAGGTGTTTAAAGGTCTGAAAGTGACTTTAGAGAACACAGTTCAGAGCGTTGCAAAGCAACAAAGCAACTCATAAGAAGTAACTGTGAGAGCATGAAAATATAAATGACCTAAATAATATAAAATAGTATGATGGGAAATACGGGTAGAACAAATGTCTTGGATGGGATAGGAATTCAGCTCCAGGAATGCAATTTTGGCAGTAGTGTCCCAAACAGAGAATGCTATTTCTGGGGAAATGCACTGAACTCTGGGTCATGAATTAAACTCAGGTAATTTATGTTCGGCTCGTAAATAGTGGCAGTGCAAAAAACAAGCAGAAATGGAACAGAATATATTGCTGTAAATTTTGTAGCCGTTGAGACCTGTAGAGTTGTTGGGTACATCTGATGCCAGGTAATGCCTAAAAAAATTCAAGCCAAGGAACACATAGCAAGGCCCTCAAAGCTGCCAACTCAACGACCTGAAGGAAATCCAGTCTCAAAGCAGCATGTTAAGAGAGGTTTGAAGAGGTAAGTTCCCAAGCCCTGATCTTTATTTATTAGCTGTCTCTGACAAGCCCTAAAGAAAGACAAATGTCTTGATATTTTGAAATTGCATGGCAAGCGTTCATTTTATAGGAAACTCTGATCTTTAGGAAATGCCAATACTATTCCATTTCCCGATTTCTCATTCTTTTTCTCTCTTGGTGTTTAATACCAGTCTGCTGCGCGGATCTTCCAAGCCAGTGTCAGTTCCAAGGCTTGGCTGCCTGGGGCTCACAGAGCTCCAGCTTCCTCATGACCAGCTATCTTCCAGGTGCCTTTGAAACATGAGTTCTGCTAGAGAAGTAGCTATGGAAGAAATATACCTCCACGTTGTGATCCGAGTTAGGTCTGTTAAAATTTTGATAATGTTTCAGGCCTCAGCGGGTGCAGGTCAGCTGGACTTCTTCAAGGGGAGGTGCAGCCAAAGGAGAAGCCTCCACTTGGCAGGAGGATGGATCCCTTTGGGGTTCGATGAGATCAGCTGAGACAAGTCTTGGCCCCTTATGGCAAGTGTGGGAGAAATCTCTCCCTAATGCACCGAGTGGTGGAGCTCCTTCTTTGGTATAAAGCATAGGGGAGCCTGGCATGATGTTTGCTCTGAATGTCTCTGGGGAAAGGCAGCTTCTTGCACAGTGATGTGTATCTGTTTCAGGCCATACTTCAAAGTTGAGCCTGAGTTTTTGGTGTTTGCTTTGCTCCTTTTAAATAGGAACTATCTGAAGGCCTGAAAATCTGAAGCTTAAAGAACTATACAGGCTGCTTAGAGCTCTGAAGAGTTTCTTTATAATTAGAATAAATGCATGAAATATCTAGCCTTCATCCTGTGCAAACCCTGACTTTCAAAAAAGAATTTACAGCATAGGGTGGAGTTTTATCTGCTCCTAAATAGGACAAGAATTTCCCTCCTTCCATTTCTGCCCCAAATCTCAAATTCTGGTGTGCGATGAATCAATTGCAGAAGAGGAGATGACCGTTCCTCTGCCTCCCAGTGCAAATGACTCTCAAAAACTTCATTTTTCTCGGGGAAGTCAGGGTGAGAGCTTGGAAGTAGCACGTCTCCAACTGGATTTCTGTTCTTTATTCTGGTTTGTGGTTCAAGGTGTCTTTTTCTTAATAAGCACCTACCACTAGACCACTAATAGTGTAACAGTCCACAGCTTCCGAGGAAATGCTTACCAGCAGTCAGAGCTGGAAAATAATTCAGAGGATGGTATAGGTCTGATAAAAGGATTAATAAATCACTGCACCGAGAGCTGTGAGTTCAGTTTTGTCTGACACTGGCAGTAAGGATTATTTTGTATATTCAGTGCTCTTAATTGCTGTTTCTCCCCAGCAGTTCTGTGTGCAGCTCTGGGACAGGCTTTCTAGAGCTTTCCCAAACAAACTGAACTAGATTTCTTCCTAACTGACATTTAAACTCTGGTCCTTACAGCAGACTCTTGTATCTGAGGTATACTGACTGGCCTGATAAACACAGAGGGTAGGGGGTGATGCCTTTTCTCACTTCCATCATGGCAAAAGTAGAATATTTTTGCAGAATAAAACTGCAGACAATTCCAGCCTAGCTCTGCTATTCCACTTTTCTTGGAATTGTTCCGTCTGTTTCTCTGAAAATGAAAATCTGTTTTTACTCCTGCCACCTGCTATTTCCATATGAAAAACCTGTTTTGTTATAATGAAGGTACCATTTCTCCCAAGGGCAAACTAAGGACATTTCATCACACTGATCTTCCTGAAATTTCAGTAACCAAATTCAATATGTTACTAGATTTGATCTACTTTTTCACAAAGCGATAAAGCCTTTCAGGGAAATCTCAAGTTCTGTCTGTGGGTATTTACAAAACAAAATGTCATCTCCCTGCCGAACTGTAAGACAGTCTGATCTGGCAGAACAAGAAAGAGAATCCAAAACCAAGATTCACTTTAGCTTTGAGGCTTATTTAGTGACAAGGATTTGGAAACCAGGGCATGATTTCCAAGCACAGACCATATTTTTATCCCAGGCACAAGTGAAGAACGCTGTGACCAAAAAGTTTCTTTGTGAAACTTCATGAAACTCCTCTTGACGCAAGCAACGGTGGACAGTTGAGGTGGCCTGAGGTTTCTCTTCTGTGCAAGTCAGCTTTTCGCAGATTCACTTGTGCTTTTTAAGAAACAACTTAAACTGCCCTTTGACTCCAGGAGAAACTCTCCAAATGAGTCATCTTTGACACCCATCTTTTAATGAACCCCTTAACCTCATGAGCACTGTTCTCCCAACACTGTGGGTTAGTCCCACGTTCCTGGAGGAGAACAAGAAAAAAGTGAGTGGGCTGATCGTGGGCCACCTGTGTTTCCTCAGCAGGATTCCTAGGCAAGAGTCAGGGAAAACTGATCTTCTTCTTAGCGTTTGTATAGATGAAAAAAACCATAACCCATCAGAGAGAGTACTCTGGAGAACACGGGACACCCAGGAGTTCGATGCGCCGTTAGTTGGAGGTTGCGGGCCTGGACGCACTGCAGGAGATGATACCCATCCCGCGGCCCGAAGGCTTCGGCGTCGTGGGAGCAGGTGGGTCTGCTGCGGGTCATCTGCTGGGCTTTCAGCTACGCCTCAGGTCACCTCTTCAGAGCAGTGCAGACACAACATGAATCAGAAAAGATTGCCACAGTTACATAGCTCCTTTCAGCGCTGCATCATTTCTCCCGGTAGCCTGGCATTCCCCTTGGCTGAGATGATAGACCCTTTCCTCTGCCCAGGGTTAACAGGGATTGGCAGCGATGGGAAGGAATAAGCTGCATTGAAGGCTGAAGACAAGACATAGCTGAATTTTTGCTCAAATTCACAGAAAGCCACCAGCTGTCACCAGATCTCTGGCCAGGATGCTACAGCTGATCTGAGACTATCCAGGTTCAGAGAAACACACGAAGTGTGTTGCTTCTTTTAGACTCCTTTAGGTTCTTGCCTAAGGTAAATCCTGCAGGAATAAGGATTGGGGCCCATAACAGCCTGAGGCTTTCTTGAAAATCCCAACTGAGACTTCCCTGTTCATATTAGAGATCTGCCTGGTTCTTCAAAACATCTTTATTTCAGGCCTGATTCATTTATCAAATACTCGCAGATCAGCCAAAGGCCAGGACAGTGTATGGGAACGTGTCAATCTACTTACCCTTGGATTGCCAAAACATTATCTAATTATCTATGGTAATGCCAGCTGCCTTGGAACACAAAAAGCCCTTAATAAAGAAGCAACTGTGGTACAGAAACGATGACATGAAAATAGCAGAAGATGGCTCCCCAAGCCGGGCGAGTTTGAGATGCAGAGGGATAACAAAACCATCATAAACGCATACCTAAGCATTTCGCAAACAGAAATGTATGGGGGAATGAAGTCATCTGTAGTTGTAGCCCCAGGAACTGAGACAGAGTGTGTCTTCTTGTTTTAAATCAGTTTTCTGTCAGATTTCTTGCAGGAAGCATTGCAAAGTTGCCGTGAGCCCTGGAACTGCAAGTGCTACCAGCCACTAGATGTCCCAGAGCTGCGCTCAACCCTCCACCCACCAGCTGCAGGCAGGGGAAAGGCAAGCGGGGCAGTGCAGGAGAGAGAGTATCTTTTAGCAGACTAACTGCTAATCTAGCTGGAAAACCGAGATGAGCTTTTGAGCACATATGTCCTTCTTTAGGCCTTGTAGTCTTAGTGGTATTGTAGCTGCAATGGTGTGAGGAGATAAGGAATCTGGACAGATGGATCTGAAAAAGGGCTTCTACATCCAAAAGTTGGTCTTGCTTCGTTTAGTGTTACCTTAAACTGGGGTACAGCCACTACCACAACAGGAAAGCAAAGTGAGATGGGAAAACCAACATTTCAGCATTTATAAACTCCTCGGAGTAACAATATGGAAGAGCAGAAGAAAGAGGAGTGTTTCTGCTCTTGTCAAGCTGGTGTAAGCACGTGATCTGGGTGTGGTGGGTCACATAAAGGTGCAATGTCAAGTTGCTTTTCTTTTCCTGTTCCTCATTTGTGTCTTAGTGCCTTTGCTCAGCAGGCTGCAATGATGCAAGTTTCTATATGCAGACACACTGCTTTGTGCCCACTGTTCCTCCCTTCATTTAACTGCTTTGCCGTAATGTTCAGAAGGTTTTGTGATTCTGCGTGCAACCCAGGAGGAAGTTGTGAACAGCTCACTAAGAGGAAAGAAACAGAAAATGGCTCAAGCATGGCTCGTGGTCCTTCCCACAAAAGTGTTTTAGAAACAAACACCTTTCTAACGTCCTGATACCCACAGGGCCTCCCTCAGCCCACGTTTAACCTCCTCTACATCTGCCATTCTTGGCCAGCTCTTCTCCTCTGAACAATCTTTATGATGATCGACTGTACCTCTGCTTGCACGAAGCCTTCTGCTATGCTGGAGTATCTTGTTAGGGCTCCCATATTTCTCTTCTCCATTTTTTCCTGCCCATGGGCTCTGCCGTTGCACGGTACATCTGATATACACCCCAAGCAAAATGGCTTTGCTGGACATGCGCGGTGCGTCAGCACTGAGTGAGCTCAGCAGGTCCTTCCTTTCTGGGGTCTGCCGGGCGGGCTGCACGCGTACCTTGGGATTGCTCTAAATGTACCCCTAACGCACGGCTGGGATTTTGGAGTGCTCAGAAACCCTGGGGAAAAAGCCTCAGAAGCCCACTGCTCCGCTTCCTGCTCTAAGTACACTCCTACGCATAAACACTGTGATTTTTTCCCCTTTATTAGGGGAACCAAGGCAGCTGTGGTCCTGTGACATACCCGAATCTGTCTCTTCCCTGGATCTTCTGGACTCACTTGCCATTCGGTTGCTATTTCTTCTCTGTCAGAGCAGTAATTCAATAACACGTACCAGGAACCAGCCAACATGTCCAATAAGGGAACAGAAGCAATTTAATGTGATTCATGATCAGTCACAACTAAGCAACAAAGCTAATTTTTTGGCATTCATTCCTGGGAGTAAGGATTCAAGAAAAAAACATATTCTTGATTAGATTCAAAGAAAGTAAAGGAGTCTGCAGCCTACTCACAGACAGAAAGGAAGGCAAATTAATCCAGGACATCATTTTTTGTAAGCTACCCGCTGCACTGCGGGATGAGGAGGGAGGAAGGGTCGTGTCCTAGCACCGTGGTGCTGCCACTTGCCTCCTCCCAACCATTCCTGCCAGAAGGTATAAACAATTTCAGGAGACAAGGCTGGATGTGATAGTATAAGGTTCGTGAAGTACTCTGATGTCTTGCTTCCTTCCTCTTCAATACATCAACTACTAAGCAGGGTGAGATAGAAATGGGTGTCTAAAGGGGTTTTGGAGGCAGGAGGGTTGCACAGGGGCATCCGCTCTCCGTTCTGGTGCAGAATGGGTGGTGTCGTTTGTGCTCGGCAGGTCCTGAGGATGAATGAGAGAGGACTAATGAGAACGTCAGGAAGAAACCATCTATTAACGCTTCTCTTGGTAGGAAAATCCATCATGTCCTTCTCCTGTTCCTTTTACCTTACTTACAACTCAGTGACACTGGGTGACATTTTTTAGCTTAGTCATTTTATCAAGCCTGTGAGATAAATCACTGCCCAGTGAGGGAAATGAGCTCAGCAACATTTATAACAGTGTGGGGTCTCATGAAATCTTAATTTAATGACCTTTGAGTAAGAATAGAGGCAAATCTACTCCACTGTCAGGGGACCATATCCTGTCCTGCCTGGGAAATGGACTTAATCAAATCCTGTCATTTGCATCTCTGGCTGTTCTGAGCCTGTACTGCAAATGGGCCCAGGCCTCAAATGTTCCTCTCATTTAGTCTAATGAAAGTGCACAGAGAGCTCATTTCTGCAGCCAAAGCTACAGACGGAGGGATAAAGCCTTTTTCCCAGGGTGCGGGCAGTGCTGGTGAAAGAGCCGTCAGTAGTCAGGGCTGCCAGGCGCAGGATTTTAGCTGGATGCTGTAACGCCATCTAAAAGCAGGCAGGGAGAGGAGCAGGACAGGCTGCAGCCCTGCTCTTCTGCAGCTTGTCTGTGACCGTAGGAGCCACAAAACAGGACCTGTTACAGCACCAGCAAACCACATTCATCCGACAAAGCTGTCATTTTGCACCTTGGTCATGGGGAAGACCCATGGTAGGCAGCCGAGCCTCCATCTATGCATGACGTGACAGGCCCCTCACGGTGCCTAGGAACCTCCCGTGGGCACGTATAGCACTGCAGTCAATGGCATTAACGCAAGCAATAATTGTAATAGATCAGGACAATGTCCTGGGAACCGCACCCCAAAAGCCCAGCAATGGCAAGTTTACACGGCAGCTGCACAGATCTTATGGACAGAAGGCAGCAAGGCAAAGTGCAGTGTGGTTTCTTGAGCAGGTGAGCTCAGACGGCCCAGGCGGGTACGCTCTTCCAGTCTTCAGAGCACTGGTGTTACTGTCCTTCGTAATACGGCCCTTTGATGCTTCTTTATATGCCCGCTTCTTCTTTATATGGCCATACCTCTGTGGTCTTCTCTGCACATATATTTAACTAATGGAAGAAGATGCTGTGATGCCACCATTCCCATGATCATCATTATTTGTCATATCTACCATTGGTTATGGCTTACTTGTGCTGGGTTTTATCCAGAAACATGGGAAGAAGATATTCCTCACCAGAGGGAACACACAGTGCAGCTTAGGGTGTGATGCAGCAGATGGGGGTGGTCCAGACTGGCAGGGGCCCATCGCTCCCTGTTCGGCTGCATGGATTTTGCCGTGGTGGCAGATTCCTCTGGTCCTGGGCAGAAGGCAGCCCCACGGACCAACGAGCCTCTCGCCTGTGAGGTAGCAAAGATAAAGCATTTGATGCCGGCTCTGCCCGGTGACGGGGAGAGGAGCAGTCCTCAGAAGTGGAGAGCTGGCTTTGCCAGAAGGCTGAACTCCTGGGTGGTGGGACGCGGCTGTCAGGAAGCCTGGCCAAATGTCTCAGAGAGCTTGTGACGTGGCACTGCCTCGCCATCACATGCACACCATCTGCCACCAGCCGTCCCCAAGCACAGCCTGAGCGCGGAGCTGCTCTGCAAAGCGAGGCTGCGAATTAGCTCAATGAGAAGGAGGCCGGTAACGAATGCCACCCCACGCAGGGGTACCGAGCGCGGTCTGTGAGATGTGGCAGGCGAACTGCACAGCGCCGAGCCCCGAGCATCTCCCACGGATGAAGCCAAGGGCTGCTCAGTCTGCCCGGCCCCCAGCACGGTGTTCACACAACCGCCGCCTCCGTGGGGCAAAATGGCTTCATCTTCTGCGGCTTTCTCACTGCCAAAGGTTTGAAGAAACCTCCAGAAAGAGAGAAGGTGTCCTCCTGGGGCTGCGCTCTGGCTCACGGTAACGTGAGTAACTCCGTGCTGCGTTGGTCTGGTGGAGCACGTGCAGGTGTGACCCCTTGCACCTGGGTTAGCTCGAGCAGGTTCGGAGCGTGACCCTCCTGCCAGCGAGGGCTCTATCAAGCTGCTGATTCCTCTGCCGACCTTGCTCGTCTTCTGCAGCCCAGACACCCCTGGTTCCAGACACCGCAGGACCGAGTCTGCTTTCCATCCACAACATCGCCCGGAAATACACACTGGTCCCTCCCACGGGTGCACAAGAAAACTTGGAATTGGTGTTTGTTTTCTATAGGGCAAGTCTCCCACATATGGTCTATTGCCTTCTTTACTGCCCTGTACAACTCCCCCGGAGCTAGAGGAATTTGCCATTTTAAGAGGGAACAGTTATTGATGAACACTAAGGGTGTCACAGATTTTGCCCTCCCCCACCTTCTCCCTTCTCTCTCCCAATTTTCTTGCTGTTGGAGACAGCCATCTGCTCTGCCTGCCCCGGGGCTCAGCCCTTGGGATAATAATATCTCCAAGCAGTCCCGAGCACAGGGAAGCCGTGAGCCAGTGGAGTCTGCAAGCATCAGGATGAGGAAGCCTCGTGGGAACTGAGTGAGAAAATAGCAGACCCAGCCTAATCATCCTCTTGGAGCACTCCCATCGCTTGGGAAGCCGAGACTGGCGGTGGAGAGAAGCTGCTCTGGGTTATCACTGCTGCACACAGAGCAAACCTGTGCCAGGCGTCTTTCTTGATTCTCAGGCTGCTTGGCACCTGTCTACCACCCAGCTCAAATTCAGAGACTTTGCAAGAAAAGAATGCCAATCTTATGAAATGCTTACTAGTGAGTTCCTTCCCAGGAAGGAAAACGTGGCTTTATAATGCAGCTCTTATCCTCTAGTGTTTTACAGTAATCAGCTGCAGCCCGACAGCACCGTGACAACTTCAGCGAAGCCCGGAGCCGTGCTGCAGTCAGCAGAAGCCGGACAGAAGGAGCTGGCAGCTGTGGGACTGCCCCTTGCCTGACCCGCTGCAAACTGAGACTCAAGTGCAGCTGCATGAGGCTGATAACATACTGCATCGCTTTGTGTGCACACCACAAAGCAGAAGGTATGAGCGCCAGGACTCTTCTTATCAAGAAGCTGGAATGTCAAGTCCAACCTGGCCGGCAAAACGATTCCTTCCTGCCTGAGGACAGGGTGAGCGTTAGGCTCTGCAGCGGTCAGGTAGCACAAGCAAAGGTGGCTTCTTGCAGCATAGGGTTGAGTTCCACCATCCAGGGCTTTTCCCCTCCACCCTCAGGAAACAGGTCTGTGCTCCACTTTTTCCCTAAGAACTTACTTCTTTCTCCCTGCTGTGCTGCAAGCCTTTAGCTAATGAGACATCCCCGCTCTAGAAACTCTGAAGAAAAAAGCAAATTGTTGCCAACTTTCTGCGAGGTTCCTTTACAGAGAGTCCAATAAAGCACAAGAATAGATCTGATCTGCTAGAAAGTAGGACTTTTTCCTCCCTAGAGCTTGTTCTTATTGCCGTGGAGCTAGCTGCAGCACAGTGATCCACCCGCGCCCAGGAGCGTGGTGGAAACAAGCCCAGAGGCAGGTGGAGGACCCCCAGCTCCGGCTCAGCGGTGGCCTGCTACAGCAGAGCTCCTGGGGTGCAGGCAAAGGGCTCGACGCTGCTGCTCTGTTCGTGATCTCCTGGTGGGTTTTAAAGCAGGGCTGACACACATTAACCCCGTTTCTCTTACCCTCCTGCCATGTATGTGCTGTAAGCACTGGAGATTGCTTCTGTAAACAGGTAGCCTAAACAGAAGGGAAAGTTTATGGCAAACAAGAAGAGGTGACATGGTGTGAGCCACAAACAGCCTTTTAACGAGGGACCTGGGAGGCTGGGAGCTTTCTCAGCTAATAACCCAGGCTGAATGGGGTCCTACCGAGGTGGGGATGGGGATAGCGCGGCAGCTCCACACCTGCACAAGGCACCGTGTCCTACAGCCCCCTTGGGCTCCCCAGGAAAGGCTTCTACAGAACCCCATGTTTACAAAATGCCCACTTAGTGCTGGAGCTGGACACACCGGGAGGACTGCCTTTGCCAGGGAAACGCGCTCGCTCGGGTGACAGGCTGCCCGCAGCACTGCACAGGCGTGCAGGACAGGAAATCAAGGAGAACAAATATCCTGTTCAAATACCAGAGGACAGCGTGTAATTACCTGCGCTGGGAGCCAGCCAGGACTCCAGGAGTAATACTGCTGCAAGAGCAAAAGAGCTGAAAAGCGGGAGGGAGGGATCGGGGAGGTGGGTACCAAAGAACCAGGCACAGAATTTGACTCTTTTTTTAGGAAGGCAATAGCACAGCATCTCTGCGCTGCGCCCCTCACTGGGGCTTTGCTCCAGCATGGATGGAGAGAGACGTGGTCCCCAGCATGCCCTCAGTACCCCTCAGTACCTCAGCAATTTTGCCGACGACACCAAGCTGTGTCCTGCGGTCGACGCCAGAGGGAAGGGATGCCGTCCAGAGGGACCTGGACAGGCTTGAGAAGTGGGCCTGTGCGAACCTCATGAAGTTCAACAAGGCCAAGTGGAAGGTTCTGTACCTGGGTCGGGGCAAACCCAAGCATAAATACAGTCTGGGCAGAGAATGGATTGAGGGCAGCCCTGAGGAGAAGGACTTGGGGGTGTTGGTTGATGCGAAGCTCAACAGGACCCAGCAATGTGTGCTCACAGCCCAGAAAGCCAACCATATCTTCAGCTGCATCAAAAGCAGCGTGGCCAGCAGGTTGAGGAAGGGGATTCTCCCCCCCTAGTCTGCTCTTGTGAGACCCCCACCTGCAGTACTGAGCCCAGCTCTGGGGCTCCCAACACAAGAAGGACACAGACCTGCTGGAGTGAGTCTAGAGAAGGGCCACAAAGATGATCAGAGGGCTGGAGCACCTCTCCTATGGAGACAGGCTGAGAGAGTTGGGGTTGTTCAGCCTGGAGAAAAGAAGATGCTGGGGAGACCTTCTAGCAGCCTTCCAGTCCCTAAAGGGGGCCTACAAGAAAGCTGGAGAGGGACTTTTGACAAGGGCATGTAGCGATAGGACAAGGGGTAATGGCTTTAAACAGGAAGAGGGTAGATTTAGATGAGATGTAAGGAAGAAATTTTTCTCTATGAGGGTGGTGAGGCACTGGGACAGGTTGCCCAGAGAAGCCTCACCCCGCAGAGCCTGGTCCCACCACCTGTAGATGCTTTTCCAAAGAGCTCTTTCTGCTTGGTGCTCCTGGACCTGATCTACAACCCCCTTGGCCCAGTGGAGCTGCTGGCTTTGGCTGAGACATGGGACCAGAGCCATGGCTGGGGGAGGCAGCAGTGCCCGGGGCTGGAGGGCACCCGGCTGGCATCAGGGGATGTGTGTTAGGATCCAGCCACTGACCCCCAGCCCTGAACGTCTGTGTCTCCCCTGGGATCTCACAGCTGGTGTTGAACTGATTCAAAGACCAACCTGGTCTCAGGAGCTGCGTTTCGGTGTCCTCTGGAGCACTGGGCTATACCGTTCCCTCTGCGGAGACACGAGCAGCTGCCGCCATCTCCTCCTTCCCATCCATATCGCTGCGTATCCCATCACACTTTTCAAGAACAATTTTTCTCTTTAACCACCAGCCCCAAGTTTCAAAGTTAATTGGGGCTGGTGAGGTATAAATAGATGCTGGACCAGATGGAAACTCTGTCGTGATTTATAGCTAGCTGAGCCATCACATGTTCCGCTGGTACTCTGAGCAAGGGCACTATTAATTATGACACTGCCCAGGCAGATCGCATGGGAGGTTACGACAATGATATTCAGCTGAGGACTTAATATAACCTGGCTGTGACGTTTTGCTGAGTGAGCGAGACACAGAGAGGACCTGCCTGTTGCAGCGGCACAGTTTTCAGGGCATTTCTCCAGTGAGCCCCAGAGCAGCGGGTGTTTTGGAGAGCTTTGGATGGACAAAACCAATGTAGTTGGTCCTTTGCAGTGACTGTTCCTTTGCAGGATCCTGCTTTTGTCCAGGCAAAGTGCAATAAAGCCGAGGGATATTTGCTCCGTGCCGAGGCTGTGTTTTCTCACTGTTCCGCAGCAGCTGCTTTGAGAAGAGCCCACGTTACAGGCACTCTCTGATACAGTCAAAACCTCCTGCTCCAGTCTAGGAATTAGGACTGAGCTTCACCAGCAAGGCTTCTCTTACAGTAATTTCCCATCCCTGTGGAGCCCCAGCAAGGTGCTTCTGGATCCTGAAACAGTCCTCAGGGGAAGGAAAAGGCTCCTGTATGAGACCCCAGGAAAGGGAGGACTGGGATAAAGTAGCAGGAGATGATGGAGGCCAAGCCTTGACTGCAGCCAGCCTCTCCTGCCTGCTCCCCTCGCTGCACAAGGCAAACTAAGCCCTGGGAAGAGCACACTGTGCGTTCCCGGCCTGAGGAAGCCCATAAAAAAAAAAAAAAAGGCGGTGTGAGCATCCCACCCCCCAGCCCCCGCATCCTTCACTCCGCAGCTCCAGCTGGACGTGGAGCATTGCCACACCAGCCCAGAGCGCATGCGTCACCCCGAGGGGCTGCAGGCCAGGCTGATGAGAGTGGGGGAGAGGGACATCTTCCTTATCGGCATTTCCAGGGGGGATCTAAGGATCAAAGGACTTGCCAAAGGTCGTCTGGGAGAGTCTGGTGCTTCACCAGGTCTCCCGAGTTTCAGGCCGCCTTTCATCACTGCCTGTTTCTCCTTGTAGCCCACACTTAAAACATCTATTCAGTTACCCATTGTGAATTGGGGTTTTGCTAATTACTGGAAGAAAATGAAGCCCAGGGCAAGGGGGGGTGACTATTCCTACCTCTCCCCAAGCCCTTTCTGCCTGAGGAACAGATTCCCCATCATTTATGAAGCAGTCAGTTCAAGAACAGTTTGCAGATGTCCTGGTTTTTCTGGGACCTGCTGCTCAGTGGTAAAACGAGAACATGAGCCACAGCCTCCTCTTGCTTTTAGAAAGCATCGACCTCTTGCATTCTGCGCACTGCGTAGCTTTGAAAATACATACAAGTGTCACACTGTACTGACAGTCACAAAGAAATCTTTACAGAAGCTTCCTTGGGAACTCTTTGCATCACAAACTAAGATGTGCAATTACAGAGCCATGATTTAAGAACTTAAAACCCAGCTAAGCTCGATAGGAGGTATCAGACGTACAAACAATATGTAGGGAGAATTTAATCTTGCAAGGACTGCAGTTATTTGAGGGGAGAGATTGTGTTTGGGATTAAGAGCCAAATTACTGCACAAGTTTTTATTAAATCTTTATATTTTCAGCCATACCTTATTATGGCTGTTTTGGGACAGGAGCTTGGTTTTATGATGGGCATAAATCCAGAAAAATAGTTCAGATTCTCTGAAACAGGCAAAACATGAACAAAATGGATTTGGACTTATCTGGGCTGCTGACTACTTAAAGCTTACACACAAGCATTTCATTAAGGCGTGCGATTTTCCAGAAAGCAACAAAAGGAGTCAAAAAATATCTAATTTCCCTAGTATTCCTAAAAACCCAACAAAGTCCTGAGCACAAACACGCACCCCTCCCTGGGAACCCTCCCCTTCTGCCTGCACTCATGCTGGGAAGCGCATCTCTGAGCATCTCTATTTTCACAGAATCATAGAATCGCTTTGGTTGGAAGAGACCTCCAAGATCATCGAGTCCAACTGTTAACCCATCACTACCAAGTCCACCACTAAACCATGTCCCATGAACTGATCTCAGTATTAACGCACTGCAGAAACATTCACTTGG
Source organism: Phoenicopterus ruber ruber (assembly GCA_009819775.1). Lineage (NCBI taxonomy): Eukaryota > Metazoa > Chordata > Aves > Phoenicopteriformes > Phoenicopteridae > Phoenicopterus > Phoenicopterus ruber. The sequence continues at coordinate 7,549,030 of CM020230.1, forward strand.
GGAAGCAACCTCCTCGTCATCTTAGAGCTCAAGGGACCAAAGCCCGGCTCCTCTTGTGACCGGGTCCGCCAATATCCATCTTCCACCTGACAAATTAGTCCAAACACACCAACGTCGTGTTTTGATGTTCAATGGACATATCTGTGCACGACAAATGTTTGATTTAGAGTTAGCATCATCGCTGTAGCAGAGAGCACAGGAGCCGAGACAAATGTTTTTCCCCCTTGATATCTCAGATTTAGGAGGCTTTATTCAGCTGGCAGCCGACTCCAGGACCGGCAGCTGAGCTCGGAGCCAAATGGAGCTGGTTGTCCCCAGCACCAGCTGGGGAAGCAAAAACAAATGTCCCTGGCTTGCTGCAGGCAGTGCTGGGTCCCGCGTCCCCGTGCAGCAGCTCCCTGCAGCTTGTCCTTAGTGCCAGCCACCCAGGTTCGAGCGCTTGTCTTGCTGGGTGATGTTTAACAAATCTGTTCATGTCTCTGCACCTCTGTAAGTGGGGTGTCAAATGCAAAGTGCTTTGAGATCCTCTGTGGGGAATAACTCACTCCTATCACCAGACCTGAGCATGTGAGCATCGTTTTATCTACCAGGAATGCATGTTTATGCCAGGCGAACATGGCTATAGATCGCACATCATTAAATGAACCATGGAGGTCAGGAGTTGGGAGAAGGAAGGAGCAGTTTGGGATGGGGAACAAAATACTAAGCACACGCTTACTGAGGGGTTTGTGGGTCAAATCCACAGCACCAGAAACACTTCAACCTCTGCTGCGAAGAAATGTGTTTGCTGGTGTTCAGGTTCCCTGCTAGTCTAGTCGCTGGCCGAGGAGCAAAGCTGCTCCAGAGCCTGTGTGGTGTCTGGTGCGGCGGGGGAAAGAGGGCTGTGTCTCTGCGCCTGAGCTGTGCCACCTCCCTGCGGGCACGGCTCCCGTGCAGGCTGCCGAGACCCCGCTGGGGCCGGGCACTGTCACGGCTGACTCGGCAGCAGGAGAAATGCTCTGTTCCCTGTCACCTCTCGCTGCTGTGCTGCTGGCTCACCCGTTGCTCTCCCCAGCTCTGTTTGCCGCTTTGCCCTTTCCAGCCCAGCCCAATTGCTTTATTCCTGCTGGGATTCATGTGGTTTCCCAGATTGGGCCAGTCTGGGCAATTGCAGCTTGTGCCAGGTCCCAAAAACCTTTTCCCCTTTGCACTTTCCATCAGGAGAGGCTGAGGGATAGCCGGGACAGCAGCGTGCGCTGCCCTGACGTGGGTACCGGGGAGCTGCACCAGCTGAGAGCATCACTGGCACCATGGACATATTGTTATTCGAGGAGTAGCGGGGTGACATACTGCTATGAAAGTGCCCTCCTTGTCCTCCTTGTCACCGTGCCTGTGGTCACCTGCCACTACAGACGGACCCAGGCAAAGTCCCCTTTCTGTCAAACCGCTTCGCAAACGCTGGCTGCTACTCCTGGGCCAGCCAGGCTCGCCTGCAGCATCCTCCCAGGGCCAGCACCATCCTCCCTGCCCACTGCCCGCTGCTCTGCCTGGGCAGCAGGAGGGCAACGGGCAGGGAAATACTCATCTAGTTCAGGGCTGGCTTCTTATTAGAGAGGCCTGATTCTCTCGGCAGGACGAGCACTTCTAATGTATGGTGACAGAGGGAAGTAATTTGATGTTTTCTGGCAGCCACACTCTTCTATCAGCCATAACTTAATCCCCGTGGTGTGGAGCGCTGGCTCTGCGTGGAGGGAGCTGCTGGACAAGGCTCCCCGTTGGGAAACGGCCCCGCCGAGGCTGCAGCCAGGCTCTCCATCAGGACACAGCAGGCTCGGCGCTAGCTCCCACCTACCCAGTGCTGCAATATGACCTCCGCAGGGATGCAGCACCTGACTACCTTGTACACCTTGCTGACACCCCCTGCTCCCCATGCCCTCCTGGGAGGGAAAACCAGGTGTGCACACACTGCTGTGCTTTCTGGGCTTTGCTCACAACTCCTGCCACAGCACACACGGGAAAATCCTTGCACAAGCCCAGGGTCAGCAGCAGACAAGGAAAAGCGAGGGCCCTTCCCTCCAGCACCTTTGCCCAGGCGGCACCATCCCCGCCGTGGGGCTGCTTCCCCCTCCCCGAGTCACCAGCTCCTTCCCCAGTGACCCTGGCTCACTCCCACTGCAGTTGCTGCCGTTCTGGGTGATTAATTCAGTGTGAGTAATTTTGGAGCAGATGATCTCATTCACGTGGTTCCTGCTATTTCTCCAGCAGAGGGGAGGAAAGGGAGAGGAGAGGAGAGGAGAGGGAGAGGAGAGGGAGAGGAGAGGGAGAGGAGAGGAGCACAATGTCCATGAGAGCCATCCCTCCGTGCATGCTCAGGAAGCCCGGCACCAGCCTGCAGACCACTTAGCGCTACAGGCAGAGCAGAAGGAAATTTGCTGGCAAATTGGTTTCTCTTAATAGAGGGCAATTTAATCATTTAGGCTGATAAGGGCTCAATTATGGCTTTGCAACAAGGCCAGTGTTTGGGGCAGCAAGCGGCTGCCGTGGCCGAGGAGCAGCCTGGCTTGCTGGGCTCCTGGGGGGCTGGGGAAGGTCCCCGACGTGGGACGTGGCACTGGATGGCCAGGCCATTGGGGACTGCCAAGCTCTGCCCCTGCCAGGAATTGGGGAGGCTTTATGAGGGGCTGCAGGGACCCGCTGTGGTCCCCCTCCTTGCCAATGGGAAACCCCAGTGGGTCTGGCACCCTCTGACTGCCTATGAAGAGAGTCAGAGACATCAAAGAAATCTGTGGGCCTGTGTTTGGAGGGATGGGACCTGCATGGAGGTGGCCACCCCATCGTGGGTCCCTGGGCCAGGAGATGTGGGTCTCCAGCCAGGAGAGCGAGGACAGCATCGCTGCCCTGTCCCAGGCTGCACCGCGAGGAAACTGGAGCGAACCGTATGAGATGGGATGAGATTAGCAAAGCAGCTGAATTATTCTAAGCTAATAAAGTACCCAGTCCAGATGGCTCCCACCATGAATACTATTAAAGAGAAAAACTCGGGGTAAATTAGGAGATTTGAGGCTAAGGCTTTTAATTCATGTGCAGAAGATGCCCGGTGGGGTGGGGAGCAACCCCCTGCTCCCTGGCTGCCTCCAGGGCCAGAGATTTGGTTCTTCCTCACGGCCCTGGAGAGATGAGTATGTGCTCCTTCTCACCCAGTTTCAGAAACCCACACTGGTTGCTCTTGTTGCCTCCTGGCACCACCAAGTTTGGAGCCATGGAGGTACTTCCCTGCCACACACGTGCCCACACAAACCCCAGCTGCTTGGGATCCGTTTCCAGAATTATTTCCCACCCCGAGGGTGGTCTGAGCCCCCAGACACCTCCATGCTGACCCCTTCTGCTGTCTGATGGGAGCCCACACTAAGACTCTCTACTAAGGGAGCAGGAAACATGAATTTGCTCCTGAATTTTGGTGCCTGAAATAAGCCATAAGCAGCAATGTGACCTGTGCTGTGTTTGTCTTGCGAGGGGCTGAGCTGCAGCCCCAGACGCAGAGGGGCTCAGAGGGAGGCTGCATTTAAGGGCTAGCTGCAAACCGCAGCCTGCTGGGTGCTATTTATTCCCCCCTCACCCTGGGAAGTGGATGCCAGAGGCAGTAAGGGAGACACTGCTGCAGAGCTGGGGTAGATGCAGCCCTGAGCTGTGCTGGAGGGAGTGGGGCAGTGCTAACCGGGGTCCAAAGCGCCTGGTACATCCGTGCAGAGGAGTGACAGCTCGTGACATGGGCTTGACACCAGCCAGAGCAGCTCAGGGCAGGGAAGCAGAGCAGGCACAGAATTTCCTACCCCCCATGGTGTTTGGCTGAGGATGGACCTTTAAAGCACATCCTTATTCCAACAGGGAGAGGAAGAAACTACGGCAGGGAGAAAAGAGATGGTTTTGCTCCATCTGCAGTAACTGGGGCAATAGATGGCTGGTGTGTTTCGTTTTTGAATTACTCTGGTGAGATATATAAGCTTGTTATTTGTTTTAATTAATGTGAAGGAAGTTGTCAGAGCGCCAGAAAGTGGTGAGAGAGGGGGAGCAGGGAGGGGAGTTGGGGACATTTGGAATTGAAGCATCCTATTAATATCCCCACTGTTGTATAAAAGGTCATTAATGAACGAAAGAAAAATGAATGGGGAGGGAAACAGAGAATTGAATCCCTCTCTCTGCCTCCTGCCGCCCATGTTGCCACCAGGACACCTTCCAAGCACTGCTGAAGCCCTGCTGCCCCTGGTCCCCTGCCTTTCTCTGCTGTCTTTAAGCTGCCAGGGGGAGTTGGGCTCCTGTCGGTGCTGGACGGGGTGAGAGGGTTTCAGGGAAGGTGAGAGCTGGTGCCTTACGACACTGACCCGAGGCTGCTCAGACTGCACCCATCTGCTGACATCCAGAGCAAGTCGCCTGCCTTTGCCCCAGGACCTCACCTGGACACAGCCTTGCACCTGCAGTGCCATGGCAAGCAGCAAGGCTTGGCCTCTGCTGCATCTTCTGCTGAAGGCATTGAAACCCCAGCCCTGGAGTGATGTTTGACAGGGAGAGGTGCTGCAACAGGCAGTAAAACCTCACTTGGTTTATTCGTCTCACTTTTTCTGCTCTTTTGGAGGTTAACGTGGCCAGTGTGTGTTCCCAGCCCTGCGCTGAAGCTGTGCTTGCCCAGGAATTGATTTGCCACGCTTGAGATGGAAGAAAACAAAGATTAAATTTAAGCTATTTGTTCAGTATCTCAGTTACGCAATTGGACATTGTAGATTAGGGAAGGTGACCTCTTGTCACACAGGGGGGATTTACTGACATGTTCGAGCAAATATTACACTTCCTGGGATCCAGCACAGCTCAGGATGGAGGAGAAAAGGATACCAGCCCGGCTGCCCTGCCCGTCTGCGCTGCCTCCCTGCGCGGGTGCCTAAATCCTGGTGATCTCTGTCTTCCCCCAGAGCCTCAGACTGGAGGACCCAGGGTCTCCAAAGCAGGGGCCAGCCTTGCTTCCTCCAGCAAGGAGAAAAGGGGGAAAAGGAAAGGAAAGAAAGATGAATAGGAGGGGAAGGGGGGAATGAGCATTTGCAGGATCTCTGCCACCTGTTAAGCATGACCAGCCCTGGGAGCTGGAGGATTTTGTTGTGGTGACCATCTCCCACCCTCCTGGCTCCCGAGAGCTTCGCGGTGTTGGTGGAGCCAAGGCTTGAGGCTCTTGCTTGCTGCAGGGAGGCTCCCCAGGGCCGGGGCCAGTCCCGAGGGCTGTGGCAGCGGGCAGGGGGCAGGCAGAGGAGAGGATGCAACACTAGAGACCATGGGAAGGTTCACTCGCTCAGGAGGCCATTAATGGACCAGCAATTTAAAATTTAAATCTGTGTGCTTAAAAAAAGAAGGCAAAGAAGCCGGGGAGGGCTGGTGTTTGCATTGCAAACTGTCACTGTCTCTGTTTGTGAAAAGGCTTTTGACTGACAGCAAAGTTTGTCAGAGGCATCTGACGTCAGAGCTCTGTGCAGCGAGGTGTCAGAGTGACAGCTTGCCAACAGCAACAGCAGCATCAGCCGCCTCTGGGTAGCTTCAAGCTCTCCTCCTCCTCCTCCTCGCCAGGGTTTCAGAGCAGACGAGCAGGCTGCCCCAGCACTGACCTGCCCGCTGCCCGTGAAGCTCCTGGGTGGAGGAGGAAAGGAAAGATGCGTTCATGCTTACTGGATGCCACATGGCTACGGAGCTGTTGTACCTCCGTGATGGAGACATCCTGACACAGACAGGGCAATGTGCCCAGAGCCACCTCCCTCTCCCTGCAGCTCTGACCTCCCCTCGGCCTTGGCAGCAGCTCGGCTCAGTCTGCAGCCCGGGAGGGGAGCTGTGGAGGGGAGCTGGGCTGCTCACAGGAGCGGTGTAGCAGAGCAGACCCCAGCCCGGCACCGCCAGGCGCAGTGCAAACCCCTTGCACTCCTCCAACCCTCACCTGCGGATTTTTCCTACCAAAGTGCTCCACGGCCCCTTCTCTGGCTTCTTCCTGGTTCGGAAAATTCTTGAATGTGCTAAGTGCCAGCCTGCAATGCTAACTACCTCCTGGGCCTTTCCCCTCTCCTTGCTGGCTTCTGTGCCACCTCTCATGACCTGGACAAAGCAAGGGCTCTGCCTGAAGCAAACCAGGCAAATCAGCAGGAGACTAAACCAGTTATTGCATGCTTTGACACTGAGACAATATAGTGGCTCTGGCAGTGGCATGACAGAGGAGGAGGCTGGGGCGAAGGCAGCACGAATGGCTCATGTTTGCTCTCTGATGTGAGATCTTGGAAATGGAAATGATTCGCCAGGAGAGCATCTGTTCCTCAGGCAGGGGCTGTACCACTGCAGGCATCCTCCAGAGGCATCGCTGGCCCTTTGTGCAAATAAATAAATCAATAAAAGCAGTGGCTACAGTGAGGGATTTGGCCGTCTGGGCTTGGAAACACCTGAGCCGTCCGGGATAATCGCCCTGTGGCTGTGGACCGATGGGTTTTCTGAGCCCTGAGACACCTGCTTGCCACTGAAGTGGTTTAGTCCATCTGTTTAATGCTGCACTAGCTGGAAAATTGTTTCTCTGCTTTGGCTTTAAATGATGAATTGTTGCCTGAAAGATTATCCTTTGTTTATCTCTCTTTGTTCCAGTGACCCCCTTTGCTGCCTCTCCTCTCACCTCCGCTCGGGCACTGCAGGAGCAACCAGTGCCGTCGAGGGCAGAGCGAGCAGGAGATGTGATTATTCCCAGCCCTGAGTATCAGACTGTTCATCTTTCCTCCAAGCCATCCCATCCCCAGCAGAAACCCTGTCTCCATCCAGCTCACGGCTTCTCCAAAACACCAAGCGGGGTCTAGCACCCTGAGACTAGAAAGGAGCATGAGAAATATGTACTGGAAATATTCTCTGGAATGAGAAAGGTGGGGAGGAGAAGGACGGACCTCCAAGT